>CM022303.1:114272625-114872625 GCA_011799875.1 Thinopyrum elongatum | reverse complement strand
CCGCCCTCTCACGCTTATTAATGAGAGCTTTAGACTTTTGGCAAAAAGGTTTGCATGGCGGCTCGCTCCGGTTGCACATAAGGTGGTTGACCAATCCCAAACTGCATTTATTCGCGGTCAAAGCATCCTAGATGGTGTGGCCGTGCTACATGAAGTGCTCCATGAGATTAGGACTTCCAAAGAAGAGGTGTTTATCCTTAAGATTGATTTTGAGAAAAGTGTACGATAGGGTGAGATGGGAGTTTCTTGAGGAGGTTCTCCGAGAGAAGGGATTTGACCCACTATGGATCAGTTGGATACGCCAGCTTGTGAGAGGGGGCCAGACGGCGGTTAACATTAATGGCCACATTGGATCCTACTTTAGGAATAAACATGGAGCTCGTCAAGGCGACCCAATTTCCCCCCTGTTGTTTAATATCATCGCTGATGCGTTGGCTGGCATACTTGACCGTGCTAAAGCTGCGGGACCCATATCTGGGGTAGCATCCAATATCATTCCTGGAGGGATATCTCATTTGCAGTATGCGGACAATACTCTTATTTTCATTAAGAATTCTGAGAGGGAGATTATTAACCAAAAATTCCTACTTATGTGTTTCGAGGAGATGTCGGGCCTAAAAATAAATTTTGATAAGAGTGAGGCTTTTGTCACGGGAGGGGATTTGGAATCCCAACTGAGGGTGGCACATATGATGAATTGTGAGTTGGTGTCAATTCCTCTGAAATATCTAGGCATGCCAATTTCAGCAAGGGCACTTCAAATGGCTGAGTTCCAGCCGGTAGTTGATAAGATGGCCGCAAGGGTGGAGCCTTGGTAGGGTAAACTGCTGGCCTCAGGAGGGAGGTTGGTCCTAGTAAATGAATGCCTAACAAATAATCCTATGTTTGTTATGGGCTTTTATCTTCTCCAAGATGGGGTGCATGATAAACTGAATAGGGTGAGAACTCGCTTCTTTTTGGCAAAAGAGCACCAAAAACAAAAGTACCATATGGTAAGTTGGGAGGACATTTGCCGACCTAAGGACTTGGGAGGCTTGGGGGTAATCAATACTAAGATTATGAATTGGTGCTTGATGACTAACTGAAGGAAATATGCCCTAGAGGCAATAATAAAGTTGTTATTTTATATTTCCTTATTCATGATAAAGGTTTATTATTCATGCTAGAATTGTATTGATCGAAAACTTAAATACATGTGTGATACATAAACAAATACTGTGTCCCTAGTAAGCCTCTACTAGACTAGCTCGTTGATCAAAGATGGTTAAGGTTTCCTAACCATGGACATGTGTAGTCATTTGATAACGGGATCACATCATTAGGAGAATGATGTGATGGACAAGACCCATCCGTTAGCTTAGCATAATGATCGTTCAGTTTATTGCTATTGCTTTCTTCATGTCAAATACCTATTCCTTCGACTATGAGATTATGCAACTCCCGGATACCGGAGGAATACCTTGTGTGCTATCAAACGTCACAACGTAACTGGGTGATCATAAAGATGCTCTACAGGTATCTCCGAAGGTATCTGTTGAGTTGTCATAGATCGAGATTAGGATTTGTCACTCCGAGTATCGGAGAGGTATCTCTGGGCCCTCTCGGTAATACACATCATAAGCTTGCAAGCAAATGACTAAGGATTTAGTCACGAGGTGATGTATTACGGAACGAGTAAAGAGACTTGCCGGTAATGAGATTGAACTAGGTATAGAGATACCGACGATCGAATCTCGGGCAAGTAACATACCGATGGACAAAGGGAATTACGTATGTTGTCATAACGGTTCGACCGATAAAGATCTTCGTAAAATATGTAGGAGCCAATATGGGCATCCAGGTTCCGCTATTGGTTATTGACCGGAGAGGTGTCTCGGTCATGTCTACATAGTTCTCGAACCCGTAGGGTCCACACGCTTAACGTTCGTTGACGATATAGTGTTACATGAGTCATATGATTTGGTGACCGAATGTTGTTCGGAGTCCCGGATGAGATCACGGACATGACGAGGAGTCTCGAAATGGTCGAGAGGTAAAGATTGATATATAGGACGATGGTATTTAGACACCGGAAGTGTTTTGGGACATACCGGGAAGAAATCGGGTCACCGGAAGGGGTTTCGGGCACCCCCGGCATGTATATGGGCTTAATGGGCCAAGGGAGGGATAGACCAGCCCACAGGGGGCTGGTGCGCCCCTTTCCCTAGCCGAACAGCCCTAGGGAAGGAAAGGGGGAGGGCTAGCCCCTCCTGCCTTTCCCTCTCATGGGAGAAAGGAAAAGGGGGCGCCACCCTCCCCTGCCTTTCCCCCGCTCCTATAGATGGCAGGGGGGCGCCACCTTGGGAGAGACCCCAAGTAGGATTCCTCCTACTTGGGCACACCCCTTGGCTGCTGCTCCCTCCCTCCCACCTATATATATGTGGGAGGCGGCGCCTAGCACACAACAGAACAATTGTTAGCCGTGTGCGCTGCCCCCCTCCACCGTTTACACCCCCGGTCATATTTTCGTAGTGCTTAGGCGAAGCCCTACGGAGATCACTTCACCATCACCATCACTGCTACTTCTTGAGCTTGTGTTGGTTTTTCCCTTGAAGATGAAAGGGTGATGCAGCAAAGTAGAGTAAGTATTTCCCTCAGTTTTGAGAACCAAGGTATCAATCCAGTAGAAGACAACACGCAAGTCACCGAATACCTGCACAAACAAACACCAAACTTGCACCCAACGCGATAAGAGGTTGTCAATCCCTTCTCGGTTATTCGCAAAAGTGAGATCCGATAGAGATAGATAAATGGTAAAGTAAATATTTTTTGGTATTTTTGTTTTATAGATTGGAAAGTAAAAAATTGCAAAATAGTAGATCGGAAACTCGTAGATTGGAAAGTAGAAGATTGTATGATGGAAAATAGACCCGAGGGCCATAGGTTTCACTAGAGGCTTCTCTCAAGATAGAAAATAATATGGTGGGTGAACAAATTACTGCCGAGCAATTGATAGAAAAGCGCAAAGTTATGACGATATCTAAGGCAATGATCATGAATATAGGCATCACGTCCGTGTCAAGTAGACCGAAACGATTCTGCATCTACTACTATTACTCCACACATCGACCGACTCCTTCCTGCATCTAGAGTATTAAGTTCATGAAGAACAGAGTACCGCATTAAGAAAGGTGACATGATGTAGAGGAATTAACTCAAGCAATATGATGAAAACCCCATCTTTTTATCCTCGATGGCAACAATACAATACGTGCCTTGCTGCCCCTACTGTCACTGGGAAAGGACACCGCAAGATTGAACTCAAAGCTAAGCACTTCTCCCATTGCAAGAAAAACCAATCTAGTTGGCCAAACCAAATCGATAGTTCAAAGAGACTTGCAAAGATATCAAATCATGCATAAAAGAATTCAGAGAAGATTCAAATAATATTCATAGATAAGCTGATCATAAATCCACAATTCATCGGATCTCGGCAAACACACCACAAAAAAGTATTACATCGAATAGATCTCCAAGAACATCGAGGAGAACGTGGTATTGAGAATCAAAGAGAGAGAAGAAGCCATCTAGCTACTAGCTATGGACCCGTAGGTCTGAGGTAAACTACTCATGCTTCATCGGAAGGGCAATGGTGTTGATGTAGAAGACCTCTGTGATTGAATCCCCCTCCGGCAGGACGCCGGAAAAGGCCCCTAGATGGGATCTCACGGGTACAGAAGGTTGCGGCGGTGGAAAAGTCTTTTCGTGGATGCCTCTGGTGGTTTGGGCATATAAGAGTATATATAGGCGAAAGAGTTAGGTCAGGAGACGCACGAGGGGCCCACAAGGGTGGGGGTGCGCCCTCCGTCCTTGTGGCCGCCTCGTGGCTTCTCTGACTTGCACTCCAACTCCTCTGGTTTCCTTTTGGTCCAAGAAAGATCATCGCGAAAGTTTTATTCCGTTTGGTATTCCTTTTCTGAGAAACTCAAAAACAGGGAAAAAACAGGAACTGGCACTGGGCTCTAGGTTAATAGGTTAGTCCCAAAAATAATATAAAATAGCATATTAATGCATATAAAACATCCAAAACAGATAATATAATAGCATGGAACAATCAAAAATTATAGATACGTTGGAGACGTATCAAGCATCCCCAAGCTTAATTCCTGCTCGTCCTCGAGTAGGTAAATGATAAAAATAGAATTTTTTATGTGGAATGCTACCTAACATATTTATCCATGTAATTTCTTTATTGTGGCATGAATGTTCAGATTCGTATGATTCAAAACAAAAGTTTAATATTGACATAAAAACAATAATACTTCAAGCATACTAACAAGATAATTATGTCTTCTCAAAATAACATGGCCAAAGAAAGCTTATCCCTACAAAATCATATAGTCTGGCTATGCTCCATCTTCATCACACAAAATACTCAAATCATGCACAACCCCGGTTTTAGCCAAGCAATTGTTTCATACTTTAGTATTCTCAAACTTTTTCAACTTTCACGCAATACATGAGCATGAGCCATGGACATAGCACTATAGGTGGAATAGAAGGTGGTTGCGGAGAAGATAAAAAGAGGGAGATAGTCTCACATCAACTAGGCGTATCAACGGGCTATGGAGATGCCCATCAATAGATATCAATGTGAGTGAGTAGGGATTGCCATGCAACGGATGCACTAGAGCTATAAGTTTATGAAAGCTCAAAAAGAAAACTAAGTGGGTGTGCATCCAACTTGCTTGCTCATGAAGACCTAGGGCAATTTGAGGAAGCCCATCATTGGAATATACAAGCCAAGCTCTATAATGAAAAATTTCCACTAGTATATGAAAGTGACAACATAGGAGACTCTCTATCATGAAGATCATGGTGCTACTTTGAAGCACACGTATGGAAAAAGGATAGTAACATTGCCCCTTCTCTCTTTTTCTCTCTTTTTTTTCTTTTTTTTTCCTTTTTTTTCTTCTCTTTTTTTCTCTTTTCTTTTTTTTCTTTCTTCTCTTTTTTTTCTTTCTTTCTTTTCTCTTTTTTTTCCTCACATGGGACAATGCTCTAATAATGAAAATCATCATACTTCTATTTACTTACAACTCAAAAATTACAACTCGATACTAGAACAAAATATGACTCTATATGAATGCCTCCTGCGGTGTACCGGGATGTGCAATGAATCAAGAGTGACATGTATGAAAGAATTATGAACGGTGGCTTTGCCACAAATACGATGTCAACTACATGATCATGCAAAGCAATATGACAATGATGATGCGTGTCATAATAAACGGAACGGTGGAAAGTTGCATGGCAATATATCTCGGAATGGCTATGGAAATGCCATAATAGGTAGGTATGGTGGCTGTTTTGAGGAAGGTATATGGTGGATTTATGGTACCGACGAAAATTGCGCGGCACTAGAGAGGCTAGCAAAGGTGGAAGGGTGAGAGTGCGTATAATCCATGGACTCAACATTAGTCATAAAGAACTCACATACTTATTGCAAAAATCTATTAGTCATCAAAACAAAGTACTAGACGCATGCTCCTAGGGGAAGGGTTGGTAGGAGTTAACCACCGCGCGATCCCGACCTCCACATAAAGGATGACAATCAAAAAATATCTCATGCTCCAACTTCGTTACATAATGGTTCACCATACGTGCATGCTACGGGACTCACAAACCATAACACAAGTATTTATCAAATTCACAACTACTCACTAGCATGACTCTAATATCACCATCTTCATATCTCAAAACAATCATAAGGAATCAAACTTCTCATAGTGTTCAATGCACTTTATATGAAAGTTTTTATTATATCCCTCTTGGATGCCTATCATATTAGGACTAAATTTATAACCAAAGAAAATTACCATGCTGTTTTAAAGACTCTCAAAAATAATATAAGTGAAGCATGAGAGTTCATCAATTTCTATAAAATAAAGCCATCGCCGTGCTCTAAAAAGATATAAGTGAAGCACTACAGCAAAATTGCCTAGCTCAAAAGATATAAGTGAAGCACAAAGAGTATTGTAATAAATCACGATTCATGCGTGTCTCTCTCAAAAGGTGTATACAGCAAGGATGATTGTGGCAAACTAAAAAGCAAAGACTCAAATCATATAAGACGCTCCAAGCAAAACACATATCATGTGGTGAATAAAAATATAGCCTCAAGTAAAGTTACCGATAGACGAAGACGAAAGAGGGGATGCCTTCCGGGGCATCCCCAAGCTTAGGCTCTTGGTTGTCCTTGAATATTACCTTGGGGTGCCTTGGGCATCCCCAAGCTTAGGCTCTTGCCACTCCTTATTCCATAGTCCATCAAATCCTTACCCAAAACTTGAAAACTTCACAACACAAAACTCAACAGAAAATCTCATAAGCTCCGTTAGTATAAGAAAATAAATCACCACTTTTGGTACTGTTGTGAACTCATTATTTATTTATATTCATGTAATATCTACTGTATTCCAACTTTTCCATGGTTCATACCCCCCGATATTACCCATAGATTCATCAAAATAAGCAAACAACACATAGAAAACAGAATCTGTCAAAAACAGAACAGTCTGTAGCAATCTGGAAATCTCGAATACTTCTGTAACTCCAACAATTCTGAAAAATTAGGAAGATCTAAGAAATTTGTTTATTAATCTTCTTCAAAACGAATCAACTCAAAAGCACTCTTCTGTGAATTATAAAAATTATTTTCCTGGGCGCAAAAGTTTCTGTTTTTCAGCAAGATCAAATCAACTATCACCGTAAGCTATCCCAAAGGTCTTACTTGGCACAAACACTAATTAAAACATAAAACCACATCTAACCAGAGGCTAGATGAATTATTTATTGCAAAACAGAACCTAAAAAGCAAAAAAAAACAAAATTGGGTTGCCTCCCAACAAGCGCTATTGTTTAACGCCCTTAGCTAGGCATAAAAAACACGAATAGATCTAAGTATTGTCATCTTTGATGTGCAATCCATAAGTGGCTCTCATAATAGATTCATAAGGCAATTTAATTTTCTTTCTTGGAAAGTGTTCCATGCCCTTCCTTAACGGAAATTGAAATCTAATGTTTTCTTCTTTCATATCAATAATTGCACCAATCGTTCTAAGGAAAGGTCTACCAAGAATAATAGGACATATAGGATTGCAATCTATATCAAGAACAATGAAATCTACAGGCACATAATTCCTATTTGCAACAATAAGAACATCATTAATCCTTCCCATAGGTTTTTTAATAGTGGAATCCGCAAGATGCAAATTTAAAGAACAATCATCAAATTCACGAAAACCTAATACATCACACAAAGTTTTTGGAATCGTGGTAACACTAGCACCCAAATCACACAAAGCATGCCATTCATAATATTTAATCTTAATCTTAATAGTAGGTTCCCACTCATCATAAAGTTTTCTAGGAAAAGAAACTTCCAATTCAAGCTTTTCTTCAAAAGATTGCATCATAGCATCAACGATATGTTTAGTAAAAGCTTTGTTTTGTTTATAAGCATGAGGAGAATTCAACACGGATTGCAACAAGGAAATACAATCTATTAAAGAACAATTATCATAATTAAATTCCTTGAAATCCAAAAGAGTGGGTTCATTGCTACTTAAAGTTTTGACCTCTCCAATCCCACTTTTATCAATTTTTGCATCAAGATCTAAAAACTCCGAATCATTGGGACGCCTTCTAACTAAAGTTGACTCATCTCCAGTACCATATTTATCAAGATTTATATTGGAAAACAAAGATTCAATAGGAGTCACATCAATCGCTTTAAGATCTTCATCATTATTTTCACGGAAACTAGAAGAACACGTTTTTACAAACCAATCTTTTTTAGCACGCATCTTAGAGGTTCTTTCTTTGCACTCATCAATGGAAATTCTCATAGCCTTGAGAGACTCATTGATATAATGCTTGGGTGGGATAGATCTAAGTTTCAAAGAATCAACATCAAGAGAAATTCTATCCACGTTCCTAGCCAAATCATCAATCTTAAGCAATTTTTCTTCAATCAAAGCATTGAAATTCTTTTGCGAACTCATAAATTCTTTAACACTATTCTCAATTCAGAGGGCATCTTATTATAATTTCCATAAGAATTGTTGTAGGAATTTCCATAATTATTAGAGGAATTACTAGGAAACGGCCTTGTATTAAAATTGCCACTATACGCGTTATTACCAAAATTGTTCCTACCAACAAAATTCACATCCATAGATTCATTATTATTTTCAATCAAAGTGGATAAAGGCATATCATTGGGATCCAAAGAAACACTCTTGCTAGCAAACAATTTCATAAGTTCATCCATCTTTCCACTCAAAACATTAATCTCTTCAATTGCATGCACCTTTTTACTAGTGGAAGATCTTTCGGTATGCCATTGAGAATAATTAACCATAATATTATCTAGAAGTTTAGTAGCTTCTCCTAGGGTAATTTCCATAAAAGTGCCTCCCGCGGCCGAATCTAAAAGATTTCTAGAAGCAAAATTCAATCCAGCATAAAAAAAATTGTATAATCATCCACAAATTCAAACCATGAGTAGGGCAATTTCGTATCATCAATTTCATTCTCTCCCAAGATTGTGCAACATGCTCATGATCAAGTTGTTTAAAATTCATAATATCATTCCTAAGGGAGATGATCTTAGCGGGAGGAAAATACTTGGAAATAAAAGCATCTTTACACTTATTCCATGAATCAATACTATTTTTAGGCAAAGATGAAAACCAAGTTTTAGCACGGTCTCGTAGTGAGAATGGAAATAGCTTCAATTTAACAATATCATTATCCACATCTTTCTTCTTTTGCATATCACACAAATCAACGAAATTGTTTAGATGGGCTGCGGCATCTTCACTAGGAAGGCCAGAAAATTGATCTTTCATAACAAGATTTAGCAAAGCGGCATTAATTTCACAAGATTCCGCATTAGTAGCGAGAGCAATCGGAGTACTAATAAAATCATTATTATTGGTGTTGGAAAAATCACACAGTTTGGTATTCTCTTGAGTCATCATGACAAAGCAAGCAATCCAACACGCAAGCACACAAAAAGCAAACGAAGAAGACGAACGGAAGAGGGGCGAAGAAAAGGCAAACTTTTCAAAAATCGTTTAAGAAGTGGGGAGAGGAAAACGAGAGGCGAATGGCGAATAATGTAATGCGAGAGATGAGAGTTTATGATGGGTACTTGGTATGTCTTGACTTGGTGTAGATCTCCCCGGCAACGGCGCCAGAAATTCTTCTTGCTACTTCTTGAGCTTGCGTTGGTTTTTCCCTTGAAGAGGAAAGGGTGATGCAGCAAAGTAGAGTAAGTATTTCCCTCAGTTTTGAGAACCAAGGTATCAATCCAGTAGGAGAAAACACGCAAGTCACCGAATACCTGCACAAACAAACACCAAACTTGCACCCAACGCGATAAGGGGTTGTCAATCCCTTCTCGGATACTCGCAAAAGTGAGATCTGATAGAGATAGATAAACGGTAAAGTAAATATTTTTTGGTATTTTTATTTTATAGATTGGAAAGTAAAAGATTGCAAAATTGTAGATCGGAAACTCGTAGATTGGAAAGTAGAAGATTGTATGATGGAAAATAGACCCGGGGGCCATAGGTTTCACTAGAGGCTTCTCTCAAGATAGAAAATAATACGGTGGGTGAACAAATTACTGCCGAGCAATTGATAGAAAAGCACAAAGTTATGACGATATCTAAGGCAATGATCATGAATATAGGCATCACGTCTGTGTCAAGTAGACCGAAACGATTCTGCATCTACTACTATTACTCCACACATCGACCGACTCCTGCCTGCATCTAGAGTATTAAGTTCATGAAGAACAGAGTAACGCATTAAGAAAGATGACATGATGTAGAGGAATTAACTCAAGCAATATGATGAAAACCCCATCTTTTTATCCTCGATGGCAACAATACAATATGTGCCTTGTTGCCCCTACTGTCACTGGGAAAGGACACCGCAAGATTGAACCCAAAGCTAAGCACTTCTCCCATTGCAAGAAAAACCAATCTAGTTGGCCAAACCAAATCAATAGTTCGAAGAGACTTGCAAAGATATCAAATCATGCATAAAAGAATTCAGAGAAGATTCAAATAATATTCATAGATAAGCTGATCATAAATCCACAATTCATTGGATCTCGGCAAACACACCACAAAAAAGTATTACATCGAATAGATCTCCAAGAACATCGAGGAGAACGTGGTATTGAGAATCAAAGAGAGAGAAGAAGCCATCTAGCTACTAGCTATGGACCCGTAGGTCTGAGGTAAACTACTCACGCTTCATCGGAAGGGCAATGGTGTTCATGTAGAAGCCCTTCGTGATTGAATCCCCCTCTGGCAGGACGCCGGAAAAGGCCCCTAGATGGGATCTCACAGGTACAGAAGGTTGCGATGGTGAAAAAGTCTTTTCGTGGATGCCTCTGGTGGTTTGGGCATATAAGAGTATATATAGGCGAAAGAATTAGGTCAGGAGATGTACGAAGGACCCACTAGGGTGGGGGCATGCCCTACCCCCCTGGGCGCGCCCTCCGTCCTTGTGGCCGCCTCCTGGCTTCTCTGACTTGCACTCCAAGTCCTCTAGTTTTCTTTTGGTCTAACAAAGATCATCGCGAAAGTTTTATTCCGTTTGGACTCCGTTTGGTATTCCTTTTCTGCGAAACTCAAAAACAGGGGAAAAAACAGGAACTGGCACTGGGCTCTAGGTTAATAGGTTAGTCCCAAAAATAATATAAAATAGCATATTAATGCATATAAAACATCCAAAACAGATAATATAATAGCATGGAACAATCAAAAATTATAGATACGTTGGAGACGTATCAATCACCAGGCCGTTGTGCTGACGGAACTCATCTACTACCTCGCCATCTTGCTGGATCAAGAAGGCGGAGGACGTCACCGAGCTGAACGTGTGCTGAACGCGGAGGTGACGTACATTCGGTACTAGATCGGTTGGATCGTGAAGAAAGTTCGACTACATCAACCGCGCTGTGAAACGCTTCCGCTTATGGTCTACGAGGGTACATAGACACACTCTCCCCTCTCGTTGCTATGCATCTCCTTGATAGATCTTGCATGTGCGTAGAAAAAAAATTGTTTTCCATGCCATGTTCCCCTATAGTGGCATCATGAGCCAGGTATATGCGTAGATGATATGCATGAGTAGAACACAAAGAGTTGTGGGCAGTGATAGTCATACTGCTTACCACCAACGTCTTATTTTGATTCGGCGGTATTGTGGGATGAAGCGGCCCGGGCCAACCTCACATGTCCACGCACATGAGACTGATTCCACCGACTAACATGCAACTAGTTTTGCATAAAGGTGGCTGGCGGGTGTCTGTTTCTCCTACTTTAGTTGAATCGAATTTGACTACGGCCGGTCCTTGAAGAAGGTTAAAACAGCAAACTTGATGAATCACCGTTGTGGTTTTTGCCGTAGGTAAGAACGGTTCTTGCTAGAAGCCCGTAGCAGCCACGTAAAACTTGCAACAACAAAGTAGAGGACGTCTAACTTGTTTTTGCAGGGCATGTTGTGATGTGGTATGGTCAAGACATGATGTGATATACGTTACTGTATGAGATGATCATGTTTTGTAAGTTATGGGCAACCGGCAGGAGCCTTATGGTTGTCTCTTTATTGTATGAAATGCAAACGCCATGTAATTGCTTTACTTTATCACTATGCGTTAGTGATAGTTGTAGAAGCAATAGTTGGCGAGACAACAACGACACAACGATGGAGATCAAGGTGTCGAGCCAGTGACGATGGAGATCATAATGATGCTTTGGAGATGGAGATCAAAAGCACAAGATGATGATGGCCATATCATGTCACAGATTTTGACTGCATGTGATGTTTATTCTTTATGCATCTTATTTTCCTTAGAACGGCGGTAGCATTACAAGATGATCCCTTCACTAAATTTCAAGATAAAAGTGTTCTCCCCGAGTATGCACCGTTGCCAAAGTTCGTCGTTTCGAAGCACCACGTGATGATCGGGTGTGATAGACTCTACGTTCACATACAACGGGTGTAAGACAGTTTTGCACATGCAGAATACTTGGGTTAAACTTGACGAGCCTAGCATGTACAGACATGGTCTCAGAACACTGGAGGCCGAAAGGTCGAACTGAGTCATATAGTAGATATGATCAACATGAAGATGTTCACCATTGAAGACTACTCCATCTCACATGATGATCGGACTTGGTTTAGTTAATATGGATCATGTATCACTTAGACAACTTGAGGGATGTTGATTTAAGTGGGAGTTCATTAGTAATTTGATTAATTGAAGTTAATTTATCATGAACTTAGTCTTGATAGTTTTTGCATATCTATGTTGTAGATCAATTGCTCGCGTATAGCTCCCCTGTTTTATTTTGATATGTTCCTAGAGAAAACTAAGTTGAAAGATGATGGTAGTAATGATGCGGACTGGGTCCGTGATCTGAGGATTATCCTCATTGCTGCACAGAAGAATTATGTCCTTAATGCACTGCTAGGTGACAGGCCTATTGCAGGAGCAGATGCAGACGTTATGAACGTTTGGCAAAGCTCGATATGATGACTACTTGATAGTTTAGTGCGCCATGCTTTACGGCTTAGAACCAGGACTTCAAAAACATTTTGAACGCCACGGAGCATATGAGATGTTCCAAGAGCTGAAATTGGTATTTCAGAATCATGCCCATGTCGAGAGGTATAAGACCTCTGACAAGTACTTTGCCTACAAGATGGAGGAGAATAGCTCAGCCAGTGAGCATGTGCTCAGAATGTCTGGGTACTACAATCGCTTGAATCAAGTGAGAGTTAATCTTCCAGATAAGATAGCGATTGACAGAGTTCTCTAGTCACTATCACCAAGCTACTAGAACTTCGTGATGAACTATAATATGCAAGGGATGACGAAAATGATTCCCGAGCTCTTCACGATGCTGAAATCGGCGAAGGTAGAAATCAAGAAAGAGCATCAAGTATTGATGGTTAACAAGACCACTAGTTTCAAGAAAAAAGGGCAAGGGAAAGAAAGGGAACTTCAAGAAGAATGGCAAGCAAGTTGCCGCTCCCGTGAAGAAGCCCAAAGCTGAACCCAAGCCTGAGACTGAGTGCTTCTACTGCAAAGGAAATGGTCACTGGAAGCGGAACTGCCCCAAATACTTGGCGGATAAGAAAGATAGCAAAGTGAACAAAGTATATTTGATATACATGTTATTGATGTGTACTTTACTAGTGTTCATAGTAGCCCCTGGGTATTTGATACCGGTTCAGTTGCTAAGATTAGTAACTCGAAACAGGAGTTGCAAATGAACAGAGACTAGTTAATGGCGAGGTGACGATGTGTGTTGGAAGTGATTCCAAGGTTGATAAGATCACCATCGCACATTCCCTCTACCTTCGGGATTAGTGTTGGACCTAAATAAATGTTATTTGGTGTTTGCGTTGAGCATGAATATGATTAGATCATGTTTATTGCGATACGGTTATTCATTTAAGTCAGAGAATAATTGTTGTTCTGTTTACATGAATAAAACCTTCTATGGTCATACACCCAATGTAAATGGTTTATTGAATCTCGATCGTAGTGATACACATATTCATAATATTGATGCCAAAAGATGCAAAGTTGATAATGATAGTGCAACATATTTGTGGCACAGCCGTTTAGGTCATATTGGTGTAAAATGCATGAAGAAACTCCATGCAGATGGACTTTTGGAATCACTTGATTATGAATCATTTGATACTTGTGAACCATGCCTCATGGGCAAGATGACTAAAACTCTGTTCTCCGGAACAATGGAGCGAGCTAATGACTTATAGGAAATAATACATACCGATGTATGCGGTCCGATGAGTATTGAAGCACGCGGCGGGTATCGTTATTTTCTCACCTTCACTGATGATTTGAGTAGATATGGCTATATCTACTTGATGAAACACAAGTCTGAAACATTTGAAAAGTTCAAAGAATTTTAGTGTGTAGTTGAGAATCATCGTAACAAGAAAATAAAGTTTCTACGATCCGATCGCGGAGGCGAATATTTGAGTTACGAGTTTGGCCTTCATTTAAAACAATGTGGAATTGTTTCACAACTCACGCCACCTGGAACACCACAGTGTAATGGTGTATCCGAACGTCGTAACCATACTTTATTAGATATGGTGCGTTCTATGATGTCTCTTACCGATTTGCCTTTATCATTTTGGGGTTATGCATTAGAGACAGCCGCATTCATGTTAAATAGGGCACCGTCTAAATTCGTTGAGATGACACCGTATGAACTGTGGTTTGGCTAGAAACCTAAGCTGTCGTTTCTTAAAAGTTTGGGGTTACGACACTTATGTCAAAAGGCTTCAGCCTGATAAGTTCGAACCCAAATCGGAGAAGTGCGTCTTCATTGGATACCCTAAGGAAACAATTGGGTACACCTTCTACCACAGATCCGAATGCAAGAATGGGTCCTTTCTAGAGAAGGAGTTTCTCTCGAAAGAAGTGAGTGGGAGGAAAGTAGAACTTGATTAGGTAATTGTACCTTCTCTCGAATTGGAAAGTAGCACATCAGAGAAATCCATTCCCGTGATGCCTACACCAACTAGAGAGGAAGCAAATAATGATGATCATGAAACTTCAGATCAGGTTGCTACTGAACCTCGTAGGTCAACAAGAGCACGATCCACACCAGAGTGGTATGGTAATCCTGTTCTGGAAGTCATGTTACTAGACCAAGGCGAACCTACGAACTATGAAGAAGCTATGACGAGCCCAGATTCCGATAGATGGCTTGAGGCCATGAAATCTGAGATAGGATCCATGTATGAGAACAAAGTGTGGACTTTGGTGGACTTGCCCAATGATCAGCAATCCATAGAAAATAAATGGATCTTCAAGAAGAAGACTGACGCTGATAGTAATGTTACTATCTACAAAGCATGACTTGTCGCAAAAGGTTTTCGACAAGTTCAAGGGGTTGACTACGATGAGACTTTCTCACCCGTAGCGATGCTTAAGTCCGTCTGAATCATGTTAGCAATTGCCGCATTTTATAATTATGAAATCTGACAAATGGACATCAAAACTGCATTCCTTAAAAGATATCTTAAAGAAGAGTTGTATATGATGCAACCAGAAGGTTTTGTCGATCCTAAATATGCTAACAAAGTGTGCATGCTCTAGCGATCCATCTATGGACTGGTGCAAGCATCTCGGAGTTGGAATATACGCTTTGATAAGGTTGTCGGGCCCATTTCTGAGAATAAATCCCAGAATAGCCCTAAGTCACACCAGCCCCAAGATCAACACAACTGGTGGACTTCCTTGATACAGATAACCAGTACAAGATAATATTACACAGGGTTGAGTCTGAGGGCTCAACAAAGTTTATTACAAACTCGCCAATATATGGCAGTGGCGGAAAATGACAGTGGTGTGGTGGTGATACAATACTAGTACAATAACATAGAGCCAAGCGTCAGAGTGAGGCTTGACTATTTTATTTGTGTAGCGAAAGCTCAGCGGATGATACATGTGGTAGACTTCTATCTCACAGGTTGACTGACTGGGACTCCTCTAAGCGTCGGGCTCGCTAGTGCAATCTTCCTCCACAAGCTCGTCCTCCTCCAAGTCTGGCCAAGTAAATAGCCAGGGACAAGCCAGTGAGTACGTTGGAATGTACTCGCAAACATTATGAACAAAAGATATAATGGGTGCATATGCTCATGCTGACTAAAATTTAAATCATGACAATAAATGATATGAACATGAGCATAGCATGTTAGTCATGATCAAACTTAAAGCAAATGAATGCCATGGGTAGTCTAGCCAGCCCAAGTGACATTCAGCAAAATAAAAGAAATGCCAATCGGGTGTCCACAAGAGTAGTGGCGGAACCGCCTGTAAACTCGAGGGACGTCACGAAGAGGTCTTGAAGAGAAATGCCAGTCGGGTGTCAAGTGACGCCACGGTCGGACTTGAAGAGAAATGCCAGTCGGGTGTCAAGTGACACCACGGTCGGACTTGAAGAGAAATGCCAATCGGGTGTCCACAAGAGTAGTGGCAGAACCGCCTGTAAACTCAAGGGACGCCACGAGAGGTCTTGAAAATAAAGTTGAGTGCTCGGGGTAGTCTAGCCAGCCCCTGAGACACTCAGAAGATACAAAAAATAAGAGAAATGGTTAGTCCTCAATAATATGCATAACCATAATAATATTAACATGCATAAAAATATTCATGGTAGCATCAGGGTGTCAATAATTATCCTGCAAAATATTTTAGGCATAATAAAATTATTTCCTCCGGAGACCGACACCGGGACCGACACTTGACCCACCCAGCTAACGCCCTTGACCGTGGACAACGGCTATTCGAATAGGTTTAAACTCTGCAGAGGGTGTAGTCTTTACCCACAAGTAAAGGATTTCTTTAGTTAGTAGCGTGACACCAACTAATTCCCATTACGGTCTTTGGGTTGAAAACACACCTGACCAGCACACACCAGATTAACTTTTCGGATGCCAGGAATCACCCAAAGCATCGTTCAAGAAAAACTCTGAGACGGAGAGACCAACATCCTGCATGGGATCACTATTAATACGCGTGGATTCCAAGGGGTGCCCCCCTCTTGTTTACAACCGGAAACACCCATGCCCCCTGACCCGATGACAGGATTTAGTCCAAGGCCCTGGAAACCCTCATCGTGGCCCTCTGTACGGTGTGTACCTAGACAGGGGTTAACAACTTACTCAGCCGTACCTTCCTTGCGGAAGGACTCGTGGCAGCACGGTATCCAGCTAGGTGTAACGGAACAAGACTCGATCTAGGCCGACTCAGGAGGTGTTAATTATCTTCACCGGTATATTCCACATACGTCATGTGACACCACCGTGTCAAAAATAATGGCCCGTGCCCACCGGCACGTCCAAGGCAGGAGACACTCTGCTGAATATCTCACAGCTATACCAAGTCAGTAAGTTTTCTTGTTTGAGTGAAGTGCAAGACAAGCATAAGAAGTGATATCACCAAACATGCATGCACTTGTGATATATGTGGTGCAATTCCAACCGATGCAAACATGCAAAATGCAATCACCATATCCCAAGTTCAATAATGCTTGCATTGTCCAAAGTAGTCAGGTGAAAACCGTTCGAAATTCTCGGCAAGGTTTCCCTCTTCTTTTTCTGAAAATATTCAAATTCAACTCAAATTTAAAAATTTGGCAATAGTACAAAAAGTGTCAAAACATTTTTAAATAAATACTAAAAAAACTAGAGAGAAAAATAAGAATTTCAAAAAAGATTCAACTCAAACAGAGTTGTGGTTTAAAAGTTATTAAACTTTCAAAACCAGGGGTGTTTCTGTAAAAATCCAGTCCCTGTGCGTTTATAAAGAAAATGCTTCGGGCAAGAATACGCTTTTCAGCATGGAAGGCGCAAAACACGGAATACGCCTTCGATTAAAACAGAGAAAAAGAAAAAGAGCGCGCGGGGTGGGGTCCATCCGTCAGGTTCAAAAGTTCGAACGCGCGCGCGAGGACAGAGGAGATGCGGCGATCGCCGGCGACGATCACCGGGGTTTCAGCGGCCGGTGGTGATGCAGACGTGCTCAGTGTGGACTGCCGCATCGGTGAGTGGTAGAGATGGACGCCGGCGAGCACCTGAACGACGGTGAGCTCAACGCCGGCGGACGGTGGCTTCGGTGGAGATGGACCTCGTCGGAGAGAGCTCGGGGAACGGAATTGGAGCGCGGAATCGATCGTTTGGTGGATGAGATGGCTACTGGTGAAGTTTGAGCTGTGGAGGTGGGGTAATGGTGATGAACTGATCGCGGACAGAGGCGGCGGAGCGGTGACCGGAGAGGAGGAAGGAGACCTCCTCGAGGTCAGGGAGGTGGCGAGGGGGCGATTAGGAGGTGGTGGAGGCGATGGGTGGAACGAGTGGAGCTCGGAGGCCTTTATATAGGCGATCCCAAGGTGGTCAGAAGCTTGCGGGCGACGCCGGAGTTACTCCGGCCACCAGAGGTGGTTAGGGACGGTGGTCAAGGGCGGCGAGGAAGTAATGATGGCGGTGGAGAACTCTGGAAGGCTCGGCGTGGACGGGCTCGAGCTCCCCGAGCTTATCCACGGGGTGGCTCTGGTACGGCCTTGGCGGACGCCGCTCAGCTCCGGCGACTGGCAGGAGGGGTCTAGAAGCTTGGGCGGTGCGGCGATGGGGCAGAGAGGGGCGACGCGTGGAGCTGGTAGGTGGAGAAGGTGCGGCGGAGTGATTGATGGTCGGTGGCGCGAGCTGATCCGCTCGGCCTGCCATGGCCGAGCATGGTGGCTGTTTCACCGGCCTGCCACCGGCCAGCCGGCGGTGAGTCGCTGACGGGGAGGGTCCCGGTGGGCGACGCATTGAAGAACAAGGAGGCGTGGATGAGGAGGGAACGAGATGGAGTGGAGTGCACGGCGCCGATCGTCTCTGCCACTGAAAAGCAAATTCAGTTAACCGAATCTCTTTCACCTATGAACAGTGCACAGACACTCATATGATCCTATGGCAGAGAGTGCTAGGGATTTTTAGAATTTTTGAGGAATTTTGTGGTGATGTGTTGATGCATATGAGAGGGCCTGGCAAAGTTTTGGAATTTTTGGAGCTATTAAAAATAGACTTGTATCAGAAAGATTGAATCTGGTCCAAATTTGAACACAAGAGAATTTGAAATTTTTGAACTGTGGCACCCCATGTTTTTGGAGAAATGGGTTGTGGGTACCATATATTTGCTGAGATAATTTTGCTAGAGGTAGAATCCTTGTAGAAATTGTGGTTCCTTTGTAAACCAAAGGGATAATGAATAATATAAATTCCAACTTTGGAATTTATAAAATATTGAAAGGATATTTTTGTGAGGTGGAAAGGAGTTGGATACTGTCCTATAAGATGTGCTTGACTTGTGGGATAAATTTGGAGTGGAAGAAAAATTATTGGAAGACTTTAGAAGGGCTAAAAGGAAGTGAAAGGGCCATTTCCTTTGAAAATTTAATTATTCCCAAAACTTTTCTGAATGAAAATTGTTTGAAAACCTCCAAATTAATTATCCAAATAATTTTAAACCTTTCAAAACAGAATCATTAAAGAAAGTTTGAAACCAAATTAAAATTTGAAAAGGTTTTCAAACGGAAGAAAAGTGGTATAATCAAAATATGGTTTTCAAGGAATTTATTTTTAAAGAAAAGATTTTAAAATCCAGAAGAATATTTTTGGGGTGTTACAAAGGTGATCAAAGCATATGGTTTTATACAGACTTATGGTCAAGCCTGTATTTACAAGAAAGTGAGTGGGAGCTCTGTAGCATTTCTGATATTATATGTGGATGACATATTGTTGATTGGAAATGATATAGAATTTCTGGATAGCATAAAAAGGATACTTGAATAAGAATTTTTCAATGAAATACCTCGGTGAAGCTGCTTACGTATTCAGCATCAAGATCTATAGGGATAGATCGAGACGCTTAATAGGACTTTCACAAAGCACATACCTTGACAAAGTTTTGAAGAAGTTCAAAATAGATCAGTCAAAGAAAGGATTCTTGCCTGTGTTGCAAGGTGTGAAGTTGAGTAAGACTCACAACCCGACCACGGTAGAAGATAGAGAGAGAATGAAAGTCATTCCCTATGCCTCAGCCATAGGTTCTATAAAGTATGCCATGCTATGTACCAGACCTATTGTGTACCTTGCCATGAGTTTGGCAAGGGGGTACAATAGTGATCCAGGAGTTGATCACTGGACAGCGGTCAAAATTATCCTTAGTTACCTAAGAGGACTAAGGAAATGTTTCTCGGTTATGGAGGTGATAAAGAGTTCGTCGTAAAGGGTTACGTCGATGCAAGCTTTAACATCGATCCGGATGACTCTGAGTCTCAATCTGGATACATATTGAAAGTGGGAGCAATCAGCTAGAGTAGCTCCATGCAGATCATTGTAGACATAGAAATTTGCAAAATACATACGGATCTGAATGTGGCAGACCCGTTGACTAAACTTCTCACACAAGCAAAACATGATCACACCTTAGTACTCTTTGGGTGTTAATCACATGGCGATGTGAACTAGATTATTGACTCTAGTAAACTCTTTGGGTATTGGTCACATGGCGATGTGAACTATGGGTGTTAATCACATGGTGGTGTGAACTAGATTATTGACTCTAGTGCAAGTGGGAGACTGAAGGAAATATGCCCTAGAGGCAATAATAAAGTTGTTATTTTATATTTCCTTATTCATGATAAAGGTTTATTATTCATGCTAGAATTGTATTGGTCGGAAACTTAAATACATGTGTGAATACATAAACAAATACCGTGTCCTGCCTCTACTAGACTAGCTCGTTGATCAAAGATGGTTAAGGTTTCCTAACCATGGACATGTGTTGTCATTTGATAATGGGATCACATCATTAGGAGAATGATGTGATGGACAAGACCCATCCGTTAGCTTAGCATAATGATCGTTCAGTTTATTGCTATTGCTTTCTTCATGTCAAATACATATTCCTTCGACTATGAGATTATGCAACTCCCGGATACCGGGGGAATACCTTGTGTGCTATCAAACATCACAACGTAACTGGGTGATCATAAAGATGCTCTACAGGTATCTCCAAAGGTATCTGTTGAGTTGGCATAGATCGAGATTAGGATTTGTCACTCCGAGTATCGGAGAGGTATCTCTGGGCCCTCTCGGTAATACACATCATAAGCTTGCAAGCAAATGACTAAGGAGTTAGTCACGAGGTGATGTATTACGGAACGAGTAAAGAGACTTGCCGGTACTGAGATTGAACTAGGTATAGAGATACCTACGATCGAATCTCGGGCAAGTAACATACCGATGGACAAAGGGAATTACGTATGTTGTCATAACGGTTCGACCGATAAAGATCTTCGTAAAATATGTAGGAGCCAATATGGGCATCCAGGTTCCGCTATTGGTTATTGACCGGAGAGGTGTCTCGGTCATGTCTACATAGTTCTCGAACCCGTAGGGTCCGTACGCTTAACGTTCGTTGACAATATAGTGTTATATGAGTTATATGATTTGGTGACCGAATGTTGTTCAGAGTCCCGGATGAGATCACGGACATGACGAGGAGTCTCAAAATGGTCGAGAGGTAAAGATTGATATATAGGACGATGGTATTTAGACACCGGAAGTGTTTCGGGACGTACTGGGAAGAAATCGGGTCACCAGAAGGGGTTCCGGGCACCCCCGGCATGTATATGGGCTAAATGGGCCAAGGGAGGGACAGACTAGCCCACAGGGGGCTGGTGCGCCCCTTTCCCTAGCCGAACAGCCCTAGGGAAGGAACGGGGGGAGGGCTAGCCCCTCCTGCCTTTCCCTCTCATGGGAGAAAGGAAAAGGGGGGGCGCCACCCTCCCCTGCCTTTCCCCCGCTCCTATACATGGCAGGGGGGCGCCACCTTGGGAGAGACCCCAAGTAGGATTCCTCCTACTTGGGCGCCCCCCTTGGCTGCTCCTCCCTCCCTCCCACCTATATATATATATGTGGGAGGGGGGCGCCTAGCACACAACAGATCAATTGTTAGCCGTGTGCGGCGCCCCCCTCCACCGTTTACACCCCCGGTCATATTTTCGTAGTGCTTAGGCGAAGCCCTGCGGAGATCACTTCACCATCACCGTCACCACACCGTCGTGCTGACGGAACTCATCTACTTCCTCGCCGTCTTGCTGGATCAAGAAGGCGGAGGACGTCACCGAGCTGAACGTGTGCTGAACGCGGAGGTGCCGTACGTTCGGTACTAGATCGGTTGGATCGCGAAGAAAGTTCGACTACATCAACCGCGTTGTGAAACGCTTCTGCTTAAGGTCTATGAGGGTACGTAGACACACTCTTCCCTCTCGTTGCTATGCATCTCCTTGATAGATCTTGCATGTGCGTAGAAAAAATTTTGTTTTTCATGCAACGTTTCCCTACACTAAATGGGCATGGAAGATCCTTAAAAGCCAAGGGGGCTTATGGCTAGATATATTTGTAAGAAAATATCTAACTCCGGGGCATTTCGAATTTCGGAGGAATGTTAAAATGTCACAGTTTGCGAGGGATATTAAAAAGGTTCAACCGCTCCTCCAGTTAGGGACAAAATATCATGTCCATAATGGCAACTTAGCTTGCTTCTGGTCAGACCGGTGGTTGGGTATGGACGCGCTTCTGGACACGTATCTGCTTCTGTACGCCATTACGGACAATCCGACTGCTAGGGTAGCGGATATGTGGAACCAAGATCATTGGGAACCACGATTCCGTCGCCCCCTAGGGCCTCCAGAAATCATAGAATGGGAGAGATTGCGGGATAGCCTTCAGGAGGTGCACATTACCTCTTGGCAGGATGAGGTCATGTGGCGCCTTGATCCATCGGGCGAATTTTCTACCGGTTCCTTGTACAAGGAAATTTTTAGGGCTACCCCCCCCCCCCCCCCCCCCCCCCCATGCGACTTGTCTGGCATTTGGAAGGCGTGACTTCCAGCCAAGATCAAGATCTTCTTGTGGCAAGTGGCACGAAATAGAATTACGAGTGGGGATCAAATACAAAAGAGAAGGGGCCCGGGTGATGGGAAATGCGTCTGGTGCGGTGAGTGTGAGGACCGGGATCACATCCTATTCCGGTGTATTATGGCCCGTTTTATGTGGAGCGCAATTAGAGAGGTGACAGGTTGCACTTGGAACCCGGGAGACTTCACAGCCTTCTACCGCCTAGCAAGTAGTACGGTTGGGCGAGATATGAGAATGGCGTGGATGGGCTTTGGAGCCATGGCATGGGCCCTATGGACTACTAGAAATAAAGCTTTGATTGAGGGGCAATTCATTCGACATCCAGCTGACCTATTATACAAACTGGTGTCTTTCCTGCAGCTATGGAAACTGTTGGCAAGATCTCAGGACAGAGGACACGTGGAGGTGCTCGTCACAAGAGTGCGGGCAAGGTGCACTGAGCTTCGGTGAGCTTCTTGAGAGAGAGCAACGGCATGGACGTCTCCAGCTACCTCGACAGCCCGCTGCTTTTAGCGATCTTCTTTGTCATTGCGCGTTGCGTCGCGTTTTGTTGGTTACGGCCTTGTATCCCTTAAACTTACTTTCGTCAAACCTTGTTTGTACTCTAAGGGCCTCAGTTTAAGGCCGGGCAGATGCCTCCTCTCTAAAAAAAGCGGCTCTCACAATCAAGAGCATTGTGTCCTTCTTCACCATCAATGTGGCCTTTTCCTTTCTTCTTAAAGGACATCATCTTCTTCTCGGAGTTAGCAGACTATGAGGCCTCGTTCTTGCCTTCAAACTTCCATTTGTCGTCATATTTGTTCTTATTCTTGAACTTGTGGGATTGGAAATTCTTGTGCACAAAGTTGGCTCTAGAGTTCCCTCACGGAAATGAATATGTGTATCTTTCACCCTTGCTTTATCTTCCTCATCAAGAGTGCCAATGAGAAAATTCATGTCTCTTGTGTTTTAGAGAAGTGGGAAAAAATCCTCCAGAAATGATGAAGCTTGGCAATGATGCCTTTGGCAATAAACTTGTCTGGAAACACACAGTTAAAGTGCTCAAGTTCCTTGGAAAGTGACTTAATCTCATAAGCCTGCGAGCAGTCATGAATTATCTTGTAGTCCTAGTATTGTTCCATGACACACAACTTGTTTCCTCTGTCTGGTACCTCAACCTTGGCCTCGAGCACATCCCGCATATCGTTACCAACCATAATGGTCATGAAAGAATAAATGATATCAATTGTCGCCAAGAACACTCAGAACAACACCTTTGAAGAGGGTGTCTGTAGCCTGAAAAGCATGCTCCAATTCACGAGTAAGTGGTCACTCTGACTTGCCCTTGGAGGCGTGAAAATAGTACATGGTGGTAAGCCAAAGAACTACCTTCGCACGCTAACTCTTGTAGTCCGCACCCCCAAATGTAGGAGCTTTGAGAGCCGCAGCAAAATCAATTGAAGAAAATTGCCAACACATGTACGGTTTTTGGATTGTTGAATATTTTAGTAATTTTTCATAAAAAATATCCAAAAATGTGATATAGGTACATCATTATGAAAAAATTAAACATGATGATCGAACGAACAAAAAATACTAGACATGTAATCAGGTATGTCCGATAAATGTACAATGTCTAGATCAATTGCTAGTACTAAATATCCAAAACAACCCTAAAGAAGGGATAAGAAAACGTACGGTGTGATGGAAGAAGGGGTGTTTCTAGTCACATGACCATCACCGAACGAGATGCAATGGAGGATGTTGTCGGCATTGGGAAATTAGTCGTGTGCAGCCACGTTGGTGAAGAGTTAAGTAGACACACGAGGGCGCTCACCAAAAAATTTATCGCCCCTCTCCCGTGACACGCAGGTGAGGCGTGACGAGGCAGAGGATGAGCATGTGTGTATATGTCCTCTTCTCAAGTTCTTAATGTTGTGTGGTGGAACCAACCTTATATGTGTTTTTAGGAAAACCAATCACCTTATATGTTGGTCCAATACACCCCCCACAACAAGGGTGGGACTAAAATTTTCACACCCCTTATCATGCATGAATTGGCAATATGAGCCTCATGGATTATCCTAGGAATTATTGGAAATAATAAATGGGCTAAAGGTCCAAAATTCCAGCACAGCGTGTCGAGTATCATCTAGTGTAGCTTAAAATGACGACCACGGGAGAAACTAATTGGGGTCACTCCCTGAAAGTGGAAGCACTCCAGCGGCTCCACATGGTGCGCCTCAGTGCCGTTACGTGTCGCGCGCTAGACGCTTCCCCCACTGGGACGGGTTTTTTTCTTTGATCTTTCTAAGTTTTTATTATTATTATTATTATTATTATTATTATTATTATTATTATTTTCCCAAGTTTTCATGTTTTTCCTGGTTTTTTGTTTTTGATGTTTTGTCAATATTTATGGTTTCGTATGTTAGGTGCACGGGTGTGTTGTGCTCCCGTGTGGAGCACGGGTGTGCTTCACGCAGAAATACATGAGTGCTTCTGCATGGAGCACACACGTGCTTACGCGGAAGCACGGGTTGACGTGAAGCATAGATGTGCTTCACCCGCGGTAAGCATAAGTTAGTTTACTTGCGAAGCGTAGTTGTGCTTTCGCGGGTGTGCGTCACCCTGCAGGAGCACAAGTTAGTTTCTTTTTTTTTTTGCGAGAGAAATTTCCAATCTATTCATCAATCATGGCAGTACAGAGAATACTAGAAGTAATAAAAATTACAACTAGGTCAATGGACCACTTAGCGACGACTACAAGCACTAGAGCAAGCCGAGGGCGCGCCGTCATCATCGCCCCTCCGTCACCGGAGCCGGACAAACCTTATTGTAGTAGACAGTCGGGAAGTCGTTGTGCTAAGGCCCCAAAGAACCAGCACACCATAGCAGCAACCATTGAGTTGTAGAACGGAAAGATCAAACTTGTAACCACACGAACGAAGATGAACTGGATCCAATTAGATCCACGGAAGACCAGCGCCGACCGAATCCCGTGAGATCCGACGGAGACGCACCACCACACATCCTCCGACGACGTTATTCGCATCATCTGGATGGGGATAGGACGTGGGAGACATTATTCTTACGGAGGGACGTCGCCATCGCCACCGCGGTAAGCACAAGTTAGTTCACCGTGGCAGCATAATTTTTTCCCAAAGAGAATTTTGTTGAAACCTGTTAACATGGGATTTAGTTTAGTTTCAAAGATCTCGACGCGAAGAACGCAACGGTGAAAACGTTTCACTATTTGGATACACGGGTCAGGAGATGAATCGTTTTGAAAAAAATGGATCTATGAAAAAAAATCGCAAACAAACCCAGCCATCCCTGCTGAGTGAGGGAAGAAATATCACCAAAACCCTAGGTTGCGCGCGGGTGGCTCACATGGGATGCGCCACTTGTGACAGTCAAAGTAAATGTGAGTGACATTTGCAAGGATGTCCTTAACTAATGATTTCTCAACAAATAACCGAAGTTTTGCTTTTTTGTGAGACCTTCATGTATCTGTATCAGTATCTTTTTTATTAACCTGTCATGTAATTTCAATTTATAATATTTTTGAGCTTTGATTTTAATCTGAGGGGTTTAATAATATATAAAAGGAAGGAATATAATTGATCGATAACAGGATGTCTTGTGGAATACAAATGCGAGAAAACATATAGCCCACATAGTTGGCTGGTACATTCAAAACATTATGTCCTCTTCAATATTTATTTCCGTACGTCAGCTTAGCAAATCTAAAATGAGAGTGCTCATGCAGCGCGATATGAAAAACATGGGCTACACAAATGTGCACATGATAATATTTTGTGAAATGGTTTATTTGGCATGCAATTAATGAGCCATACTACAGCGTACTATCATCGTCCATGCACTGTTGTGCAGTGATCTAGATGCCCTATTAGCCTACCCACGATTTTGTTAAGAAACATTTTGAGTGCAAAGAAATGTTCATCGAGATAAGGTTCCAGCTGGACACGGGCAGTTGACACTTGCAGTCTTGCACGGTTGGAGGCTTTAGTTGTTCGAATCTTTTGAAGTACTGTAACACGCAAAGTACTACTATAGCATATGCCCTTGTAGGAAAATTCCCCACCCTTGCCGTTCCCTCCTATATATATATCCTCCTCGATCGGCCACCTCTACATGCACGTAAACCACACGGCCCAACACCATGAGTTTGCTGTCTCATCTCAAGAGCCTCGTATTTCTATACCACCACGCTGCCAACACCTTCCTTCTACGAATTGTCACCACGATGACACTCGCAGCTGGCGTCCTCAAGAAAGTTGCGCCATGGCTAGCTGCTTCACTTGAGACTGTGCCCCAACTCAGTGCCATCTATCCCATCCATCTACTCATTGCCGTGATTCTACTGATCAGCACAGCTACCACCTACCTTGCACTCCGTCGTAGAACTGTATACCTTGTTGACTATGCTTGCTTCCGGCCAAGCTCCAACTTAAGAACCCCAAAGGCAGCCTTCCTCGAGCATGCACATCTCTCGCCTTTGCTTGATGACTCTACTGTCAACTTCATAGCTACTGTTCTTGATCGCTCAGGCATGAGCGATCAGACATATTTCCCACCTGTACGCCAGTATATAGAGCCATACTGTGGGCTTCATGAAGCACGTGCCGAAGTAGAGTTGGTCGTCTTCTCAGTGATCGATGACCTTTTAGCCAAGACATGCATCAACCATGACACAATTGGTGCTCTTATCACCAACTGCAGTGCATTTAGCCCGGTACCATCCATGAGCGACATGATTGTAAATAGATACAAGTTGCGAGGTGATCTCCGTATCATCAACCTCTCTGGGATGGCATGCTCTGCATCGATAACTTCAGTTGGGCTCGCAAGCAATATGCTACAAGTCATGCCCTGGGGATCACACGTGTTGGTGGTGTCAATGGAGACCATTGGGTCGATGTACTATGCAGGGAATAAGCATCCCATGCAGCTGGTTAACATCTTGTTCCGCATGGGTGGTGCTGCCAAGTTGTTCTCGACTTCTAGGTTCAAGGCTCGGTTCCGTCTTGGCCATTTCACACGGACAATCACTGCAGCAAACAACACCGCCTACCATTTGTGTGTATCAAGAGGAAGATGAGAAGGGCAACATGGGGATTGCTCTCTCTAAAGACATTATGGTTGTCGCTGGAGATGCACTGAAGGACAATATCATGAGAATGGGGCATCTTGTCCTACCGGCATCGGAGCTTCTCAAGTTTTTGTTCTTCTATGTTGCGAAAAAAGTGGTCTGTTGGAGGAAGATCAGACCATACATCCCCAACTTCGGTGTTGCATTTGACCATTTCTGCATCCATGTCGGTGGACCGGCGGTTATCACCTCAGTACAACGTGGTCTTAATCTATCAGACAAGGATGTTGAGCCATCGAAGATGACACTGCATCGATTTGGAAATCAGTCGACTGCACCAGTGTGGTATGAGTTATCATATATCGAGGCCAAAGGCCAGATGAAGAAAGGCAACCGCGTGTGGATGATCGGATTCGGGGCAGGGTACGAGTGCAACACCGTTGGGTGGGTGTGTATAGAATCATCTTCACGTGTGGATGGACCTTGGGCTAGCTGCATCCATCATTACCCAGTGGACGTCTCCAAGAGTGGATAAATCCAGAGGATAATTACATCTACTGCTAGATAATCCAATAATAGGGACACCGCTATTGGGTGTCCAATACATCTTGTGAGTTTTCAAAAAAAATATGATAATTCATAAATATACAATGCGCCCTCCGTGTCAAAAGATGGTGCATTTAATTCCGTCCTAAGTCAAACTTTGTAAAATTTGACTAAGTTTGTAGAACATTATATCAACATTACAATAGCAAATATATAGTATCTGAAAGATGTAATAATATAATTTAATGTTATAGATTTGTATTGTTGTCAATATATTTTTTCAAAGGATTTGGCCGTAGTTTATGAAGTTTGGCTTATGACAAAAAAAAATTCTAGAGTACGCACGAGCGTGGATATCATACATTGGTAGTAGAAGAGAGGGGTGAAGAGCCCACCGCCGTGGCTTTACATCACATGAGGGCTACAGCCTACATGAGTGTAAACGCTTGAACCACCGAACGCCCTGACAACATACACAACTACTCGCCCGAGCCCTACCCGTCAAGCGCTACAAAGAAGGGGGAGAGGTCTCCCTTCAGTAAACATGCCGCCCTCCACGTTCTACCCTCCTTGGCAACTATGGAGATCGCCCTGTGCCCCGAAGGAGTGGCCCCATCAAATACCACTGAGTTGTGATGCTTCCAAACCTCCCACAAGACTAACGTGACAATCGCTCGGAGCTCATGAAGTGGTCACCTCTTAAGAGACCCTAGAGCTGCACCATTCCACCAGAGTGTCATCCGTCGTTGGGCTCTGATCCGGATTCCCTGACGTGGTCCAAATCCAGTACCACACCTGCCTAGCAAACACACAGGTCAACAAAAGGTGATCGATAGTTTCCTCGTGCTGGTTGCAGAGAAGGCATGATACCTGGTGGGGTAGGCCATGCCTCGCGAGTTTGTCCGATGTCCAGCAATGGTTCCATGGTGCAAGCCAAGAGAAGAACTGGCATTGTTGGGGTGCTCTCTGTTTCCACACAAAATCAACATATGCGGCAACCTTGCATCCCACAAACTGAGTCATACGCCGAGCGGACAGGGTATGAGCCGCTCACTTCCCATCCCCACCTGACGGTGTTCCGCATACTATCATTGAGCTAGAACTCCGCAATCCTCCGTTGAGCGGTGTGGTAACCATCACATTGAGCTAGAGGAGGCAATAGATACTGTGTATGGTGGGTAGATCAATGTTGGGTCCAACGTCCGTTGCCCAGCTAATTGTTATTGATTGCCTGCTACACCGTTCTAGAGGCTCGCACTCTTGGCTTAACTCTGTTGTAGATAGCAGGTGCTAGATCCTGAATGTGATGGTTACCACACCGCTCGGTAGATTTCGAGAGCTTCATCTAGAACGGAGATGAAAAATAAGATGACATGTATATCAAAGCTTAGGAATAGGATTAGAAAAGGAGATGTTGTTTGATACACATCATAGGATTTTATTTCATCAAGTCTTAGGCTAATGTTTATTTTCCTACGAAAAGTTAAGGATGGAATAGGACTCCTACAGCTCCAAAGGAAATTTTCCTGTAGAAGTCCTATCCTACAAAATTCCTCTTCCGAACCAAAGGAGGCCTCAGAAGTATTTGAATCATGGTTGCATAGATGAGCATTTTAGGAGTTGACAAATGAAATTGTATTTGCTCGGTGGCGGGCTGGTGATTGTTTTTTGCACCGATTATTAGCAATCAACCACCTGACGCTGGCTGGCAGACAACTGTAGTGCAACGACACAACGTAGTACGGAGTACCAGGCAAGCAAGTCAGTAAAAATGCAATCATCTTCAATAAAGCAGCAGAACCCACAAGTTACCATGACCAGGCAAATGTACATTACTCAGCGAAAGAGCAGCTGAGTTTGATACGACGCGATGCCAAACATTAAAACGAAAACATAGTAAATCCATTTTCCCCTTCGACACATCACCAACCGACAAACCCCAAGCTAAAATTATTCACTGCATATATCATGCGGTACGCCAAGCAGATGGATGCAAAGCCCACGGTAGAGCAAACTTAGTCCCAGACGACCAAAATAACAGCATATCAGGGCGGGCTTAGAAACCCTGCTCGACCAGGTAGTCGCCGAGCCTCTCCACGACCAAATTGCACTGGCCAGGAGTCATGGGCTCATCGTAGATACCGAGAATCAGGGCCATGCCTGTCTTCTTGATAGTGATGCCACCGGTGCCCTATACGAAACATCATGGAAACATGTAAGAACCAGCTCTCTCTTCAGTGAAAAAGGGAAAATCGACGATCTTCTCTACTCTCTAGTCCCTGTAATACAAGTAACTTCGTATATATGGATTTCTGCAACTTAACTGAAATGCATTATGCAGTAATGACTACCAACTTCTCCTTGCGGGGAATAGCCGCAAATAAGTATCACCATTCAGTAGACTGGAAACACACTAATGACAATCTAGCAGCTGAACCATTCATAGATGGTATGCATGCAGGGAAAGAGAGCAACTACAAGTCATTTAGTTTACACAATACAGGGAAAGGAAATTTGCATGTACGAGCTATAACAGATATGAGACTTGTAAATGCTATGGTATCACGATTTTATCAAGCAGCATGAGTTGTCCTGTTTATAATGGATGATGTGTGAGAGCATTCATCTGATGAACGCGCTTGCATTAATTGGGGGGTACAGCGGTATAGTAGCTCCTACAATGAGGTTTGATAAGATATTATTCATAAAACAACCGGTACCAACCAAATAAATTAATTCAGTTTGCTGGGCAAAGCTAACATGAGTGCTACAGAGAAGTCACAAAGCGTTGATTGTTCGTAGAGAAATGTACCTTCTTTCCTCGGATGACAACCCCAGGTTCACCTTGGATGACCATGTACTTTGTGCCTCCAAGGAAAAGACCAGTTGGTGCAAGATGTCCAGGTTCGTCAAAGTCTTTAATGATGCCAGCAATCTCCTCGGGCTTGAACTGCAGCAACCAGAAGCAGAAAACAAGGGAAAATTCAGATGGGGCAGGCAAAATAAAACATAAAACAGTCATAATAAACATATTGTGCACATAAAAACGTTAACTCCCATGACACATCACAATTGGCTTTCATGGTGAATTGAGTACCTTCTGAAATAACAGTATAGTTATTACCAGCACCATACGATAGAACAATATGGTACGGCGTGATTTAACAAACAGGACAGTCAAACAATATGAGGCGCACCTAGGCAACACAAATTCATGGCCAAAAGGGACACATGATACCATAAATCGATGACATGAGAGCGTTTCTAGTCCAGCATAAGCAAATTCTACATTCGCAATGTAATACAGTCAAGCAGAAACTTCTCCGTTGCGATGCCGTGCTACGGTTATCCTTTAGCAGCTACCCAACTATGAGATTTGTTTATATGTGACCCAATACTAAGCTACTACTATACTTCTGATACTTCTATGAACTACTCTGATCACAAGTTAAGTAGGATCGCACGGCAACGCAACGAATCCGATCCCACTGGCGATTCCACCATCTACGCGTCGTTCAACACCCCGTATAATTCACATCAACACCCCGCTCCCTGCACACGAATCGTACGAGCAGGCAGCGCACGCGCTACCCCCGACAAGCGTCCAGCAGCAGCGACGACGGGAACGGCGCCGCGGAGGCCGCGAGATCCGCGGCTCGTGTCGGCCGAGATCCGGATCTCCCCCGCCTCGGGCCCGATCCGGGCGCGGGGAGCAGATCGCGCGCGGATCTAGCGCGGCGCGAGCGGGGCGGGTCAACCAGAGGAGAAACGAAGCGGAGCTGACCAACGGAGAAAGCGCCTGTACCTGGGGAAAGTTGGGGGACTGCGCCCAGACGCTGCCGTCGTGGCCGAGGATGGCGGCGGAGGTGAGGTGCTGGCCGTCGATCTCGCAGCACAGGTGGTCGTCGACGTACGTCTGCCACGACATCCTCCTCCTTCTCCGGCGGCGACTTCTCTCGGCGGCTGCTGCGGATGCTGCGTGGAGCGCACGCGGTCTCGGCTGGGGATGCTTTGCTTGGACCTGGATGTGTCGTGCTTTGACGGCTGGCTGGGATGGGGTGGGGTGGGGGAATATATCGGTTGCGTCCGCGTGTGCGCGTGTGTGGGAGGGAGGTCCGGGTAGAAAACCCTACTTTTTCGTTTTGCCCTTTTGCGCATCTAGAAATGGGAAAGCATTATTGTTGATTTTTGTGGTGGTGAGAGAATGGGAGGAGTGAGATTTGTTTTCATTTTTCTTTCTATTGATTATTATTGAGGAATTTTCTCGGAATTTACTGTGTGGGTATTTGAATTCCAATCTTACTCTTGATATGACTTCACTGAAGACGACGATGGTGGATTGCGGTGGTGACCGGATCTCGCCGGCGGCGGCAGAAGGAGAATGTTTAGCTGAAGCATGCAAAGGAGCGAGGTGGGCGATGGGCCGGGGTGGGCGAAATTCGATGTGTGCTCGTAGAGGAGGCATGAGAAAAGACTATAGGAGTGTGATACGAAGGAATGCCAAAACAGTAGGTGAGAAAGAGCAGCGTCAGGAAGAAGAAGAGTAGAAGAGTTGCGCACAAACATAGGGGGTGAAGGTCGCCTCCAAGAACAATCATTTTTTTTTCTCCCAGCCTCGTTTCCTACACCCCCCCCCCCCCCCCTCCTTGTTTCCTTCGCCTTCCTTTCGTCCTCCTTCATTGACCCATCTCTCTCTCGGATCTGACGGCCTTGCCGTCCGGGGAGGTGAGGCAAAGAGGTCCTCGTGTTCCTTAGTAGCAGTAGGTTTATTAGATGCGTCCCTGGTGGCCGCTTTTGGGTCTTCTCCCTTTCCAAATAAACCAAATATGGTTATCTTCCTCCTTCCTTTCATCTCATCCATGGTGGTTGGGATTGAGGACCTAGGAGGGCTTCAAGGGGGCAAACTTGGGGCCCTTTGCTGGGCTACAACTGGCGCCTTCTTGGATCCTTGGTGTTGCAGCCTCCTTCCACGCAAGCTAGCCACCATGGAGGTGGTAGCAGTTTCGTTGAAGGATTGGTGTTGCTGGTCTCTGGATTAGAATCCCTTCTTTTTTCTTTCTTCTTTCTTATCTGGTTCCTAGGTCTGGATGAGGCTCTCCAAGTTCCATGCTTCCAAGGCCACCTCGGTGGTGGGGGAGTTATGGGGAGATGGAAATTATAATTGGATTCGTGCACAACATCGGTGGTTCTCACGAAGAGGCATTTTGCACCTGCACTAGCGGTTGATTGTCGGTCGTCTTTGTTTCACCATCGAATCTTCTGGCCGAATGGCGGCTTTCTTTCTTCCTCCCGGCTAAGATGCGGATGCCTAATGGGAGGTAGTGCGGCTCCAGCATGAGATCCATGGCGAGGTGCCATAGAGGTTTCGTTGTCCCAAGTGGTGTCGTCCCCGCCGACGACAAGGCTTGGTTTGTGCGGGAGCGGCTTGAGACCCGATTGCAATCTGCATCAGCTGTTTGGGGTCCTCTTTGTAATCTTCAGGGACTAGTTTGTTATTTCCTGGTTGTTAAGGGTTCTGTTGTAAGATGCTATGCGTCATCGCTTTATGATTAATATAGCGTTGGTGAAAGATAGAGGATGTCGCCTAGAGGGGGGTGAATAGGCGCTTTAAAATAATTACAGTTTAGGCTTGAACAAATGCGGAATAAACCTAGCGGTTAATTTTTCAAGCACAAAACCTACAACAACTAGGCTCACCTATGTGCACCAACAACTTATGCTAAGCAAGATAAACAACTAAGTGATAGCAAGATATATGACAGGAAACAATATGGCTATCACAAAGTAAAGTGCATAAGTAAAGGGCTCGGGTAAGAGATAACCGAGGCACGCGGAGACGACGATGTATCCCGAAGTTCACACCCTTGCGGATGCTAATCTCCATTTGGAGCGGTGTGGAGGCACAATACTCCCCAAGAAGACACTAGGGTCACCGTAATCTCCTCACGCCCTCGCACAATGCAAGATGCCGTGATTCCACTAAGGGACCCTTGAGGGCGGTCACCGAACCCGTACAAATGGCAACCCTTGGGGGCGGTCACCGAACCCGTACACTTTGGCAACCCTTGGGGGCGGTCACCGGTACCCGTCAAATTGCTCGGGGCGATCTCCACAACCTAATTGGAGACCCCGACGCTTGCTCGGAGCTTTACACCACAATGATTGAGCTCCGAACACCACCAACCGTCTAGGGCGCCCAAGCACCCAAGAGGAACAAGCTCAAGGGTACCAAGCACCCAAGAGTAATAAACTACTCAACTTCACTTCCACGTATCACCGTGGAGAACTCAAACTGATACACCAAATGCAATGGCAAGGGCACATGGAGTGCCCAAGTCCTTCTCTCCCAAATCCCACCAAAGCAACTAATGCTAGGGAGGAAAATGAGAGGAAGAACAAAGAAGAGAACACGAAGAACTTCAAGATCTAGATCCAAGGGGTTCCCCTCACATAGAGGAGAAAGTGATTGGTGGAAATGTGGATCTAGATCTTCTCTCTCTTTCCCCCCCAAAACTAGCAAGAATCCATGTAGGGATTGAGAGATAGCAAGCTTGAAGAAGATCAACAATGGGGGGCAAATGCGAGCTCAAAGGATAGGGTCCATTGGGGAAGAAGGCCCCCTTAAATAGGCACCCCCGAATCCAACCGTTATGCCCACTGGTCGTGCACAAGCGGTACTACCGCTTGAAGGAGCGGTACTACCGCTTGAACGAGGGGTACTACCGCTTAGCACGGCCAAAACAGCCCAACGAGGCAGAAAACACGAATAGTAGATCTGCCAGAGAGGTAGTACCGCTCTGGGGAGAGGTACTACCGCTTGAGCGGTACTACCGCTCTGGGGAGCGGTACTACCGCTTGAGAGGTACTACCGCTCTACTACCGCTCTACTACCGCTTAGGGAAAACAGGCAACAGAAACAAGCACAACCATTGAAACACAAGAGGTACTACCTCTCGGGGGTGCAGTACTACCGCTTGAGCGATACTACCACTCTACTACCGCTTAGAGAAAATAGGCAACAGAAACATGCACAAAATACTTTGCCCAAGCGGTAGTGGTAGCGGTAGTCCACAACGGAAGTACCGCAAGCGGTACTACCGTGGTACTAAGCGGTACTACCGCTTGGGTGCTGCAAAATAGCCCAAGCAAAATAGAAGAAACAGGTTGGACCGAAACAGTCACAACATTTGCATATAAGCTCCGAATTGAGCAAATTCAAGCTTGTTGGATAGCTGACGATGAGTAGCATCCAACAGCGACTGGTTATAAGAAGAGGCAGGGGAGGTATGCCTAAGATATAGAGTAGAGAAACCTCCAAAAGAGAAGAACCGGCATAACCTCCAACATCGAAAACATCATATAAGATGCATGTGAACTCCGTTTTCGATGAACTCAAGCTTGTCATGAAAATGACCATAAGCTCCAAATCTCACAAGGAGAAGAACCAATAAAGATGATGCAAGGATGCAATGGTTTGAGCTCTCTACGAACGATACGATCAAGCCACTCATCAAGAGCCCCCCTTGATAGTACGGCAATCGATCCTATAACCCGGTCTCCCAACTACCACCATGAGACCGGTAAAATAGAAAACCTATCAAGGGCAAACCTTTACCTTGCACGTAGTCCACTTGAGCTAGATGATGACGATCTTGACTCCCTCAAGTTGGACCACCTTTCTTGATTGCGTTGGCTCGATGAAGACTAGTTGATTGCTCCCCCATATTCCATAATGGGTGAGCCACTCTTTGGCACATCTTCACAAGTCCATTGACACCACAATGGACGGCAAGCTTCAAGCACTTGATCTCTTCGTGATGCTCCACTTGACCTTGCACACCGCAATCTTGATGACGATCACCACTTGATGTTATCCTCTCCATGGGTTGTATGATATCTTCCTCTTGACGCAAGCCCATGGAAACATACCTAACCCCACATAGAACTCTCACGTAGACCATGGGTTAGTACACAAAGCGTAATGGACAATGCTTACCATACCATGGGATCACTTGATCCCTCTCGTTACATCTTCTATGCTTTGTGTGTTGATCAACTTGAATCACTCTCTGTACTTAGTCTTGATCAACCTTGAATCTTTCCAACTCTCTTCATTTGGATGATGTCTTGAAGGTAAACATGAATGATCACACAATCTTCTTCTTCAAGACATGCTTGCAATAAGCTCAACACTCACATGACCAATCTTTGGATAATTCCTTAATAGCACCTTGGTCAACTCATAAACTCCTTGAAACCAACACATGGACTTCAAGAAATGCCTATGAACAAATCCTTCAAATATAACTCAATGCAACCATTAGTCCATAGAGAATGTCATCAATTACCAAAACCACACATGGGGGCACCACATGTTCTTTCAATCTCCCCCATTTTGGTAATTGATGACAATCACTTTCAAGAGAGTTTATATAAGGAATTATGCATCACCATGCAATGCGACAATGATGCATGCGTATGAGATGCAAATGCTTAGGAATAAAACCAAAGCAAGAAAAAATAACTCTGTAAACTTCTCCACAAAACTCTCTAAAACTTCTCCCCCATTGGCATCGATTGCCAAAATGGGCGAAAAGCTTAGAAGGCCATTATAAAAGTGCTCCTCCATAAATTGTGTATTTCTCAAAAAGAGAGGAATGCAATACACATATCCAAATATAAATACTTGGAGGAAGACAAACTATACTGAGGATCCAGAGATTGCAAAAGGATGATATGCCACAAAGACATAACAAAGAGAGAAACAAGTAATCAAGCAATCAAAAGATATCAATTGAAACAAGCAATCAAAAGATACCAATTGAACCAACTAAACCAATGATCCTACGAGCCACATGAAAAAAAAAGATATTATGATAAGAGCATAGAAGTGTTCTATAGAAACTAGAGAAGCTTCCCATGTTTTGTGCATTATTTAATTTTGTATTTGGATACAACGAGCACAAAATAGGATCGTCACTCCCCCAAAATCACTAGAACCTCACGACAAGTGCAAGAGAGCAAATAGAAAAATCTCAGCCTAACATTTGCAAGAGAGCAACGGAGTGTTCTAAAGACACTTAGTGAAGCTCCCCATGGTTTGTGCACTACTTAGAATATTTGCATTATGATACCAAGTGCACAAAATAGGATCATCACTCCCCCAAAATCAATAGAAACTCACAACAAGTGCAAGTGGGCTAAGATAAGAGACAAGGCATAGCTCTTGCAACAAGCACATGGTTGAGCAACATGTAAAAGAGGCAACTTACGAATGGGCTCAACCAAAAGGATGTGTGTGAGTCATGTCAAAGCACTTGATAAGACTAATATATGGATGAGCATTAAGCATCAACATAGTCTTAAAGAATGAGATACAAGGTGCAAGACATGTCCTTCCCACACACACACTCAACTAGCAAATGGGTTCACAAGCTCTCCAAAAAGCAACTTATAAACCAAAGCTTGTGACGACCCATGGTGAAGATAGACAATGATGGCTTTGTCAAGAGGAGGGATACCAAACGAAATGGGGAGCCTCGTCAAGACAAGCAAGAGAAAAAGAATCTTCACCACAAAAGAGTGCATCAAGGTGCAACGATATAAGACCCGCACACAAGATAAATCCTTTCACGAAACCACCAAGGAAAAAGGTGGACGTGAAAGAATAAGGATATCAACTAGAGATGTAACTTCTCTCAAGTGTATAAGATTCTAGGTAGATCAAAATCATGATGATATCAATCCACAAAGAAGGATGCGCACATGAAGTAGTTACACAAAGGAAAGAACAAGATATCCACAAGGAAGTCATAAATATACCAATAAGATATTTGCTTGAAAGCATAGCACATGGCTAGATATGATCTTATAGTATATAAATGAACTCCTATCACACATCCATCAAAGACATCACAACTATCAACAAGAGATCATCGTTGGGATGCATTGAGAAAGGAAACAAGTATCACAAGAAAGAATGAATTACATGCCATGATACAACCTACACAAGGTTGATGCAAGAAAAGAATGCATGAAGAGATACTTGTTACTGAGATAGCATTGGAAGGATGTAGAAGATACCAATTGAAGGTATTAGATAGTAGTTCATTGAACATCCTAGCTTGACTCCAATAAGCGCATGGTGACACCACCTTCCTTGTGAGTGAGCCGAGCATCCAATGCATCTTCAATTGTTCCTAGAACAATAACACAAACAAAATGGTACCCAAACTCATTGGGACCAAAGAGTTAGAAACGCCAATACATAGGACAAACTCCACATAAATATGTGCACATAGATATGAAAATAAATATCATGCACATCTCATCCAATTTGAGACTTGGTGGAGTTTCCCCTATATATTGGGTCAAAGAAAAGAAGCATGCCAAAGAAAATACATGAAGTAGATATGCATGCTAAAGACTTTCAAGAAACAACACCAAATGAAAAAGGAATACCAAGTGAAAAGGATACCAAATGGAGAAATCATCACTTGGAAGATATCAATTAAAAGATACATCAAGGAATGAGATATCCATTGATACACGCAAAAAGAAAGATGTCGAACTCCCAAAAGAGAGAATGGTTCCAAACAAACCAAACGCTCTACAAAGTTTCATGATGCCACAAAGTACCAAAAAGAAACGGTTTGCGTTCCACCAACACACACTTCATAAGGATCACAAGGTGAGCGTTCTAAGAAAAATAGGATAGCTCCCCCAAGCATTGTGCATTATAGAGAATTTGCATTTGAATGCACAAGATGGGATCACCACTTTCACTATATCTATAAAACACTAGACAAGATCAAGGAATTAACAAGATCCACAAGTGGTATGGAATACAATGGGAGTTGACACAATCCTAGGCAAGAGATAAGGCAAATAAAAGCAAAGGCCAATGTAAAGATGATCAACATTTTCTACCACATAAATGATTACCAATTGTCAAGAGACAAGAAGTATTTGGAAATAATTCCCGGTGGTAGATTTCAAAGATATCCATCATCATCTTCACAACAAACACAAAAGCAAATTGCAACTTGTAGAGCTAACATGCCACCTAGGAACAAGATAATTTACAATATCAATTCTAGGTGACAATATCTCAAATGTACACATTTTCTAGGCTTGTAATTTGCACATAGCACATTACTCCCCCATAATGTGATACCAAAGAAAACTTCACAAGAGGCAATAAGAATCCAACAAGAGATAATTAATGGACTATTTAGAATTTGAATTTCTCATGAGAAGACATACCACATAGAGACTAGATAATCTTGTAATATCAATACTAGGTGGTATTCCTTATGTATACACATTTATAGAATTGTGAAGTGCACAAAGCACATCACTCCCCCAAAATGGGATGTTCCATTAATCTCTCACAAGAGCCAACTAAGATACAAACAAGATACAAAAAGGCTCAACACAATACTCAAATGTACATGATGTGCAAACCAACAAGCAAATTGGAAGCACAACATATACACACACATGCAAGGTACAAAATCAAAATATGCAAAGGGGCAAGTAACTTTCAATGTAAACCATTTAAGTACAAGTTACCACAAGGAGGCACATTGGATATAAGATAGAAACTTGATAACCCAATTGACTTGACTTGAGACAATAAGAATGATGAAGTCCCCTTAATTCTCCATAATCTAGCCAAGTCTCCAATGACCTCCAATGTCACCTATTGATCAAGTTTGAGCTTGTTGGTCCCCAACTAAGTTGGGTCCTAAGAGGTTAGTCACAATAGGCTTGGCAACCCAAATGGTTCTTTGCTTGACACCACTTTGAGTACCAACAAACTTGGCAAACACATTGCCAACCTTATCCTTCCCAAGAGAATATATACCATCAATTAGAATAGGGTTGGATATGGTACCATTCGTGCATGAAGAAGCGATGTGACCTTTCTCACGACATAGGTAGCAACGTCTACTCTTCACTTTCTTCTCACTTGATTTCTCAACTTGAGAAGCATTAGCTTGAGACTTCTTGGGAAGAGGCCTTTCTTCAACTTGAGGTTGAGCATGAGAATGAACTTGTGGCTGCTTCCCTTGTTGCTTGTCACTAATGGCCTTCTTCTTCAATGGACAAGATCTAACATGATGCCCTTCAATTTTGCACTTGAAGCAAATAATCTTGGCCGAATTCTTGACCTGTTTTTGGCCCTTCATCTTGTTCATCTTGGACTTCTTCTTCTTATTGGAGTTGAATCCAAGTCCACCTTTGTCATTGGGGGATTTTTGCACACTCAAGATATTGTTAAGTGTGGACTTCCCTTCATGACTCTTTTCCAAGTCTTTCTTCAAGGAAGTGACTTGGGCTTTGAGCTCTTTGATTTCCTCTACATGGTTAGTATCAACACAAGTACTAGAGGAAGTATAAGCTTCATCGTTAGAGTAACAAGGCAAGGAAAGCAATTCATCACAAGATGTACCAATGTTATGCATGGATGAATTACGAGGACTAGCACATGGCAATATAGCATTTTGACTAGAAGTAGTGCTTATGTCCACATGAGGCTCACTAGATGTTACCTTAGCAATCATAGCCTCATGAGCTATTTTTAGCACATTATGGGATACAAGAAGATCATCATGAGAGCTAGAAAGCTTTTCATGACTTTCTTCCAATTTCCCATAATTGCTAGATAGCAACTCAAGTTGAGCCTTTAGCTCAACATTCTCCTTTAATATGGATGCTTCACAAGAAATAGAGTTAGTAGCACAAGCATCATTATTAACAACACGAGGAGAAGGCAACTTGGCAAGCTCTTTTAAATATGAAGCTTCAAGTTGAGCATGAGACTCAGTGAGTTTGATGAGCTCACCCTTGATGACCCTTGAGCCATTTTTGAGGTGCTCAAAATCCTCAAGGAGTTTAGCATGCGCAACTTCAAGCTTCTCATTTTTAGTTTCAAAATCATTGGCCATCTCAAGAGCTCTATCATGAGATTCCTTCACTCTAGATAATTCTAGAGCAAAAGTCTCCTCAAGAGATTCCTTGGTGGTTTGTTCAAGTTCAAGAGCTTGGGAGAGGTCTGCAATCTCATTAGCGTAATCACGCTCATGACCTTCCATTTTCTCAATGGTGACCTCATGCTCCTCGAGATGAGATTCCAACTCCTCAATATATTTCTTGCCCTCAATGGCAATGGACATGATTTCCATGAAGTTGGAACGAGCAATTTTATTTTTATGAAGAGCTTTAAAAACCATTTCCCCCTTAATTTTTAAGGAGGCAATATTATCATTCTCTTCATCATTATCAACATCATCATCATTCTTATCATCATCAATATCATCACAAGATATATTGGGATTCAAAGTGGGAGATACCTTTGAAGCCTTAGCCATAAGGTAAAATGCAATAGATGATGATGTAGGATCCTTTGAAGCACCATTCAAGACCACATCTTGTTCCATGGGGTGTTGTGTTTCCTCTACATTGTTAGCACAACAATTCGAGGAAATAGATGCATTTTTATCATGGCAACAAGACATAGCAAGCATATCATCATGAGATTTAGTCAAGCAATTTCTACATGATATGCACGGACTATCAACACAAGCATGTGAGACATTTGGAGTGCTCGAGGTGCTAAAGTCCAAAGATGAAGCATTGCAATAAGAAAGTGATGAAGGATTATCAACAATAAGCCCACTATCATCATTGCAATGAACACCACTACTCACCATGTCGTTACCTTGTGGCAAACCACATGTAGGTGAAGTAGAAGAAGTTGAGAAGGCAACACGGCCGGAGGTGGAGGGAGAACAAGCATCCCCACAAAACTTGGACGCACCATATTTATCTTGAAGCTTTGTCCACAACTCATGAGCATCCCGAAACGGCATGAGTTGAAATATAACTACATTGCTCAAAGCATCGAAAAGCACATTAGAAGCTTGAGCATTGAGATAAGAGTTTTTCTCATCCTCTAGAGATAATCTTTGGGGATCTTTTGGAGGAGAAAAACCCATATCTACAATTCGCTCTAAATTTGGGTCCATGACCCTAAAGAGATTAAGCATGCGAATTATCCAAACATCAAAATTTGTGCCATCGAAACTAAGAGTGTCAGAGAATCCTAATCCCCTAGTCAACATCTTTACTCTCTAGGCGGTTAAGCCTAACAAAGAGAGACGAGGCTCTGATACCAATTTAAAGATCGAGGATGTCGCCTAGAGGGGGGTGAATAGGCGCTTTAAAATAATTACAGTTTAGGCTTGAACAAATGCGGAATAAACCTAGCGGTTAATTTGTCAAGCACAAAACCTACAACAACTAGGCTCACCTATGTGCACCAACAATTTATGCAAAGCAAGATAAACAACTATGTGATAGCAAGATATATGACAGGAAACAATATGGCTATCACAAAGTAAAGTGCATAAGTAAAGGGCTCGGGTAAGAGATAACCGAGGCACGCGGAGACGACGATGTATCCCAAAGTTCACACCCTTGTGGATGCTAATCTTTGTTTGGAGCGGTGTGGAGGCACAATTCTCCCCAAGAAGCCACTAGGGCCACCGTAATCTCCTCACGCCCTCGCACAATGCAAGATGACGTGATTCCACTAAGGGACCCTTGAGGGCGGTCACCGAACCCGTACAAATGGCAACCCTTGGGGGCGGTCACCGAACCCGTACACTTTGGCAACCCTTGGGGGCGGTCATCGGTACCCGTCAAATTGCTCGGGGCGATCTCCACAACCTAATTGGAGACCCCGACGCTTGCTCGGAGCTTTACACCACAATGATTGAGCTCTGAACACCACCAACCGTCTAGGGCGCCCAAGCACCCAAGAGGAACAAGCTCAAGGGTACCAAGCACCCAAGAGTAATAAGCCACTCAACTTCACTTCCACGTATCACCGTGGAGAACTCAAACCGATGCACCAAATGCAATGGCAAGGGCACACGGAGTGCCCCAGTCCTTCTCTCCCAAATCCCACCAAAGCAACTAATGCTAGGGAGGAAAATGAGAGGAAGAACAAAGAAGAGAACACGAAGAACTCCAAGATCTAGATCCAAGGGGTTCCCCTCACATAGAGGAGAAAGTGATTGGTGGAAATGTGGATCTAGATATCCTCTCTCTTTTTCCCCCAAAACTAGCAAGAATCCATGGAGGGATTGAGAGATAGCAAGCTTGAAGAAGGTCAACAATGGGGGGCAAATGCGAGCTCAAAGGATAGGGTCCATTGGGGAAGAAGGCCCCCTTAAATAGGCACCTCCGAATCCAACTGTTATGCCCACTGGTCGTGCACAAGCGGTACTACCGCTTGGAGGAGCGGTACTACCGCTTAGCACGGCCAAAATAGCCCAACGAGGCAGAAAACATGAATAGTAGATCTGCCAGAGAGGTAGTACCGCTCTGGGGAGAGGTACTACCGCTTGAGCGGTACTACCGCTCTGGGGAGCGGTACTACCGCTTGAGAGGTACTACCGCTCTACTACCGCTCTACTATCGCTTAGGGAAAACAGGCAACAGAAACAAGCACAACCATTGAAACACAAGAGGTACTACCGCTCGGGGGTGCAGTACTACCGCTTGAGTGGTACTACCGTTCTACTACCGCTTAGAGAAAATAGGCAACAGAAACATGCACAAAAGACTTTGCCCAAGCGGTAGTGGTAGCGGTAGTCCACAACGGAAGTACCGCAAGCGGTACTACCGTGGTACTAAGCGGTACTACCGCTTGGGTGCTGCAAAATAGCCCAAGCAAAACAGAAGAAACAGGTTGGACCGAAACAGTCACAACATTTGCATATGAGCTCCGAATTGAGCAAACTCAAGCTTGTTGGATAGCTGACGATGAGTAGCATCCAACAGCGACTGGTTATAAGAAGAGGCAGGGGAGGTATGCCTAACATATAGAGGAGAGAAACCTCCAAAAGAGAAGAACCGGCATAACCTCCAACATCGAAAACATCATATAAGATGCATGTGAACTCCGTTTTCGATGAACTCAAGCTTGTCATGAAAATGACCATAAGCTCCAAATCTCACAAGGAGAAGAACCAAACAAGAACCAATAAAGATGATGCAAGGATGCAATGGTTTGAGCTCTCTACGAACGATACGATCAAGCCACTCATCGAGAGCCCCCCTTGATAGTACGACAATCGATCCTATAACCCTGTCTCCCAACTACCACCATGAGACCGGTAAAATAGAAAACCTATCAAGGGCAAACCTTTGCCTTGCACATAGTCCACTTGAGCTAGATGATGACGATCTTGACTCCCTCAAGTTGGACCACCTTTCTTGATTGCGTTGGCTCGATGAAGACTAGTTGATTGCTCCCCCATACTCCACAATGGGTGAGCCACTCTTTGGCACATCTTCACAAGTCCATTGACACCACAATGGACGGCAAGCTTCAAGCACTTGATCTCTTCGTGATGCTCTACTTGACCTTGCACACCGCAATCTTGATGACGATCACCACTTGATGTCATCCTCTCCATGGGTTGTATGATATCTTCCTCTTGACGCAAGCCCATGGAAACATACCTAACCCCACATAGAACTCTCACGTAGACCATGGGTTAGTACACAAAGCGTAATGGACAATGCTTACCATACCATGGGATCACTTGATCCCTCTCGTTACATCTTCTACGCTTTGTGTGTTGATCAACTTGAATTACTCTCTGTACTTAGTCTTGATCAACCTTGAGTCTTTCCAACTCTCTTCATTTGGATGATGTCTTGAAGGTAAACATGAATGATCACACAATCTTCTTCTTCAAGACATGCTTGCAATAAGCTCAACACTCACATGACCAATCTTTGGATAATTCCTTAATAGCACCTTGGTCAACTCATAAACTCCTTGAAACCAACACATGGACTTCAAGAAATGCCTATGGACAAATCCTTCAAATATAACTCAATGCAACCATTAGTCCATAGAGAATGTCATCAATTACCAAAACTACACATGGGGGCACCACATGTTCTTTCAGTTGGGGTCCTTCTGGACCCTTCTTTTCCCCAAAAGAAAAGAACAATCACTTTGTAACAATAGTTTTCTTTTCGCAAGTCAAAATAACTTTAGGTTGGTTTTGATAACCCATTGCCTTTATTACCACGTCTTATAGAGTTTAGCCCACGTTCTCTTTTTTTTTGCGGATGCGTTCACTTGTTATTTTTATGGTCAAAGATGGTTGGGAGTGCAAAGATGTGCAAATTGGCGTCTGAGGAAATCGACTACCGTATTTTTGGTGTTATTTAACACACAATGTGTAACGTTGCGGTGCGAAGATGTGACGGTTGCGGTGGGGAGTTATCGATTGCGCGTGTGTGGGAGGGAGGTCATCACAAACCCTACTTTTTCGTTTTGCCCTTTACCTTTCTAAAAATGGAAAATAATTACTATTGATTTTTGTGGTGGTGAGAGAATGGAAGGAGTGTGATTTTTTCTTTTTCTTTTTATTGAGAAGTTTACTGTGCGAATGTTCGAATTCCGGTCTTACTCTCGATTTGACGCCACAGGAGACGATGGTGGTGGGTTGTGATGGATTGGTGGTGACGGATCTCGACGACGGCATAAGGAGGACGTTGAAGTGGCGAAGGAGTGAAGTGGTCGACGGGGTGGGGTAGATGAAATTTTGTGGATGCCCGTGGAGAAGGCGGAAGAAAGGAATTTAGGGGTGCGATACGAGAAGGAAGAGCAAAGAAGTAGGTGACGAAGAGCATCATCGGGACGAAGAAGAGTAGAAGGGTCGCGCGCTAACATAGGGGACGAAGGTCGCCTCCGAGAAAAATCATTTTGGTTTACAATAGTTTTCTTTTGGCGGGTTAAAATAACTTTAGGTCAGTTTTGAAGACCCATTGTGTTTATTACCAACGTGTTGTAGAGTCTATCCGGCGTTCATTTGTTATTGTTATGGTCAAAGATAGTTAGCGGTGCGAAGATGGGCATGTGGCATTTGAGGAGCTCGACTAGTGTACTATATTTAATAGTCACCACGTAAATGAAACCCTCAAGGTGTGGTTGTTCACAAGGAATCCATTCATTTCATAAAGTCTTTGTATGTTTTCATGGGATGGTAGTTGTAGACACGTAGTTCCGGTAATGGATCATAGCTTTTGGACGGTGTTGAACAAGTCAATAATGATGGTTTTGGTCAAAGGTGATGAATAATTAACCATTACAAAGAATATTGGAAACATGCCAGGTGTAGCTCGCTAAAAATTACCCAAAAGGGAACAGTGGCATAAGTTTCGACAAACAAAATACGCCACTGAATAGAATTTGCCAATATTTAGCTGGATAGAAAATAAGTTGATCCATCTATACATATCTTATCACAAGAAAATAAAGCAAGAACAATCGAAGGGCCACCCAACAATTTGACATGACAGTGGCAACCTGTGGGGGACGAGTGCAACTTTTTCGAACAGTTCTCGCTGGCGAGCTGAAGATAATTATAATAGTTTTAGGTTGGTTCCGTGCCAACAGGCGACGGATCAAAACTGTTGCACAAGCCGGAATATTAATTTAGGTCGAAAAAGAAAGCTAGTACTGCATGATCAAAGAACCTATCATGACAAGTGGCAACAGGGTGTCCCAAGAGGCAGCTATCATCAGAGAAGAAGAGAAGAAAAGCAAACCCGAACCATTTGCTTTGGGGATTTGTCGGTGACCCCACTCATCGCCAATCCAGATCCTAAATTAAGATCCGATCAGGCGATCCGCTTCCCGACGGCGACAGGAGGAAACTTGCAGGGGTGGAGCACCGATTTTGCTGTCCCAACTGGGGCTCACTTTCCCCCAACAGATTCGCTGCCCAACTCAAGCAAGAAAAATATTCCGTGCACTGCCATCCACAGGAAAATTCTAAAGAGCTTTTTCCTATGGAAACTGTCGATTTCGCCAATCTCGAAACTCCGCAACTTATCCGATCTCGCCAATCTCGAAACTCCGCAGCTAGTCTTCAGCAGAAGTTGCATGTTGCCCTTGTGCAAGTTTAAACAGTTGCTACTTTTTGTTTACAAAAAAATGCAGAGGTCCTGGTTCTGTACTTCTGTAGAAACTTACACAAGGGCAGTCAGGCAAGAATAAAACACAGAACCAGCCCCGAACAACGATGTATGCACGGAGCAAGGACCAAACGAACTTGATCCGACACAGCAACGTGAGAACACATGAGGAACAGGATGTGCAGCACGGTTGGGAAGATCTTCCGGCAGAGGAATCGATCGCATCGGCTCCACATCGACGAACCACTTGAGATCAGGACCGGTACGGCGCTAGGGTGCCCGCAGGTCGGCATGCGACGGCGAGTCGCCGCCAGATCGCATCGGGGAAGGAAGCAGGCATGCCAGCATCTTCTTCATCATTGGCCCTGATGGGGTGGCCTTGTGAGAAGGCGAGCTGGCATCCTCCCTGATAACGCCTGGCAAACCAGAGCCATCTTCAGTTTGCGGTACCGCGTCCCCTGATGGAGATGATGATGTTGCTGCTGCTGTTCCAGCGATGTTCGTACTGAATTCTTGAACCACCTGCCATTATCAGGGCCACCAGACGGGAAAATATTTAAGTATTTCAACGGGTATTGATTTAATTTAATGTAATTTAAACCATCTTCTACAAAGGGACCAACATGGGCACATGAGGAGCTGCCTCTCTTTCAAGACCACCTCCGAAATTCGGAGTTCTACAGTGATTGCGCCGCTGGAAAGTAGATAATTCATCTTTTAATTCATTCTGTAATTAGTGGGCTGGATTAGGTCCACTGGAAGTGAGTTTGGTCCACAGTCCACATTATATAAATTTAGTGCAGCTATATGATAAAAGTGGCTAACACGTCACGATCCAAGCAGTTTACAGGTAGCAGCATTGATTTACAGATAAGATATGAGTTCCTTGTTTAATCATCTTTAAATGATCAAACCACAAAAGAATCAATTTTTTACATATGGCATATAGGCTACAGGTGATTGGTCCAGGTGCAAAGAGTTAGAACAAACATATTTCCTGGCAGCGATGTTCCCTTTGTGCTTGATGGGAGCCAGTTTAATTAATCCTTAACAAAGATCTGTAAGTGCCAATGATGGGAGAGGGCGCTAAAGTGCAACACATATTTTTCAGTTAGTTATCAGCTATCAGCAGCTATATGTTGACTGCTAACTACCTCTCACAGGTAACTTATGTCGATCCGTATATAATAGTGAAGGCCTGAGGGACAAACGTATGGAACTTGTCACATCCAAGAAACAACACAACTGGACAGCAACAAAACGAAACATTGCTAGTTCAGTGAGTTGGTAATTTCAGAAGTGAGTTAGGATATGTCCAGTACCTTCCTCTGGGAATGGGTCAGCAGCACTCTAGCCCTTTTAGATCTCACATGCTCAAATGCTGTGGTAGGTGTCATATTCTTGTACTTCACCTGATAAAAATCAACCATAAAAAATTCCACTGACGCACAATACAAAATTAATTCCAAATAAGTGGTATGCGATAATTTTGTTATCACTATAAAGTTTCTAAATAGCTAGCAATAGTTTGGATTCTCGCCCTGAAAGCATGAAAACCGTGATTTTAGTAAATAGCTCTGCTGTAGCTGTTTTAGATTATAGCCTTGAAGGCGTGAAAACCACAAATTTGGAACCTTGTCTACTATGAATCTTAAGTTTTTAGCTGAATGGTTGACATGTTGGTTTCTCTAAAAAAAAGAATAAGAAACTTACCAGATAACACAAGACAATCGTTGTACTGCGTCCCCTTCCAGCTTTGCAGTGAATATAGGTCATCCTTCCACGAGATGCGTTTCCTGATTAAGCATGAAAAATTAGCATTGAAAATCTTAATATCTAACAGAAAGTGATGTGAATGGCCGGTAACTTCATCATCGATTCTGTATAATCAACTAAATATCTGCTTAATTAATAAGAATTAATCTGACAAACTCTGATGCTCACTTACTATGAATGAAATCAACAGCTTGACTAATATCCACAAGTGATGGAGCAAACATATAATCTCTTGTAGGAATAACAAGGTGATCAATCCCACGCGACTGTAAATTTTTAACATATGAGCACTTATGTCATTAGGAATACCAGTTGGTCATGACTCCAATTGCAACAATTATGATTAGAGTGTGGACATAAAATTCCATGCAATTATAAAGGGTTAAAGGCTCTGTACAATGCTATTCATCTTTTACATATAAATTATTTGTGTGCTACTTGCCTTATATACTGATGATGGTACTAAAGTCTCAAATGGTTCATTCAGGGTAACAACGCCATGTACTCCAAGCTTCTGCAAGCGTGTAACATCCCTACGGAATGGAACAGCTCCAAGCAAAATGAACTGGTAAAGAGAAAACGTTTACATCAATGAGACTTATTCATCTTATCTTTATCAGTTAGAATAAGAGCATAGAAACTAGTAATAGGTTTTAATCTCATTAAATGAAATAAATACTCAAACAGAAAGATCGCATTGTAATTCACTATCACATAATGCAAAACCAAAGGCAAATGTGAGTACATCCAAATCTTCATCTCCACATGACCACATCCATGGAAAGAAGTATACAGAACCAGCAACTAAACCGCAATAAATACCATGGTCATCATCACAATAATCAGTGTGTGAATGGGAAAACTGAGACAATGTAGACCCTGACTAAAACTGATAATAAACAGCAATCAAATGACAAATGTAAAAGTACCATATACATTAACTTAAGCCAGTCAAGATTTGAAGTTAGAACGCTTGTTTCTCACTCCTTGTCTACCAATCTGCTCAAGCCAGTATTCAAAATATTAGTTGATACCAGTTGCTACCAACAAAGAAGCATAGTTGCTAACTCTGACAGCCCCACGGGATAGATTAGCACATTTCAGATGAATGCTTCTTCTCACTCCAAATAATGCATTCTAATTCAGGACAGAGGTTACTATATTTAAACTAGAACAAAATGATAGTAACGCGTTTGCATCTAAAAGTTCACCGCGATGGAGGAAATTACTTGCTCATCTGACAAATCACTAGGTAGTCTCAGTCTTGTCTCGCTGGAGATCAAGGCTGCTGGAAAGGCGATCTATGGCGGCGGCAGCACACGCACCTGATCGACCTCGTCCCACCACCGGAACTCGGCCTGGACCTTGCTCCTCACCACGTTGTAGAGCAGCGTCGGGTAGAAGAGCGCCCTCGCGGCGGCGCCCACCGCCGCCTCCTTCGCCTTCTTCCGCGCCCCCGCCCCGCGCCGCAGGCCGGACGATTCCGCCGCGGCCATGGTGAATCGGCGTTCGGCGGCCGTGCGAACGACGGCCGGATTGATTGCCACTCGAGATTCGCAGGGGAGGTCGAAGGTCTTCCAACGAGCTGGCCTTCTCCGGTGTTCGACGGCTGAACTGCCAGCGTTGGGTGGATTTTTTTTTTTCCTTGTTTTTCCTCGATTTGTTTTTCCGCCGTGAGAAAAACTGGAGTTGAACCAAACCTGGCCAAATGGGCCGGTCCGATAGCCCTGGGTCACGAGGGTGGGCAAAACAGCACAATAGGCTGAATCCTACGCAGGCCAGCGGGGTAAACATGCCGCCGGGATGGCCCGTTTATGAAAGGAGTCATGCCTAGAGGGTATCACCCTCGGCGTCGAGGGTACACGGGCACGGCAGAGGCGATTGCTCGATCAGTGCGGAGCAGCGAGGCTGCATGTGTGTGTGGCAATATCAACTGCCATGGGTGGCGGGTTCGACAGTAGAGGAAGGTTGCGAGGGGGAAGAATCTCGAAGACGAAGAAGCACTGCGAGTTTTGGAAGGAAAAACGACAGCTGATGAATAGGTTGCATTAATTTCTAAATCGCAGAAGGAACTTATTTGGGGAATGGATGTTTGCATGCAAAACTAATTCATTGTCAGAATTACCACATCTAATGAAAAAAGATGTAGCACGACTGCAATAAAAAAAAACCAAGCTCATAAAATGCACTGCTAATCATCAATATCATCGACATCCGCGATTGGAACGTGTGAGGTGATCACCTATGACACAGTACATGGAATCACAATTACCTACAAATGTACTTTCTCTGTTTGGGTTTACAAGTCCCCTTTAAATTTTGAGTCAAAGTATACACTCGCTCAAAATTTGACGGGGCTAATTAACCCGGACGAAGAATTCCACATCTACCCCCCAGAGCAAGAAAATTCAATAAACCCACCACCTGAGATGTAGGAATATATTTCCGGTAAAATGTATGGCAGTGTTCGATGTATTTTAAGCTATAAAAACTGGTAAATCAAACGAAAATATTACTGAAAATCTAGCGACTATGGAAGTAAAGTCGCCTAGACTGAACTCAATGTACATGCAATTACTTCTACTCTCTCCGTCTGGGTTTATAAGCCCCTCTTGTATTTTCGGTTAAACTTTGACTAATAAAATAATATGATTATATCAAAAAGGAACAAAAATATGAATCCAATAGTATGATTTTTGTCATATAACATAAATTTCACTTGTCAAATTTACGATCAAAGTTTCACTCAAGATACAAGTGGGACTAATAAATCCGGAAATTTAAAAAGCAAAAATATCTATAAATCCAAACCACGGCCTCAAGATCATGCATGCCTACAGAACACCTCAAGACGCATGTTGTTTTCCCCTCACGTAGGTTTATCTCCTCCAGTGCATCTCACAATTTCAGCCAGAGTAAAGTATGCACGCAGTGAACGCTACTGGTATATTTGTGTGAAATGGTTCTGTTTGTTCCATAGATCTTAAAACATATGGAATACAAAAACTGAACTACATGGTCAGCTTTAGAACGTTGCTCGACCCAAAATTATTGAAATAAACGTAAACCGCCAAACTCAGTGCACAAATAGAGATATAATAAAAAATTCAAACTGAAGACGGTGAAGGCACCAAAGAAAGGAAAAAAAAACAGATAACCAAAGCTTATTGAGCAGGGGTAGGTGGCGCCAGCTCTGGAGGGACCTCTCGAGTGCCACTAAGCATGGAATCGTGTTCCTCGTCGTGGTGAGCAACTTTCTTGCGCAACACTTTCTCAAAATCAATCTTCTCCAAGGGCTTGGCATTCTCAACAGCGTGTGCCTTGGCTAAGTTGGAATAGTTGGCGGCCGATTCCGCAATAAAAGCAATCTCCTCATCTGTGAGCTTCCTCAGAAATTTCGCAGGGTTTCCGCCCCATACCTAAATTGAACAGGGATAGTCAACAACAGAGCACTTGCTGAGATAAGATAATCAAACAAGAGTTAGTTAATTAAAAAAAGATGAGCAAACGTGTCTGAGATGACCTAAATAAGAATCCAAACAATAATGGTGAAGTAAAGCACAACCTCTCCACAAGGGATCCTTGTGTTCTGTCTTACAAGGGCTCCAGCAGCAACCATCCCATGCTTTTCCACAATAACACCATCTAACAGGGTCGCTCCCATACCAACAAAAGCTTCATCCTCAACAGTGCATCCTTGTAATACAGCACTATGTCCTGCGAACAAAGTTTGGAACATATATATTATATCAGAATACCAGTGAATTTTTTACATGAGAATGAAGGTTCTACATAGAAGAAAACAGGTTTAGTGTCAGATTGGTTCTGGCATATCATATAGTGGGCAATAAGAGAGGCAATGGGTGACATTACCAATATCAGAGTTCAAATTTCAAATACAAATGTTTATTTATAGTGCATATCCTCTGCTAAATGTATGTCAAGCTAACTCTACTAAGGTTTTGCACAAAAGCTCAATTGCTCAAACTGTCTTCGAAATTATCGATACTATTGTGTTGGAATAAAAACATGGTATCTGTCTGGTATGTATGCTTACAGTCCAGAGAGCATAATTTAGGGCTCCAATAACGAAATATTTGTGGATACCAATGATAAGTAGTACCCCAATAAAGATCAGTAACAATTTTACTATACTAGACTTTGGTCTAAGCAGATAATTTACAATTAAACATCACGAGGCTGTGGAATAAAGCAGTGGTTAAAACAACCAGAAGGTATATCTATATTTACCTACTGTGACATTGTCTCCAATGATGGTTGGAAAGACTTTCCCAGTTAGATTAGATTTTGCCACATGCACAACAGAATTGTCCTGTATATTCGTCCCAGATCCAACTTGAATGTTATTTGCATCACCTGAAATCAAGTATGTTGATTTAGCAAAGAAGACCGAAATGATGCTCACTGGAAAACTGAGCACAAACCTCTTAAGACGCAGCCGTACCAAATTGAAGACCCTTGTCCAACTTGAACATCACCAATAAGGGATGCACTTGGAGCGACAAATGCCTCTTTGTGAACATGAGGGGCTTTGTCAAAGATGTTCATAAGTGTGCGATGCCTTGAAACTGGATAGGTCCAAAACAAAATCATGTTAGCACTTTGATAGGTGTAGTTGCTCACAACAGCACAAACAATTATAACGTATGTCAACATAAAACATGGCAATAATAATGAGATGCAGTGCACAACATAAGCAGCATCCTGCAGATAAGGGTGCGGAAGATCAGGTGATCAGGAAGTGTCATCTTCCACTTCACAGCCATAGAAAGCTAATATGCAGATGAAGAAAACTTACAGATGGATACACATTTTATCCATCTACAGAGTGTGACATGAAGAGGGAATACGAATTCATGAGCTTGAGCAGGGATTAAGTGATCAAAGAAGATAGAGTCAATGTAAGTGAAATGCCAATGCCTTTTTTTTCATTGAAATGTGACACACTTAGATATCATTCAGGAGATGCTCGACCAAAATGCTAACACAGGATTACTATGCTTACAAATATATAGAAACAATCCAGCAGAAAACGACAAAAATAACATCATCAGATAGACAGATACACAAATAAGGGGTGAACACAACATATGCACATCCAAGGATAATGAGATCGATTAGGAAGAGATGTGCAGAACCAAAAAGGCAAGTTCAGTTAATATGCAATTAGAATAAATATAATTGGGTAAGAGGCAAGTTCTACCGAAGAGTGATCTATAATCCGTACACTGTCCGCCTCCGTAATTTTAGCTTACTGTACATTAAACATGTTAACTATTCCAAAACAGGTCAGTAAATAACCAACACTATATTTCACGAAATGAACAGAGCAACTCACGCAGAAAGACACGTCGATTCGAATTCGAATCTGTGCAAACGAGGATAAGAGAAAATTGCTTTTAATTTTAAGACCTTGATGACCTAACAATGCAGAACCCTAGGCAAACCAATCTAATGGGGCACACATAACCGTGATATTTCCTGAACCGTCCCTAATCCTAATGGGGCAATCCCGATTTGCTCGCTCTTTTGGGACCGCCCGAGAAGACCAAATCCACGCGATGCCCGGAGTGTCCGCAGAACTTGACGACGGAGGGGCGAAAGGGGGGATTATTAGGGGCGAGGGAAGGTGTTTATGCTTACTCTGCTCGTGGAAGAAGTAGTCCCCCTGGAGGCGGCAGCCGAGGCGGTCGAGGGCCTGACCGGTCTCCCGGATCCAGAACCCCACCGCGTAAGATGCCTTCGCCATCTCTCAGGGCGGCAGCGGCGGCGGCGGCGGGCGAGATCGCAGAGGCGGCGACTGCGGATGCGCGGAGGCGCCGGTGGCCTTGCGTTTGTTGCGTCGGGAGATCTAGAGGAGAGAGGGGAGCTGAGCCGGGAGCATCTCCCAACGGATGTAAAACTTGTGATGTAAAAATGATCATCCATCTGAGAAGGCCAATTTGGCTCCCGGGCTCAGCTGCACCCGCTCCGACGAAAAAAATCAAAACAAATACTAGAAAAATTCAAAAAAAAAAATTTGTGTGGTAGATAATTTGATGTGTGAGGCTCGCTGCAAATTTCAACTCGTTTGGACATTTGCGCAGCTCTCTGCAAAAAAGACAAAATCGGGGTCTGTAAAAAAGTTTATTGTTCACGAACTGTTTTGACCCGATTTGTCTTTTTTGCCGAGAGCTGCTCAAATGTCCAAATGAGTTGAAATTTGGAGCGGGCCTCACGCATCAAATTATCTATCACACAAAAAAAATTGGATTTTTTTTGAATTTTTCTAGTATTTGTTTTGAATTTTTTTCTGAGCAGGAGCATCTGAGCCCGGGCTCAGATGCGGATTTCCGCATCTATATCTATATCTATATGTATCTATATCTATACCAATATAAAAAGATCCAAAGGGGCAGATCCAATTAATCTGGGCCATCAAATCATGTCAATCCAACGATCTAGACTCCTTCAATGTCAAGCGCTCAACACGTTTAGCGTGCAGTTAATTTCATGCCAAAAATAGTGCTAATCACATAATAACACGCAAATAATATCCCACTTAATATCCGCATGCACTTAATATACTTCCAAATTAACGTGCATTGCACGTACACATTGACTAGTAGGATAGAAGAGAAAGTTTTATTTGGCATTCAGGTGTCAAAAAATTGAAAAGCAATTAAAACATGAGATCCAACGGTGGGAGGCTGGGAGACGGATCTGATGGTCATCGAGAGCCGAGGTCGATTCGGGCGGCGGTCGCCGAGGACAGCAATCGGGAGGCACAAGGAGGCGAAGGTGCGGCCAACTTCCGCGGCGGCGTCCCACCCGAGAGCCGAATGAGGTCGGCAGAGGTCGCCGACTGCTAATTGAACTCAATGGCTGATGGTGGTCCAGTGACGACCATCTCAAGTGGTGGAGGTGGTAGGAACGGAATCGGCGGTAGCGTTCCGACCATCCATGGCAGTGATGGGGTCGCGACGATTTTCTGGGGCTATGGGAACGAGCGGTGGGGTTGGGGCAGTCGCGAGAGTGGCGGCAATAGCGATAGGTGGCGAGAATCGTCCGAAACCGAGCGGAGTGGAAGTCTTAGCGTGGCGTTTGGGTTCCAGTCGCACCGTTTTGGTTTTGGGCATCCGCTAGAGCTGCTGAAAATTTGCAGCACTTGGGGCCAAAATCTAAGGCAGGCAAAATTGATTTCATCACCAGGTAGAGATACATCATTGTTGGATCTGGATTTTTAGGCTTAAAAGTGCTCCAAACGGCATTTTTTGGCAACACGGTTGTTTCCATCACCTGCTGAAGATGCTTAATACGTCTCCAGCATATCTATAATTTTTGAAGTATTTATTCTATATTCGCATTATTTATATATGAATTTTTTTTCACTTTTTCTATTGTTTTGGTTGAACTAACATATGAATCTAGTGTCAAGTGACGGCTACTGTGTTATAGTTTTTTTTTTACTTTGCAAAAATCGGATTTTTGCGGCAACAAAAGAGTCAAACAAAAAATATGTTAAAAAGTTCCGCATGAGAAGAGGCCTAAGGACAAGAGTGGTGGAGGGGGCTATAGGGAGGCCACGCGGCCTCCTCATGCGCTCACCCTTGGTCGTGTGGGCAACTGGGAGACCCTAGGTAGCGTCCTTTTGCGCTGACTTGCTCCGAAAGATTTTCCACTGTCATAAGAAAATCTGATTTTTCAGAGTTACAAGACTCCCGTGGTGAATAAAACGGTAACATGACTCATAAACAACATCTAGAAAAATACTGCCCCGTGGTGAGATCCATTCTCAAAGGACACCAAGGACCAGAGAGGGAAATCTTCTCCCACCCAGGGAGAAGGCCAAGGAAGAATAAGAAGAAGGGGGCCCTCTCCCCCCTTTTTCCAGTGGCGCGGGAATACCGTCAGTGGAACCGTCATCACTGTCATCGTCTCTATCAACTCCGCCACTGTCCACATCGTCTTTTCCTCGATGTGGATGCTTGATAAGGGTTTCAATCATAAGAACATGTGGTCAATGGTTTTGATTGCATGTTAGCACGTGTCTCTCTCACATGTAAAATTGTAATACAAGATTATTGGTCTAGTATGTATCTTAGCCAATTGCACGAAGGAAGGAGTGAATATTTGCATGCATTCAACCATGGTGATGCTTGCTTATTGTTAGGTCGTTGAGAAATAAGAAGGGTGTAGCATATATAAATACATTTAAGGGTGGTAGATAGACTACTAAGCTACATATGAACCATTTCCCCAAAATTTATTTTTCTTGGCAGCTTTAGGCTATTTTAGCAATATATCAAGCACTCTACACATGCAAGTCTACATGAGTATAGGCAGCGAAAAACAGAAACATGCAAGTTAAAGTAAACAAGTAGAGTTAGAGATATGCAAACACAGTGTGGCTTGATGAATATTTTCCCCATGGTTCGGATAGTTGGCTCTATCTTACATCCATGTTGATAAAAGGCTTTGACTCATTAAGGGTCTAAGATCACAAGGATCTCGAGTCCGAGATTCAATATAGGAATGGTCCACAAAGGATACTCACCCACGAAGAGTCCATGAAGGAGTGACCAACATATTCCACCATGGTGTACGCCCATGAAGGACTAGCCTACTAGGGTAGACCTTTACGAAGTAGAAGATCTTCAAGCCCTTACGAACTTCTTGGGTTCTTCATTTGAAGGTTTCCAAGCACCTAGTTGATCTGGGAGGGACACACCCTCCAAAAGTAACAAGATAGATGTTGCTTGATAATGAATCCCTTGCTATCCTGAACATTCAATCTCTCTCAAGATTTGGCTATTGGATTGGATAAGGAGTGGAAAGCAAGAGGGGATTAGGTCTCAAAGGATTGGCTTGGATGGTTGGAGTAAAAAGCCCTTTGAAATTTGCACAAGGAGGGTGGGTTCTCTCTCAAAAGATATGATGGAAATGGAGTTTGCTTCAAGTGAACCAGTGCGATAGGTGGAGTTATAAATAGGAGGGACACATACCTAACTGTTAAATTTTGTTGTACATCTCGAAAGCTCCAAAGTGATCGGCTCGGAAGCTCCAACATGAACAAAGGTAGAAACTTCCAGACAGCTCGGACGGTATGATGAGAAAGCATTTGGAAGCTCCAAGGGGTACACTTGGGCAGTGGCACGCTCTCTGTTATCGCTTCGGAAATTCCTCACGTTTGCTTCAAAAATTCTGTTGTGGCAACAGAAGGTTTGCCTGATGCTTCGGTGATTCCGAGAGGAATGCTTGGATGCTCTGAATGGGTAGGGTTTGTGCAACGATTATATCTGGTGAATGGTTCGACGATTCCAACTGGAAGAGCTCAGAAGCTCCAAAGTGAATAGCACTGGGTAGATATAGTGGAGTCTTTGAGGGATTTTGAGGAGTTTTGGAGTTTGATCTTTAAGCTCATGGAGCAAGAAGCTCATTACAAGATCCTCATCCCCTTTTGAGAGAATCGACATGCCTATGAACTCAATTGATCTCAAATCGCTAAAATGAAAAAGAGGAATCCTCCGGCTTGTCCAACGCTCATCTTAATAAAATTTGTAGGGTTCACCTTCTAGTTCTTTTTTGCACCTACGGGTTACAATTCATGAAATAAACTTGTAGGAGGTATTAGTTTCTTGAGATGTGTCGACATTAATTAATAAAATCCACCTAGATGCACTTTCACGGAGACGATAAAAGTAGTTATGCTCGAGTATACGGGACCTTGATTTTGTAAAAAAACAAATAATAGTCATTTTTCTATATACGCAAAACATCATGTTTCCTGAACAAGTTTTGTATATTTGCAGATTATTTAAAGCACCCAAACAATATTTTATTCTTGTTAGGCAGTTTTTTTAGGTTTATAGAGCTCCGGTCTTGCATATTTCACATATCCAAACAACCCCTTAGCTTCTTGAAAGGGCCGCTTAGTCATTTGATATAGATATCTTTATTATACGAAGGTACACATGAATGTTTTAACCATCAGAGTTAAATATCTGAAGTTTTATGTTCATTATGACTACATCGAGCTATTGTCAAAATTATGAATTAGAGATGCTAGACCATTGCAGTTTTTTTGTGGGAAATGGTTTCTGTTAACATGGAATACTTGCAGGTGTACAACGTTTATTAAGAATGGATTTTGCAAACTTTTTGGTCCTGGAAGTTGTTTGGTTGCATTACATACAAATATGAATTTGCATTTGTTTACCTTCTTCCTATACTTAATAGTCACTCCTACAAAATTCCATTGCTCATCTAATACGAAACATATCTAAACATTCTATTTGGCTCTTGTAACACCTCCAGTGTCATGCTACAGTAATCCCATACTAATGATGCCAAGTCATCGTGATTAACTAGTCTTGATCATCTTTGATTCATATCTCATTTGAAGTTCCACTTTAAGTCAAATACAAATTGTAAGTAAAATTAAGGAATTCACAAATAAGAAAACTAAAAAGTTTAGGTAATGGCAAATAATCCATACTTAATTATGGTGGAGAAAAACTATGTCGCTTGTTTGCTTATTTTAAAGTTGTCACCCAAAAACAGTGACTAAAACAACCACTTTAATCCATTTGATAAAAAATCCAATGATTCAAATATTACTCCAACCATTTTATAGCTGTGTCTAATATTGCATTATATTTGTTGGCCCAAGTTTCCTATTTTATAAAACTAATTTGCTATTGAAAATCAATGCAAAACAGTTTAAACAAAAGAAAACAGAAAAGAAATGAAAAAAGAAAAGGAAAACAAAACTGGCACTGCGCCACGGCCCAGCCGCGGCAACAGTGCCAGGCCAGCCCATTTAGCCCACACTCCATTGTCCCCGACCTTGCTATAGGGAGGCAGGGGAGGTGGCGATGCTACTTCTTGAGCTTGCGTTGATTTTTCCCTTGAAGAGGAAAGGGTGATGCAGCAAAGTAGAGATAAGTATTTCCCTCAGTTAAGAACCAAGGTATCAATCCAGTAGAAGGCACAAGCAAGTCTCCAATCTATGCACCTGCACAAACTAACAAACACTTGCACTCAACGCGAAAAAGGGGTTGTCAATCCCTTCACGGTCACGAACAAGAGTGAGATCTAAAAGGGATAGGTATAAAAGATAAATAAAAGAGCAAACTAAAGTAAATATAAATAAATTGCAGCAAGGTATTTTTGGGTTTTTTGGTTTATAGATCTAAAAATGTATGATGGAAAATAGACCCGGGGGCCATAGGTTTCACTAGAGGCTTCTCTCTTGAAGATAGCATACGGTGGGTAAACAAATTACTGTTGAGCAATTGATAGAAAAGCACAAAGTTATGATGATATCTAAGGCAATGATCATGAATATAGGCATCACGTCCGTGACAAGTAGACCGAAACGGTTCTGCATTTACTACTATTACTCCACACATCGACCGACTCTTGCCTGCATCTAGAGTATTAAGTTCATAAGAACAGAGCAACGCTTTAAGTAAGATGACATGATGTAGAGGGATAAACTCAAGCAATATGATATAAACCCCATCTTTTTATCCTCGATGGCAACAACACAATACGTGCCTTGCTACCCCTTCTGTCACTGGGTGAGGACACTGCAAGATTGAACCCAAAACTAAGCACCTCTCCCATTGCAAGAAAAACCAATCTAGTTGGCCAAACCAAACCGATAGTTCGAAGAGAAATACAAAGATATCTTAATCATGCATAAAAGAGTTCAGAGAAGACTCAAATAATATTCATAGATACTCTGATCATAAATTCACAATTCATCGGATCCCAACAAACGCACCGCAAAAGAGTATTACATCGAATAGAACTCTAAGAACATCGAGGAGAACATTGTATTGAAGATCAAAGAGAGAGAAGAAGCCATCTAGCTACTAGCTATGGACCTGTAGGTCTGTGGTAAACTACTCATGCATCATCGGAAGGGCGGCAAGGTTGATGTAGAGGCCCTCCATGATCGAATCCCCCTCCGGCAGATCGCCGGAAAAGGCCCCAAGATGGGATATCACGGGAACAGAGGCTTGCGGCGGCGAAAAAGTATTTTGGTGGATGCTTCTGATGTTTGGGGAATATTTCTGAATTTATAGAGGTGGAATTAGGGTTGGAGGACACCCGAGGGGCCCACAAGCCCTCAGGGCGCGCCCTAGAGGCTTGTGGCCTCCTTGGGATGCTTCTGACCCTCTCTCCAAGTCACGTAGGTGTCTTCTGGTCCAAGAAAAATCATCGTAAAGTTTTATTCCGTTTGGAGTCCGTTTGATATTCCTTTTCTGTAAAAGTCAAAAACAAGGAAAAAAACATAAACTGGCACTAGGCTCTAGGTTAATAGATTAGTCCCAAAAAAATATAAAATAGCATATTAATGCGTATAAAACATCCAAAACAGATAATATGATAGCATGGAACAATAAAAAATTATAGATACGTTGGAGACGTATCAAGCATCCCCAAGCTTAATTCCTGCTCGTCCTCGAGTAGGTAAATGATAAAAACAAAATTTTTGATGTGGAATGCTACCTAACATATTTATCAATGCAATCTTCTTTATTGTGGCAAGAATATTCAAATCCATAAGATTCAAAACAAAAGTTTAATATTGACATAAAAACAATAATACTTCAATCATACTAATAAAGCAATCATGTCTTCTCAAAATAACATGGCAAAAGAAAGTTATCCCTACAAAATCATATAGTCTGGCTATGCTCCATCTTCATCACACAAAGTATTTCATCATGCACAACCCCGATGACAAGCCAAGCAATTGTTTCATACTTTTGGTGTTCTCAAATTTTTTCAACTTTCACGCAATACATGAGCGTGAGCCATGGATATAGCACTATAGGTGGAATAGAATATGGTGGTTGTGGAGAAGACAAAAAGAAGGAGAAAGTCTCACATCAACTAGGCAAATTAATGGGCTATGGAGATGCCCATCAATTGATATCGATGCAAGTGAGTAGGGATTGCCATGCAACGGATGCACTAGAGCTATAAGTGTATGAAAGCTAAAAAAAGAAACTAACTGGGTGTGCATCCAACTTGCTTGCTCATGAAGACCTAGGGCAATTTGAGGAAGCCCATCATTGGAATATACAAGCCAAGTTCTATAATGAAAAATTCCCACTAGTATATGAAAGTGACAAAATAGGAGACTCTCTATCATGAAGATCATGGTGCTACTTTGAAGCACAAGTGTGGATAAAGGATAGTAACATTGTCCCTACTATCATTTCTCTCTTTTTTTTTGTCTGGGCTTCTTTGGCCTCTTTTTTTTATTTGGGCTTCTTTGGCCTCTCTTTTTTTGTTTGGGCTTCTTTGGCCTCTTTTATTTTTATAAAGTCTAGAGACTCATCCCAACTTGTGAGGGAATCATAGCTTCCATCATCCTTTCCTCACATGGGACAATGCTCTAATAATGATGATCATCACACTTTTATTTACTTACAACTCAAGAATTACAACTCGATACTAGAACAAAATATGACTCTATATGAATGCCTCCGGCGGTGTACCAGGATGTGCAATGATCAAGAGTGACATGTATAAAAAATATGAACGATGGCCTTGCTACAAATACTATGCCAACTACATGATCATACAAAGCAATATGACAATGATGGTGCGTGTCATAATAAACAGAACGGTGGAAGTTGCATGGGAATATATCTCGGAATGGCTATGCACTAGTAGAAAACAGGGCTTTTGTCACAGCCGGATCGGAGCATTAGTCCCGGTTGCATTATGAACCGGGACTAATGTGAGCATTAGTCCCAGTTCGAGTGGCTAGGGCGCTGGGCAGGCATTAGTCCCGGTTCAAATGGGACCTTTAGTCCCGGTTTGAGCCACGAACCGGGACTAAAGGGTGCGATGCCCTTTAGTCCCGGTTCGTGGCTCAAACCGGGACTAAAGGTTAGACGAACCGGGACTAAAGGGGTTGAGGCTTTAGTCCCGGTTGGTGGCTCCAACCGGGACTACAGGTTACACCTTTAGTCCCGGTTGGAGCCACGAACCGGGATTAAAGGGGTATTGAAATTTGTTTTTTGTTTTTCCATTTGTTCTTTGTGTTTAGTTTCTGTTTTAAATTGCTTATATCTTTTAGGATATTTGATGTTTTTGAGTGATTCTTTTTGCATTAGATTCAAAATTTTGTCTAGTTTCCGTTTGTGCCATTAGTTTTTAAATTTGAATGATTTAAATATGAATTTGTTCAAATTTGCTTCAAACCCTAGATTGTGAATAATTTGAGTTTAAAAATAGTTTTTAATTTAATTCTTTTTGCTCCTAGTCACATGTTAGATTCTTTTCACCCACATAGCATGTGCAAAAAAGTTGAGAGGGTTACGGCAAAAACTGGATGCACTTCGTGTACAAAATGGACAATCTCTTTCGAAGTATCAGGGTTTCGGACGAAAATTCATCTGTTACAAAGGCATTTCATTTTTTTAAACTTATTTTGTGCCATGAAAATGAGGAGGTCATTGAATTTTGTCTAGTTTCTGTTTGTGCCATTAGTTTTCAAATTTGAATGATTTAAATATGAATTTGTTAAAGCTTTGTATTAGTAGTTGTTTAGCCTTTAATAATAGTTGATAGAATTAGTTTTGCTATATTAAAAGTAATTCTTTTTGCCACTTTAATAGAATGTGACTCTGGCTGGGACGGTGCTAGCAGATGTAGTCGACGGTAGGATTGGATGGACACCATCCCGGACTAAAGAGGTTCAAACTCTACCCCCCCCGGTGTATCGCCATTTCAGTTTTGTAAAAAACAAAAGAAAATGATAAAAACTTCAAAAATTAAAATCCGTCGAGCTGTAGTTATGTTACTACGTCTACTACTTAGGAAAATTAAAAAACTTAAATTTGGACATGTTTTGCAAAAAAGTGTTATGGAAAAGTAAAACGGCCATATCTTTTACATACGATGTCGAAAAAAACACATAATATATCAAAAAAATCAGCACGAAAATCCGCATCCGATTTTGACGGCCGTAGGCCGTGTTGCAAATTTTAGAATCCTCAAATTCTTAAAGGAAAAAAAGTTATGCTCAAATTTCAGTTTTTTTGAATTTTGGTTAAATCTGGTCAAACTATGGTCAAACTACTTATTCAAGAAATATTAGTGTTACTAATTAATTATTTTAGTTTTTTTGAATTTTGGTCAAACTGTGGTCAAACTATGGTCAAATCTGGTCAAACTGTGGTCAAACTACTTATTCAAGAAATATTAGTGTTACTAATTAATTATTGTTTTTTAGAATAATAGTTTCAAACTCAAACGGTGCTTAATGCTCAAGTTCAACTCCTAAGGGTTAATATGATTGACAGCTTAGTATTGTCAGGAAAACAACAAGTGCAGACTTGGAAACTAGGGGGAATAGAACTCGAAAGTTAAGCGTGCTCAGGCTGGAGTAGTGAGAGGATGGGTGACCGGCCGGGAAGTTAGACGATTTGGAATGAGTGCTGATTGGAGATTAGAGATTAAATTCTGAAGCAGTGAGGAGGGAGGGGTGATTAGAGATTAAATTGTCAAATAATTCAAAGATTTGAAAATCAGAAGAAAAAAATTCAAAAAAAAATTCAATTTTTTTTTTCAAAAAAATTCCTTTAGTCCCGGTTGGTGTTACCAACCGGGACTAAAGGTCCTCCAGCCCCGCTCCAGCAGGCGGCCACGTGGAGCCTCTTTAGTCCCGGTTCGTAAGCGAACCGGGACTAAAGGTTAGAGGCTTTAGTCCCGACCCTTTTGTCCCGGTTCCAGAACCGGGACTAAAGGCCCTCTGGAACCGGGACAAAAGCCCTGTTTTCTACTAGTGATGGAAATGCCATAATAGGTAGGTACGGTGGCTATTTTGAGGAAGGGTATACGGTGGGTTTAATGCACCGGCGAAAGTTGCGCGGTACTAGAGAGGCTAGCAATGATGGAAGGGTGAGAGTGCGTATAATTCATGGACTCAACATTAGTCATAAAGAACTCACATACTTATTGCAAAAAATTATTAGCCATCGAAACAAAGTACTACACGCATGCTCCTAGGGGGATAGATTGGTAGGAAAAGACCATCGCTCGTCCCCGACCGCCACTCATAAGGAAGACAATCAAAAAATAAATCATGCTCCGACTTCATCACATAACGGTTCACCATACGTGCATGCTACGGGAATCACTAACTTTAACACAAGTATTTCTACCAATTCACAATTACTCACTAGCATGACTCTAATATCACCATCTTTATATCTCAAAACAAATGCAAGGAATCAAACTTCTCATCTTATTCAATGCTCTTTATATGAAAGTTTTTATTATATCCCTCTTGGATGCCCATCATATTAGGACTAAATTCATAACCTAAGCAAATTACCATGATGTTTAAGACTCTCAAAATAATATAAGTGAAGCACGAGAGTTCAACAATTTCTATAAAATAAAACCACCGCCGTGCTCTAAAAAGATATAAGTGAAGCACTAGAGCAAAACTGCCTAGCTCAAAAGATATAAGTGAAGCACATAGAGTATTCTAATAAATTCACGATTAATGCGTGTCCCTCTAAAAAGGTGTGTACAGCAAGGATGATTATGGCAAACTAAAAAGCAAAGACTCATATCATACAAGACTCTCCAAGCAAAACACATATCATGTGGTGAATAAAAATACAGCCTCAAGTAAATTTACCGATGGATTGAAGACGAAAGAGGGGATGCCATCCGGGGCATCCCCAAGATTAGATGCTTGGTTGTCCTTGAATATTACCTTGGGGTGCCTTGGACATCCACAAGCTTAGGCTCTTGGCACCCCTTATTCCGTTGTCCATCAAATCTTTACCCAAAACTTGAAAACTTCACAACACAAAACTCAACAGAAAACTCATAAGATCCGTTAGTATAATAAAATAAATAACCACTTTAGGTACTGTTGTGAACTCATTATTAATTTATATTGGTGTTATATCTACTGTATTCCAACTTCTCCATGGTTCATACCCCCCGATACTACTCATAGATTCATCAAAATAAGCAAACAACACATAAAAAACAGAATCTGTCAAAAACGAACCGTTTGTAGTAACCAGAATATTAATAATACTTCTGTAACTCCAAAAATACTGCAAAATTCAGAAAACAGAGGCAATTCATATATAAATCTCGTGCAAATAGTTCAGAATTTTTCCACACTCCAGTGAATTTAAACAATTCTGTTTCTGGACGCAAAATTTCTGTTTTTCAGCAATACCAAATCAACGATATACCAAAGCATCCCAAAGGTCTCGCTTGGCCCAAACACTAATTAAAACACCAAAACACAATTACTACAGAGGTAATAATGTGTATTTATTGAAAAACAGAACCAAAAACAAAAAACATAAAAATAAAATTGGGTTGCCTCCCAACAAGCGTTATTGTTTAACGCCCCTAGCTAGGCATAAAACATAGATCTAGGTATTGTCATCTTTGGTATGCAATCCATAAGTAGCCCTCATAATAGATTCATATGGCAACTTAATTTTATTCTTGTAAAGGGTTCCATGCCCTTCCTTAACGGAAATTGAAATCTAATGTTTCCTTCTTTCATATCAATAATTGCACCAATCGTTCTAAGGAAAGGTCTACCAAGAATAATAGGACATGTAGGATTGCAATCTATATCAAGCACAATAAAATCTACGGGCACATAATTCCTATTTGCAACAATAAGAACATCATTAATCCTTCCCATAGGTTTCTTAATAGTGGAATCCGCTAGATGCAAATTCAAAGAACAATCATCAAATTTATGGAAACCTAGCACATCACATAAAGTTTTCAAAATTGTGGAAACGCTAGCACCCAAATCATACAAAGCATTGCATTCATAATCTTTAATTTTAATCTTAATATTAGGTTCCCACTCATCATAAAGCTTTCTAGGGATAGAAACTTCCAACTCAAGTTTTTCTTCAAAAGATTTCATCATAGCATCAACGATATATTTAGTAAAAGCTTTATTTTGATTGTAAGCATGAGGTGAATTTAACATGGATTGCAACAAGGAAATACAATCTATCAAAGAACAATTATCATGATTAAAGTCCTTGAAATCCAAAAGAGTGGGTTCATCGCTACTTAAAGTTTTGACCTCTCCAATCCCACTTTTATCATTTTTTTATTAAGATCTTTAAACTCCAAATTATTGGGATGCCTTCTAGCTAAAGTTGACTCATCTCCAGTCCCATCTTTATCAAGATTAATATTAGAAAACAAAGATTCAATAGGAGTCACACCAATCACTTTAAGATCTTCATCATTATTATTGCAAAAACAAGAAGAACACGCTTTTACAATCCAATATCGCTTAGCACGCATCCTAGCGGTTCTTTCTTTACATTCATCCATAGAAATTTTAATAGCTTTCAGAGATTCATTAATATCATGGTTGGGTGGCATACATCTCATCTTCAAAAAATCAATCTCAATGGAAATCTTATCGACGTTCCTAGCCAAATCATCAATCTTAAGCAATATTTCTTCTACCATTGCATTGAAATTCTTTTGAGAATTAATTAAATCTTTAATATTTTTCTCAAGATAAGAGGGTATTTTATTATAATTTCCATAAGAATTGTTGTAGGAATTACCATAATTATTAGAGCAATTACTAGGAAACGGCCTAGGGTTGAAATTACCTCTATATGCGTTATTACCAAAATTGTTCCTACCAACAAAATTCACATCCATAGATTCATTATTATTCTCAATCAAAGTGGAAAAAGGCATATCATTAGGATCAATAGGAGCACTCTTACTAGCAAACAATTTCATAAGTTCATCCATCTTTCCACTCAAAGTATTAATTTCTTCAATCGCATGCACTTTTTTACTAGTGGAAGATCTTTCGGTATGCCATTGAGAGTAATTTGCCATAATATTATCTAGGAGTTTAGTAGCTTCTCCAAATGTAATTTTCATAAAAGTACCTCCCGCGGCAGAATCTAAAAGATTTCTAGATGCAAAATTCAATCCGGCATAATTTTTTTTATGATCATCCATAAACTTAAACCATGAGTAGGGCAATTTCTTATCATCAATTTCATCCTCTCCAAAGATTGTGCAACATGTTCATGATCAAGTTGCTTAAAATTCATTATATCGTTCCTAAGGGAGATGATCTTAGCAGGAGGAAAATACTTGGAAATAAAAGCATCTTTACACTTATTCCATGAATCAATACTATTTTTAGGTAAAGACGAAAACCAAGTTTTAGCACGATCTCGTAGTGAGAACGGAAATAGCTTCAATTTAACAATATCATTATCCACATCTTTTTTCTTTTTCCTATCACACAACTCAACGAAAGTATTTACATGGGATGCGGCATCTTCACTAGGAAGGCCGGAAAATTGTTCTTTCATAACAAGATTCAACAAAGCGGCATTAATTTCATAAGATTTCGCACTAGTGGCGGGAGCAATCGGAGTACTAATAAAATCATTATTATTAGTGTTGGAAAAGTCACACAACTTGGTGTTTTCTTGAGACATCGTGACAAACCAAGCAATCTAGCACACAAGCAAACGAAAAGACGAACGAAAGAAGGGCGAATAAAAAGGAAAGTATTTTTGTGTTTTTTTTGAAAATGTTTTAGAAGTGGGGGAGAGGAAAATGAGAGGCAAATGGCAAATAATGTAATGCAAGAGATGAGAGTTTATGATGGTACTTGGTAGGCTTGATGTAGAACCTCCCCGGCAACGGCGCCAGAAATTCTTCCTGCTACTTCTTGAGCTTGCGTTGATTTTTCCCTTGAAGAGGAAAGGGTGATGTAGCAAAGTAGAGATAAGTATTTCCCTCAGTCAAGAACCAAGGTATCAATCCAGTAGGAGGCACAAGCAAGTCTCCAATCTATGCACCTGCACAGACTAACAAACACTTGCACTCAACACGAAAAAGGGGTTGCCAATCCCTTCACGGTCACGAACAAGAGTGAGGTCTAAAAGAGATAGGTATAAAAGATAAATAAAGGAGCAAACTAAAGTAAATATAAATAAATTGCAGCAAGGTATTTTTGGGTTTTTTGGTTTATAGATCTGAAAATATATGATGGAAAATAGACCCGGGGGCCATAGGTTTCACTAGAGGCTTCTCTCTTGAAGATAGCATACGGTGGGTAAACAAATTACTGTTGAGCAATTGATAGAAAAAGCGCAAAGTTATGATGATATCTAAGGCAATGATCATGAATATAGGCATCATGTCCGTGACAAGTAGACCGAAACGATTCTGCATCTACTACTATTACTCCACACATCGACCAACTCCTGCCTGCATCTAGAGTATTAAGTTCATAAGAACAAAGCAACGCTTTAAGTAAGATGACATGATGTAGAGGGATAAACTCAAGCAATATGATATAAACCCCATCTTTTTATCCTCGATGGCAATAATACAATACGTTCCTCGCTACCCCTTCTGTCACTGGGTGAGGACACCGCAAGATTGAACCCAAAACTAAGCACCTCTCCCATTGCAAGAAAAATCAATCTAGTTGGCCAAACCAAACCGATGGTTCGAAGAGAAATACAAAGATATCTTAATCATGCATAAAAGAGTTCAGAGAAGACTCAAATAATATTCATAGATAATCTGGTCATAAATCCACAATTCATTAGATCTCAACAAACGCACCGCAAAAGAGTATTACATCCAATAGAACTCCAAGAACATCGAGGAGAACATTGTATTGAAGATCAAAGAGAGAGAAGAAGCCATCTAGCTATGGACCCGTAGGTCTGTGGTAAACTACTCACGCATCATCGAAAGGGCAGCAAGGTTAATGTAGAGGCCCTCCATGATCGAATCCCCCTCCGGCAGATCGCCGAAAAAGGCCCCAAGATGGGATCTTGATGACCTACAAGTATAGGGGATCAATCGTAGTCCTTTCGATAAGTAAGAGTGTCGAACCCAACGAGGAGCAGAAGGAAATGACAAGCGGTTTTCAGCAAGGTAATGTCTGCAAGCACTGAAATTATAAGTAATGAGTAGTTTGGTAGCAAGATAATTTGTAACGAGCAAGTAACGGTAATGGTAACAAAAGTGCAGCAAGGTAGCCCAATCCTTTTGAGGCAAAGGACAGGCCAAAACGATATCTTATGGTAAACAAAGCATTCTTGAGGGTACACGGGAATTTCATCTAGTCACTTTCATCATGTTGGTTTGATTTGTGTTCGCTACTTTGATAATTTGATATGTGGGTGGACCGGTGCTTAGGTGCTGTTCTTACTTGAATAAACCTCCTACTTATTAGTAACCCCCTCGCAAGCATCCGCAACTACGAGAAAAGTATTAAGAATAAATCTAACCATAGCATTAAACTTTTGGATCCAAATTAGTCCCTTACGGAATAGCGCATAAACTAGGGTTTAAGCTTCTGTCACTCTCGCAACCCATCATCTAATAACTACTCCACATGCATTCCCTTAGGCCCTAATAAGGTGAAGTGCCATGTAGTCGACGTTCACATGACACCACTAAGGGAATCACAACATACATATCATCAAAATATCGAACACATATCAAGTTCACATGATTACTTGCAACAAGATTTCTCCCATGACCTCAAGAACAAAAGTAACTACTCACTAATGATAATCATGTTCAAGATCAGAGGGGTATTAAATAGCATAATGGATCTGAACATATAATCTTCCACCAAATAAACCATATAGTAATCAACTACAAGATGTAATCCACACTACTAGTCACCCACAAGTACCAATCTATAGTTCCGGTACAAAGATTGAACACAAGAGATGAACTAGGGATTGAGAGGAGATGCTGCTGTTGAAGATGTTGATGGAGATTGACCTCCCCAAGATGGGAGAGTTGTTGGTGATGATGATGACGATGATTGTAACACCCCGGTAGTTAGGCTACAGTAATCCCACGTTAATGATGCCATGTCACCACAGTTACTGTTGCTAATCTCGCGTTAGTTCGAAACCGATTCAAATCCAAATTTGAATTTAAGTCAAACGATAAAGGTTTTCAAATATTAAAACTAAAATGTTCGGGTTGTGCCAGATTTTGCATAAATAATTATGATGGAGAATCCACATTTTTATAAAAGGTTTAAATGCCCCACAATAAATATAACAGTGGCTTAAACAATTAATTAAATACTTTTGATAAATTATAAAATTACAAACTAATTTGTTTAGTGCCAAACTTTTATTGGCAGTAGCATATTTGGCAACATTAATTTAGGTGATGTTTAGATATTTTATAAAACTAAAATATATAGTAAAGAAAATAGAAAACTAAAATAAAGAAGAAAAATAAGTAAAAAGAAAAGACAAAACAAATAAAACAAAAACAAAAACCCCCCTGGCCAACTGGGCCTAGCCCAGCTGGCCTCAGCCCACCAGGCCGGCCCACCCCGCTGGCCTATATGGCCTCCCCAGCCACCCACTGAAACCCTAACCCCCCACGCTCCCCACTCCCCTCGCTTCCTCCCCACTCCCCGACCCCCTTCTGGATCGGGGCAACGACCTCGGCGCCTGGCGCCCGTTGCCTACCCCGGTGTTCCGCCATCGCCAGGCGCTCGTCGGACCCCACCGGCGCCGCCCCGTCGCCTCGCCTCATCCCCGCCGGCCTCCCCAGGCCTCGTCGCCCCATCGCCGCCGTCGCCATGGATGCCCTTGACCATGCGCTCTCCGACCTTCCCGCGCCCTAGGACCGTGTTCGCCCGCACCGCCAGCGTCTGCTATTTCCTCTCCGTCCGCAAGTTCGAGCTTGGAGCCCCTCCACCGTCGGGGTCGAGCTCGTCCCCTGCCTTCGGTCGCCGCCGTCAACAACGACGACGCCGGCCACCTCTGCTGCTCCTAAGCCACTCGATGGGCCTCCTTGTGCCTGCTCGGTGAGCACCTCCTATCCCCTCCCGTTCTTGCATCGTAGGCCGCCGTCCCCGAGCTCGTCCGAGCTCCCACTTACGCGTACGCGTACGTGCGTGCATCCTGCTAGCTGCTCCTGTTGCTGCGATGTTGCTGCTGGTGCCGCTGCTACTCTGCGTCGCTGCGAGCTGCTGCTGCCCGCGGCCCCAGCTGCTCCGCACTGCCGTCGCTCTGCTCCCCCGCTCGTGCATCGATCTCGTACCGCCCGTGCGCGTCCACAGCTCCTGCACCCGCTGCTGGCTGCGCCACGGCGCCAGCTCGCCTCGCCCGCGGCCTTCCCAGCCACCCCGTGCGCCCACGCAGGGCCTCGCAACCGCCGGCGCCTGGACGCACCTGCCGAGCCGCCGCCCACGCCTGCTGCTGCTTCACCGTCGACCACACCGCCGCTGCCCTGCCCCAGGCCGCTGTCAGCGCCGCTCTCCACCCCGCTCGCCTGACACGCGCGCGCCGCGGCCGTCGCACGCTGCCGCCCCGCCCCGCTCCAACACGGCCGCCTGCCTCTCGCCACGACGGTCCGCCCTGGCCGCGCCCGGCCAAGCCTCGCCGGCGCCCTGCCGCGGCCGCTGGCCGTCGCCCGCGCGCCCCTGGGGCTCCGCCCCGTTAGCCACTGCTCGGGCGCCCGGTAACCCGCCCCGGTCTGGCCCCAGGCCTATGACCGACGGGGCCCATGCCCTGGAAAAAGGTGTTAAAAAAAGAAGAAAAAGGATTTAAAAAAATAAATAAATAAATATATATAATATAATTAATTAATTGATTAACTTAATTATTTAGGCTTAACTAAACTAATTACTAGTTAGTCTAATCAGTCATCTAATTAGCTAGATGTGTCAATGACAGGGGGCCTCACCTCCTATTGACCAGTCAAACTTTGACTAATCAACTGGGACCCCCGGCCCACTTGTCATCCTTTGTGTGCACTTTTGGGAACACAGAGCTGGGTACCCGTAGCAATTTGTTGTTTATTTTCGATTTAAAATAATTCAGAAAATGTTTAAATCTTTGAAAATTAATATAAAATAAATCGTACCTCGGATGAAAATACTTTCTACATGAAAGTTGATCAGAACGACGAGACGAATCTGAATACACAGTCCGTTCGTCCGCCGCACGTCCCTAGCATAACGAACATGCAACAATCCACCTCCGTCTCATCTGCCCGAAAATGCCAAACTTCAGGAAAACATTCCCGGATGTGATTCCTCTTCGTCCGTATCACCGAGCACTGCGATAGGTCACACCTAGCAACGCGTATCGTCATGATTATGTTTTGTGATGCTTTGTTTGCTCCGTATTTACTGTTTCTTCCCTCTCTTCTCTCCGGTAGACTACGAGACCGACGCCACTGCTGCCCCGATCTACTACGGTGTTGACGACCCCTCCTTCTCGGCTGAGCAACCAGGCAAGCCCCCCCTTTGATCATCCCGATATCGCCCATTCTATTTTCTCATGCTTGCATTAGATTTTGCTATCGTAATTGATTGCTCCTATTCTGATGCATAGCCTGCTTTTGTAACCTGCTTATTGTTACCTTACCTGCCTATTTCAAACTGCTTAGTATAGGCTGGTTAGAGACCCAACAGTGACCCCCACTTGTCCCAACTGCCCCGCTGGATTATCAGAAGACCCGATCAACAGGATCGAAGACCAGGCCCCGGCACCGCACATCACCCCCTTAGTTGTAACGACACTACAGCGTTACTATCGAGTGCCGAGGGTGATACCTCGTGTAGCACTTCTGATGTTAACTCTGTAGAGTAGCTACTCGGTCGTGGTCATCGAGGGTGATTCCTTCTTCACCACTTCCGATAACGACGCTGTCGTGCAACACCTCAAGTGTGAAGCCATTGAGGGTGATTCCTCCGAGTTCACCTTGACGGATACATCGAGTAGGAATCCAACGAGGGTGATACCTCGGATTCCCTTGATGTTATGGACACACGGATACTTGGACTTTACAACTGTTACTTGGAAAGGCGGGTCGACCCTGAGGGGTACCCGCGTGAGCCTAAGTGGAGAGTAACGTGGAGACGGGTTGCCCTGGACGGTGCCCGAGATATGAATACAAGGCACGGCCGGGCATTCTTAGCCCTTGCGGCAAGTCCTCGAGACGGGGCGACGGGGTCACATCGATCGTGAGTCTCTGCTCGTTACCGCAAGCCCCTAGTCCACTAACGATTTGGATATTTGATCCGAGCAGGCCTCTGGCCTAATAGCACTAACCATCACGTGGGCATAGTATGGGCGTTCTGCATCGTAGCATCAGCCGAAAGCTCTGTCAGACATCCAGTTCAGCATTGCGGCATGGTCGGATCGTGTCGGCCATCCGAGGCGACGCTGGTATCCACCCTGTGCGCAACGACCCGGAGTGCGCAGGGCGATGGCCCAAGACCCCTGAGTGCTTAGGATGTAGACCGGCGGGACCTCTCTGCTGAGCTGTAGGTAGGGTTGCGGTGTATCATTTGGCCGAGGCCGGGCATGACCCAGGAAAGTGTGTCCGGCCAGAGTTAAGCGAGCGTGGTGGGTAAGTTGGTGTACCCCTGCAGGGAAGAAAACATCTATCGATAGCCGGTCCTACGGTAAAGGACACTCAGAGTTGTATCCCGATCGATACAACTAGAACTTGAGATGAGACCTGGATATGTGGCTCTGGGATTGCTTTCTCGCAGGGAGTCGAGAAAGGATCTCTGGACGAGGTTGATGACTGTATGGCTCTGGGATTGCTTTCTCGCAGGGAGTCGAGAAAGGATCTCTGGGTGAGGTTGATAACATTACTACTACTTTATACTGTGCTATCTATTCTCTTCTATTGCTGCAAGACCCCTGAAGACGATGAAGATGCTAGTCTATGATAGGACTAGGATTTCTCTCTATTCTGGCATTTCTGCAGCCCAGTCCACATATACAGCCTTTCTTTGATAATGTTGCATATGTAGTGTAGATCCTTGCTTGCTGAGTACTTCGGATGAGTACTCACGGTTGCTTTGCTTTCTTTTTCTCCCCATATCCTTTTGATGCAACCAGATGACGGAGCGCCTGAGATAGCTGCCCCCGCCGATGATCGCTACTACTACCCCGAGGGTGGATACTACTACGAGTTGGCCGACGACCAGGAGTAGGTTCGGAGGGTCCCAGGCAGGAGGCCTGCGCCTTTCGATCGTAGCTTTTGTTTTGCCCCGCCTTTCTAGAGGCTTATCTGTTTCTGTTTCATATCTGTACTCAGATATCTAATGCTTCCGCTGACGCTTGTATGCGAGCTTATGTATTCGAGCCCTCGAGGCCCCTAGCTTGTAATATAAAGCTTGTATGACTTTATTTATGTTTTAGAGTTGTGTTGTGATATCTTCCCGTGAGTCCTTAGGCTTGATCGTGTGCATTTGCGTGTATGATTAGTGCACGATTGAGCCGGGGGCGCCACAAGTTGGTATCAGAGCCTATTGCCTGTAGGAATCCCCCTTTTCGACTCCTTGGCCGAAGTTGAGTCTAGACTTCAAAAACTGTTTTACTAACTTGGCTGTGTGACTTACAGGCCCACATCGCCAATTGGGTGGTATTAGGATCTTTTATTCCTCGTCTATACTCTGGGACTCTGATCTCTCGTCTATTCGGGTTAAACATTTTACTAACTCTGACATTAGGCTCTCGTACCCACTTCCTCCCGGAGAGCCCCGACTTTACCGATGATCGCTTGCTTCGCCAGAATATTCTGCAGATACTCCTCGATGTTTCCCGAGACCCTATGCCCACTGCCTTGCAGCTCCTTTCCACCTGAAAACACCTACGAGTAAATCTTCATACTTACCGGGGATTCGTTCATCCCCAGTTGTTAATGCGTTTCTCAAAATATTTCGTAATGCTATCCGATCTCCCGAAGATCCCCTGCAGCCTAGTGCTCCCGAAAGTCTTGTCTGCCTGCATTATGGTTAAATCCATATGTTCGGCAATATTCATTAACATCCTTTGTCATTGTCATCCTGAGCCTATTGATTCATCATGTTGTGAATGCTCGTAATCATCAGTCGAACCCGAAAATTTGACCCTCCTGCTCAGACGTCATTCTGGACATGAGTTGGATCTCGGCCAATCATGTTGCAATTGATTGTCCACCTAGTTCCCTTCAACTTGAACGCCGAATTATTTAGTTGTTTCTATAAGCTGATGCCTTTGCATTCTTTCCTTCTTCTGATTGAGTACTGATACTCACATCAGATCCATTGCGGACCACTGAATCCTTTGTTGGATTATTATCCGGCAATGTCCTTCATATTCAAAATCTCGTGCACTCTTCCCCTGATACATATTGCCTTCAGTAAATTGTATCCTCTGCCTATTGTCAACCATGCTCTGCTATTGAGCTGATGTTATATGCTGTGGAAGTTATTGGTATATGTTCCTAAGATACCCCTACGGGTTGAACCTATGCTTTCCCTAATCCGTGTGAACTCGACAGATATGCGAGTCATACTCTTCTGGTGCTTCACCAGATAAATCTTCAGCACTACAATTTCTTCGAAAACGAGAAGTGAATGAAAGGTTATGCATTGAAGAAGTGGGAGTCGGCCTTGAACCTTTTTGTTCATGCCCATGGACCCGATGTAGAACTTATCATGGAAGCTGCTCGTAAAAATAATTATTTCCTTGGTACAAGTTCATCTTGTCTCTATGAGTTGATCCCTTGCAATCGTGGTTCCGGCCATATTTCCTCCTTGATTCCATTTCCCGGATAAGTTAAAAAAAATACTTGTCTTCTGCAGATCATTTCATCGGTCCAATCTCTACTCCGATTTACCTTCCGGTATTACCCCTAGTACTTGTTACTGGGAAGTTTAATACCCCATCACATCATTCCTAGCCTGATCGGCTATATCGATATCGTGCTAAATTTTAACTATGCTACCTGGTCCTTATTCCCGGAGCACAACTTCCGACGATGAGCTAAGCTTACGTCGATCTTCTTCATCTTATCATTTCACCTCGAACAACAAGCTTGATTTAGAGCTTGCGTCATATCCATGGTTCCCATAGCCTTTCGCTTCATCATTCCTTTTACTTGATGTCGTCGCTGATCAATGGCATCTTCATGAAACCTCTCGACAAAATGTATCTTCATCATTATCAACCTTTCGGTTTCTTTAAAGTTGTGAATTGAATTCATGATGAGAAATACCATCCTGGCCCCTCAATGATCTATGTTATCATCGACCACATCCTTGACTTCCTCCGACACTAACCTGAAGGTGTTTTGCTCATATATCGAGTTCCTTGTTAATCTTGAATTGATCATTCGTATGCCTTGTGCTCCTCAGATCCAACCCTTTACCTGAAATACCATAAAATTCCTACCTCGAAGCATGATTGTGGTATTCTGAGTATCAACAAGAACAATGGAAGCGCAATGCTAACTGTTCCCTGATCAATTATCCAAACACCATTGTTCGGGTAAACATCATGAATTTTCCCTCGCCCCTTCAACTAAATGCTATTGAACTGTCCCATCATGTATATCGTGCTCCGCCTTTCGTTCGAAAAGATATACTCCTAGTTCTTGTGTATAAACACATTTTCCTTTCCATTGTTTTGTTTAACCCTTTCTTGTAATCTATATGATATAAGCAGAAATAATTCCCTGCTTATGAAAACACCTCGATGTACAACCTTGTCAGTGGGACCCCGTTACTATTGTTAATGACATTTCGGTAACCACCGATGGACGAGAACTTTGCCTATCGGTCCGCCTCGTTCAACGAGCAGGAAAATGGTTCTCTTCGTCCCTCGCCCTTGGTACCGATGTTGTCGTCGACATAACTGCCAGGCTATCCTCTGACCTGCCTTGCTATCATGCCCGTGCAAAATGTTAGCGCCTTTCTACTTTTAACCCATATGCTGGGCCCACAACCCACAGTTCCACAGGATCGAAACCTGACTCTCCTGTACATCCCTATTTCCAACCCTATTCCACGTGCTTGGCTTCGTATGTATTTCATGAGCCACCTTCCCTCACTTGTTCTATTCTGATGTCAGACACAATATTTATTCCTGTTGCTCAGAACCCCATTCACACTCTAGGTTGGGCATAGAATGCTTGCCTACTCACTTGAAACTTCTTATAACTTATAAATGTATCTTGCTCTCAATATGTTTCTTTTATTCAATTCGAGAGATACTTTCGGCCACCTTCTCAGAGTTATCTACCAGGTAATCAACCTTGTAAAGGTCCGTTCTTCCGAAGTTACCCCTTATTATTTTCGTAAGTACGATGAAGACACCGAAGGAAGGATGACAACTTCGTCACGACACACAGAAGCAGAGGAATGGAGGGATAAACATCATGGGGCAAACTCTTCGAGAAGAGCAACCAAGACCGAGAAGAATCGTTAGAATTTCGTAACCTAGTCTTTTCCCCTTGCTCCACCTCTTAAATCTCGGGACGAGATTTCTTGTAGTGGAGGAGATTTGTAACACCCCGGTAGTTAGGCTACAGTAATCCCACGTTAATGATGCCACATCACCATAGTTACTGTTGCTAATCTCGCGTTAGTTCGAAATCGATTCAAATCCAAATTTGAATTTAAGTCAAATGATAAAGGTTTTCAAATTTTAAAACTAAAATGTTCGGGTTGTGCCAGATTTTGCATAAATAATTATGATGGAGAATCCACATTTTTAGAAAAGGTTTAAATTCCCCACAATAAATATAACAGTGGCTTAAACAATTAATTAAATACTTTTGATAAATTATAAAATTACAAACTAATTTGTCTAGTGCCAAACTTTTATTGGCAGTACCATATTTGGCAACATTAATTTAGGTGATGTTTAGATATTTTATAAAACTAAAATATATAGTAAAGAAAATAGAAAACTAAAATAAAGAAGAAAAATAAGTAAAAATAAAATACAAAACAAATAAAAGAAAAACAAAAACCCCCTAGCCAACTGGGCCTAGCCCAGCTGGCCTCAGCCCACTAGGCCGGCCCACCCCGCTGGCCTATATGGCCTCCCCAGCCACCCACCGAAACCCTAACCCCCCACGCTCCCCACTCCCCTCGCTTCCTCCCCACTCCCCGATCCCCTTCTGGATCGGGGCAACGACCTCGGCGCTCGGCGCCCGCTGCCTACCCCGGCGTTCCGCCGTCGCCATGCGCTCGCCGGACCCCACCGGTGCCGCCCCGTTGCCTCGCCTCATCCCCGCCGGCCTCCCCAGGCCTCGTTGCCCCATCGCCATGGATGCCCTCGACTATGCACTCTCCGACCTTCCCGCGCCCTAGGACCGTGTTCGCCCGCACCGCCAGCGTCTGCTACTTCCTCTCCATCCGCAAATTCGAGCTTGGAGCCCCTCCACCGTCGGGGTCGAGCTCGTCCCCTACCTTCGGTCGCCGCCGTCAACCACGACGATGTCGGCCACCTCTGCTGCTCCTAAGCCACTCGACGGGCCTCCTTGTGCCTGCTCGGTGAGCACCCCCTCTCCCCTCCCGTTCTTGCGCCGTAGGCCGCCGTCCCCGAGCTCGTCCGAGCTCCCACTTACACGTACGCGTACGTGCGTGCATCCTGCTAGCTGCTCCTGTTGCTGCGATGTTGCTGCTGGTGCCGCTGCTACTCTGCGTCGCTGCGAGCTGCTGCTGCCCACGGCCCTTGCTGCTCCGCACTACCGTCGCTCTGCTCCCGCGCCCGTGCATCGATCTCGTACCGCCCGTGCGCGTCCACAGCTCCTGCACCCGCTGCTGGCTGCGCCGCGGCGCCAGCTCGCCTCGCCCGTGGCCTTCCCAGCCACCCCGCGCGCGCCCACGCACGGCCTCGCAACCGCTGGCGCCTGGACGCACCTACCGAGCCGCCGCCCACGCATGCTACTGCTTCACCGTCGACCGCGGCACCGCTGCCCTGCCCCAGGCCACTACCAGCGCCGCTCCCCGCCCCGCTCGCCTGCCACGCGCACGCCGCGGCCGCCGCACGCTGCCGCCCCGCCCCGCTCCACCACGGCCGCCTGCCTCTCGCCACGGCGGTCCGCCCTGGCCACGCCCGGCCGAGCCTCGCCGGCGCCCTGCCGCGGCCGCTGGCCGTCGCCCGCGCGCCCCCGGGGCTCCGCCCCGTTAGCCACTACTCGGGCCCCCGGTAACTCGCCCCGGTCTGGCCCCAGGCCTATGACCGAAGGGGCCCACGCCCTGGAAAAATGTGTTAAAAAAAGAAGAAAAAGGATTAAAAAAATACTTTTTCTATATATATATAATATAATTAATTAATTAACTTAATTAATTAGGCTGAACTAAACTAATTACTAGTTAGTCTAATCAGTCATCTAATTAGCTAGATGTGTCAATGACAGGGGCCCCACCTCCTGTTGACCAGTCAAACTTTGACTGGTCAACTGGGACCCCCGGCCCACTTGTCATCCTCTGTGTGCACTTTTGGGTACACAGAGCTGGGTACCCGTAGCAATGTATTGTTTATTTTTTATTTAAAATAATTCAGAAAATGTTTAAATCTTTGAAAATTAATATAAAATAAATCGTACCTCGGATGAAAATACTTTCTACATGAAAGTTGATCAGAACGACGAGACGAATCTGAATACATAGTCCGTTCGTCCGCCGCACGTCCCTAGCATAACGAACATGCAACAATCCACCTCCGTCTCATCTGCCCGAAAATGCCAAACTTCAGGAAAACATTCCCGGATATTCCTCTTCGTCCGTATCACCGAGCACTGCGATAGGTCACACCTAGCAACGCGTATCGTCATGATTATGTTTTGTGATGCTTTGTTTGCTCCGTATTTACTGTTTCTTCCCTCTCTTCTCTCCGGTAGACTACGAGACCGACGCCACTGCTGCCCCGATCGACTACTGTGTTGACGACCCCTCCTTCTCGGCTGAGCAACCAGGCAAGCCCCCCCTTTGATCATACCGATATCGCCCATTCTATTTTCTCATGCTTGCATTAGATTTTGCTACTGTAATTGATTGCTCCTATTCTGATGCATAGCCTACTTTTGTAACCTGCTTATTGTTACCTTACCTGCCTATTTCAAACTGCTTAGTATAGGCTGGTTAGAGACCCAACAGTGACCCCCACTTGTCCCAACTGCCCTGCTGGATTATCAGAAGACCCGATCAACGGGATCAAAGACCAGGCCCCGGCACCGCACATCATCCCCTAAGTTGTAACGACACTACAGCGTTACTATCGAGTGCCGAGGGTGATACCTCGTGTAGCACTTCTGATGTTAACTCTGTAGAGTAGCTACTCGGTCGTGGTCATCGAGGGTGATTCCTTCTTCACCACTTCCGATAACGACGCTGTCGTGCAACACCTCAAGTGTGAAGCCATTGAGGGTGATTCCTCCGAGTTCACCTTGACGGATACATCGAGTAGGAATCCAACGAGGGTGATACCTCGGATTCCCTTGATGTTATGGACACACGGATACTTGGACTTTACAACTGTTACTTGGAAAGGCGGGTCGACCCTGAGGGGTACCCGCGTGAGCCTAAGTGGCGAGTAACGTGGAGACGGGTTGCCCTGGACGGTGCCCGAGATATGAATACGAGGCTTGGCCGGGCATTCTTAGCCCTTGCGGCAAGTCCTCGAGACGGGGCGACGGGGTCACATCGATCGTGAGTCTCTGCTTGTTACCGCAAGCCCCTAGTCCACTAACGATTTGGATATTTGATCCGAGCAGGCCTCTGGCCTGATAGCACTAACCATCACGTGGGCATAGTATGGGCGTTCTGCATCGTAGCATCAGCCAAAAGCTCTGTCGGATGCCCAGTTCAGCATTGCGGCATGGTCGGATCGTGTCGGCCATCCCAGGCGACACTGGTATCCACCCTGTGCGAACGACCCGGAGTGCGCAGGACTATGGCCCAAGACCCCTGAGTGCTTAGGAGTAGACCGGCGGGGACCTCTCTGCTGAGCTGTAGGTAGGGTTGCGGTGTATCATTTGGCCGAGGCCGGGCATGACCCAGGAAAGTGTGTCCGGCCGGAGTTAAGAGAGCGTGGTGGGTAAGTTGGTGCACCCCTACAGGGAAGGAAACATCTATCGATAGCCGGTCCTATGGTAAAGGACACTCGGAGTTGTATCCCGATCGATACAACTAGAACTTGAGATGAGACCTGGATATGTGGCTCTGGGATTGCTTTCTCGCAGGGAGTCGAGAAAGGATCTCTGGACGAGGTTGATGACTGTATGGCTCTGGTATTGCTTTCTCGCAGGGAGTCGAGAAAGGATCTCTGGGTGAGGTTGATAACTTACTACTACTTTATACTGTGCTATCTATTCTCTTCTATTGCTACAAGACCCCTGAAGACGATGAAGATGCTAGTCTACGATAGGACTAGGATTTCTCTCTATTCTGGCATTTCTGCAGCCCAATCCACATATACAGCCTTTCTTTGATAATGTTGCATATGTAGTGTAGATCCTTGCTTGCTGAGTACTTCAGATGAGTACTCACGGTTTCTTTGCATTCTTTTTCTCCCCATATCCTTTTGATGCAACCAGATGACGGAGCCCCTGAGACAGCTGCCCCCACCGACGATCGCTACTACTACCCCGAGGGTGGATGCTACTACGAGTTGGCCGACGACCAGGAGTAGGTTCGGAGGGTCCCAGGCAGGAGGCCTGCGCCTTTCGATCGTAGCTTTTGTTTTGCCCCGTCTTTCTAGAGGCTTATCTGTTTCTGTTTCATATCTGTACTCAGATATCTGATGCTTCCGCTGATGCTTGTATGCGAGCTTATGTATTCGAGCCCTCGAGGCCCCTGGCTTGTAATATAAAGCTTTTATGACTTTATTTATGTTTTAGAGTTGTGTTGTGATATCTTCCCGTGAGTCCTTAGGCTTGATCGTGTGCATTTGCGTGTATGATTAGTGCACGATTGAGCCGGGGGCGCCACAATGATTTCCCCCTCCGGGAGGGAAGTTCCCCCAGCGGAATCGCTCCGTCGGAGGGCAAAAGTGCTCCTGCCCAAGTTCCGCCTCGAGACGGCGGCGCTTCGTCCCGAAAGTCCTCTCCTTATTTTTTCTAGGTCAAAGTGACTTATATACCAGAAGAGGGGCACCGGAGGTGGGCCGAGGAGGGCGCGCCTGGGCTCCCTGGCGCGCCCAGGTGGGTTGTGCTCACCTGGTGGGCCCCCTCTGGTAGTTATTCGCTCGAATAATTCTTATTTATTCCATAAAAATTCCTCGTGAAATTTCAGCTCATTTGGAGTTGTGCAGAATAGGTAGCCTAACGTAGCTTTTTTAGGTCTAGATTTCCAGCTGCCGGAATTCTCCCTCTTTGTGTGAACCTTGCATATTATGAGAGAAAAGGCATTAGAATTACTCCAAAAAGCATTATTATGCATAAAAACATCATAAATAACAGTAGGAAAACATGATGCAAAATGGACGTATCAACTCCCCCAAGCGTAGACCTCGCTTGTCCTCAAGTGAAAACCGAAATCGAAAACATGTCCACATGCTTAGAGAGAGAGGTGTCAATAAAAACAAAATACGGACATAGAAGCATCATGTATATTATTATAACAGCAACAGACTTTAACAAAGAACTTTATCATAGCTCTTTTATCATATAACTTCTCATGAACAAGTAACAATTCATCACAACATCGAAGTATAAAGCATAAACTCTATTGAAAACCAACAAACTATGTTCTCAGTCAACTTTGCAACTACAATTCATCATCTTTTCAGGAAGGGTCACGTATCGGAGCCTTTTTGGCAAGTCCACATACTCAACCATCATATAGTCTTCTATGATTGCTAACACTCACCGCATACACATGAGAAAAACGTTTCAACCGGACACATAGAAAGATAGGGGCTTAAAGTTTCGCCTCCCAACATACTCACCTCGAGGGTGTTGTCAACAATAATAACTCATGCTACTCATATCCAACTGGATATATGTGCCTAGATCTTTCCTCACCACATGATGCTTGCCAAAAGAGAAAATAAAAAGGAATAGAAAGAAGAACTTTGACTCTTGCATAAAAGTAAATACATAAAAGTAAAAGATAGGCCCTTCGCAGAGGGAAGCAGAGGTTGCCATGCGCTTATTTGTTTGTATGCTCAATCTCTTAGTGCAAAAGAATGTAACGTTATATTGCCCCTTGTGATAGCAACCTTTATTATGCAGTCTGTCGCTTTTATTCTTTGCCATCACAAGTTCGTACAACGCTTAATGTTCTCTTACACTAAATGATCCAACACTTTTAGAAGCAATTTTTATTGCCCTATTTGCACCGATGACAACTTACTTGAAGGATCTTACTCAATCCATAGGTAGGTATGGTGGACTCTCAAAATAAGATTTGGGTTTAAAGGTTTTTGGATGCACAAGTAGTATCTCTACTTAGTGCGGAATTTTTGGCTAGCAAAGATGGGGGCAAGCACCACATGTTAAAGGATCTATGACAATATAACTTCTATGTGAATATGAACAAACATAAATCATTACATTGTCTTCCTTGTCCAACGTCAACAATTTTGGCATATAATATTTTGATGGGGGCTCACAATCACAAAAGATGTCCAGGATAGTGTATTTGCATGTGAATCTTCTCTTCCCTTATTAATTCTTTCATGAATTGCATCATTGACCAATGCTTTGTTTGTCAATCTCCAATAAAATTTCCTACTTATACTCTTCCTTATGTGACGTCATTACTTACCATAAAATTAGCATATGATCTTTTTCATTTATTTCCTTTCTTTTTATTGAGCATGAAAGTAAAGAAAACAAAACTCAAAGTAAACTTTATTATATATATCTTGCACACGATTACAAAGATAGATCACTAAGAAAACACTTGAAAAGAAAGGATCGAACTAAACTTTTATTCATCTAAAGCAAAAGATAACTATGGGTCGAACTAAGATACGTAAAGGCAAAAGATAGTGGAGGTGATACGATACCAGGGCACCTCCCCCAAGCTTGGCACAAGCCAAGGGGAGTGCCCATACCTGATTACTCAATTTTCCTTTGGTGAAGAAGAAGGAGGTGGTGGTGATGAAGTAGAGGGTTTGTCTGCCTTTTTCACCAACTTATTTCGAAGGTAAAAATTATCTATCCTTAACTCCTCATTCTCCATCTCAAGCTTTATTATCCTCTTGCATAATGCCTCCATGCTTTCATGCTTGAAACGAGGAGGGACTGGTTCATCTTCATCTTCTTCATCGGAGAACCATATATAGGGATAGGTACCCTTGAAGATATTTTTATCTAAAGGCTGAAAAGAAACTGGGCACTCCTCCTCGGAATCTTGAGACGACATATTTTCAGATCTGTCAGGAAAACAGCAAGAAAAGAAGAACAGAAGATTTCTCCGTGCTATGGTGGTCAATAGGTTTAGGGGGTATATAAAGATTTTTTTATCTTGGGAAACAAGCAAGCTGAAGAAAAACGGAGTCCGGAAGGTACCCGAGGTGGGCACAACCCACCTGGGCGCGCCTGGCAAGCCAGGGGCGCCCTGGTGTCTTGTGCCCACCAGGGGTGCCTTCCTGGTTGTTTCTTATTTTCCTAATTTTTGTTATATTCCAAAACGGACAGAAAATATTTTTGCGGATTTTTCGGAGTCCGTTTACTTACCGTATCACATACCTCCTTTTTTTCACGATTCTGGAGTGTTCCGAAAAGTTTCCTTTATGTGTTCTTCCGGTGTCATGGTTTGGATAATATTGCTTTCAACGTTAATGGGCGTACCTGAGATATAATGTTTTATTCGTTGCCCATTAACAACCTTCGGGTTAGTACCTTCGGCATTATTTATCTTGATGGCTCCGGATCGAAAACCTCCTCGATAACATAGGGTCCTTCCCATTTGGAGAGGAGTTTTCCAGCAAAGAATCTGAAATGAGAGTTGTACAAATGAACATATTCTCCAACTTTGAACTCACGCTTTTGGATTCTTTTGTCATGCCATCTTTTAATTTTTTCTTTAAATAACTTGGCATTTTCAAAGGCTTGGGTTCTCCATTCATCTAGTGAGCTAATATCAAATAACCTCTTTTCACCGGCAAGTTTGAAATCATAGTTGAGTTCTTTAATTGCCCAATATGCTTTATGTTCTAACTCAAGAGGTAAATGACAAGCTTTTCCATAAACCATTTTATACGGAGACATACCCATAGGATTTTTATATGCTATTCTATAAGCCCAAAGTGCATCATCTAACTTCTTAGAACAATTCTTTCGGGACCTATTGACAGTTTTTTGTAATATTAATTTTATTTCTCTATTGCTAAGTTCAACTTGACCACTAGACTGAGGATGATAAGGTGATGCAATTCTATGGTTAACATCATATTTAGCAAGCATTTTACGGAAAACACCAAGAATAAAATGTGAACCACCATCAGTCATTAAATATCTAGGGACTCCAAACCTTGGGAAATGACTTCCTTAAGCATTTTAATAGAGGTGTTGTGATCGGAACTACTAGTTGGAATAGCTTCTACCCACTTAGTAACATAATCAACAACAACCAGAATATGTGTATACCCATTAGAGGAAGGAAAAGGTCCCATGTAATCAAATCCCCAAACATCAAATGGTTCAACAGGAAGAGCACAATTCATAGGCATTTCCTGACGCTTACCAATATTACCAATTCTTTGACATTCATCACAAGATAAAACAAACTTACAGGCATCCTTGAAGAGAGTAGGCCAATAAAAACCAGATTGCAATACCTTGTGAGTAGTTCTATCTCCCGCATGATGTCCTCCATAAGCTTCGGAGTGACATTTTCGTAGGATTTGTCCCTGTTCATGCTCAGGTACACAATGTCTAATAATACCATCTACTCCTTCTTTATAAAGATGCGGGTCATCCCAAAAGTAATGTCTTAAATCATAGAAGAATTTTTTCTTTTGTTGGTATGTGAAGCTAGGTGGTATATATTTAGCAACAATATAATTGGCATAATCAGCATACCAAGGGGTGTTATGAGAAACATTTATTGCAGCTAATTGTTCATCAGGAAAATTATCATTAATAGGTTGTGGGTCATCAAGAATATTTTCTAACCTAGACAAGTTATCAGCCACGGGGTTCTCAGCTCCCTTTCTATCAGTGATATGTAAATCAAATTCTTGTAACAAAAGAACCCACCTAATGAGTCTAGGTTTAGCATCCTTCTTTTCCATAAGATATTATATAGCAGCATGATCGGTGTGAACAGTCACTTTAGAATCAACAATGTAAGATCTAAATTTATCACAAGCAAACACAACTGCTAAAAATTCTTTTTCAGTAGTAGCATAATTTCGTTGAGCACTGTCCAGAGTTTTACTAGCATAATGAATAACATTTAATTTCTTATCGACTCTTTGTCCTAGAACAGCACCAATAGCATAATCACTAGCATCACACATAATTTCAAAAGGCAAGTTCCAATCAGGTGGTTGAACAATAGGTGCAGAAATCAAGGCTTTCTTAAGTGTTTCAAAGGCTTCTACACAATCATCATCAAAAACACATGGAACATCCTTTTGTAAAAGATTTGTAAGAGGCCTAGAAATTTTAGAGAAGTCTTTAATAAACCTCCGATAGAAACCAGCATGACCGAGGAAACTACGAATACCTTTGATATCTTTAGGGCATGGCATTTTCTCAATTGCATCAACTTTAGCTTTATCCGCCTCAATACCTCGTTCAGAAATTTTATGTCCCAAGACAATACCTTCATTAACCATAAAGTGGCACTTCTCCCAATTCAAGACGAGATTAGTTTGCTCACATCTCTGCAAAACTCGATCAAGGTTGCTTAAGCAATCATCAAAAGAAGTTCCATAAACGGAAAAATCATCCATGAAAACCTCAACAATCTTTTCACAAAAGTAAGAAAATATAGCAGTCATACATCTTTGAAAGGTAGCAGGTGCATTGCATAAACCAAAAGGCATACTTCTATAAGCATAAGTTCCAAAAGGGCAAGTAAAGGTGGTTTTCTCTTGATTAGGTTGGGGACAGGTATTTGAGAAAAACTGGAATATCCATCAAGAAAGCAAAAATGTGTGTGCTTTGACAGTCTTTCTAACATTTGATCAATAAAAGGCAGAGGGTAATGATCTTTTCTAGTAGCTTTATTTAGTTTTCTAAAATCAATTACCATTCTATAGCCAGGAACAATTCTTTGTGGAATAAGTTCATTCTTATCATTAGGAACAACGATAATACCTCCTTTTTTTGGGACACAATGAACGGGACTTACCCATCTACTATCAGCTATGGGATAGATTATACCTGCTTCCAGAAGCTTCAGTATTTCTGTTCTTACCACTTCTTTCATTTTAGGATTTAAACATCGTTGGTGATCAACAACAGGTTTAGCATCAGGCTCCATATTAATTTTATGCTGACAGAGAGTGGGACTATAATGCCCTTTAAATCATCAAGAGTATATCCAATGGCAGCTCGGTGCTTCTTCAGAACCTTCAATAATCTTTCTTCTTCATGTTCTGAAAGGTTAGCACTAATAATAACAGGATAAATCTTTTTCTAATCAAGATAAGCATATTTCAAAGTGTGTGGCAATTGTTTTAATTCAACCACAGGATCACCTTTAGGTGGAGGAGGACCTCCTAGTGTTTCAATAGGCAAATTATGTTTAAGCAAAGGACATTGTTCAAAGAAAATCTTATCTATTTCATTTCTTTCATGCAGATGCATATCATTTTCGTGGTCTAGCAGATATTGTTCTAGTGGATCGGTAGGAGGCACAGCAATAGAAGCAAGACCAATTATTTCATCCTTACTAGACAACTCTTTATTATGATGCTTCCTACTAAAATTGGAAAAATTAAACTCATGAGACTCATTACCAAAACTAACACCGACAGTTTGTTTCTCACAATCTATTTTAGCATTGACGGTGTTCAAGAAAGGTCTACCAAAGATAATGGGACAAAAGTCATCTTGTGGGGAACCAAGAACAAGAAAATCAGTAGGGTATTTTATTTTCCCAGACAAGACTTCAACATCTCTAACAATCCCAAGTGGTGTGATGGTGTCCCTATTAACAAGTTTAATAGTAACATCTGTGTCTTCTATTTCAGCAGGTGCTATATCATTCATAATTTCTTGATATAAGGTAAAAGGAATGGCACTCATGCTAGCACCTATGTCGCATAAACCATGATAACAGTGATCTACTATTTTAACTGAGACAACAGGCATGCCAACAATGGGCCTATGTTTATCTTTTTCATCGGGTTTGGCAATTCTAGCAGCTTCATCACAGAAGTAAATAACATGCCCATCTATATTTTCAACCAAGAGATCTTTAACCATAGCAACACTAGGTTCTACTTTGATTTGTTCAGCAGATTTGGAAGTTCTAATATAACTTTTGTTGACCACAGTTGAGACTTTAGCATGTTCCTTTTTCCTAACAGGGAAAGGTGGTTTTTCAATATAAGCAGTAGGCACAATTGGATCAACATTGTAAATAATAGTTTCATCTTTAGCTACTACTGGTTCTTTAATTTCTTCTTTGATAGGTGGGTGATATTTAAACCACTTCTCCTTAGGGAGGTCAACATGAGTAGCAAATGATTCACAAAAGGAGGCTACTATCTCAGAGTCAAGTCCATATTTAGTGCTAAACTTTTGAAAAGCATCGGTATTCATAAAAGATTTAACACAATCATACTTGAGCTTAATACCTGACTCTTTACCTTCGTCGAGTTCCCAATATTTAGAGTTGCATTTAATTCTTTCTTAAAGATCCCACCGGAAGTCAATAGTCTTCTTCATAAAGGAACCAGTACAAGAAGTATCAAGCATGGATCGATCATCATGAGAAAGCTGAGCATAAAAATTCTGAATAATAATTTCTCTTGAGAGCTCATGATTGGGGCATGAATATAACATTGACTTAAGCCTCCCCCAAGCTAGAGCGATACTTTCTCCTTCACGAGCCAAAAATTATATGTGTAATTCCGATCACGATGAACTAGATGCATAGGATATTTTTTTTGGTGAAATTCCAATTTCAATCGATTCCAATTCCAAGATCCAATATCATCGCATAGCCTATACCATGCCAATGCTTTTCCCTTCAAAGATAAAGGGAAAACCTTCTTATTAGCTTCATCTCTGGGTAAACCTACAAGCTTAAATAATCCACAAATTTCATCCACATATATCAAGTGCATATCAGGATGTTCGGTTCCATCTCCTGCATAAGGATTAGCTAGCAGTTGTTCTATCATACCCGAAGGAATTTCATAACCAATATTTTTAGTAGGTGCAGTAGGTTGAGGGGTAACTAATTGTGGTTCCGGTTGAGGTGAAGATACCCCGAACAAACCCCTCAAAGGATTGTTCTCCATAGTAACAAGTGATAATAAATTTCAGCACGTAGTAATAATTTTCCTTACCGATTTCCACTTACCAAGAGTGCTTCACTCCCCGGCAACGGTGCCAGAAAAGAGCCCTGATGAAACACAAGTATAGGGGATCAATCGTAGTCCTTTAGATAAGTAAGAGTGCCAAACCCAACGAGGAGCAGAAAGAAATGACAAGCGGTTTTCAGCAAGGTAATGTCTGCAAGCACTGAAATCATAAGTAACGAGTAGTTTGGTAGCAAGATAATTTGTAACGAGAAAGTAATGGTAATGGTAACAAAAGTGCAGCAAGGTAGCCCAACCCTTTTGAGGCAAAGGACAGGCCAAAACGATCTCTTATGATAAACAAAGCGTTCTTGAGGGTACACGGGAATTTCATCTAGTCACTTTCATCATGTTGGTTTGATTTGTGTTCGCTACTTTGATAATTTGATATGTGGGTGGACCAGTGCTTAGGTGCTATTCTTACTTGAACAAACCTCCTACTTATGATTAACCCCCTCGCAAGCATCCGCAACTACGAGAAAAGTATTAAGAATAGATCTAACCATAGCATTAAACTTTTGGATCCAAATCAGTCCCTTACGGAATAGCGCATAAACTAGGGTTTAAGCTTCTGTCACTCTCGCAACCCATCATCTAATAACTACTACACAATGTATTCCCTTAGGCCCTAATAAGGTGAAGTGCCATGTAGTCGACGTTCACATGACACCGCTAAGGGAATCACAACATACATATCATCAAAATATCGAACACATATCAAGTTCACATGATTACTTGCAACAATATTTCTCCCGTGACCTCAAGAACAAAAGTAACTACTCACTAATGATAATCATGCTCAAGATCAGAGGGGTATTAAATAGCATAATGGATCTGAACATATAATCTTCCACCAAATAAACCATATAGTAATCAACTACAAGATGTAATCCACACTACTAGTCACCCACAAGTACCAATCTATAGTTCCGGTACAAAGATTGAACACAAGAGATGAACTAGGGTTTGAGAGGAGATGGTGCTGTTGAAGATGTTGATGGAGATTGCCCTCCCCAAGATGGGAGAGTTGTTGGTGATGATGATGACGATGATTTCCCCCTCCGGGAGGGAAGTTCCCCCTGCGGAATCGCTCCGCCGGAGGGCAAAAGTGCTCCTGCCCAAGTTCCGCCTCGAGACGGCGGCGCTTCGTCCTGAAAGTCCTCTCCTTATTTTTTTCTAGGTCAAAATGACTTATATACCAGAAGAGGGGCACCGGAGGTGGGCCGAGGAGGGCACAACCCACCAGGGCACGCCCAGGTGGGTTGTGCCCACCTGGTGGGCCCCCTCTGGTAGTTATTTGCTCCAATAATTCTTATTTATTCCATAAAAATTCCTCGTGAAATTTCAGCTCATTTGGAGTTGTGCAGAATAGGTAGCCTGACGTAGCTTTTTCAGGTCCAGATTTCCAGCTGCCGGAATTCTCCCTCTTTGTGTGAACCTTGCATATTATGAGAGAAAAGGCATTAGAATTACTCCAAAACGCATTATTATGCATAAAAACATCATAAATAACAGTAGGAAAACATGATGCAAAATGGACGTATTAGATCTCACGGGAACAGAGGCTTACGGCAGCAGAAAAGTATTTTGGTGGACACTTCTGATGTTTGGGGAATATTTCCGAATTTATAGAGGTGGAATTAGGGTTGGGGGACACCCGAGGGGCCCACAAGCCCTCAGGGCGCCCCCCTAGGGCGTGCCCTAGAGGCTTGTGGCCTCCTCGGGACTCTTCTGGCCCTCTTTCCATGTCACGTAGGTGTCTTCTGGTCCAAGAAAATTCATCATAAAGTTTTATTCCGTTTGGAGTCCGTTTGATATTCCTTTTCAGTAAAATTCAAAAACAAGGAAAAACAGAAACTGACACTAGGCTCTAGGTTAATAGGTTAGTCCCAAAAATAATATAAAATAGCATATTAATGCATGTAAAACATCCAAAACAAATAATATAATAGCGTGGAACAATAAAAAATTATAAATACGTTGGAGACGTATCAGGCGACCATCCGTCGGCGATGGGCGTGCGTGGCGGCCATCCCCGCCTCCCTGACGACTACAAGGGTGCCCCGGACGCCCTCGTCCCTTCCCCCCGAAACCCTAATGCCCCACTTTCCCCCTCGGCCACTCTCCCTCGTCGGCTCCGCCTCGTTCGAGCGCAGCCATGGCCTCGCCATCGTAATTGACGCGACCACCATGCCCTCCTCGCCGCCTCTCCGTGTCAGGCGAGACCGCCGTCGTCGACTACTTCCTCTCCTCCCTCTCGCTTGAGCCGGAAGCGTCTCCATTGCCGGAACAACCTCGCCTTCCTCCTCGGATCCCCGCCACTGTCCGACGCCAATTCCGGCCACCTCTGCTGCTCTCGTCGCTCACCGGGCTTTCATGCGCCTCCACTGTGAGCTCTTCCTTCCTCCTTCTCGCTTTCTAGCTCGAATCTGCCCCCATAGCCCCTACTGCCGGGCTTGCCGAAGCTCGCCTCCGCCGTTGTGCTAGCTTCGTTGCCGCCGTCTGTTTCGTGCCCGGCCAAGCACGAGAACGTGCTCAGGCCGTCATCCCGCAACCGCCCGTGCCCTTAACTCGCCTCGCCGTGCCCCCTAGCGCTCGATCCATTCGAGCCCGAAGACTGCCGCCACCTGCTGTCGCTGCTCCGGCCAACTCCGGTCATCTCAGCCCCCGCCACTGCCACCATTCGACGCGGCCTCGTCTCCGCGTTCGAACGCGCCAAGCCGCGTGCGAAATGGCCGCCCGTAGGCATTTTCCGACGAGGCCAGTGGCCTCCGCTGCGTTCTGGCGTCGCCGGCGGTGAGTCGCCGGCCGCCGCCGATGTGGCTGGCCTGGGGCCCACCCCTGGTCACTGCCAGTGGGTCCCAGGGGCCCAGCTGACCACGTTGACCCCGTCAACACTGCTGACTGGGCAGCCACTAACACTGACGTGTTGGGCCCACCCCGTAATTAACTAAATTATTAATTTAGTTAATTAGTTTAAATTAATTGACACTGACATGTGGGCATTAGTAACTAGTTAAGTTAATTAGTTAAATTAACCTCTGTTAATTTAGCTCAGTCACTGACAGGTGGACCCGCTGATGGCTCGTGTTCGCGTTACTATTTCCCCGAAGAGGAAGGGATGATGCAGCATAGCTACGGTAGGTATTTCCGTCAGTATGAAACCAGGGTTATCAAACCTGTAGGAGAACCAAGCAACACTATGTAAACAGTACCTGCACACAAAGAACAAATACTTGCAACCCGACGCGTAAGAGGGGTTGTCAATCCCTCTCGGGTAAAAGATAGATTGGTTTGTAGTAGATTGGATAAATAGATCTCGCGATAAAACAAAATAAAATAAATAAATAAAAACTGGAACAAGGTATTTTTGGGTTTTTAGAATAATAGATCTGAAAACAAAAGCAAATAAAAATAGATATCAAAGCAAATATGATAAGAATAGACCCGGGGGCCGTAGATTTCACTAGTGGCTTCTCTCGAGAAAAATAGCATACGGCGGGTAAACAAATTACTGTTGGGCAATTGATAGAACTTCAAATAATTATGATGATATCTAGGCAATGATCATTATATAGGCATCACATCCAAGATTAGTAGACCGACTCCTGCTTGCATCTACTACTATTACTCCACACATCGACCACTATCCAGCATGCATCTAGTGTATTAACTGTAAGGTAACGTAGCAGAAAACAAAAAAATTCCGACCTACGCACCAGCCCAGGACCACTATGGAGACTGCATACAAGGTTTGATCTTTTCGTTACCGATTCGTAGTGCAGCGGAAGTAGAGTTTATGACGATCGGCGGTGCAGATCTCCGCAGCTAGGATTTACAACCTCCCAACCGCGAGGATGTACTCCCTCGTCTACTCCCCGGACGGATCTCCGGGCAGCCCTTCGGGAGGCCTCGGGACAGTCCCTCAGATAGTCCCACCGGATGGATCCTCGAACAGCCCTTCGGGAGGACCTCAGAATCTCAGACGGTCACTTGGACAGCCCTTCAGGAGGCACACCCGAAACTCGGACGGTCACTCGGACAGCCCTTCGGGAGGACCTTCGAAACTCGGACGGTCACTCGGATAGCCCTTCGGGAGGCACTCTCAAACTAAGACCAAAACTACGATCTCTCTACAGAGTTGCACACATACGGTGTCATCTATCCAGCAGGGCTTCGCCGTCCAGAACTAGTTCCCACCGGAACCCAGATAGCCTTTCGGCTCTACGAAACTATTTCGCTGGGAGGGAGAGAGAAAGCCATATCATGCATGGCACTTGTATGTGAGAAAGAGTAAGCCTTTAGGCAGCCCCCTCCACCCCTATTTATAGGACAAGCCCAAGGGTGGCTTCTCCAAGAAGCCAAGGGGAAAAATACCAAAGGGCCCTCAAGGTGGCTTCTCCAAGAAGCTACCCAAAAAGCACTTTCACTATTCATGACGACATTTTTCAGCGTCCGTTCAAACCGAAAATATTTATGTGGGCTTAGAACATTTCCAGTACCCACTAAAATAATTTTCGACGTGTTCCGAAACAATTCCGGATTAGTGATTTTCATCTGCGAAAAGCAACCAAACTGGTTCCGGCAGCTCCGGAACATTTTCGGTTTTTATCCCGAAAAATTCCCAGAAGTTTCCAGAATAATTCTGGCACCCTCCAAGAATTATCAGGCGTGTCCCAAAACCAATTTGACTTAATGGTATACCCCAAAACAACTTTTTGGTTTTACCGAAACTATTCTGGTGTTCTCTCTCCGGAACTCTTCCGTTGTCTCCGAAACTTTTTCGGTCAATTTCTCTCAGACTCCCTATCTTGAATTCAGCAGATAGATGACCCTTAAGCGTGTGACCCTATAGGTTCGGTGAAGCATAGACATGACCGGAACACTTTCCGATCAATGATCAACATCGGAGCCGTGGACACCCATATTGACCCCTATACCCACACGAAAGAATATTCGAGTGAACCTCCAGTTGCCGTGTGTTATTCCTGTTGCTTCGCGATATGTTACAAATACCCGAGGTGAGACATGTTGGCATCTGATGACCCACAAGTATAGGGGATCTATCATAGTCCTTTCGATAAGTAAGAGTGTCTAACCCAACGAGGAGCAGAAGGAAATGACAAGCGGTTTTCAGCAAGGTATTCTCTGCAAGCACTGAAATTATCGGTAACAGATAGTGGTGTGATAAGATAATTCATAATGGGTAATAAGTAACAAAAGTAAACAAGGTGCAGCAAGGTGGCCCAATCCTTTTTGTAGCAAAGGACAAGCCTGGACAAACTCTTATATAAAGCAAAGCGCTCCCGAGGACACATGGGAATTGTTGTCAAGTTAGTTTTCATCATGCTCATATGCTTCGCGTTCGTTACTTTGATAATTTGGTATGTGGGTGGACCGGTGCTTGGGTCCTGCCCTTCCTTGAACAAGCCTCCCACTTATGATTAACCCCTCTCACAAGCATCCACAACTACGAAAGAAGAATTAAGATAAATCTAACCATAGCATGAAACATATGGATCCAAATCAGCCCCTTACGAAGCAACACATAAACTAGGGTTTAAGCTTCTGTCACTCTAGCAACCCATCATCTACTTATTACTTCCCAATGCCTTCCCCTAGGCCCAAATCATGGTGAAGTGTCATGTAGTCAACGTTCACATAACACCACTAGAGGAAAGACAACATACATCTCATCAAAATATCGAACGAATACCAAATTCACATGATTACTTATAACAAGACTTCTCCCATGTCCTCAGGAACAAACGTAACTACTCGCAAAGCATATTCATGTTCATAATCAGAGGAGTATTAATTATCATTAAGGATCTGAACAAATGATCTTCCACCGAATAAACCAACTAGCATCAACTACAAGGAGTAATCAACACTACTAGCAACCCACAGGTACCAATCTGAGGTTTTGAGACAAAGATTGGGTACAAGAGATGAACTAGGGTTTGAGAGGAGATGGTGCTGGTGAAGATGTTGAAGGAGATTGACCCCCTCTCGATGAGAGGATCAATGGTGATGACGATGGCGATGATTTCCCCCTCCCGGAGGGATGTTTCCCCGGCAGAACAGCTCCGCCAGAGCCCTAGATTAGTTCTGCCCAGATTCTGCCTCGAGACGGCGGCGCTTCATCCCGAAAGCTTCCTTCTTATTTTTTCTAGGTCAAAACACACTATATACCAGAAGATGGGCGTCGGGGGCCTGCCAGGTGGCCCACAAGGATGGGGGCGCGCCCAGGGGGGTAGGGCTCAAAGCGAAAAACTTAGAGATAAAAACATTTTGGGAGGTGTGCTTTTCCCACCAACGAAAACGACTTAGAGTTCCCAACACTTTCCATGCTAGATATATCATAGGCGGTTCCCAAACAGAAAATAAAGTTTATTCCTTTTTCCACCATTTCTTTCACTTTCCATGGCTAGCCGTATCCACGGGTGCCCTCCATACCAACACTTTCCAAGGAATTTATTATTTGACAACATAAAGTAAATTCATTTTTCATTTCGGGACTGGGCATCCCTAATACCTTTGCCTTACTCTCGTGCAATGACAAGTGAATAAACACTCATCGTGAGAATAACACATCTAGCATGGAAAATATTAGCCACCCCTCACCACCTCGCGAGCGGTACGAACACACAAAAGAGAAACTTATTTTGAAAATTAGAGATGGCACATGCAAATTTTCTTAGAACGGCAAAACAATACCGCATATAGGTAGATATAGTGGACTCATGTGGCAAAACTGATTTAAAGGGTTTTGGATGCACAAGTAGTGATCATACTTAGTGCAAAATGAAGGCTAGCAAAAGATTGAGAAGCGACCAACCAAAAAACGAATAATCTCATAAGTGAGCATTAAGCATAATTAACACCGAATAATGCACCACAAGTAGGATATAATTTCATTGCATGACTATTGACTTTCATGCTTGCATAGGGAATCACAAAACTTAACACCAATATTCTTACTAAAGCATAATTACTCATCAACATAACTCACATATCAAATCATAATATCTCAAAACTATTACAAGGAATCAAGTTTATTTTGTCCAATGATCTTCATGAAAGTTTTTATTATATCCTTCTTGTATATCTATCACTTTGGGACTAATTTTCATGTGTTGCTTTTGATAAGCTCAAACAAATATAAGTGAAGATCATGAGCATGATATTTCTTTCTCTCAAATTAATTTAAGTGAAGCAAGAGATAATTTCTTAAAAAATTTACTAACTCCCAAATAAATCTAAGTGAAGCATGAGAGCATTTCGTCAAAAATAACAAAGCACACCGTGCTCAAAAAGATATAAGTGAAGCACTAGAGCAAATCCATAGCTCATAAAAATTTAAGTGGAGCATAGAGAGCAATTCTAACAAGTCATGGCATAATTTTGGCTCTCTCAAATAGGTGTGTCCAGCAAGGATTCATGACTTAGAACACAAAGCAAAACAAGCAAAGACTCATATCATACAAGACGCTCCAAGCAAAACTCATAGTATGTGACGAATAAAAATATAGCTTCGAGTAAAATACCAATGGTCGTTAGAAGAAAGAGGGGATGCCACTCGGGGCATCCCCAAGCTTAGTTGTTTGCTTCTCTTTGGATAATAGCTTGGGATGACCTGGGCATCCCCAAGCTTAGGCTCTTCTTACTCCTTATTCCTTCATCCATCGTAACATAACCCAAAACTTGAAAACTTCAATCACACAAAACTCAACAAAACCTTCGTGAGATCTGTTAGTATAAGAAAACAAATCACTACTATAAGTACTGTAGCAAACCAATTCATATTTTATTTTTGCATTATATCTAATGTATTCCAACTTTTCTATGGCAAAAAATCTTCAAAGAAAACCATAGAATCATCAAAACAAGCACACAATGCAAATAAAACAGAATCTGTCAAAAACAGAATAGTCTGTAGCAATCTGAATATTTCAAATACTTCTGAAACTCAAAAAATTCTGAAAAATTAGGACAACAGAGGAAATTTGTATATAAATCTTGTGTAAACAATTCAGAATTTTTCGTCTCTTCTGTGAATTTTCAATATTATTTTACTGGACGCAAAAGTTTCTGTTTTCCAACAAGATCAAATCAACTATCACCCAAATCAATCCTAAAGTCTTTACTTGGCACAAACACTAATTAGAACACAAAAAACTCAATCATAACAGTAGCATTATTATGCAAACACTCAAACACAGAAAGCAAAAAGCAAAAATAAATTTTATTCATTGGGTTGCCTCCCAACAAGCGCTATTGTTTTACGCCCCTAGCTAGGCATAAAGCAAGGATCTAAGTGTTGCCGTCTTTAGTCTCCAACTCTTCAATCAAACACTTAGATTCTTCAAGGATTTAGCATATACATTCTCAATGACAATACTTCTAGGCACGAGATTGAAAAATTCATTCTTGCAAATAGGGTCTCTTATCACTTCAATAAAATTGGGGTGGATACTAATCATCTTAAGATCTCCTTTATCATTACTAGAAGTTGCACCCTTGTTTTTAGTAGCTTGAGTAGTCTTGCCAATTTTTATGGGAGTTTTGACGGAAGCAAAAGCCATACTTAGATTACTAAAGATTTCTTCTAGTTTATCAATCCGAGACGGGCTTTCTTCAATTCTTTCATGAATTACGGTCCCCTTTTCTTTTAGCAACTTAAAAACTTCTCCCGCTTTTGACCCAATTTTAGTGGCAAAATTATGCATCTTTTTATCCAAGTTTTCAATATGCTCTTCGGTAAGCATTTTCTTTTCAATAGCATCTAGCCTTTCCATAACATGCTCGAGAGTTAAAGTTGTTTCATTAACCATAAGAGGTGGTGATCCCACTAAATTTCCCATAGCATTAAAAGCATCAAGAGAGGGACACATCAAGAAATTTCCACCGGTAATCGTATCAAGGACAAATCTATACCAAGTGGTGATGCCCACATAAAAACAGCGAAGAAGAACAACGGTAGATTGCTTACGGATAGATCTATTATGAGCATTGCAAATCCAATACCAAGCATCTTTTAAATTCTCTCCTCCCCTTTGTTTAAAGTTGAGAACTTCATTCTCGGGAGTGCACGCAATAGAGGAAGAACTATCCATAACGACAAAAAGTGGCAAGCAAAATTGCACACAAGATAGATTTGACGGGAAAACGGTGAACGAAAAAGAGGGCGAATAAAACGGCAAATTTTTGTGAAGTGGGGGAGAGGAAAACGAGAGGCAAATGGCAAATATTGTAAATTGCAAGGAGATGAGATTTGTGATTAGGAACCTGGTAGATGTTGAAGATCCTCCCCGGCAACGGCACTAGAAATTCCTTTTGATGCGGCTTGAAGCTACGTCGGTATTTCCCCAAAGAGGAAGGGATGATGCAGCACAGCGGCGGTAGGTATTTCCCTCAGTGATGAAACCAAGGTTATCGAACCAGTAGGAGAACCAAGCAACACTACGTAAACAGCACCTGCACACAAATAACAAATACTCGCAACCCGACGTGTAAAAGGGGTTGTCAATCCCTTTCGGGCAATGGAGCCAAAAATTGGCAAACGGACGTGAGAGAGTAGTAAATATTGATAGATCGAACGCCAAATACAATAAAGTGCAGCAAGGTATTTTTGGTTTAATAGATCTGAAAATAAAAGCAAAGGAAAATAGATCGCAAAGGCAAATATATTAAATAAGAGACCCGGGGGCCGTAGGTTTCACTAGTGGCTTCTCTCGAGAAAAATAGCAAACGGTGGGTGAACAAATTACTATTGGGCAATTGATAAAACTTCAAATAATCATGATGATATCCAGGCAATGATCATTATATAGGCGTCACGTCCAAGATTAGTAGACCGACTCCTGCCTGCATCTACTACTATTACTCCACACATCGACCGCTATCCAGCATGCATCTAGTGTATTAAGTTCATGGAGAAACGAAGTAATGCAATAAGAACGATGACATGATGTAGACAAGATCTATTTCGGACTACTTTTAATTTTCCTAATTTTTTAAATATTCCAAAATGGAGAAAAATTATCATTGGAAATGTTTTGGAGTCGGTTTACTTACCGTACCACATACCTATTCCTTTTCGGAGTCTGAAACGTTCTGGAAAGTGTTCCTTATGTACTCCTCCGGTGTTACGGTATCAATTATATTAGTCTCTACATTTATGGGAGTACCTGAGATATGATGTTTGATTCTTTGACCATTTACCACCTTTGGATTTGTGCCTTCGGCGTTGTTGATTTTTATGGCACCGGAACGATAGACCTCCTCGATAATGTAAGGACCTTCACATTTAGAGAGAAGCTTTCCTGCAAAAAATCTTAAATGAGAGTTGTATAGCAAAACATGATCACCTATATTAAACTCACGCTTTTGTATCCTTTTGTCATGCCATCTTTTAACTTTTTCTTTAAACAACTTGGCATTCTCATAGGCTTGGGTTCTCCATTCATCAAGCGAGCTTATGTCAAATAACCTCTTCTCACCAGCAAGTTTGAAATCATAGTTGAGCTCTTTAATTGCCCAATAAGCTTTATGTTCTAGTTCAAGAGGTAAGTGACAAGCCTTTCCATAAACCATTTTATATGGAGACATACCCATAGGCTTTTTATAAGCAGTTCTATAAGCCCATAATGCATCATCAAGTTTCTTAGACCAATTCTTTCTAGATCTATTAACAGTCTTTTACAAAATCAATTTAATCTCTCTATTGCTCAATTCTACTTGACCACTAGACTGAGGATGATAAGGAGATGCAATTCTATGGTTAACATCATACTTAGCAAGAATTTTACGGAAAGCACCATGAATAAAATGTGCACCACCATCAGTCATTAAATATCTAGGGACTCCAAACCTCAGAAAAATAACTTCTTTAAGCATCTTAATAGAAGTGTTATGATCAGCACTACTAGTTGGAATAGCTTCTACCCACTTAGTAACGTAATCAACAGCAACTAAAATATGTGTATACCCATTAGAGGAAGGAAAAGGTCCCATATAATCAAAGCCCCAAACATCGAATGGTTCAATAACAAGTGAATAATTCATAGGCATTTCCTGACGTCTACTAATATTACCAATTCTCTGGCATTCATCACAAGACAAGACAAACTTACGAGCATCCTTGAAGAGAGTAGGCCAATAAAAACCAGATTGCAATACCTTATGTGCAGTTCTATCTCCCGCGTGGTGTCCTCCGTAAGACTCGGAGTGGCACTTGCGTAGGATCTGTTCCTGTTCATGCTCAGGTACACAACGTCTAATAACACCATCTACTCCTTCTTTATAAAGGTGTGGGTCATCCCAAAAGTAATGCCTTAAATCATAGAAAAACTTTTTCTTTTGCTGGTATGTGAAACTAGGTGGTATAAATTTAGCAACAATGTAATTAGCATAATCAACATACCATGGAGTATTACGAGCAGCATTTATGACAGCTAATTGTTCATCAGGAAAGCTATCATCAATAGGTAGTGGGTCATCAAGAACATTTTCTAACCTAGACAAGTTGTCTGCAATGGGGTTCTCAGCTCCCTTTCTGTCAATAATATGCAAATCAAATTCTTGTAGCAAGAGAACCCATCTAATAAGTCTAGGTTTAGCATCTTTCTTTTCCATAAGATATTTAATAGCAGCATGATCAGTGTGAACAGTTACTTGGAATCAACAATATAGGATCTGAACTTATCACAAGCAAAGACAACTGCTAAAAATTCTTTTTCAGTAGTAGCATAATTTCTCTGGGCACTGTCTAGAGTTTTATTAGCATAATGAATAACATTCAATTTCTTATCAACTCTTTGCCCTAGAACAGCACCAACAGCATAATCACTAGCATCACACATAATTTCAAAGGGTAAATTCCAATCAGGTGGTTGAACAATAGGTGCAGAAATCAAGGCTTTCTTAAGTATTTCAAATGCTTCTACACAATCATCATCAAAAACAAAAGGAACATCTTTTTGCAAGAGATTAGTGAGAGGCCTAGAAATTTTAGAGAAGTCTTTAATAAACCTCCTATAGAAACCAGCATGACCAAGGAAACTTCTTATACCTTTGATATCTTTAGGACACGGCATCTTTTCAATAGCATCTACTTTAGCTTTATCAACTTCAATACCTCTTTCAAAAAATTTATGCCCCAAGACAATACCTTCATTAACCATAAAGTGGCACTTCTCCCAATTCAAGACAAGATTAGTTTCTTCACATCTCTGCAAAACTCGATCAAGGTTGCTTAAGCAATCATCAAAAGAAGTTCTGTAAATGGAGAAATCATCCATGAAAACCTCAACAATCTTTTCACAAAAATCAGAGAATATAGCAGTCATACATCTTTGAAAGGTAGCAGGTGCATTGCATAAACCAAAAGGCATACGTCTATAAGCAAAGGTACTGAAAGGGCAAGTAAAAGTGGTCTTTTCCTGATCATCTTTTAACGCAGGTATTTGAGAAAAACCAGAATAACCATCTAGAAAGCAAAAATGTGTATGTTTGGATAGTCTTTCTAGCATTTGATCAATAAAAGGTAGAGGGTAATGATCTTTTATAGTAGCTTTATTTAATTTGCGAAAATCAATTACCATTCTATAACCTGTAACAATTCTTTGTGGGATCAATTCATTCTTATCATTAGGAACAACAGTAATACCTCCCTTCTTAGGGACACAATGAACATGACTTACCCACGTACTATCAGCAATAGGATAAATTATACCTACCTCCAGAAGCTTTAGTATTTCATTTCTTACCACTTCTTTCATCTTAGGATTTAACCGTCGTTGGTGATCAACAACTGGTTTAGCATCATTCTCCAAATTAATTTTGTGCTGACATAGAGTGGGACTAATGCCCTTAAGATCATCAAGAGTATATCCAATAGCGGCACGGTGCTTCTTCAGGGTTTTCAATAATTTCTTTTCTTCATGCTCTGAAAGGTTAGCACTAATAATAACAGGATATATCTTCTTTTCATCGAGATAAGCATATTTCAAAGTATCCGGTAATTGTTTAAGCTCAAACACGGGATCACCCTTGGGTGGAGGAGGATCCCCAAGGATTTCAACAGGCCAATTGTGTTTCAAAATAGGCCCTTGATTAAAGAATATCTCGTCTATTTCCCTTCTTTCATTCATAAACATATCATTCTCATGGTCTAGCAAATATTGTTCTAAGAGATCAGTAGGAGGCACGGCAATAGAAGCAAGACCAATAATTTCATCCTTACTAGGCAATTCTTTATCATGGGGTTGTCTACGAAATTTAGAGAAATTAAAATCATGAGACATATCCCCTAAACCAACAGTAATAATATATTTCTCGCAATCTATCTTAGCATTAATAGTATTCAAGAAAGGTCTACCAAATATAAAGGGACAAAAGTCATCTTGTGGGGAAGAAAGAACAATAAAATCAGTAGGGTATTTTATTTTCCCACACAAGACTTCAACATCTCTAACAATCCCAATTGGTGAAATAGTATCTCTATTAGCAAGCTTAATAGTAACATCAATATCTTCTATCTCAGCAGGAGCAATATCATTCATAATTTCTTTATATAAGGAAAAAGGAATTGCACTCACACTAGCACCCATATCACATAAGCCATGATAACAATGATCTCCTATTTTAACTGAAACAACAGGCATGCCAACAACGGGTCTATGTTTATCTTTACTATCGGGTTTAGCAATTCTAACAGCTTCATCATAGAAATAAATAACATGCCCATCAATATTATCAACCAAGAGATATTTAACCATAGCAATACTAGGTTCAACTTTAATTTGCTCAGGGGGTGTAGGTGTTCTAGTATAACTCTTACGAACCACAGTTGAAGCTTTAGCATGATCCTTTATTCTAACAGGAAAATGTGGTTTCTCAATATAAGCAGTAGGAACAATAGGATCAACATTATAAGTAATAATTTCTTCTTTAACTTTAATAGGTTCAACTACTTTAACTTCAATGGGAGGATGATATTTAAACCACTTCACCTTAGGGAGATCAACATGAGTAGCAAAAGATTCACAGAAAGAAGCTACTATCTCAGAGTTAAGTCCATATTTAGTGCTAAAATCATGAAAAGCATCGGTATCCATAAAAAATTTAACACAATCAAACTTAAGGTTTATACCTGACTCATTACCTTTGTCGAGTTCCCAATCTTCAGAGTTGTGTTTAATTCTTTCCAATAAATCCCAGTTGAATTCAATAGTCTTCTTCATAAAAGAACCAGTACAAGAAGTATCGAGCATGGATCGATCATTATGAGAAAGCCGAGCATAAAATTTTTGAATAATAATTTCTCTTGGGAGCTCATGATTGGGGCATGAATATAACATTGAATTAAGCCTCCCCCAAGCTTGAGCGATACTTTCTCCTTCACGAGGCCAAAAATTATATATATAATTCCGATCACGATGAACCAGATGCATAGGATAAAACTTCTGATGAAATTCCAATTTCAATCGGTTGTAGTTCCATTATCCAATATCATCACATAGCCTATACCATGTCAATGCCTTCTCCTTCAAAGATAAAGGGAAGACCTTCTTCTTGACTTCATCCTCGGGCAAACCTGCAAGCTTAAATAATCCACAAACTTCATCCACATAGATTAGATGCATATCAGGATGTAATGTTCCATCTCCTGTGTAAGGATGAGCTAGTAGTTTCTCTATCATACCCGAAGGAATTTCATAATAAATGTTTTCAGTAGGTGAAGTAGGTTGAGGGGCAACTCTTTGCTCTTCCGGTCGGGGTGAAGATACCCCGAACAAACCCCTCAAAGGATAATTTTCCATAGTAACAAGTGACAGTAAATTTCAGCACACTATATAAATGTTTCCTTACCAAAGGCGCTTCACTCCCCGGCAACGGCGCCAAAAAAGAGTCTTGATGACCCACAAGTATAGGGGATCTATCGTAGTCCTTTCTATAAGTAAGAGTGTCAAACCCAACGAGGAGCAGAAGGAAATGACAAGCGGTTTTCAGCAAGGTATTCTCTGCAAGCACTGAAATTATCGGTAACAGATAGTGGTGTGATAAGATAATTTGTAATGGGTAATAAGTAACAAAAGTAAACAAGGTGCAGCAAGGTGTCCCAATCCTTTTTGTAGCAAAGGACAAGCCTGGACAAACTCTTATATAAAGCAAAGCGCTCCCGAGGACACATGGGAATTGTTGTCAAGTTAGTTTTCATCATGCTCATATGATTCGCGTTCGTTACTTTGATAATTTGGTATGTGGGTGGACCGGTGCTTGGGTGCTGCCCTTCCTTGGACAAGCCTCCCACTTATGATTAACCCCTCTCGCAAGCATCCGCAACTACGAAAGAAGAATTAAGATAAATCTAACCATAGCATGAAACATATGGATCCAAATCAGCCCCTTACGAAGCAACGCATAAACTAGGGTTTAAGCTTCTGTCACTCTAGCAACCCATCATCTACTTATTACTTCCCATTGCCTTCCCCTAGGCCCAAATCATGGTGAAGTGTCATGTAGTCGACGTTCACATAACACCACTAGAGGAAAGACAACATACATCTCATCAAAATATCGAACGAATACCAAATTCACATGATTACTTATAACAAGACTTCTCCCATGTCCTCAGGAACAAACATAACTACTCACAAAGCATATTCATGTTCATAATCAGAGGAGTATTAATTATCATTAAGGATCTGAACAAAAGATATTCCACCGAATAAACCAACTAGCATCAACTACAAGGAGTAATCAACACTACTAGCAACCCGCAGGTACCAATCTGAGGTTTTGAGACAAAGATCGGGTACAAGACATGAACTAGGGTTTGAGAGGAGATGGTGCTGGTGAAGATGTTGATGGAGATTGACCCCCTCTCGATGAGAGGATCGATGGTGATGACGATGGCAATGATTTCCCCCTCCTGGAGGGATGTTTCCCCTGCAGAACAGCTCCGCCAGAGCCCTAGATTGGTTCTGCCCAGGTTCCGCCTCGAGACGGTGGCGCTTCGTCCCGAAAGCTTCCTTCTTATTTTTTCTAGGTCAAAACACACCATATAGCAGAAGATGGGCGTCGGGGGCCTGCCAGGTGGCCCTCAAGGACGTGGGCGCACCCAGGGGGGTAGGGCGCGCCCTCCACCCTTGTGGATGGCTGGTGGCCCCCCTCTGGTACTTTCTACGCCCAATATTTTTTATTAAATCCAAAATGACTCTCCGTGAAGTTTCAGGACTTTTGGAGTTGTGCAGAATAGGTCTGTAATTTTGCTCCTTTTCCAGCCAGAATTCCAGCTGCCGGCATTCTCCCTCTTCATGTAATCCTTGTAAAATAAGAGAGAAAAGGTATAAGTATTGTGCCATAATGTGTAATAACAGCCCATAATGCAATAAATATTGATTTAAAAGCATGATACAAAATGGACGTATCAGCATCCCCGTGGATCAACAACTTGTCCATTATGCCAGTTACCTCATTACCGGTATTGTTCTCTTTTCTCGTTCCCGTGTTCCGGCATCCCTGTGATCAAATCACATTGTGTCTGGCCAGACGATGATGGATACCATAACACCGAGAGGGCCCAGAGATATCTCTCCATCGTCGGAGGAGCAAATCCCAATCTTGAGGTATCAAGTTACTTGACACACTTTTCCATCAACTCGTAAGCCGCCGTAATAGCCACCCATTTACGGATGACGTTTAACAAACCCCAAAGCTCATGAAGCAAGTATGAAGAAACTCAATACTCTCATGGTCTAAGGAATTATGCAAACATTAACTTATCTGTGTTATTAACCATTATCTTGTGACGAATGTATCTCATAGCATAACATCAATCGGGTCGATTCAACACAACTGTTCTTCTAACATTATGCCCTCAAAATTGCTGACATAGACATGCCCATGATCAGGAAAACAGAACCATCATGCAACACTTGAGCTAGTCTTAGAGGCCATACTAGGAATACATTTTACTGTTTATTATTCCACACGTGCATATGAGTCTTACTTCGAGCCTCGTGATATTGCAGACTCGAGAACCATAGCAGTTATAGCATGGAACATAAACATAATTATGAACAGGGAGATAATCAATAACATTTATTATTGCCTCTAGGGCATATCTCCTACAGACTCCCACTTGCACTAGAATCAATAATCTAGTTAATGCTAATGCACTTTACACCCATGGCACACTGGTGTAAAATATGCTTCGCATGTGGTATATCCTGATGTCCAACGGATCTGACGACTTCAGCTCCATTTGTATCTTTGCATATCCTCGCGTTTTCACGCTTTCACAAAATCCATATTTTGTGTGGACTTGGCTTTGTATATATGTGAATCACAGGTCGAACCTTGATTCCTCAGACTGAGCTATGGAGCAACTATCTGCAATAGTGTCCCATTGACCAAAGCCTTCTTGGAAACGTACTAAGTTCATGAATGAACTATATGATTCAACATTTTCTTTGTCGCTTCGAAAGCGGCAACATACTTCGCCTCTGTTATAGAATTCGCCACAGTAACTTGTTTGGAACAATTTCCAACTAACTGTGCCACCATATTGTGTGTTACACAAAACCCTCAATTTAAATCAAAAATCGCATGGAGAAAAGATGAAGACTGTATCAATGTAACATTTTACAACGAACTCTTCATGATCTCCGCTTGCGAGAAAACATGTCATCAGTGCTACTCTAGCACTCAATGACCCTTTTTCACTGTTGTCCCATGATCAGTACTTTTGATCACTTTGGTATCTATACTCGCAACAACTTTGGAGTATTGGACATATCTGGTTGTTTTTACATACCATGGAATACATGATTAATCCAAACACGAAAGTGTGTGGAATCTTCATCATGTATTTTGCTCATCAGTGTTTTTGGGACACCGAGTCTTGCAAAACTCTTTCCATGTGACTTCGGCTAGAATCACTCCTTGGTGTTTTAAATGCTAAAATGTTTTAGCATCTTGTCAATATGTATTCATTGCTTAGCCCCATTAGGTAAATCTATCTCCATAGATCATAATGCCTAATATCAAGGCTATTTAGCCCAAGCACTTCATCAAAAAACTATTTTCAAATGAAGTCCTAATTCGTGTCAAGAAATTTATTTCCAATTAACAATGTGTCAAGCACACAAGGTTTTTAGAAATATTATTATGCTCCCACTTACTTTCTTGAAACCACAAGCATCTTCGTTACTCATTGATGAAGTCAAACCCCTTTGACCATTCCATCAAAAACGAAGATTCCAACTCCATTTTGCTCTCTTCTGTCCATTGCTGGAACTCTGAAGTTTGCATACTTACTAGCATCCTCTGGATTGACAAACTACCTTGGACTGTAACACATGCAAGTCCTAGGTTTCATTTCCATCAGATGGAAATCCTTTCGTCATCCATGTTTCATATCTCATGATTGAAATATGTATTAATTGCTAGTTTAACCCGAACCGATTTTAAGCATCGCTACGGTGAGAAAACCTCATCGCAGTCAACTCCTTGAACTTGTTATTGCAACAAGTCGAGCTTTATGGATAAAACATTTTTATCCGTATCAATTTTTAGTTCCAATACAATCCGTTAGACTCTAAGTCTTCCGGAGGGTTTATCAAGATTTAAATCTTGAATCATTTTATGGAAACTATCTCGGATTATATTGGCATTTAGCCAATCCCAGAGTCAGGGCCCATCAACGCTTCCTTCTGTATCGTAGGTATACTATTGTCTAACAACAATATCTCGTATGCACACCTGAGAGGTTTGCACGAGTTTTTCCTACGTGGTTCGGCTGCAAGTTTGACCGAAGTCCATACATCTCATGTAGAGGCTTCCGTATCAGTCGCAGTAGGAAACTCTAGAATCACCTCCAAGGTCTCTTTCCTTTGATTTGATGATGAAGATACTGTTATCTCGTCGAGTTGCACTGTTCTCCCACTCACCTTTTTGAAAGAACCATTTTCTTCAAAAAACATACCGTTCTTTGTGGCAAATCTATTTGCCTCGGTATAGTGAGGGAGGAATACCCAACATTTTGGGATAACCTACAAAGTAGCACTTGTCTGATTTGGAATAGGTTTGTAACCTTTTACACAAGCCCCATATTCCAAATGTTAAGAAAAGATATAACATGGTTGGGCATACCATACCATGGCGTCATTTCAACAGACCTGATGGAGCTCTTTTCAGTGTAAAAGCCGTAGTCTCTAAAGCATTACTTTTAAAAGTGATAATGGCAAATTTATTTATGTCATCTTTGATCTTTCCAAGTCATAAATGGTTTGATTACATCTTCACGGACTTTCCACTTGCAGTGGTATTTCGGGAGGTGCAAGTTATGAAACCCCTTTCACAACTCATCAGACATTCACTAAACTTGTAACTCAAATATTCCTTTGCGCAATCAAATTGCATAAACATAATTTTCTTGTTACAATAACTTCTACTTCATTTTTGAAAACCTTTCGAATGATTTCAAAAGATCCAGGCTTATGTCTCATCAAGTAAATATCCATATATCTACTTGAGTCATTTCAGAAGATAGACAAATCCACTACTTGCAACAACATTTATTGAACTACACATATCAAAATGTATGATCACCAATAAGTTTGTTGCTCGTTCCTTATTGCCTGTGAACGGTATTTCAATCATTTCACTTTCCGGAGGAAAGTTGCAAGTGTCAGATGATTCAAAATCAAACGACTTCAAAATCCATCATAATGGAATTTTTCCATGCGGGTTTCTCCAATGTGACCAAATGCAGTGCCACACTTGTGTGGTATTCTTTTAGTCTTGCGACATTTAGCGTCAGTGTTATGGATGTATCATATTTCCATCAATATTCATAACATACATCCCATCTTGGATGGAAGCATGGCCCTTCATGTTATTCATAATACTGAATAATAATTGTTCTTTTATGAACAACCCTTTTGCAACAAACATTGTGCAATGTGCTAGAGTGTATGAAACTCTAAAATGAATTATGAAAGTAAACACAGAGGTAATATATTATTATCATTATTCATAACATACATCTCATTCATAATGAAAATATGGCCCTTATGTTATTCATAACACCGAACATCAAAAGTTCTCTTATGAACAACCTTCTTGCAAGATACCTTATGCAAAGGGCTAGTGTGTGTAAAACTCTAAAATGAATTATGAAAGTAAATACATAGGTAATACGCCGATGGAAGGTATAGTAACTTTTACTATGTTCCCAGCGCGTATCAAAACCTCATTCTTGGCTAGTCTTTCAGGCCATAGTAGTTCTTACATCGAGTCGCAACAGAATGCAATCGAGCGGGTATCTTTGTGATCAACTCACAATACCCAAGAATTAGTGATTAACATGTTTAACCATAATTCCCAAGAACTATATCTTTGACCAGCCTTCTATACATCAAAAACTTGTATGACATTCATAAATGAGCTGGATATTCCAGTCTGCTTTCTTTCTGCCTTTATATTTCTAACAGTTTAACTTTTAGTATTTCTCCTACTCTCAGAAGAAGCATCCAACTTTAAGAGTGGCGTTAGCCTTGGACATCCTAGGTATGAAAGTCTTACTAACACCCTTTGGACATTTCCTTTCTCTTTAAGTTGTTTGTTTTATTCACTATCATCATATGGCAGCATTCTTCCGGATCCCTCTCTTATCAGTCAAATGCCCAGTAAACACTTTTACTAATATTTTGCAAACAAACATTGCTTTGGATATCTCATATCTTTTAGCCTTTGTCTGTCTCTGAAAATGTTTTTTAGATTCCATGAATATTACATAACTATCCAAACTTTCGAAGTTCGAGTCTCATGGAAGCAAACATATTTCACTTGACCGTAACGGAATTTTAGCTTTTTGATCGAAGGACGAGAGTCACATCATCCATAGCATTAGCGGGAGAATACCGAAAGTATGCGATAGGACAAAGTCCTTCTCAGCACTCTTGAGGACAATCCTCACATTACGTTACCAATCGTAAAGTTTTAACCAGATATTTAACAGCTATTCAATTTTAACAGGGAATGTGGAAACGCGAGCCATTATTCTACAACTATTTTCCAAATCACACTTAGACAGTGTTCAAAATTAATTGCACTGAGAATTTAAACAAGTTAATTCTACAGTGTGCTCCCACTCAAATCAATATCTCTCATAATTGATTGTGAGTGATACAAGACCCGCATTTGAATTCAACGCCACGGTTCGAGATGAACTCAAATGGTGCGAACTTCAATTGGTAGGCAAACTTGCCGATCACATCTCTATGTGATTCTTGTTCATCTTTTGATGCGTGTGTTCCGAGCTCAGGACTGTCCTGCCTGAACGTCAAGACAACCAAGTGATCTCGCTGCGAGGTCTCAACTCACCCGCCTCACACTTCTCTAATCGTTTGCACCCATGGAGATCATGTGATGCCCCGAAGAGATAGGTGCCATGACGGTGCTACACTTGGGAGAACACTAACTACTTGATATTTTAAGTGAGAGATCACCCTAATAAAAAGCGACTACCGCGCAATCAAAAAAGGGTGCATCATAAGGGATAAACATCTCAGGCAATTCATAATAGCATGATATGGTATAGCCCTTTCTGACGGAGAAGTCTTTCATTTCTTTGTCTCTGGCATTCGCGTCGGTGTTCGCCATTGCGAAGATTGCTACCACCTTGTCGATGCACCAGATAATATTGCTATCTCTATAGCTAATAAAATAAGTGCATTACTTAAGGTTGACACGCAGGTCATTAAAGTGACAATCATATGGCTCCAGCCATCATGCCGAATCATGACACGAAGTCATGTTAGTTAATTTACATCATATAGTCATCTCATACATAATCAATTTATTATGAGCACTACTATACCACATCACATGCACATGCAAACCATCCTGCAAAACCAAGTTAGACGCCTCTAATCGGTTCATGCAAAAACTTGTTTTACGTGGCTTCTAAGGTTTCGAATCAAACCGAAGCTACCAATGTTCATCATCAAGCATGATTATCCAAGTCGCTAGATTAACACTGCGGGGTGTATGAAACACGAGATAATAAATTCTCGAGCCCCATACTGAACTTCGTCATACGCATGACCCCCGTGCAGATCATATCTGCATTGCCCTTTCGTCTGCGAAATTTCATCTTTCTTTTAAACTATGGTGCAATTCAATGAACTGTTAGCACTTCGTTGATCAATCAGGATCGCGGATTGCCAGAACTTTGAAACTCCACCATGCTGCTATCAAGATCAGAAATATGCAAATTCCAGGGAAGCAACAAGAACATCGGGTAACAGATTTCATCTGCTACCCGCACAAATAATTTTTAGTAATAGAACTCATCTACTACCTAATTATATTGTGCAACACCCATACATCTCTATGTATTCTAGATCGCAACCTGCATCTACGCATAGCACGGCTCATGATGCCACTGTAAGGTAACGCAGCAGAAAACAAAAAAATTCTGACCTACACACCAGCCCAGGACCACTATGGAGACTGCATACAAGGTTTGATCTTTTCTTTACCGACTCGTAGCGCAGCGGAAGTAGAGTCGATGATGATCGGCGGTGCAGATCCCCGCAGCTAGGATTTACCACCTCCCAACCGCGAGGATGTACTCCCTCGTCTGCTCCCTGGACGGATCTCTGGGCAGCCCTTCGGGAGGCCTCGGGACAGTCCCTCGGATAGTCCCACCGGACGGATCCTCGGACAGCCCTTCGGGAGGACCTCAGAATCTCGGACGGTCACTTGGACAACCCTTCAGGAGGCACACCCGAAACTCGGATGGTCACTCGGACAGCCCTTCGGGAGGCACTCTCGAACTAAGACCGAAACTACGATCTCTCTAAAGAGTTGCACACATATGGTGTCATCTATCCTGCAGGGCTTCGCCGTCCAGAACTAGTTCCCACCGGAATCCAGACAGCCATTCGGCTCTGCAAAACTATTTCGCTGGGAGGGAGAGAGAAAGCTAGATCATGCATGGCACTTGTATGTGAGAAAGAGTAAGTCTTTAGGCAGCCCCCTCCACCCCTATTTATAGGCCAAGCCCAAGGATGGCTTCTCCAAGAAGCCAAGGAGAAAAATACCAAAGGGCCCTCAAGGTGGCTTCTCCAAGAAGCCACCCAAAAAGCACTTTCACTATTCATGACGACATTTTTCAGCGTCCGTTCAAACCGAAAATATTTATGTGGGCTTAGAACATTTCCAGTACCCACTAAAATAATTTTCGACGTGTTCCAAAACAATTCCGGATTAGTGATTTTCATCTGCGAAAAGCAACCAAACCGGTTCTGGCAGCTCCGGAACATTTCCGGGTTTTATCCCGGAAAATTCCCAGAATAATTCTGGCACCCTCCAAGAATTATCAGGCGTGTCCCGAAATCAATTTGACTTAATCGTATATCCCAAAACAACTTTTTGGTTTTACCGAAACTATCCTGGTGTTCTCTCTCCGGAACTCTTCTGTTGTCTTCGAAACTTTTTTGGTCAATTTCTCTCAGACTCCCTGTCCAGAATTTAGCAGATAGAAGACCCTTAAGCGTGTGACCCTATAGGTTCGGTGAAGCATAGACATGACCGGAACACTTTCCGATCAATGATCAACATCGGAGACGTGGACACCCATATTGACCCCTATACCCACACGAAAGAATATTCGAGTCAACCTCCAGTTGCCGTGTGCTATTCCTGTTGCTTCGCGATATGTTACAAATACCCGAGGTGAGACATGTTGGCATCCCTGTGGATCAACAACTTGTCCATTATGCCAATTACCTCGTTACCGGTATTGTTCTCTTTTCTCGTTCCCGTGTTTCGACATCCCTGTGATCAAATCACATTGTGTCTAGCCAGACGATGATGGATACCATAACACTGAGAGGGCCCAGAGATATCTCTCCATCGTCAGAGGAGCAAATCCCAATCTTGAGCTATCAAGTTACTTGACACACTTTTCCATGAACCAGTAAGCCGCCGTAATAGCCACCCATTTACGGATGACGTTTAACAAACCCCAAAGTTCATGAAGCAAGCATGAAGAAACTCGATACTCTCATGGTCTAAGGAATTATGCAAACATTAACTTATCTGTGTTATTAACCATTATATTGTGACGAATGTATCTCATAGCATAACATCAATCAGGTCGATTCAACACAATTGTTCTTCTAACATTATGCCCTCAAAATTGCTGGCACAGACATGCCCATGATCAGGAAAACAGAACCAGCATGCAAGACTTGAGCTAGTCTTAGAGGCCAGACTAGGAATACATTTTACCGTTTATTATTCCACACGTGCATATGAGTCTTCCTTCGACCCTCGTGATATTGCAGACTCGAGAACCATAGCAGTTATAGCATGGAACATAAACATAATTATGAACAGGGAGATAATCAATAACATTTATTATTGCCTCTAGGGCATATCTCCTACATTAAGTTCATGGAGAAATGAAGTAATGCAATAAGAACGATGACATGATGTAGACAAGATCTATTCATGTAGGAATAGACCCCATCTTGTTATCCTTAATAGCAACGATACATACGTGTCTTGCTGCCCTGTCGATGCAACAAACGTTTGCTTATGTTGCCCGGACCGTTCACAGGCACGGCTGCAATGAAGCAAGCTTCACCAAGACCAAGCCAGAGAGAGATGAGCTCTTTGAGGGATCAAAGGGCGGATCAAGAAGACCAAGACAAGCCAAGACGGCAAGATATCACCAAGGGGAAAAACCTCCCTTGCCGGGCAGGCGAGCCCGGTCAGGTCGAGATCCCCCCAAGGGCAAGTCCCAAGACCTCCCCGGCAAGGGTTGCCGGGGTGCTGGTGGCCTATTATCCCGCCAAGGTTCCACCGCTCCACCTCACAGTGACGCAAGTCATCTATCGGTGCAGTGTCGAGCCCTTAAGTGAATAAGTGGCAGTCATTCAGCACGTGGCAGCCATTTCTGATGAAGATCACCCCTAAATGACACCCGTCCAGAGGCGTGTCATGCAGGCAGGCGAGAGGGTGGTTGAATGGCACGGCAAGGCTTGCCAGGCTGCATCCTCGATGAGACACTAAGCGGCGCATTTGATGCACCTTGTCTTGTCTGTAGACTTAGGTATGATAGCACTGTGGCTATCTACTCACTGGATGATGACTGTTTTGCCACTGTGGTAACCCCTTGACCTATAAAAGGAGGGCCGAGGCAACCTTAGAAAGGATTCGGACCCTTGTACACTCATACGCGCGTAGCTGCTCTCCCCGAGGCGACCTTGCCGGGCTTGAGTGCTGCGTCTCCACTACGGTCCCCTCATCAATCCACCAAAGCAGGAGGAGGGTTTTACGCCTTGCGGTGGCCCGAACCTGGGTAAAAACCACCCACATCACCATCGCCGTGCTGCTCTATGACCTCGCTCTTTGTGCAATGTGCCCTTCCCCCTTGCCGAACCACAAAGGGGCTGACGGCCCCATAGGTGATCGTGTCGAACCACGACATCTTTGGTGCGCTAGGCAGGGGGGCGCGCTTGTGCGAACATGAGGACGTAAACGGCACGTCGATCTTCATCACCATCTCCTTCGGCGACGGCATCATCGCCCATGGCGCCCAAGAAAAAGTCCGGTGCAGCAGCCCGTCCTTCGACCTCGAAGGCCCCCTCGCACGCAACTAATGATCCCATGGGGCTGTGGTGACATCGGGGGACGCGAACGCCGCGGAGGACGTGACCAGCGTAGGTGGCGCCGTCATCATTCCTCCTGGGCTGAGGTGGGAGCGGGAGGCATTGGAGGAGGAGAGCGTCAACAACATCCTGGCGGCCACGCTCCACAGGAGGCGGGAGGGGAGAACATCCAATTCCTGCATCCCCACCTCACTGGGGAACGCAGCCACAACGATGGCGCCAGCCCCGGCATGAACGGCAACTTCCTAGCTACCCCAGCTACGGGTGCAGCTACGAGGCACATGCCTTCCCTAGAACAAGGCAATCAAGACAAAGCACCGAACGGGGCCGCCAATCCCCAAGCGCGTCCTTCTCATCGTCACGTCGCTCTCGCGACTGGCTCGCGACGACGAGAGTGCGACGCCGCCACCGCTGGTACTGCCAGGAGTCGAGCGACATCGCGATCTGTGCCGTCGTCCATGCCAAGCACTGCTTGATACGTCTCCAACGTATATATAATTTTTTATTGTTCCATGCTGTTATATTATCATTCTTGGATGTTTTACAATCATTTTATAGCAACTTTATATCATTTTTTGGGACTAACCTATTGACATAGTGCCAGTTGCTGTTTTTTGCTTGTTTTTTACTCCGCAGAAAATCAATACCAAACGGAGTCCAAATGCAGCGAAACTTTTTGGTGATTTTTTTTGGGACCAGAAGACACCTGTTGGGCCAAAGAAGTACCAGAGGGGGGCTCCGAGGGGAGCACCACCCACCTGGGCGCTCCTGGGGGCCCAGGCGCGCCCTGGTGGGTTGTTCCCACCTCGGCCGCCTCCTGCACCGCCTCTCTGCTCTATAAATACCCCAATATTCTAGAAACCCTAGGGGAGCCGACGAAAAACAATTCCAGCCACCGCAAGTTCCAGAAACCACAGATCCAATCTAAACACCATCACGGAGGGGTTCATCATCCTCATTGGTGCCTCTCCGATGATGCGTGAGTAGTTCATTGTAGACCTACGGGTCCGTAGTTAGTAGCTAGATGGCTTCCTCTCACTCTTTTGATTCTCAATACAATGGTTTCTTGGAGATCTATTTGATGTAACTCTTTTTGCGGTGTGTTTGTTGGGATCCGATGAACTTTGAGTTTATGATCACATATATTTTATATCCATGGAAGTTATTTGAGTTTCTTTGATCTTTTATATGCATGATTACTTATAGCCTCATATTTCTTCTTCGAATCTTTGGTTTAGTTAGGCCGACTAGATCGATTTTTCTTGCCATGGGAAGAGGTGCTTTGTGATGGGTTCGATCTTACGGTGCTCAATCCTAGTGACAGAAGGGGACATGACACGTATGTATCATTGCTATTAAGGATAACAAGATGGGGTCTATTCCTACATGAATAGATCTTGTATACATCATGTCATCATTCTTATTGCATTAGTCCATTTTTCCATGAACTTAATACACTAGATGCATGCTGGATAGCGGTCGATGTGTGGAGTAATAGTAGTAGATGCAGGCAGGAGTCGGTCTACTAATCTTGGATGTGATGCCTATATAATGATCATTGCCTGGATATCATCATAATTATTTGAAGTTCTATCAATTGCCCAACAGTAATTTGTTTACCCACCGTATGCTATTTTTTCTTGAGAGAAGCCACTAGTGAAATCTACGATCCCCGGGTCTATTTTCTCATCATATTTTTAGATCTATTTTGCTATTTGCCTTTTCGTTTATTTGGCACTTTTATTTTCAGATCTATATTATCAAAACCCCAAAAATACCTCGCTGAATTTTATTTGCTTTTATTTGCATCTATCAATCTACTACAATTTTATCTTGACAATTTCTGGCACCGTTACCCGAAGGGATTGACAACCCCTTTAACACGTCAGAAATTTTGGAGTTACATAAGTATGAGAACAATTCGCATCTTTACAGACTGATCTGTTTTTGACAGATTCTGTTTTCTTTGCATTGTGTGCTTATTTTGATGAATCTATGGTTTGTATCGGGGGGTATGAGCCATGGTAAAGTTAGAATACAGTAGATATAATGCAATAACAAAATTTGAATGGGTTTTCTATAGTACTTAAAGTAAGGATTAGTTTTCTTATACTAATGGATCTCACGAAGGTTTTGTTGAGTTTTGTGTGATTGAAGTTTTCAAGTTTTGGGTGAGATCACGATGGATGAAGGAATAAGGAGTAAGAAGATCCTAAGCTTGGGGATGCCCATGGCAGCCCAAGCTATTATCTAAAAGAGAAGCAAGCAACTAAGCTTGGGGATGCCCGAGTGGCATCCCCTCTTTCTTCTAACGACCATCGGTATTTCACTTGGAGCTATATTTTTATTCGTCACATATCATGAGTTTTGCTTGGAGCGTCTTGTATGATATGAGTCTTTGCTTGTTTTGCTTTTTATTTTGTGTCATCTATCCTTGCTGGACACACCTATTTGAGGGAGCCAAAATTATGCTATGACTTGTTAGAATTGCTCTCTATGCTTCACTTAAATCTTTATGAGGTATGGAATTGCTCTAGTGCTTCACTTATATCTTTTTGAGCACGGTGTGCTTTTTTTTTAAGAAATGCTCTCATGCTTCACTTAGATTTATTTGAGACTTAGTATTTTTCTAAGAAATTCTCTCATGCTTCACTTAAATTATTTTGAGAGAAGAAACTTTTTATGCTCATGTTTTTCACTTAGATTTGTTTGAGCTATCAAAAGCAACATATGAAATTAGCTCCAAAGTGATAGGTATTCAAGAGGGATATAATAAAAACTTTCATGAAGATCATTGGACAAAATAAACTTGATTCTTTGTAATAGTTTTGCGATATGATGATATAATATGTGAGTCATGTTGATGAGTAATTATGCTTTAGTAAGAATATTGGTGTTAAGGTTTGTCATTCCCTATGCAAGCACGAAAGTCAATAGTCATGCAATGAAATTACATCCTACTTGTGGTGCATTATTTGGTGTTAGTTATGCTTAATGCTCGCTTATGAGATTTTTCGTCTCTTGGTTGGATGCTTCTCAATCTTTTGCTAGCCTTCACTTGCACTAAGTATGATCACTACTTGTGCATCCAAAATCCTTAAACCAGTTTTGCCATATGAGTCCACTATGCCTACCTATATGCGGTATTCTTTTGCCGTTCTAAGCAAATTTGTATGTGCCATCTCTAATTTTCAAAATAAATTTCCTTTTTGTGTGCTCGTACCGCTCATGAAACGGTAGGGGGTGGCTGATATTTTTCCATGCTAGATGTGTTATTCTCAAGATGAGTGTTTATTCACTTGTCATTCCACGAGAGTACGGCAAAGGTATTAGGGATGCCCAGTCCCGAAATGAAAAATGAATTTACTTTATGTTGCCAAATAATAAATTCCTTAGAAAGTGTTGGTATGGACGGCACCCATGGATTCGGTTAGCCGTGGAATGTGAAAGTATGGTGGAAAAAGGAATAAACTTTATTTTCTGTTTGGGAACCGCCTATGATATATCTAGCATGAAAAGTATTGGGAATTACTCGATCATTTTCGTTGACAGGAAAAGCATGCCACCCAAAATGTTTTTATCTCTATCTTTTTCGCTTTGTGCTCTGGCACCTCTACAAATCCTTACTTCCCTCTGCGAAGGGCCTTTCTATTTACTTTATGCAATTTTATTTTTATTTGAGTCTCCATCTTCTCTTATAAAGCACCAACTAAGGGGCACTATGATCGTCCTTGAGCATTGGGTATAGCTAATATGCGAGTATGTTTCATGAATGGGTCAATGATTGAGCATAATGGGCTAGGGATAACTTGCTTTAGTATTGATATTTTAAAAGACATGGTTGCTTGTTGATATGCTTGAGTATTGAAATCTTCATGTCAAAACTAGACTATTGCTTTGAATCATATAAAAGTCCAAATGTCCATGCTACAAAGAAAAGAATATGTGATGAACATGTTAGGCAGCATTCCACATCAAAAATTCTGTTTTTATCATTTACCTACTCAAGGACGAGCAGGAATTAAGCTTGGGGATGCTGGTACGTCTCCAACATATCTATAACTTTTGATTGTTCCATGCTGTTATACTATCATTCTTGGATGTTTTACAAACATTTTATAGCAATTTTATATCATTTTTTGGGACTAACCTATTGACATAGTGCCCAGTGCCAGTTGTTGTTTTTTGCTTGTTTTTTACTCCGCAAAAAATCAATACCAAATGGAGTCCGAAAGCAGCGAAACTTTTTGGTGATTTTTTCTGGACCAGAAGACACCTGTTGGGCCACAGAAGTACCAGAGGGGGGCTCTGAGGAGAGCACAACCCACCTGGGCGCGCCTGGGTGCTCCTGGGCGCGCCTGGGGGCCCAGGCGCGCCCTGGTGGGTTGTGCCCACCTCGGCCGCCTCCCGCACCGCCTCTTTGCTCTATAAATACCCCTATATTCCAGAAACCCTAGGGGAGTCGATGAAAAACAATTCCAGCTGCCGCAAGTTCCAGAAACCACCGATCCAATCTAAACACCATCACGGAGGGGTTCATCATCCTCATTGGTGCCTCTCCGATGATGCGTGAGTTGTTCATTGTAGACCTACGGGTCCGTAGTTAGTAGCTAGATGGCTTCCTCTCTCTCTCTTGATTCTCAATACAATGGTCTCTTGGAGATCTATTTGATGTAACACTTTTTGCGGTGTGTCTGTTGGGATCCGATGAACTTTGAGTTTATGATCAGATCTATGTTTTTATCCATGAAAGTTATTTGAGTCTTTTGATCTCTTATATGCATGATTACTTATAGCCTCGTATTTCTTCTTCGAATCTTTGGTTTAGTTAGGCCGACTAGATTGATTTTTCTTGCCATGGGAAGAGGTGCTTTGTGATGGGTTCGATCTTACGGTGCTCAATCCCAGTGACAGATGACACGTATGTATCGTTGCTATTAAGGATAACAAGATGGGGTCTATTCCTACATGAATAGATCTTGTCTGCATCATTTCATCATTCTTATTGCATTACTCCGTTTCTCCATGAACTTAATACACTAGATGCATGCTGGATAGCGGTCGATGTGTGGAGTAATAGTAGTAGATGCAGGCAGGAGTCGGTCTACTAATCTTGGATGTGATGCCAATATAATGATCATTGCCTGGATATCGTCATAATTATTTGAAGTTCTATCAATTGCCCAACAGTAATTTGTTTACCCACCATATGCTATTTTTTCTTGAGAGAAGCCACTAGTGAAATCTACGGCCCCCGGGTCTATTTCTCATCATATTTTCAGATCTAATTTGCTATTTGCCTTTTCGTTTATTTGCCACTTTTATTTTCAGGTCTATATTATCAAAAACCCCAAAATACCTCGCTGAATTTTATTTGCTTTTATTTGCATCTATCAATCTACTACAATTTTATCTTGACAATTTCTGGCACCGTTACCCGAAAGGGATTGACAACCCCTTTAACACGTCGGGTTGCAAGTATTTGTTCTTTGTGTACAGGTACCGTTTACATAGTGTTGCTTGGTTCTCCTACTGGTTCGATAACCTTGGTCTCATCACTCAGGGAAATACCTACCGTTGCCGTGCTGCATCATCCCTTCCTCTTTGGGGAAATACCGACGTAGTTCAAGCCACATCACTGCTTCGGAGGCCATGGCTCGAGCCCAGCTCCTGTTAAGATTCCCACCAGCTGCCGACCAAATGGATGAATGGAGAGCCACCATTCAAAGTTTGATTGGTTTCGTTGAGGCAGGGGGATTGCAACGGGCGGGCTCGCCACGGCATCCGCAGGCAGCGGCAACGGCCCGAGCCGCTGGCCGTGCTAAAGGGGCCAACCTCACGGCGCAGTCCCCCTCGCGACAGCCAGCGCAGGGGCCGCAGCCAGAGCCGCGCGACCAGGAACACGACGAGGTGTCAATGGCTTTGTCTGATCCTCGAACCCATCGAGATCAGTGGCAGGTCCTGGAGGACAGGCGGAGGGAATACGCGCGCGTCACCATAGAACGGCGCCGTGAAACCCACCGCCAGTCCGACAGGCGCAATGGCCCCAACGTCGACGAGCCTGCGCCCGGCGGAGGCGGGTACGTACCTACCCTTCGAGGTTGGGTGTCCTACCTTCACTCGTGAGCTGCGGCAAGTCTGTTGGCCATCTGCTCGTATGTTCAAGCCAGAGATACCAGAAAAATACGATGGAAGGCTGAACCTGGCAGAGTTCTTGAGCATCTATACCATTGTTGTTCAAGTCGCCGGGGGAAGAGATGAAAAGATATTCGCCAACTACTTCCCTTTGGCGCTCAAGCCAAATGTGAGGTCGTGGCTGATGCACTTGCCGGAGAACTCCATCTCGACTTGGGCTGATCTGTGCCACGAGTTTGTTGGTGTCTTCACGGGCGACCATCAAGAACCAGGGTGGCCCAGCGATTTGCAACTCCTTCCATAAAAGGAAGGGGAGAGTTTGCAGAAGTACATGTAGAGGTTCAGCCGGGTACAAAGGAACATTCCAGATATCCACCCGGTAGCTGTGATTGCCGTGTTCCAGTCCAACATACGCAACCGCAGGATACGTTCCAAAATGAACGTCCGGTTGCCCAGGACTGTGAGCAAGCTTTACACCTTGGCGGACAAGTGTGCCCGTACGGAAGAGGAGAGGCGTCTCCCCGGAGAATAGGATGGATTCGACGTCGACTCAGAAGATGACGACAATGCTGCCAGCCAGAAGAAGAAGAACAAGAAACACAATAAGAAGTGCAAGGATAAAGCAGTGCTGGTTGTTGAAGGATCAAGCACTCCTAGTACCGGCAAGAAGGCCAAGACCGAGGCTCCTGGCAAGGAAGTTGCCGTGTGCACTGATTGCCGGTAAGCTCCGACTGCCGAGAAGGCTGGGAAGGCTGATACGTCTCCAACGTATCTATAATTTTTTATTGTTCCATGCTGATATATTATCATTCTTAGATGTTTTACAATCATTTTATAGCAACTTTATATCATTTTTTGGGACTAACCTATTGACATAGTGCCCAGTGCCAGTTGCTGTTTTTTGCTTGTTTTTTACTTTGCAGAAAATCAATACCAAACGGAGTCCAAACGCAGCGAAACTTTTTGGAGATTTTTTCTGGACCAGAAGACACCTGTTGGGCCAAAGAATTACCAGAGGGGGGCTCCGAGGGGAGCACAACCCACCAGGGCGCGCCTGGAGGCCCAGGCGCGCCCAGGTGGGTTGTGCCCACCTCGGCCGCCTCCCGCACCGCCTCTTTGCTCTATAAATACCCCGAAAATCCAAAACCCTAGGGGAGTCGACGAAACACAATTCCAGCCGCCGCAAGTTCTAGAAACCACAGATCCAATCTAGACACCATCACGGAGGGGTTCATCATCCTCATTGGTGCCTCTCCGATGCTGCATGAGTAGTTCATTGTAGACCTACGGGTCCGTAGTTAGTAGCTAGATGGCTTCCTCTCTCTCTTTTGATTCTCAATATAATGGTCTCTTGGAGATCTATTTGATGTAACTCTTTTTGCGGTGTGTTTGTTGGGATCCGATGAACTTTGAGTTTATGATCAGATATATTTTATATCCATGAAAGTTATTTGAGTTTCTTTGATCTCTTATATGCATGATTACTTATAGCCTCGTATTTCTTCTTCGAATCTTTGGTTTAGTTAAGCCGACTAGATCGATTTTTCTTGCCATGGGAAGAGGTGCTTTGTGATGGGTTCGATCTTACGGTGCTCAATCCCAGTGACAGAAGGGGACATGACACGTATGTATCGTTGCTATTAAGGATAACAAGATGGGGTCTATTCCTACATGAATAGATCTTGTATACATCATGTCATCGTTCTTATTGCATTACTCCGTTTTTCCATGAACTTAATACACTAGATGCATGCTGGATAGCGGTCGATGTGTGGAGTAATAGTAGTAGATGCAGGCAGGAGTCGGTCTACTAATCTTGGATGTGATGCCTATATAATGATCATTGCCTGGATATCGTCATAATTATTTGAAGTTCTATCAATTGCCCAACAGTAATTTGTTTACCCACCGTATGGTATTTTTCTTGAGAGAAGCCACTAGTGAAATCTACGGCCCCCGGATCTATTTTCTCATCATATATTTTCAGATCTATATTGCTATTCGCCTTTTTATTTATTTGCCACTTTTATTTTCAGATCTATATTATCAAAAACCCAAAAATACCTCGCTGAATTTTATTTGCCGTTATTTGCATCTATCAATCTATTACAACTTTCTCCCGTTCACGTGCCAATTTCTGGCGCCGTTACCCGAAAGGGATTGACAACCCCTTTAACACGTCGGGTTGCAAGTATTTGATCTTTGTGTGTAGGTACCATTTACATAGTGTTGCTTTGTTCTCCTACTGGTTCGATAACCTTGGTCTCATCACTGAGGGAAATACCTACCGTAGCTGTGCTGCATCATCCCTTCCTCATTGGGGAAATACCGACGTAGTTCAAGCCGCATCAAAAGGAATTTCTGGCACCGTTGCCAGGGAGACATCATCAACATCTATCAGGTTCCTAATCACAAATCTCATCTCCTTGCAATTTACATTATTTGCCATTTGCCTCTCGTTTTCATCTCCCCCACTTCACAAAAATTTGCCTTTTTATTCGCCCTCTTTTTCGTTCGCCGTTTTTTTTGTCAGATATGTTTTTGTTTGCAATTTTGCTCGTTACTTTTGTCGTTATGGATAGTTATTCCTCTATTGCATGCACCCCGAGAACGAGGTTCTTAATTTCAAACAAAGGGAAGGGGAGAATTTAAAAGATGCTTGGTATAGAATTTGCAATGCTCATAATAGATCTATTCATAAGCAATCTACCGTTGTTCTTCTTCGCTGTTTTTATGTGGGCATCACTATTTGGTATAGATTCGTCCTTGATACGATTACCGGTGGGAATTTCTTGATGTGTCCCTCTCTAGATGCTTTTAATGCTATGGGAAATTTAGTGGGATCACCACCTCTTATGATTAATGAAACAACTTTAACTCTCGAACATGTTATGGAAAGGCTAGATGCTATTGAAAATAAAATGCTTACTGAAGAACATCTTGAGAACTTGGATAAAAAGATGCATAATCTTGCTTGTAAAATTGGGTCAAAAGCGGGCAAGGTTTTTAAGTTGCTAAAAGAAAAGGGAACCGTAATTCACGAAAGAATCGAAGAAAGTCCCTCTCGGATTGATAAGTTGAAAGAAATTTTTAGTAATTTGAGCTCTGCTTTTTCTTCTGCTAAAACTATTAAAAAAACTCCCATAAAAATTCGCAAGATTAATCAAATCACTAAGAACAAGGGTGCAACTTCTAATAATAACAAAGATCTTAAGATGATTAGTATTCACCCCGATTTTGTTGAAGTGATAAAGGACCCTACTTGCAAGAATGAATTCTTCAAACTTGTTCCTAGGAGTATTGTTATCAAAAATTTGTATGCTAAATCTTTGAAGAATTCTAAGTGTTTGATTGTGGAGTTGGAAACTAAAGATGACAATACTTAGATCTATGCTTTATGCCTAGCTAAGGGTGTAAAACGATAGCGCTTGTTGGGAGGCAACCCAATGAATAAAATTTATTTTTGTCTTTTTCTTCCTGTTCTTGAGTGTTTGCACAATTATGCTACTGTTATGATTGTGTTTTTTATGCTTTAACTAGCAAAGTGGCCCACTCGATGCGCGTGCTAGGGATTTACAAATGCAATTTACGTAGATCTTGGCCAATTATGTTGAGAATATATATCCTTTTGCAAACACAATAGCATATTAGATACCTTTGGTCTCCTTGTTCACATTTGAATATTTATGTTTGAAATGAATCTTGTACCTACATGTCATCCATTTTTTCACCAACTGTTATGATCAAACTCGTTGCACAATTTATGTTTATCTAGTTTAATGGTGTTTCTAGCGTGGTTCTCCATTTTAAGAATATTTTTCTATAATCACGTAATAAGCAGGTGTTTACGGTTTCATATAGGCACAGCTAAATTTCTTAAGGACTGTCTAAAAATGACACATTTACGTATGACTTGTAGATGTGTGTACCAATAATCTGCAATTTTTGTATATATGCGAATATATATGAAATTATACCCATTTACTGGAAATATTAAAATCATTTTTCTAGTAGTAATACTATCAAAGACATTGAAGTTTCTAAGTTTGTATGTGTACATCAGCAAGAAAATATCAATTCATGCGGTGTTATGGTTGAGTTCCTTGGTAATTAGTTAGAAACTTTTCAGCAAATTTACCCTTCAAGTTATCCACCCCTTCCCTTAGACATAACACGATTGACTGAAAAAATTGGATATGCATAACCATGTGTACATCACAAATAATACAAACTTGACTATGCAAACTGAAGATAAAAGAGCTGAATAGAAAAGTTCAGCAGTTTTCCATACAACAATACATTGGCGGACAATAGCAATTCGAACATCTTGTCACATCATATAATGTCGATGAGATTGCAAATTTATTGCTCAAACTTTCTGCAAGCATTGCTTTTCGTATCTTGTAAGAAGTGACATGTCTCCTGTGGTAAGGATCTGAAACTATATGCATTCCCAGATTGTAATTAGTTAAGAACCTCTAACAATTGTAAGGAGAAGCAAAGAAGATTCAAGTCCTTTTCTAAGGGCATCTCTTTTGTTGACAGGCATGTATATAGAGATTCGGTTATCATTCCCCTGAAAAAAAAGATTCAGTTATAATTTTGCTTTAGGGAAAATATCATTAAGTGCTTTTACTAAACGATGATCAATACACCTAAACTATGGGACGAATCAATGGTTGGAATAACATACTTATCCTCCAACTGCCATGATATACTTTTCCCAATCAAATCTGGATATATACTTAATGATGGTTGCATAATAAGAAAATAACACATATAAGACAACATGTACGCTTTCCTGCAAATAGGATCACTTCACCAATCTTTCTCGTGTAGCCTTGTATGAATACATTCTAGTCAACGTCCTTGCGCACAGAGCCAAGGATACCAAGCGTCCAAGAGTGTTGGAATTCGCACGCACGAACGACCACATCAAAATCATACGAACGCACTCGCACAAACTTTTAGCGGCTTGTGTTGTGCCCTCTTTTTTCCCGCTTAATTTCTTTTCTCTTTTCTCCCCGATACAACTTACGGCGTTTCCAACAAAGAGGTGTCCTGGAATGTCACCCCTGCTAGCTTCTGATGTAGCTTTTTTTTAATGAAGACCCATGAGTCATCGAAGGTGGAGAAAATATATTTTTTTAGGATCCCATGAGTCAAGCAACGTACATGTGGTGGAGAATAAGAAAAACGAAAAAGGCAGGACCGAAACATTTTTGACTTTATAATTATGTAATGGCAATGGTGGGTAATTTCTCTACATAAAATATTATCTAATGGCAAAATCATTTTATCTACTAAAATAAAAGGTCGGATGTTTCTCATTAATTTTGTGGTAATGTGTAGCTTATTTCTGTTTTTTCTTATGACACCTTTACTTACGACTTGTAGATGTGTGTACCGATAATCTGCAAGTTTTGTATATATATGAAATTATAGCTATTTACATGCAATATTAAAATAATTTTTGTAGAGGCAATACTATAAGGGAAATTAAAGTTTCTAAGTTTGTATGGCTATATCAGCAAGAAAATAAGGATTCATTCAGTGTTATGGTTGAGTACCTTGGTAATTAGTTAGAAACTTTTCAGCAAACTTGTCCTTGAAGTTATCCATCCCTTCCCTGAGACATAACACCATTGACTGAAAAAAATTGAATATGCATAATCATGTGTACATAAAAAATAATATAAACTTGACTTTGCAAACTGAAGATAAGAGAGCTGAATTAAAAAAAGTTCAGCAGTTTTGCATACAACAATACATTGGCGGAAAATAGCATTTCAAACATCTTGTCACATCACGTAATGAAAAACCATGAAAAATATAACCCGCTGCATCTGGTCTCGATGTTTGGTTCATTTCTGTACAGTCTCGTTGCCAGAAGAACTTTGCTGCCCTGCTACTAATGATAGCAGCTTGCCTGTGTTGAACTTAATTAGCATCATCTTGCAGGTGTGAACATATACTAAAATAAGTAATCAGCTATAAATATATTGGAGAAAAGTATGTTTTTGGTCCCTCCAGTTCCCAAAAAGTACAGACTTGGTCCCTCAAGATTTTTTGGTATACATTTGGTCCCTCAAGTCTCAGAACCGGATAAGTTTGGTCCTAAACCAGATTTTGACCCCGTTGACCGGGTTTGATCGCCACAAAACCGCGCGATGAACAGTAAATTCGAGTTTTTTTAAAAAAATCTGAAATTTTTTGGGGTCCAATATGCTTACATGCGTAAGGTGCGACCAAATTTTCGTGGTCTTTTGACACTCGAGGAGCTTGTGACAAAAAGAACAAAAATATCTGTACGATGAATAGTAAATTAAAAAAAAATAAAAAAATTCAAAAAATTCTGAAATTTTTTGGTGTCCAATATGGTTACATGCGCAAGTTTCGACCAAAATTTGGTGGTGTTTCGAGACTCAAGGAGCTCGTGGCAAAAAAAACAAATTTTCGCTCACAAAAAATAGCCAAAATTTGTTTTTTTTTTTGCTAGAGCCCGTCCTACGTCATTTCATGACAAAATGTTGGTCGCACCTTGCGCATATAACCATATTGGACCCCAAAAAATTTCAGAATTTTTTGAAATTTTTTTGATTTTTTTTTGAATTTACTATTCATCAGACAGATATTTTTGTTCTTTTTGTCACGAGCTCCTCGAGTGTCGAAAGACCACGAAAATTTGGTCGCACCTTACGCATGTAAGCATATTGGACCCCAAAAAATTTCAGATTTTTTTGTGGCGGTCAAACCTGGTCAACGGGGTCAAAATCTGGTTTAGGACCAAACTTGTCCGGTTTTGAGACTTGAGGGACCAAATGTATACCAAAAAATTTTGAGGGACCAAATCTGTACTTTTTGAGAACTTGAGAGACCAAAAACATACTTTTCTCAATATATTGACATGTGATGGTTAAGGAAAAATCGTAATGGAGCCATCGCTTTACAGTACCAGTTGTGGCTAGGTACGCATCAACTTGCTGTTACCTGTTAGTTGTCGAGGAGCAGGTTGCAGCCAGTAAGAATGCACTCCAGGAGTGTCATTGGCGATCACGCTAAAACCACAACTTCATGTCATTTTCTTTTGTACGTCGAGGGCGACCAAACCGTCTTCTCTAGGATGTGGAATGACCAAGGCAGACCACCAACACTGAACTGCTCACTCGCCCACGTGAGATTTCCCTTTTGTTCTTCTTCAGCAACCTGTCCATGTACGTCACACCAAGAAAAACATGCTAGGCGCTCCACCTCGAAGCTTTCCGAATTCTTTTTTGCCCAGGATTTCCACATAGAAGCTCGTAGACCTAACTAAGTTCAAGCTGCAGATGAACCTCAACTTCTGAAAAGCAGAGTGCACACAAAGTATCATGCTTCAGATGACAGTGGCATAAATATTAAAAATCATTCTGTCCATAACATTGGTATAAATCATTGAACTTCTGAATAGTAGACTACATAGGAAAAAAACACAAATTAAGTCACCACAAACAGAAAATGATGAAATACACTACCATCTGATATACATACCACAGAGCTTGTGTGGGTACATAGGAAGGTATAAGCAGCTCACCTTCTTGCTGCTAAACGTAAATTTCTTCAACATTCTAGCAGTCTGCACGCATGACCTCACTGTCCAAGCATGAGAGGGAAGTCGTTCTATTATTTCTCTATCTCCAAGCTTTTATAGTTCTGTTTACACATGATTTCCACGGAGAAGTTTGCCGACCTAACCAAGATCAAGTTGTGATTCTGCTGCAGTGTGTCACCAGAAACCAGAGAGTAGGCGGAGCAAGGAAGAATACATAAGCATGATCTTCCGTTCACACAATACCTCTAAAAGAAGATGCATGTATCAAATAATTAATTGCATCAGACATACTGCAGAGTGCAAACATCGTCTTATGTCACTGTTCGGGCCTACTGAGTGTAATATAGAAGAAGAAAAAAGATCAGAATATATAACAATCTATTGACCATATGCTGTAATTTATAGAGAAATAGATGGTACTTTTTATGTAGTTACAGGTGCCTAGCTCGATCACCTGGGCGTGTGCAATATCCGTTTATCTGACGCTGTAGCCCTCCTCAAAGGACTTGATCTCATCAGCGCTGCTGATCTACATGTTGAGTTGAGGTGCATGATGCAGATGCACGCTTTCGCCTGCATTACTCATGATTAGAGGGACTGAGAGCGTCTGATGGTGCAAAGAATCCACGAACCTCCTGCTGTTGGCCAAACATACATCTTGCTATGTGTGGATCTTCATATCCGCTAGATCACGCCGGTCGTTCATCCATGGCGAATCGCCGGCCATCATGGTGGGTATAAGTACGTAGCATCTTGCTCTCCGTGGATCACCATGTCCACTGGATCGTGTGGGTCGTCCCGGCGGTGCAGCTAGCCATGTATGGAAGGAGCGGCTCCAGCAAGATCATGTATTGATGATCTCCAGCTAAATCTGAGAAGATTCCATGATGGTGTAGTCAAGTAGGGGAGGAGAGGATCAGCTTGCTCCATGAGAAGGATCGAGGTCATCTACAGGCAGATGCGGCGGCGGCGGCAGGACTCAGGATGGAGCCTCGATTGGTTGATAGAAAAGTTATAGGGGAAACCCTTTTTAGGGTAAAGAAAGCTACGGGGTATTGAAAGAGTTATGGGAAACCTTTTTTTTTACGGGGAATAGATCAATAGAAAAGGCCCAGGGAAAATTAGTAAATGGCATACGTGGGTAATTCTATCGACTCTAATCTACCGGTTGTGGTTATTTGGTCTGTTAAATTAAAGGTCGGATGTTTCTAATTTTTGTGTGATTTTCTAGACAATTTCTCTAATTTCTAGTTTGCTCATTAATTACTTTTTATATATAATAGATTAGTGTTTGTGCCAAGTAAAGCCTTTGGCGTAGCTTTGGTGATAGTTGATTTGATCTTGTTGGAAAACATAAACTTTTGCGTCCAGTAAAATAATTGTTTAAAATCACATAAGCGACGAAAAATTCTGAATTTTTTTACACAAGATTGGTATACAAATTGCCTCTGTTGTCCTAATTTTTCAGATTTTTCAAGCTTCAGAAGTATGAGAACAATTCGCATCTTTACAAACTGTTCTGTTTTTGACAAATTCTGTTTTCTTTGCATTGTGTGCTTATTTTGATGAATCTATGGTTTGTATCGGGGGGTATGAGCCATGTTAAAATTATAATACAGTAGATATAATGCAATAACAAAATTTGAATGGGTTTTCTACAGTACTTAAAGTAAAGATTGGTTTCTTATACTAACGGATTTCATGAAGATTTTGTTGAGTTTTATGTGATTGAAGTTTTCAAGTTTTGGTGAGATCACGATGGATGAAGGAATAAGGAGTAAAAAGAGTCTAAGCTTGGGGATGCCCCATGGCACCCCAAGATATTATCCAAAGAGGAACAAGCAACTAAGCTTGGGGATGCCCCCCGAGTGGCAACCCCTCTTTTTCTAACGACCATCGGTATTTTACTTGGAGCTATATTTTTATTCATCACATATCATGAGTTTTACTTGGAGCGTCTTGTATTATATGAGTCTTTGCTTGTTTTGCTTTTTAGTTTGAGTCATCTATCCTTACTGAACACACCTATTTGAGAGAGCCAAAATTATGATATGATTTGTTAGAATTGCTCTATGTGCTTCACTTAAATTCTTTATGAGCTATGGAATTGCTCTAGTGCTTCACTTATATCTTTTTCAGCACGGTGTGCTTTAATATTTTTGAAGAAATGCTCTGATGCTTCACTTAGATTTATTTGAGAGTTAGTAAATTTTTTAAGAAATTCTCTTATGCTTCACTTAAATTATTTTGAGAGAAGAAATTTTTATGCTCATGTTCTTCACTTAGATTTGTTTGAGCTATCAAAACCAACATATGAAACTTGTCCCAAAGTGATAGATATTCAAGAGGGATATAATAAAAACTTACATGAAGATCATTGGACAAATTAAACTTGATTCTTTGTAATAGTTTTGCGATATGATGATATAATATGTGAGTCATGCTTGTCGGGGTATTCTCGCAACAGATGCCAGGGGGTGGCTTATCATGGGTGGAGCCAAGAGGACGTCGTCAGGCCCTGGAAGCGGGAGTGAGCACGAGCTCGATCGCACACGAGACGTACCCAGGTTCGGGGCTCTCCCGGGAGATAACACCCCTAGTCCTGCCCTGCGGGGTCTCCGCATGATGACTATGATCAAAGGGAGTACAAGGTTGCTCCTTGAGCTGTGTTGCTAGAGGAGGAAGAAGGGCAAGGCTAGCTATCTTCTCCTAGCTATGGTGTATGGTGGAATGAGGGCTGAACCCTTTGCATGGGTGATCCTGGGGGGCTTATATAGGCCTGCCCCCCATGGGTACAATGGTAACACGGCCGGGTGTAGGACCCGGACGTCAGTGTCTAGGGTCGCCGGGTTCTCCGCCGGCTGCTGGGGCCCTCCTCTGGAGGGCCCCGCCGGCTGCCGAGAATCCGGCCGACAGGTAGGGCCTGCCGCCTGCGGGCCACGCTAATTGCCTTTTGCTGTAGCGTTGTACTTGATGACGGAGGCCGTGTCAGGAGTCGTATGGCTACAGTCCCGCCGCTTGGTCAGCGCACACTGTAGCCATGCTCCGTCTCATCAAAGTAATTGTGCGTGGACTCTGAGGGGAGGGGAGGGCCAGCTGCTGGAGGCCGGCCCGCCCCTGAAGCCGCCTTCTTGGGGAGCGCCGTCTTCTAGGAGCTCACGGACAGGTAGGGCCCGCCGCCTGTAGGCCGTACTGATTGCCTTTTGCTGTAGCATGACCCTGGCTGACGAGGGCCATGTCGTGGGTCGCATGGCTACAGTCCCACGCCTGGCAGGTGGGTGACCGCTTGGTCAGCTTGCACTGTAGCCACGCTCCCCCGGGATTTGGGGGAGTGGGTGGCCCTGTAGCCATGCCCATCTTGTCGTAGTGGTTGAGTGCAGACTCCGAGGGGAGGAGGGTTCGTCTGCTAGGAGCCGGCCTCCCCCGAAGCCGCCTCCTAAGAGTGCTCCATCTTCTGGGAGCCGGCCGCTTGGGCCCAGCCGGCCCGAGGAGCCGGCCGTGTGTTTGGATGGCGTGAGGGGCTTTGCTAGCCCCGATGTCTTGAAATGCTAAGGGGTGTGGATGAGGCTACCTGTGGTCAATCCCTCCGACAGTAGTCCCCGAAGCTGGTGAGGAGCCGCGGCTCAAAACCGGAGTGCCTCAGAAGTTTCCTCCTTCGAGAGATCATGTGCCCTTGCTTCGTCAGACTGGGAGAAGCCGTCCGACAGGAGCCGGCCGAGGCAAAGCCGGCCGTCTGGTGAATTTGAACCGTCGTGGCGGGCGCCAAGCTGACGCCACCGGGTGGCGCGCTTGCCGCCCGTTGCTCGCTTGCCACGCGGCGCCAGTAGGCTAGGCCGGCATGCCAGCCCACGCGCGCGACGGGACATCGTCGCAGGCCCGGGCCCACCTCTACAGGGCCTCGGCACGCGCGTGGATCTGCTGCGGCCGAGGTGGGCGGTTGCCCTTCCGGGGCATAATGATCACGCGTCTTTAAGGCGCGGGATTTACGGGGTCATGCGGGGCGTGGGCGCAGTTAATCCCCACGTTCCCCACGACCTGCCGCTTCAGCTCCGCCGCCGTTGCCGTATAAGTAGGAGGGAGGGGGTGCGGCCGAACGCACGCGCCCCCCTCCGCTCTTCTTCTTCTTCTTCTCACTCCTTGCTGCCGTTGTGCTGCTGCGCCGCCCACCACCGAAGCGCCACCGCAGCTCGTCGTCTCCTAGCCTCGCCGCACCACCGCAGACTCGCCACCACCCGACCTCGCCGCGCCGCCGCCAAGTCGCCGCAAACCATGGCGCGAGGTGAGTGGGACGGCTCGAATGTCCATGATGGGCACGTCGAGTTCCTCCGCGCGACGCGGTGGATGCCCAACGAGGCGTGCGTGGGGGCGCGCCTCCCGGACGTGCGGGAGATCTCGCCGGCGCCGCGGGCCGATGAGTACGTTGTCTTCCGCAGCCACTTCCTCCGTGGCTTCGGCTTGCCGGCGAGCGCCTTCCTCCGGGAGTTCCTCGACTTCTACCGCCTTCAACCTCACCATCTCACGCCCAACACGGTGGTCCTCCTCTCCGCCTTCGTCACTTTCTGCGAAGGCTACCTCGGCGTCCTGCCCACACTCGAGTTGTGGGGCAGGTTCTTCTACCTTAAGCTGGGCACCGCGGCCAAGGGCGAGCCGGCCCAGTGCGGCGCTTGCATCGCCGTGCGGCGCACCAGTGCCGGGACCCAATTTCCCCCCGTCGTCTTGCACAAGTCGGCGAAGTTGTGGCAGAAGTCATACTTCTATGTCCGCAATGTCCACCCGACCCGTGATTACGTCAACCTGCCGGCCTTTGTGCCTGGCCCGCCTGCTGAACCGCGGAACAATTGGGGGCAGCAGCCCAAACCGTTGCCGGCTGCCATCACCAATGCCCTCGACCGGCTTCAGGAGATGTCAGACTCGGAGGGGCTCCAGCCGGCGGACCTGCTGGCCGCCTTCGTCTACTGCCGAGTGTCGCCCCTCCAATTCCAGCCGCATCCGATCTGCGACATGAGCGGCCGTCGGGACCCCTGCCGGATGTCAATGAAGGAGCTGCCGACTGTTGAGGTGGTCCGGCATGTTAGTTACTTTTCTAACAACCAACTGAGCGAGACCGACTGGTGTTAGGAAACGTAGCATGCAATTTCAAAAAAATTCCTACGCTCACGCAAGATCTATCTAGGAGATGCATAGCAACGAGAGGGGGAGAGTGTATCTACGTACCCTCGTAGACCGAAAGCGAAAGCGTTTGACAACACGGTTGATGTAGTCGAACTTCTTCTCGTTCCGACCGATCAAGCACCGAACGTACGGCACCTCCGAGTTCTACACACGTTCAGCTCGATGACGTCACTCGAACTCTTGATCCAGCAAAGTGTCGAGGAAGTAGATGAGTTCCGTCAGCACGACAGTGTGGTGATGGTGATGGTGAAGTGATCCGCACAGGGCTTCGCCTAAGCACTACGAAGATATGACCGGAGGCGTAAACTGTGAGGGGGGCGCCGCACACGGCTAGGAATCAATGTTGTGTGTTCTAGCGGTGCCCCCCCCCCACATATATATAGGTGGTAGAGGGAGGGGAGCAGGAAGGGGCAATCCAAGTAGGAGTAATCCTACTTGGGCGCCTCCTCCAAGTCGGCCTCCCCCCCTTCCATAAGTATCGGAGGGGGAAGGAAAGAGAGGGGGGAGGGAAGGAAAGGGGGAGGCCGAATCCTCCCCTTTCCTTCTCCCTTCCCTCCTTTCCTTCTCCTCCTATTTCGGCCTATATGGGGGTGCACCAGCCCCTTAGGGGCTGGTCTGTCCCTCTCTTGGCCCATTAGGCCCATATCTTTGCCGGGGGGTGCCCGGAACCCCTTCTGGTGACCCGATATGTACCCGGTACCCTCCGGAACACTTCCGGTGTCTGAATACCATCGTCCTATATATCAATCTTTACCTCTTGACCATTTCGAGACTCCTCGTCATGTCCGTGATCTCATCCGGGACTCCGAACAACATTCGGTCACCAAATCACATAACTCATATAATACAAAATCGTCATCAAACGTTAAGCGTGCGGACCCTACGGGTTCGAGAACTATGTAGACATGACCGAGACACTTCTCCGGTCAATAACCAATAGCGGAACCTGGATGCTCATATTGGCTCCCACATATTCTACGAAGATCTTTATCGGTCGAACCGTTATGACAACATACATTATTCCCTTTGTCATCGGTATGTTACTTGCCCGAGATTCGATCATCGGTATCTTCATACCTAGTTCAATCTCATTACCGACAAGTCTCTTTACTCGTTCTGTAATGCATCATCCCGCAACTAACTCATTAGTCACATTGCTTGCAAGGCTTCTTATGATGTGCATTACCAAGAGGGCCCAGAGATACCTCCCCGATACTCGGAGTGACAAATCCTAATCTCGATCTATGCCAACCCAACAAACACCTTCGGAGATACCTGTAGAGCATATTTATAATCACCCAGTTACGTTGTGACGTTTGATAGCACACAAGGCATTCCGCCGGTATCCGGTAGTTGCATAATCTCATAGTCGAAGGAATTTGTATTTGACATGAAGAAAGCAGTAGCAATAAAACTGAACGATCATTATGCTAAGCTAACGGATGGGTCATGTCCATCACATCATTCTCCTAATGATGTGATCCCGTTCATCAAATGACAACACATGTCTATGGTTAGGAAACTTAACCATCTTTGATTAATGAGCTAGTCTAGTAGAGGCTTACTAGGGACATGGTGTTTTGTCTATGTACCCACACATGTATCAAGTTTCTGGTTAATACAATTCTAGCATGGATAATAAACATTTATCATGAATAAGGAAATATAAAATAACAACTTTATTATTGCCTCTAGGGCATATTTCCTTCAGTCTCCCACTTGCACTAGAGTCAATAATCTAGATTACATTGTAATGATTCTAACACCCATGGAGTCTTGGTGTTGATCATGTTTTGCTTGTGGAAGAGGCTTAGTCAATGGGTCTACCACATTCAGATCCATATGTATTTTGCAAATCTCTATGTCTCCCTCCTTGACTTGATCACGGATGGAGTTGAAGCGTCTCTTGATGTGTTTGGTTCTTTTGTGAAATCTGGATTCCTTCGCCAAGGCAATTGCTCCAGTATTGTCACAAAAGATTTTCATTGGACTCGATGCACTAGGTATTACACCTAGATTGGATATGAACTCCTTCATCCAGACTCCTTCATTTGCTACTTCCGAAGCAGCTATGTACTCCGCTTCACACATAGATCCCGACACGACGCTCTACTTGGAACTGCACCAACTGACAGCTCCACCATTCAATATAAATACGTATCCGGTTTGTGACTTAGAGTCATCCGGATCAGTGTCAAAACTAACATCGACGTAACCATTTACGATGAGCTCTTTGTCACCTCCATAAATGAGAAACATATCCTTAGTCCTTTTCAGGTACTTCAGGATGTTCTTGACTGCTGTCCAGTGATCCACTCCTGGATTACTTTGGTACCTCCCTGCCAAACTTATGGCAAGGCACACATCAGGTCTGGTACACAACATAGCATACATGATAGAACCTATGGCTGAAGCATAGGGAATGACTTTCATTTTTTCTCTATCTTCTGCAGTGGTCGGGCATTGAGTCTTACTCAACTTCACACCTTGCAACACAGGCAAGAACCCTTTCTTTGACTAATCCATTTTGAACTTCTTCAAAACTTTATCAAGGTATGTGTTTTGTGAAAGTCCTATTAAGCGTCCCGATCTATCCCTATAGATCTTGATGCCCAATATATAAGCAGCTTCACCGAGGTCTTTCATTGAAAAACTCTTATTCAAGTATACTTTTATGCTATCCAGAAATTCTACATCATTTCCAATCAACAATATGTCATCCACATATAATATCAGAAATGCTATAGAGCTCCCACTCACTTTCTTGTAAATACAGGCTTCACCGAAAGTCTGTATAAAACCATATGCTTTGATCACCTCATCAAAGCGTATATTCCAACTCCGAGATGCTTGCACCAGTCCATAGATGGATCGCTGGAGCTTGCACACTTTGTTAGCACCTTTAGGATCGACAAAACCTTCTGGTTGCATCATATACAATTCTTCCTTAAGAAATCCATTAAGGAATGCAGTTTTGACGTCCATTTGCCAGATTTCATAATCATAAAATGCGGCAATTGCAAACATGATTCAGACGGACTTAAGCATCGCTACGGGTGAGAAAGTCTCATCTTAGTCAACCCCTTGAATTTGTCGAAAACCTTTTGCGACAAGTCGAGCTTTATAGACAGTAACATTACCATCAGCGTCAGTCTTCTTCTTGAAGATCCATTTATTTTCTATGGCTTGCCGATCATCGGGAAATCCACCAAAGTACACACTTTGTTCTCATACACGGATCCTATCTCAGATTTCATGGCCTAAAGCCATCTGTCGGAATCTGGGCTCATCATAGCTTCTTCATAGTTCGTAGGTTCGCCTTGGTCTAGTAACATGACTTCCAATACAGGATTCCCGTACCACTCTGGTGCGGATCGTGTTCTGGTTGACCTACGAAGTTCTGTAGTAACTTGATCTAAAGTTTCATGATCATCATCATTAGCTTCCTCTCTAGTTGGTGTAGGCATCACGGGAATGGTTTTCTCTGATGAACTATTTTCCAATTCGAGAGAAGGTACAATTACCTCATCAAGTTCTACTTTCCTCCCACTCACTTCTTTCGAGAGAAACTCCTTCTCTAGAAAGGATCCATTCTTAGCAACAAAGATCCTGCCTTCGGATCTGTGGTAGAAGGTGTACCCAACAGTTTCTTTTGGGTATCCTATGAAGACGCACTTCTCCGATTTGGGTTCGAGCTTATCAGGTTGAAGCTTTTGCACATAAGCATCGCAACCCCAAACTTTAAGAAACGATAGCTTAGGTTTCTTGCCAAACCATAGTTCATACGGTGTCGTCTCAACGGATTTAGATGGTGCCCTATTTAACATGAATGCAGCTGTCTCTAATGCATAACCCCAAAACGATAGTGGTAAATCGGTAAGAGACATCATAGATTGCACCATATCTAATAAAGTACGGTTACGATGTTCAGATACACCACTACGCTGTGGTGTTCCAGGTGGCGTGAGTTGTGAAACTATTCCACATTGTTTTAAATGAAGGCCAAACTCGTAACTCAAATATTCGCCTCCGTGATCAGATCGTAGAAACTTTATTTTCTTGTTACGATGATTTTCTACTTCACTCTGAAATTCTTTGAACTTTTCAAATGTTTCAGACTTATGTTTCATCAAGTAGATATACCCATATCTGCTCAAATCATCTGTGAAGGTCAGAAAATAACAATACCCGCAGCGAACCTCAACACTCATCGTACCGCATACATCGGTATGTATTATTTCCAATAAGTCATTGGCTCGCTCCATTGTTCCAGAGAACGGAGTTTTAGTCATCTTGCCCATGAGGCATGGTTCGCAAGTATCAAATGATTCATAATCAAGTGATTCCAAAAGCCCATCTGAATGGAGTTTCTTCATGCGTTTTACACCAATATGACCTAAACGGCAGTGTCACAAATATGTTGCAGTATCATTATCAACTTTGCATCTTTTGGCATCAATATTATGAATATGTGTATCACCATGATCAAGATTCAACAAAAATAGACCACTCTTCAAGGGTGCATGACCATAAAAGATATTACTCATATAAATAGAACAACCATTATTCTCTGATTTAAATGAATAACCGTCTCGCACTAAACAAGATCCAGATATAGTGTTCATGCTCAACGCTGGCACCAAATAACAATTATTCAGGTCTAAAACTAATCCCGAAGGTAGATGTAGAGGTAGCATGCCGACGGCGATCACATCGACCTTGGAACCATTCCCGACGCGCATCGTCACCTCGTCCTTAGCCAATCTTTGTTTAATCCGTAGCTCCTGTTTCAAGTTACAAATATTAGCAACCGAACCACTATCAAATACCCAGGTGCTACTACGAGCATTAGTAAGGTACACATCAATAACATGTATATCAAATATACCTTTGTTCACTTTGCCATCCTTCTTATCCGCCAAATACTTGGGGCAGTTCCGCTTCCAGTGACCAGTCCCTTTGTAGTAGAAGCACTCAGTTTCAGGCTTGGGTCCAGCTTTGGGCTTCTTCCCGGGAGTGGCAACTTGCTTGCCATTCTTCTTGAAGTTCCCTTTCTTTCCCTTGCCCTGTTTCTTGAAACTAGTGGTCTTGTTAACCATCAACACTTGATGCTCCTTCTTGATTTCTACCTCCACAGCTTTGAGCATTTTGAAGAGCTCGGGAATTGTCTTCTTCATCCCTTGCATATTATAGTTCATCATGAAGCCTTTGTAGCTTGGTGGCAGTGATTGAAGAACTCTGTCAATAACACTATCATCTGGAAGATTAACTCCCAGCTGAGTCAAGTGATTATGATATTCAGACATTCTGAGTATGTGTTCACTGATAGAACTGTTCTCCTCCATCTTGCAGCTATAGAACTTGTTGAAGACTTCATATCTCTCAACTCGGGCATTTGCTTGAAATATTAGCTTCAATTCTTGGAACATCTCATATGCTCCATGACGTTCAAAACATCTTTGAAGTCCCGATTCTAAGCCGTAAAGCATGGCACACTGAACTATCGAGTAGTCATCAGATCGAGCTTGCCAGACGTTCAAAACATCAGCATCTGCTCCTGCAGCAGGCCTTTCACCTAGCGGTGCATCAAGGACATAATTCTTCTGTGCAGCAATGAGGATAATCCTCAAGTCATGGACCAAGTCCGTGTAGTTGCTACCATCATCTTTCAACTTAGCTTTCTCTAGGAACGCATTGAAATTCAAGGGAACGGTAGCACGGGCCATTGATCTACAACATAGATATGCAAATACTATCAGGACTAAGTTCATGATAAATTAAGTTCAATTAATCAAATTACTAATGAACTCCCACTTAAATAGACATCCCTCAAGTCATCTAAGTGATACGTGATCCAAATCAACTAAACCATGTCCGATCATAACGTGAGATGGAGTAGTCATCAATGGTGAACATCTTTATGTTGATCATATCTACTATATGATTCACGTTCGACCTTTCGATCTCCAGTGTTCCGAGGCCATGTCTGTACATGCTAGGCTCGTCAAGTTTAACCCGAGTATTCCGCATGTGCAAAACTGTCTTGCACCCGTTGTATTTGAACGTAGAGTCTATCACACCCGGTCATCACGTGGTGTCTCAACACGACGAACTGTCGCAACGGTGCATACTCAGGGAGAACACTTATACCTTGAAATTTAGTGACGGGATCATCTTATAATGCTACCGCCGTACTAAGCAAAATAAGATGCATAAAAGATAAACATCACATGCAATCAAAATATGTGACATGATATGGCCATCATCATCTTGTGCCTTTGATCTCCATCTCCAAAGCACCGTCATGATCTCCATCGTCACCGGCTTGACACCTTGATCTCCATCGTAGCGTCGTGGTCGTCTCGCCAACTATTGCTTCTACAACTATCGCTAACGCATAGTGATAAAGTAAAGCAATTACTTGGCATTTGCATTTCATACAATAAAGCGACAACCATAAGGCTCCTGCCAGTTGCCGATAACTTTTACAAAACATGATCATCTCATACAACAACGTATATCACATCATGTCTTGACCATATCACATCACAACAAGAACTGCAAAAACAAGTTAGACGTCCTCTACTTTGTTGTTGCAAGTTTTACGTGGCTGCTACGGGCTTCTAGCAAGAACCGTTCTTACCTACGCATCAAAACCACAATGGTGTTTCGTCAAGTTTGTTGTTTTAACCTTCAACAAGGACCGGCCGTAGTCAAATTCGATTCAACTAAAGTTGGAGAAACAGACACCCGCCAGCCACCTTTATGCAAAACTAGTTGCATGTCTGTCGGTGGAACCGGTCTCATGAACGTGGTCATGTAAGGTTAGTCCGGGCCGCTTCATCCAACAATACCGCCGAATCAAAATAAGATGTTGGTGGTAAGCAGTATGACTATCACCGCCCACAACTCTTTGTGTTCTACTCGTGCATATAATCTACGCATAGGCCTGGCTCGGATGCCACTGTTGGGAAACGTAGCATGCAATTTCAAAAAAATTCCTACGCTCATGCAAGATCTATCTAGGAGATGTATAGCAACAAGAGGGGGAGAGTGTATCTACGTACCCTCGTAGACCGAAAGCGGAAGTGTTTGACAACGCGGTTGATGTAGTCGAACTTCTTCTCGTTCCGACCGATCAAGCGCTGAACGTACGGCACCTCCGAGTTCTGCACACGTTCAGCTCGATGATGTCCCTCGAACTCTTGATCTAGCAAAGTGTCGAGGAAGTAGATGAGTTCCGTCCGCACGACGGCGTGGTGACGGTGATGGTGAAGTGATCCGCGCAGGGCTTCGCCTAAGCACTACGAAGATATGACCGGAGGCGTAAACTGTGGAGGGGGCGCTGCACACGGCTAGGAATCAATGTTATGTGTTCTAGCAGTGCCCCCCCCCCACATATATATATAGGTGGGAGAGGGAGGGGAGCAGCAAGGGGCGCCCCAAGTAGGAGTAATCCTACTTGGAAGTAAAGAGAGAGGGGGAGGGAAGGAAAGGGGGAGGCCGAATCCTCCCCTTTCCTTCTCCCTTCCCTCCTTTCCTTCTCCTCCTATTTCAGCCTATATGGGGGCGCACCAGCCCCTTAGGGGCTGGTCTGTCCCTCTCTTGGCCCATTAGGCCCATATCTTTGCCGGGGGGGTGCCCGGAACCCCTTCCGGTGACCCGACATGTACCCGGTACCCTCCGGAACACTTCCGGTGTCCGAATACCATCGTCCTATATATCAATCTTTACCTCTCGACCATTTTGAGACTCCTCGTCATGTCCGTGATCTCATCCGGGACTCTGAACAACATTCGATCACCAAATCACATAACTCATATAATACAAAATCGTCATCGAACGTTAAGCGTGCGGACCCTACGGGTTCGAGAACTATGTAGACATGACCGAGACACTTCTCCGGTTAATAACCAATAGTGGAACCTGTATGCTCATATTGGCTCCCACATATTCTACGAAGATCTTTATCAGTCGAACCGTTATGACAACATACGTTATTCCCTTTGTCATCGGTATGTTACTTGCCCGAGATTCGATCGTCGGTATCTTCATACCTAGTTCAATCTCGTTAACGGCAAGTATCTTTACTCATTCTGTAATGCATCATCCCGCAACTAACTCATTAGTCACATTGCTTGCAAGGCTTCTTATGATGTGCATTACCGAGAGGGCCCAGAGATACCTCTCCGATACTCGGAGTGACAAATCCTAATCTCGATCTATGCCAACCCAACAAACACCTTCGGAGATACCTGTAGAGCATCTTTATAATCACCCAGTTACGTTGTGATGTTTGATAGCACACAAGGCATTCCTCCGGTATCCGGGAGTTGCATAATCTCATAGTCGAAGGAATATGTATTTAACATGAAGAAAGCAGTAGCAATAAAACTGAACGATCATTATGCTAAGCTAATGGATGGGTCATGTCCATCACATCATTCTCCTAATGATGTGATCCCGTTCATCAAATGACAACACATGTCTATGGTTAGGAAACTTAACCATCTTTGATTAACGAGCTAGTCTAGTAGAGGCTTACTAGGGACACAGTGTTTTGTCTATGTACCCACACATGTATCAAGTTTCCGGTTAATACAATTCTAGCATGGATAATAAACATTTATCATGAATAAGGAAATATAAAATAACAACTTTATTATTGCCTCTAGGGCATATTTCCTTCAACTGGAGCTTCGGCAAGCCACCGTACAGCCGCGCCAACCCGCCGCCTGCGGTTAGTATCTGGTCCCCTTTCTTTTCTCATGTTGTGCTCTTCATCCGCCCTGACCACTCGAACGCAGCGCAGCGCTTCACCAGCCAGGCAGCGGCCGCCGCGCCGGCTCCTGGCCACCGATGGATGGCGGACCGGGAGGTGAGCGACGTGGGCGACCCCGAGCTGGGGGCGGCCGCGTTGGAGGAAGACGACACCGCCGGGGGAGGCGGCACTGGAGCAGGCGGAGACACAGGAGGCGGCGCGGGAGGCGACATCCGAGACTGGCCAGATGATGATGAGGATGGCGACGGGCAACGCCGCCCTGAAGGCGCCGACAGGGCGGGTGCCGGCCCCTCGGTGGCGCGGCCGATAGGCGGGGCGTCGACTGGGGCACCCGGCGCATCTAAGCGCCGCGCCGACGCGGGCTTGTTTGGCAGCAGGCCGACCAAGAAGGCCAAGTCGACGGCCGCCACCAGGCGGCAAGAGGCCATGAAGACGGCTGCCGTCCGGAGGACCCCGAAGGAACGCCCACTGGTGTCCGCGTGAGTGCTCTTACTGCTCTTGTCTTGATTGTTTTGTCTTGGCTTTTCCTCTCTTGCGAGTTTCTTATCTTTGCTTGCTTTGCCACACAGGGCTCCCCTTTCCGTGTCACGGGCTTCATCCGCCTCGCTGATCGAAGCAGCAGGCGGCTCTGAGGAGGCCCGCCGCGTGGACCCGGCCGCCGCCCTTCGGGAGGCGACGGAGAGGAACGCGCAAGAAGCGCGGGAGGAGCGGGAGGCCACGGCGTGACTGGAGGCCGAGGCGGCCACCACGGCGCAGGCGCAGGCGGAGGCCAACGCCGCAGCCAAGGCGCAGGCGGAGGCCGACGCCAAGGCCGCGGAGGACCCGGCCCGCAGCGTGGTTCCAGAGGCCACCGACTTGCAGCAGTCGGAGCCGCTGGTGGTGGAGGATAGGGCACCGACTGGAGCAGCCGGAGCTGACCAGGCGGCCCCGGAGCGGGAGGGGACCGACCCCGTCGTCCAGGAGATGGAGGTGGCCCAGTGCGCGCCGGATGCTGGCGAGTGAGGTGGAGGCCATCCCGAAGGGCCGGAGGTGCCGCCAGCCAGCACCGAGCTGGTGACGAGCCGGGACATGACGACACGCGCCTCCGCGCGCCTGGGCCCGTCACGGGCGGCTTCTGCGCCAAGGCCGGCAGAGGCCGGGGCCGTGAGCTCACCGGGAGCCGACATCGAAGCCTCGAGCTCTGCTTCGCCTGGCTGGACACCAGGAGTCGGCCCGGCCGCCCTGAACCTCGCGGTGCAGGACGTCCTGGACAAGTTCTCCGTCCACGGTGCCACCCTTCTGAAGGCGAGTAGCGAGATGGTGGCAATGCAGACGTCTGTCCGGGTATGTTCTTAGTCTTGCTTTTTACCTTTGCAATCTTCAGCGGGGGCGCGCCAGCGCACCCACTGGGTGTAGCCCCCGAGTTCCAAGCCGGCTGCTGAGCAGGCGGGTTGGAACTTTTAAGGCGTGTTTCTGAATGTTGAAGTGTTGCTCTCGCCGCAGGACTACCACAACCTGCGTGCGGCCGCCTTCAATTCACAGAACCAGCAGCTTGCCAACCGGACCGCTGAGTTAACCAAGAGCCGAGGTACGTAGGCCAGCCATCAGTGGGGGCGCGCAAGCGCACCCACTGGGTGTAGCTCCTGAGATTCGGGCCGACTGCTGAGCAGCTGGGTCGGATCTTCCCGGTAACTTCTTGTCTTCGTTGACGCTGACGGTTCTTCTTTGTCTTTGTAGAGGCTGCCGCCAATCTGCGGAGCCACGTGCACGAGCTCGAGAGCCAGCTTTAGGCCAAGGAGCTAGAGCACAACCAGGCGGCCGCGGAGCGCAACCGGCTCGAGAAGGAGCTGGCTGACCTGGCGACCCGGCATGCGGACCAGGTCCGACAGCTGAAAGACGGGGAGGAGCTCCTCAAGGCCGAGTTCGAGACTCAGCGCTCGAACTGGGCCGAGAGGGAGAAGTGCCTATTGGAAGGCTATGAGGTGATCGAGGGCATGCTCGAAGGTAACTTTTCTTTCTTGCTTGAGGGTGCCGACTGTTGCTGGAAGCCGGCCTCTTATTCCTTTGTTTTATTTTCGCGCAGAGTGCTTTCCGGACCACGCCGGCGTCATCAGCCAGGCGATCGAGGCACGGCGCGAAGAGCGGAGGCGGGTGGGCAAGGAGATTGCGCCGGACCGGCCTCGGACTATGGGTGAGCAGTTCTGGGCCGTCCAGCTGCGCCTTGTGCCGGTCCGCCGGCTGATCCGCCGATTTCAGCGCGCCGGGTCCCAGATCTTGGAGCAATTCTGGCCGGGTGTGCAGGTGCCCCGGGCTCCCAGTCGGACCGCCGACTGGTTGGAGGTGGCGGCCGAGCGGCTTGATGCTTGGAAGGGTGCCGCGGCACGGGCAGGCATCAGGGCGATGCTGGAATTCATCAAGGCGTGGTACCCAGGCGTGAGTTTGGCTCAGCTGGCCACTTTTCGCCAGGAGGCAGCGCCGGAGCTGGAGGTGGAGCGCGAGGCGATCGCCGAACGCGCGGAAGCCCTTGCCGACTATGCCGACGTCAGCATCTTCATCCCGGAGCGGGCAGAAGACGGCACTGAGGTGCCACCCTCTTGGTTCGGGCTGAACCCGGACGAGGGGGAGGACCCGATGGAGGAGATCGCCTCTAGCGACGAAGGCACGGAGGAGAGCGGGGACGAGGAAGGCGATGATGTCGCACCAGACGGCGGAGCGACCAGCCGGACTCAGCCCGACCCGGCCTCGGCCAGCGAGCCGCGGGAGACTACGTCAGCCGCCGCCGACGCCGACCAGGCCGAGACCCGCCAGCCGGAAGCCCCACCAGCCGGTGCCTCAGCCACCGCCGACCTGTCCGAGCAGCCCACCGCACCTTCGGCCTAGGCGGCCTTTTTATCTTCTTAAATTCTCTGTCTTGTACTTAAGAACAAGTTAATCATCCGCAGTTCCACCCACTGGGGGTGTATTAAACTCTGATGAATGCTGGCCTTGGGCCTTTTGCAATGTAAATAACTTATTTTCACATGCTTGTCTCTCTGCCGGGCTCTAGCTCGGTTTTGCCTTTGATCTTGTTGGCCTTTTCTTCTGTCGCGTTCCTCTGGCCGCCGGACAGCCGCGCTGTGGTCTGTGGCCGGGTCAGGGACTTGGCCGTTTAGAATAGGCAAGTTACTTCAGCCGCCTAGAGCATAGCTAGTCGAGCGAGAAGCCGGCCGGCCGGCTGCTGGGCAGCCGGACGGGTGAGGCGAGGAGGCGGCTTGGCCTGTATTGGTGTTCTTCCTTAGTTGTTTTTTGTGTTGACCGTGTTTCCGGCCTTTAGCTCTTGCCAGCCGGACAGTCGCGCTGCGAGCTGTAGCTGAGGTGAAGAGAGGGCCTTGGCGTCGGCACACTACTTAGCCGACTTCGGGTGGTGCCAACTTAGGTCAAGGTGGCGAGCCCCCGGGCCGGCTGACCGGACCCAGACAGGGCAAAAAGAATGAAAGAACACATTCATAGGTGAAGCTTATCATATAGATAAAAAGGTAGCCCCCGAGTGTGCCTCGAGGGACCTGTTGTCTTTGTTTAATACAAAAGGTAGCGTGGTACATACACTGCATCAACTGTAAAATTGGCGGAGAAGGTTCGCATTCCACGGACGCTCCGTCTCTTGGCCGGCATTGTCCCTCTTGCGTGCCCTGGGCTTTTGTGCGTCGATGAGGTAGTAGGAGTCATTACCTAGGGCCTTGCTGATGATGAAAGGCCCCTCCCAAGGAGCCGAGAGCTTGTGCTGGCCGGCTGTTCGCTGGATCAGCCGGAGCACAAGATCGCCCTCGCGGAAAGCACGCAGCTTGATCTTCTTGTTGTGGTAGTAGCGCATGCTCTGCTGGTAGATGGCGGACCGGCTGAGTGCTAGCAGCCGGGCCTCTTCCAGCAGATCGATGCCGTCCTCTCGCGCCTCCTTGGCTTCCGCCTCCGTGTACATGGTGACGCGAGGCGAGTCAAACTCAATGTCAGTTGGGATGACAGCCTCGGCCCCGTATATGAGGAAGAACGGTGTGAAGCCGGTTGCTCGATTTGGCGTAGTCCGAAGCTCCAAAGGACGGCCGGCAGCTCCTCGATCCAGCAGCCGGCCGAGCGCTCCAGAGGCTCGACCAGCCGGGGCTTGATGCCGGACAGGATGAGGCCGTTTGCTAGCTCCACTTGGCCGTTTGACTGCGGATGGGCAACGGAAGCGAGGTCCAGTCGGATGACCTGCGTTGCGCAAAAACGAGCCAAGGCACCTTTGGCAAAGTTCGTGCCGTTGTCGGTGATGATGCTGTGCGGGATGCCGTATCGGACGGTGATATCCGCGATGAATGTGACAGCAGTCGGACCATTCAGCTTCTTGATTGGCCTCACCTCAATCCACTTCGTGAACTTGTCCACGGCAACCAGCAGATGGGTCATGCTGCCGCGTGCTGTCTTGAATGGGCCCACCATGTCCAGTCCCCATACGGCAAACGGCCAGGTGAGGGGAATGGTCTTGAGTGCAGAAGCCGACAGGTGCTGCTTGGAGCTGAAGCGCTGACACCCCTTGCACTTGTGGACCAACTCCTTGGCGTCGTCCAAAGCAGTTGGCTAGAAGAAACCATGGCGGAAAGCTTTGGCGATGAGGGCTCTGGAGGCGGCATGGTGGCCACATTCGCCTTGATGAATATCCCTGAGGATTGCTATGCCCTTCTCCAGCTCTACGCAGCGCTGGAAGACACCAGTCACACTGCGCCTGACGAGCTCTCTGTTGACAATTGTGTATGCAGCCGCCCGGCGCTGCACCTGCCGGGCCAAGATTTCGTCAGCTGGCAGCTCACGGCTAACCAAAACATTGAGGATGGGCTGCGCCCAAGATGGCGCTTCAACCACCGTCATGACAGTAACCGGCACAAGGGTGGCCGGGTTGGGAGGCGGCGGGTCGGAGCCAGCCGCTGCTTGCTGTGTCGTTGAAGTCCCCGGGCCGACTGCAGCAGTCCCCAGGCCGGGTTCTAGGGTCCCCGGGCCGGGTGCGGGTGCTGCAGCCCCCGGGCCGCCTGCAGAAGTCCCCGGGCCGACTGCTGAAGTCCCCGAGCCGGATCCGACTGTTCCAGGGTCGGCCGGCATGAAGATGGATTCTGATTCCGACGAAGGTTTGACAGACGGCTTGCACAGGCACTCGAGTGAGACGCCAGCTGGTATGGCCTACCGAGTGGAGCCAATCCGTGCCAGGGCATCGGCTACTTCGTTGTCGGCCCGTGGTACATGGAGGAACTAGCACCCGTCGAAGTGTCCGCTCATCTGCTGGACGAGGAAGCGGTAGCTAGCCATGTTGGCGTCCTTGGCGTCCTAGTGGCCAGAAGACTGTTGGACAACCAAGTCCGAGTCGCCGTAGCACAGAATGCGGCGGATGCCGAACCTTGGCTAGCCGGAGCCCGTGGACGAGCGCCTCGTACTCGGCCACGTTGTTGGAGGCGGCAAAGTGGATCTGTAGCGTGTACTTGAGCTTGTCGCCTTTGGGAGAGGTGAGGACGATGCCGGCTCCCAAACCGGTGCGCATCTTCGAGCCGTTGAAGTGCATCCGCTAATGCGTGGAATCCGGCGCTGGCGGCAGGTACTGGGTCTCGGCCCAGTCGACAAAGAAGTCGACCAGCGCTTGGGACTTGATGGCAGTGCGGGGCTGGTAGAGGATGGTGTGGGGAGCCAGCTCGATGGCCCACTTTGCCACCCGGCCTGAGGCGTCTCTGTTGCCCATGATCTCGGCAAGGGGGGCAGTGCAGACGACCGTGATGGTGTGCTCCTGGAAGTACTGCTTCAGCTTCTTGGCGGCAAAGTACACGCCATAGCACATCTTCTGGTAGTGGGGGTAGTTCTGCTTGGAGGCAGACAACACCTCGCTCAGGTAGTAGACCGGCCTCTGGACCGGCTGTGCTTTGCCGTCTTCTGGGCGCTCGACAACGATCACGGTGCTAACGACCCGGCTGGTAGCGGCGATGTAGAGGAGCATGGGCTCTTTAGCAGCCGGAGCAGCCAGAACAGGCAGCGTGGACAGCATCCACTTGAGCTGGAGGAACGCCTCGTCCGCCTGGTCGGTCCACTCGAAGCATGTGGTCTTCTTCATCGGCTGGTACGGAGGGAGGGCTTTCTCGCGCCAGTCGACTAATGAACCGGCTGAGAGAGGCTAAGCACCCGGTGAACTTCTGGACGTCCCGTAGCGGGGTCGGCTCCTTCATCCGCTCAATGGCCTTGATCTTCACGGGGTTGCAGTCAATCCCGCGCTCAGAAACAAGGAAGCCAAGGAGCTGGCCGGCTGGTACTCCGAAGACATACTTCTCCGGGTTGAGCTTGATTTGGAAGTGGCGCAGGTTGGCGAAGGTCTCCTTGAGATCCTCCAAAAGGGTGCCGCGCTTCTCCGTCTTCACCACAATGTCGTCCACATAGACATGGTGTTCCTGCCGAGTTGCTTCAGGAGGCACTTCTGCATGCAGCGCTGAAAGGTGGCGCCGGCATTCCTCAGGCCGAATGACAGGGTGATGTAGCAGAAGGCGCCGAAAGGGGTGATGAAGGCGGTCTTTAGTCGGTCGGCCGGGTCCAGCTTGATCTGGTGGTACCCGAAGTAGGCGTCCAAGAAGGATAGCAGCTCGCAGCCGGCTGTGGAGTCGATCACTTGATCTATTCGGGGCAAGGCAAAAGAGTCCTTGGGGCTGTGACGCCCCCGGCTTAATCGTGCACTAATCATACACGCAAATGCACATGATCAAGCCTTAGGACTCACGGGAAGATATCACAACACAACTCTAAAACATAAATAAAGTCATACAAGCTTTATATTACAAGCCAGGGGCCTCGAGGGCTCGAATACATAAGCTCGCATACAAGCGTCAGCGGAAGCATCAGATATCTGAGTACAGATATTAAAAGAGAAACAGAAAGGCCTTTAGAAAGGCGGGGCAAAAGAAAACACTACGATCGAAAGGCGCATGCCTCCTGCCTGGGACCCTCCAAACCTACTCCTGGTCGTCGGCAAGCTCATAGAAGTAACCACCCTCGGGGTAGTAGTAGCGATCGTCGGCGTGGGCAACTATATCCGGGGCTCCGTCATCTGGTTGCATCAAAAGGGATATGGGGGAAAAAGAAAGCAAAGCAACCGTGAGTACTCATCCGAAGTACTCAGCAAGCAAGGATCTACACTACATATGCAACATTATCAAAGAGTGGCTGTATATGTGGACTGGGCTGCAGAAATGCCAGAATAGAGAGGAAGGCCTAGTCCTATCGAAGACTAGCATCTTCAGCGGTCTTGCAGCAATAGAAGAGAGTAGTTAGCACAGTATAAAGTAGTAGTAATGTTATCAACCTCACCCAGAGATCCTTTCTCGACTCCCTGCGAGAAAGCAATCCCAGAGCCATATAGTCATCAACCTCGTCCTGAGATCCCTTCTCGACACCCTGCGAGAAGCAATCCCAGAGCCATATATCCAGGTATCATCTCACGGCGTAGTTGTGTCGATCGGGATACAACTCCGAGTGTCCTTTACCGTAGGACCGGCTATCGATAGGATGTGTTCTTCCCTGTAGGGGTGCACCAACTTACCCAACACGCTCGATTAACTCCGGCAGGACACACTTTCCTGGGTCATGCCCGGCCTCGGCCAAACGATACACCGCAACCCTACCTACAGCTCAGCAGAGAGGTCCCCGCTGGTGTACATCCTAAGCGCTCAGGGGTCTTGGGCCATCGCCCTGTGCACTCTGGTGGGGGGGATATAGGGGGAGCGGGTGGGCCGGCCTGGTGGCCGTGGCCCAGTTGGGCCGGGGGGGTTTGCTTTCCTTTTTATTTATTTTTTTCTGTTTTGTCTCCCTTTTGTCTTTTTCTTTTTATTTATTCTTATTTTTTGTTTTCTCTTTTTAGTTTCTTTCCGCACTTTTCCAATTTTGTAAAACATGAGTTTTGTCCCAATAAACTCAGTGCATTTTCTAGCACTGCTACAAAAAGTTTGGAGTCCAGATCTTTTCATTTGGATTTTATTTAAATGAAAAGGTATTAAATAATTCTATTTTGCTACTGTTTCTTGCTGTTAGAGTCATATAATTTATTTAGTATATGTTGAAAATAATTTTTGAATGGTCTCTAGAATATTAGTCATTTAATGAACATTTTAGTTTCTGGTTTGAACAACTTTTATTTTCACTTTTAGTTTGAATTTCAATTTGAATTGGAATTTGAAAAGAGGTATGATCCCAATGATGATTAAGCATTGTTAATCATGGTGATTACTGTGGCTAACCACTGGGGGTGTTACAAATCTCTTCCACTAATAAGAATTCTCGTCCTGAGAATTAGGAGGTAGAAGGAAAAAGTTCGGGGTATTCCGCACGAAGATTATCCTCGCGTTCCCAAGTGGCTTCATCTTCAGTATGATTTGACCTCTGCACTTTGAGGAACTTGGTAACCTTTTGACGGGTCTAACTTTCAGCTTCATCGAGAATTGTGGATCGGATGCTCCTTATAAGAAAGATCATCATGCAATTCGAGCATCTCGTGATCCACTGCACGGTGCGGAGATTTCTTGAAGCATTTACAAAGTTGCGACACATGGAAGACGTCGTGGATATGAGAGAATTGCGGTGGAAACTCCAATTTATATGCCACCTGACCACGTCTAGCAATAATGCGAAAAGGACCAATGTAGCGTAGAGCTAACTTGCCCTTCATTCCGAAACGGTGAGTGCCCTTCATAGGAGTGACTCGCAAATAAGCTTGATCACCCGGTTGATAAGTCAAACCCCATCGTTTGCGATCGTAGTTGCTCTTCTGGCGGTCCATATCGGGGTTGATGTGGGCATGGGCACACAATCAGAGCACGAAACAAAGCAAAGGCACTGGATTATAGAATCAAATGACTAATTCAAAGCTCAATTGCAAAGGAGTTATGATTTCCAAATCAAGGGATCAGAAGCAAACACCCTGATTAAGGATGGATAAGTAGAGTAGGCTCAGGGGTACAATCGATAGCTATTTGATTGACCGAGATCCAACTCATGTTAAAAATGGCGTCTGAGCCGGAAGGATGAATTCTAGGATCTGATTGAGGATTGCGAGCATTCTCAATATATTGAATCAAGGGACTCGAAATGATAATGACAAAGAATGTTAATGAATATTGCGAGACATCTGGATTTAACCATAATGAAGGCAGACAAGACTTTCGGGAGCACTAGGCTGCAGAGGATATTCGGGAGATCAAATAGCAATTCAATGTGTTCTGGAAGCACTTGAATAACTGGGGATGAACAGGTCCCCGGTAATGTGAGGAATTATCCGCAGTGCGAAAGAAGCTGCACGGTAGTAGGCTCAAAGGATTCCCGGATTAATGAGGAGTGTTTCGGGGTATTTCGTACATAAAGGAGTAACTAGGAATGAAGATACAAACGGCACAGAAGTGTAGTTATTCATAGTGATTACCGGTGATAAGGATTTGCAATAATTAAGGGCACAAGGGTCTCAGGAAACTTCGGGGAGTATCTTCAGAATCTTCTGATGAAGCAGATGATCATCTGTAGTGAAGGGGCTCTCCGGGAGGAAGTGGTTACGAGATCCTAATGCCAGAGTTAACAAAATCATTTAACCCAAATAGAAGAGAGATCAGAGTCCCAGAGTAAAGACGAGGAATAAAAGATACAAATGCCACCCAATTGGCGACGTGGGCCTGTAAGCCACACAGCCAAGTTAGTAAAACAGTTTTGGACCACTAGACTCAACTTCGGCTAAGGAGTTGGAAAGGGGGATTCCTACAGGCAGTCGGCTCTGATACCAACTTGTGACGCCCCTGGCTTAATCGTGCACTAATCATACACGCAAATGCACATGATCAAGCCTAAGGACTCACGGGAAGATATCACAACACAACTCTAAAACATAAATAAAGTCATACAAGCTTTATATTACAAGCCAGGGGCCTCGAGGGCTCGAATACATAAGCTCGCATACAAGCGTTAGCGGAAGCATCAGATATCTGAGTACAGATATTAAAAGAGAAACAGAAAGGCCTTTAGAAAGGCGGGGCAAAAGAAAACACTACGATCGAAAGGCGCAGGCCTCCTGCCTGGGACCCTCCGAACCTACTCCTGGTCGTCGGCAAGCTCGTAGAAGTAACCACCCTCGGGGTAGTAGTAGCGATCATCGGCGTGGGTAGCTGTATCCGAGGCTCCGTCATCTGGTTGCATCAAAAGGGATATGGGGGAAAAAGAAAGCAAAGCAACCGTGAGTACTCATCCGAAGTACTCAGCAAGCAAGGATCTACACTACATATGCAACATTATCAAAGAGTGGCTGTATATGTGGACTGGGCTGCAGAAATGCCAGAATAGAGAGGAAGGCCTAGTCCTATCGAAGACTAGCATCTTCAGCGGTCTTGCAGCAATAGAAGAGAGTAGTTAGCACAGTATAAAGTAGTAGTAATGTTATCAACCTCACCCAGAGATCCTTTCTCGACTCCCTGCGAGAAAGCAATCCCAGAGCCATATAGTCATCAACCTCGTCCTGAGATCCCTTCTCGACACCCTGCGAGAAGCAATCCCAGAGCCATATATCCAGGTATCATCTCACGGTCTAGTTGTGTCGATCGGGATACAACTCCGAGTGTCCTTTACCGTAGGACTGGCTATCGATAGATGTGTTCTTCCCTGCAGGGGTGCACCAACTTACCCAACACGCTCGATTAACTCCGGCCGGACACACTTTCCTGGGTCATGCCCGGCCTCGGCCAAACGATACACCGCAGCCCTACCTACAGCTCAGCAGAGAGGTCCCCGCCGGTCTACATCCTAAGCGCTCAGGGGTCTTGGGCCATCGCCCTATGCACTCCGGGTCGTTGCGAGCAGGGTGAAGCCAGGCACCAGGAGGGCGCCGGTCCGTCCCGGCCGCAAGGCTAAAGTAGACCTCTGACAGAGCTTTCGGCTGATGCTACGATGCAGAACACCCATACTATGCCCACGTGATGGTTAGTGCTATCAGGCCAGAGGCCTGCTCGGATCAAATATCCAAATCATTATTGGACTAGGGCTTGCGGCAACGAGCAGAGACTCACAAAAGATGTGACCCCATCACCCCGTATCGAGGACTTGCGGCAAGGGCCAAGAATGCCCGACCACTCCTCGTATTCATCACTCGGGCACCATACCGGCAACCCGTCTTCACAACACTCGCCACTTAGGCGCACGCGGGTACCCCTCAGGGTCGACCCGCCTATCCAAGTAAAAGTGTAAATTCCAAGTATCCGTGTGTCCATAACATCAGCGGAATCCGAGGTATCACCCTCGTTAGATTCCTACTCGATGTAACCGTCAAGGTGAACTTAGGAGGAACCACCCTCGATGGGTTCACACTTGGTGTGTTGCATGACAGGGTCGTATCGGAAGTGGAGAAGGAGGAATCACCCTCGATGACCACGACCGAATAGCTACTCTACAGAGTTAACATCAGAAGTGCTACAAGAGGTTTCACCCTCGGCACTTGATAGTAACGCTGCAGTGTCGTTACAACTAAGGGGGGGTGATGTGCGGTGCCGGGGCCTGGTCTTCAATCCCGTTGATCGGGTCTTCGGATAATCCAGCGGGGCGGTCGGGACTAGTGGGGTCACTGATAGGTCTCTACCCAGCCTATACTAAGCAGTTTAGGTTATGCAGGTAATTATCAACAGCAGGTTACAATAAGCAGGCTATGCATCAGAATAGGTAAAGCAGTAGCAGCAGCAATTCTAATGCAAGCATGAGAGGGAAAGAATAGGCGATATCGGTATGCTCAAAAGGGGGGTGCTTGCCTGGTTGCTCTGCGGCAAAGGCAAGGTCGTCAATGGTGGCGTCGGGCTCCTGAGCTACATCGGTCTCGGGGACGACGTCGGTGTCGGGATCTACCGAGAGAGAAGAGGGGGGAGGAAACAATAAATACAAGCAAACAGATGCAACACGATGCATGTCATGGCAATACGCAGTGCTATGGATAGTCTAACGCAGTACTACACGTATCAGACGGAGCGGGAGAATATCTGACGATATTTCCTAGGTCTTTGGATTTATTGGACAGACGATCCGGAGAGGGAAGTTCCATGTTCGGGTAGTTAGGGACGTGTGACGGACGAACGGACCGCGTTTTCGGATTCGTCTCGATATTCTGAGCAACTTTCATGTATAAAGTTTTTCGATCTGAGCTACGGATTATTTAATATGATTTTCTAAAGTTTTTATTAATTTCTGGAATTTAATTAATTATTTAAATTCAACATTATCCGGAACAGTAACTGATGACGTCAGCATGACATCATGCTGATGTCAGCAGTCAACAGTGCAGTTGACTGGGTCAACCTGACAAGTGGGTCCCACCTGTCATACTCTGTTTAGTTAATTAGGGTTTAACTAATTTAATTACTGCTTAATTAGACTAACTAATTAATTAGATTAACTTAATCAGAGTTAATTAACTTAATCAATTCACTAATTAACTAATTAATTAACTAATTATTTATTTTATTAATTTTATTTTCATTTTCTTTTATTTTAAAACGTTCTGGGGCTAGGCCCCACATGTCATAGGGCCAGGGGCGTTGGGCCCCACCTGGCAGTGGCCCAGGAGGCCACAGCGGGGGCGCGGGCACGGCGCGGCCAGGGGCGAGCGGGCGCTGGGCACGGCCAGGCGCGGCCCGCGAGCGCGAGGGGCGGCAGCAGCCGCACGCGTGGGCGCGGCCAAGGGCGTGGGCGGCCGACGAGCAGGGGGGCCTGCGCGGCGCAAGGCGAGCGCCGAGCGGGGCGAGCAGGGCGGGCGCTGTGGCGCTGGGATGCAGTGGCCAGCGCGGGGCCGCGGTGAGCGCGAGGCGAAGCGGGGCGAGCGCGTGCGTGCGGGACGAGGGAGAGAGAGGCGGGGCGGGCTCACTGCGGGTGTAGGGCACGGGGCAGTGGGGCGTGGGGAGGACGACGGGGACGATGCAACGACGGAGAGGCGAGGTCCGGCGAGGTGGCGACGAGCGACGACGGGCGGCGACTTCTGCCTCGGGGCACCGCGGGTGTCGGGGGCAAGGCGGGGAGGTGACGGTGATGATGACGAGGCCCTAGGGCGACAGCATGGCGTCGAGGACGAGCGCCGGCGACGGCGTCGGGCGCCCAGACGCGGGCGTCGGCTCGTGTGGGGGAAAGGGGATCGGGGGTGGAGTGGGGATAGGGTTAGGGTTCTGGTGGGGGGGATATAGGGGGAGCGGGTGGGCTGGCCTGGTGGCCGTGGCCCAGTTGGGCCGGGGGGGTTTGCTTTCCTTTTTATTTATTTTTTTCTGTTTTGTCTCCCTTTTGTCTTTTTCTTTTTATTTATTCTTATTTTCTATTTTCTCTTTTTAGTTTCTGTTTTGTAGTTTCTTTTCGCACTTTTCCAATTTTGTAAAACATGAGTTTTGCCCCAGTAAACTCAGTGCATTTTCTAGCACTGCTACAAAAAGTTTGGAGTCCAGATCTTTTCATTTGGATTTTATTTAAATGAAAAGGTATTAAATAATTCTGTTTTGCTACTGTTTCTTGCTGTTAGAGTCATATAATTTATTTAGTATATGTTGAAAATAATTTTTGAATGGTCTCTGGAATATTAGTCATTTAATGAACATTTTAGTTTCTGGTTTGAACAACTTTTATTTTCACTTTTAGTTTGAATTTCAATTTGAATTGGAATTTGAAAAGAGGTATGATCCCAATGATGATTAAGCATTGTTAATCATGGTGACTTGGCATAATCAAAATGGTGATTACTGTGGCTAACCACTGGGGGTGTTACAGGGGCAGGCTTTGTTGAGGCTAGTGTAGTCGATACACATGCGCCACTTGTTGTTTTTCTTCAAAACGAGGACTGGGTTGGCAAGCCAGTCTGGGTAGAACACTTCCATGATGAAGCCGGCTGCCAGAAGCTGGGCGATTTCTTCACCAACGATCCTTCTCTTCTCTTCTGATAGGCGGCGGAGGGGTTGCTTGACCGGTTTTGCATCCGATCTCACATGCAGCTTGTGCTCGGCGAAATCCTTCGAAACACCCGGCATGTCCTTGGGGGACCATGCGAAGATATCCCGATTCTCACGGAGGAAGTCGATGAGCTCACTTTCCTATTTGCTATCAAGGGCGGACCCTATGACAGCGAACTTCTCCGGGTGCGCCGGGTCCAAGACGATCTTCTTGGTTTCCTTGGCTGGCTGGAAGGAGGCCCCGGCCTCCGCGTCCTTGGGGTCAGATGGTATGGCTGGCTGCTCGCTGGCCGTAGCCACAGCCCGATCAAGGAGATGCTTCTCTTTGGCGATGACGAGGGACTCAGCAAGCCGGGAGCTGGCAGCGGCGCACGTGAGCGACTTCTGGTAGTCGCCGGCAATGGTGATGATGCCCTTGGGACCGGGCATCTTCATCTTCAGATAGGCGTAATGCGGCACCACCATGAATTTGGCCAGTGCAGGCCGGCCCAAGAGCGCGTCGTAGGGGCTATCCAAGTCAACCACCTCGAACCAGATTGGCTCGCGGCGGAAGTGGGTCTTGTCGCCGAACAGGACATCAATCTTGATTTTGCCGATTGGAGAGCAGGAAAGCCCAGGGATAATGCCATGGAACACGGTTCAACTGGGCAGGAGTTGCTTCTCTTTGATGCCCAGCTTCTCCATGGTGTTGCGGTAGAGGATGTTGATGCTGCTACCGCCGTCTATCAGGATCCAGGAGAAGCGGCAGGCCCGCCTCTCCGTTGAGAAGGTGGAGTCCAGCACCATTGCATAAGCACCCAGCAAGGGCATCATGGCCGGGTGGTCATCACGGCTCCAGGAGATGGGCCTCTCGGACCAGTGCATGAATTGGGGGACCTCTGAGGCGACAGCATTCACCTCGCGGTGGTGCTGGCACCGGCTGTGCTTGTCGTCGGCTTCACTGGTGAAGACGACGTCGGTGGCGTTGGCATCGGGGAACTCATCTTGGAGCATGCCGACCAGGCGGTCCGCCAGCTGCTGAGGAGGCGGAGCCGCCGGGCCGGCCGGAGGAGGCGGCAAGCCCTCACCCTTGGCGATTCTGGCGAGCCAGTTGCACTGGTGGGTGGTGTGGTTAGACGGCTTCACGCCACTGTGGAACTAGCATGGAGCGTCGAGGGTCTGCTCAAAGGAGAAGGCCGGCAGCCAGGCCCCCTTGCCGCCCCGCTGATGCTTAGGGCCGGGTTGGCATGCCATCTGCTCGTCCTCGACGGTCGCCACTTGCCGGTTGCTGGTAGCCGGCTGCTGGGCCTTGCGCTTGTTATCGTTCGGCTGTTGACACCGGTTGGAGTCACCAGCCGGCGTTTGGGGAGCCGGCTGGAGCACCTTCCCGGACGCGTCAACCCGGATCTCCGACTTCATGGAGGAGTCGGCGGTGGCGTACTTGTCTGCCACGACCAGGAGCTCGTCCAATGTAGCCGGCTCGTCACACAGAAGCTTGTGCTTGAGCAGGGTGCCCTCTCTGCACCCAGCGGTGAAGTACTCGATGGCCTGCACCTCGTGCACCCCTTAGCAGGAGTTGCGCAGCTCGGCCCAGCGTGTCAGGTAGTCGCGGGTGGACTCGGTCGGGCCCTGAATGCACATGGAGAGCTGGCGTGGCTTGGGGGGCTGCTTGTAGGTGCTGGTGAAGTTGCGGACGAAGACGTCGGCGAAGTCCAACCAGATGTTGACTAATGCGGCTTGAAGCTACGTCGGTATTTCTCCAAAGAGGAAGGGATGATGCAGCACAGCGGCGGTAGTTATTTCCCTCAGTGATGAGACCAAGGTTATCGAACCAGTAGGAGAACCAAGCAACATTACGTAAACAACACCTGCACACAAATAACAAATACTCACAACCCGACGTGTAAAAGGGGTTGTCAATCCGTTTCGGGCAACGGCGCCAAAAATTGGCAAACGAACATGAGAGAGTAGTAAATATTGATAGATCGAACGCCAAATAAAATAAAGTGCAGCAAGGTATTTTTGTATTTTTGGTTTAATAGATCTGAAAATAAAAGTTGCAAATAAATAAAAGAGCGAATAGCAAAACAGATCTTGCAAGCAAATATATTGGAAAAGAGACCCGGGGGCCGTAGGTTTCACTAGTGGCTTCTCTCGAGAAAAATAGCAAACGGTGGGTGAACAAATTACTGTTGGGCAATTGATAGAACTTCAAATAATCATGACGATATCCAGGCAATGATCATTATATAGGCATCATGTCCAAGATTAGTAGACCGACTCCTGCCTGCATCTACTACTGTTACTCCACACATCGACCACTATCCAGCATGCATCTAGTGTATTAAGTTCATGGAGAAACGGAGTAATGTAATAAGAACGATGACATGATGTAGACAAGATCTATTTATGTAGAAATAGACCCCATCGTTTTATCCTTAGTAGCAACGATACATACGTGTCGGTGCCCCTTCTGTAACTGGGATCAAGCACCGTAAGATCGAACCCACTACAAAGCACCTCTTCCCATTGCAAGATAAATAGATCAAGTTGGCCAAACAAAATCCAAATATCGGAGAAGAAATACAAGGCTATAAGCAATCATGCATATAAGAGATCAAAGAAGACTCAAATAACTTTCATGGATAAAAAGATAGATCTGATCATAAACTCAAAGTTCATCGGATCCCAACAAACACACCGCAAAAAGAGTTACATCATATGGATCTCCAAGAGACCATTGTATTGAGAATCAAACGAGAGAGAGAAAGCCATCTAGCTACTAACTACGGACCCGTAGGTCAACAAAGAACTACTCACGCATCATCGGAGAGGCACCAATGGAAGTGGTGAACCCCTCCGTGATGGTGTCTAGATTGGATCTGGTGGTTCTGGACTCTGCGGCGGCTAGAATTGATTTTCGTCGACTTCCCTAGGGTTTCTAGAATATTGGGGTATTTATAGAGTGAAGAGGCGGTTCGGGGGGCACCCGAGGTGGGCACAACCCACCAGGGCGCGCATGGGCCTCCAGGCGCGCCCTGGTGGGTTGTGCTCCCCTCGGAGCACCCACCAGGCGCTTCTCCGGCCCACTGGCTGTCTTCTGGTCCAAAAAAAATCCACAAAAAGTTTCGCTGCGTTTGGACTCCGTTTGGTATTGATTTCCTGCGATGTAAAAAACATGCAAAAAACAGCAACTGACACTTGGCACTATGTCAATAGGTTAGTACCAAAAAATGATATAAAATGACTATAAAATGATTGTAAAACATCCAAGAATGATAATATAACAGCATGGAACAATCAAAAAGTATAGATACGTTGGAGACGTATCAGCATCCCCAAGCTTAATTCCTGCTCGTCCTCGAGTAGGTAAATGATAAAAACAGAATTTTTGATGTGGAATGCTGCCTAACATGTCATATCATATTCTTTCTTTTATAGCATGGACATTTGGACTTTTATATGGTTCAAAGCAATAGTCTAGTTTTGACATGATAACTTAAATACTCAAGCATATCAACAAGCAACTATGTCTTTCAAAATATCAACGCTAAAATAAGTTATCCCTAGCCCATCATGCTCAACCATTGATCCATTCATGAAACACACTCGCATATTAACTACACCCAATGCTCAAGTACGATCATAGTGCCTCCTAGTTGGTGCTTTATAAGAGAATATGGAGACTCAAATTAAAATTAAAAATTGCATAAAGTAAAGAAAGGCCCTTCGCAGAGGGAAGTAGGGATTTGTAGAGGTGCCAGAGCTCAAAGCGAAAAACTTAGAGATAAAAAAATTTTGGGAGGTGTGCTTTTCCCACCAACGAAAACGACTTAGAGTTCCCAACACTTTCCATGCTAGATATATCATAGGCGGTTCCCAAACAGAAAATAAAGTTTATTCCTTTTTCCACCATTTCTTTCACTTTCCATGGCTAGCCGTATCCACGGGTGCCCTCCATACCAACACTTTCCAAGGAATTTATTATTTGACAACATAAAGTAAATTCATTTTTTAATTTCGGGATTGGGCATCCCTAATACCTTTGCCTTACTCTCGTGCAATGACAAGTGAATAAACACTCATCGTGAGAATAACACATCTAGCATGGAAAATATTAGCCACCCCTCACCGCCTCGCGAGCGGTACGAACACACAAAAGAGAAGTTTATTTTGAAAATTAGAGATGGCACATACAAATTTGCTTAGAACGGCAAAAGAATACCGCATATAGGTAGATATAGTGGACTCATGTGGCAAAACTGGTTTAAAGGGTTTTGGATGCACAAGTAGTGATCATACTTAGTGCAAAATGAAGGCTAGCAAAAGATTGAGAAACGACCAACCAAAAAAACGAATAATCTCATAAGCGAACATTAAGCATAAATAACACCGAATAATGCACCACAAGTAGGATATAATTTCATTGCATGACAATTGACTTTCGTGCTTGCGTAGGGAATCACAAACCTTAACACCAATATTCTTACTAAAGCACAATTACTCATCAACATAACTCACATATCACATCATCATATCTCAAAACTATTACAAGGAATCAAGTTTATTTTGTCCAATGATCTTCATGAAAGTTTTTATTATATCCTTCTTGGATATCTATCACTTTGGGACTAATTTTCATGTGTTGCTTTTGATAAGCTCAAACAAATATAAGTGAAGATCATGAGCATGATATTTCTTTCTCTCAAATTAATTTAAGTGAAGCAAAAGAGAATTTCTTAAAAAATTTACTAACTCCCAAATAAATCTAAGTGAAGCATGAGAGCATTTCTTCAAAAATACTAAAGCACGACGTGCTCAAAAAGATATAAGTGAAGCACTAAAGCAAATCCATAGCTCATAAAAATTTAAGTGAAGCATAGAGAGCAATTCTAACAAGTCATGGCATAATTTTGGCTCTATCAAATAGGTGTGTCCAGAAAGGATTCATAACTTAGAACATAAAGCAAAACAAGCAAAGACTCATATCATACAAGACGCTCCAAGCAAAACTCATAGTATGTGAAGAATAAAAATATAGCTTCGAGTAAAATACCGATGGTCATTAGAAGAAAGAGGGGATGCCACTCGGGGCATCCCCAAGCTTAGTTGCTTGCTTCTCTTTGGATAATAGCTTGGGATGCCATGGGCATCCCCAAGCTTAGGCTCTTCTTACTCCTTATTCCTTCATCCATCGTAAGATAACCCAAAACTTGAAAACTTCAATCACACAAAACTCAACAAAACCTTCGTGAGATCCGTTAGTATAAGAAAGCAAATCACTACTATACATACTGTAGCAAACCACTTCATATTTTATTCTTGCATTATATCTACTGTATTCCGACTTTTCTATGGCAAAAACTCATCAAAGAAAACCATAGAATCATCAAAACAAGCACACAACGCAAAGAAAACAGAATCTGTCAAAAACAGAACAGTCTGTAGCAATCTGAATATTTCGAATACTTCTGAAACTCCAAAAATTCTCAAAAATTAGGACAACAGAGGAAATTTGTGTATAAATCTTATGTAAAAAAGTAAGAATTTTTCATCTCTGCTATGAATTTTAAAATTGTTTTACTGGACGCAAAAGTTTCTGTTTTCCAACAAGATCAAATCAACTATCACCCAAATCAATCCTAAAGGCTTTACTTGGCACAAACACTAATTAAAACACAAAAAACACAATTATAATATTAGCATAATTGTGCAAACACTCAAGAACAGAAAGCACAAAGCAAAAATAAATTTTATTCATTGGGTTGCCTCCCAACAAGCGCTATTGTTTCACGCCCCTAGCTAGGCATAATGCAAGGATCTAAGTTTTGTCATCTTTGTTTCGAGATCCATAAGATGCCCTCATGATTGATTCATATGGAGGCCTAATTCTGGTTCTAGGGAAGTGTTCCATACCCTTTCTTAGTGTAAATTGAAATTTAATATTGCCTTCTTTCATATCAATCACGGCACCAATAGTGCGCAAAAACGGTCTACCAAGAATAATTGGACAAGACGGATTACAATCAATATCAAGAACAATAAAATATATGGGCACATAATTCCTATTTGCAAGAATAAGAACATCATTAACCCTTCCCATATGCTTTTTAATAGTAGAATCCGCCAAGTGCAAATTTAAAGAGCATTCTTCAATATCGGTAAAACCAAGCACATCACATAAAGATTTCATAATTGTAGAAACACTAGCACCTAAGTCACATAAAGAAAAACACTCATAATTTTTAATCTTGACTTTGATAGTAGGTTCCCACTCATCATGTAATTTTCTAGGAATAGAAACTTCCAATTCCAATTTTTCTTCCAAAGCTTTCATCATAGCATCAACAATATGTTTAGTAAAGGCTTTATTTTGTTCATAAGCATGGGGTGAATTTATCATGGATTGCAACAAAGAAATACAATCAATCAAAGAGCAGCTATCATAATTAAAGTCTTTGCAATCCAAAATAGTGGGCACATCACTAGTTAAAGTCTTGACCTCTTCAAACCCACTTTTATCAAAATTTTCAACAAGATTTTCACCCTCCAAATTATCAGGACGCCTTCTAGCTAAATTTGACTCTTCTCCAGTCCCTTTTTCATCAATCTTAATTTTACTAAACAAGGAATCAATAGAAGAAACACCAATCATTTTAAGATCTTCATCACTTTTATGAAAGCAATCACTAGAAAACGCCTTTTCAAAAAACTCTCTTCTAGCTCTAAGCATAGCGGTTCTTTTATTACTTTCATCCATAGAAACATATAAAGCTTTAATTGATTCTTCAACCTTAGGCACAAAAAATTTCATCTTGAGATTTTCTACATCATGAGAAATTTTATCAACGCTTCTGACAAATCATCAATCTTACTCAATTTTTCTTCCATCATAGTGTTAAAATTCTTTTGAGCATTGGTAAATTCTTTAATATTATTCTCAAAATCAGAGGTGTTCCTATTATTATTATAAGAAGGATTACCATAAGAATTACCATGATTATTAGAGGAATTACTAGGAAAAGGCCTAGGATTAAAATTACCTCTATAAGCATTGTTATTGAAATTGTTTCGCGAGATAAAATTCACATCTACGGCATCACTATTTTGCTCCATCAAAGTAGACAAAGGCACATCATTAAAATCAATAGGAGCACTTTTACTACCAACCAATTTCATAAGAGCATCAACTTTTTCACTCAAAGAAGAAATTTCCTCAACCGAATTAACTTTTTTACTAGTAGGAGCTCTTTCGGTATGCCATTGTGAATAATTTGCCATGATATTATCAAGCAATTTGGTGGCTTCACCCAAAGTAATTTCCATAAAAGTACCACCCGCGGCGGAATCTAAAAGATTACGAGAAACAAAATTCAACCCCGCATAAAAAAATTGTATGATCATCCAAAGATTTAACCCATGAGTTGGGCAATTCCTTAGCATCATTTTCATCCTTTCCCAAGTTTATGCAACATGCTCATGTTCAAGTTGCTTGAAATTCATGATCTGGGTTCTAAGGGAAATAATTTTTGCGGGCAGAAAATACTTAGTGATAAAAGCATCTTTGCACTTATTCCAAGAATCGATACTATTACGAGGCAAAGAAGAAATCCAAATTTTTGCACGATCTCGCAAAGAAAACGGAAATAATTTCAACTTCACAACATCATTGTCCACATCTTTTTTCTTTTGCATATCGCATAATTCCACGAATGTGTTAAGATGGGACGTGGCATCCTCGTTAGGAGTACCAGAAAATTGATCTTTCATAACAAGATTCAGCAAAGCAGTATTAATATCACAAGTCTCCATACTAGTGGTGGGAGGAGCAATCAGAGTGCTAAGAAAATCATTGTTGTTGGTATTTGAGAAATCACACAACTTGGTGTTCTCTTGAGTCACTATGACTACGCAACAAGATTGCACTCAAAAACAGATCCGGCAAGAAAACGGCGAACGAAAAAGAGGGCGAATAAAATGGCAAATTTTTGTGAAGTGGGGGAGAGGAAAACGAGAGGCAAATGGCAAATAATGTAAATTGCGAGGAGATAAGATTTGTGATTAGGACCCTGGTATATGTTGTAGATCCTCCCCGGCAACGGCGCCAGAAATTCCTTTTGATGCGGCTTGAAGCTACGTTGGTATTTCCCCAAAGAGGAAGGGATGATGCAGCACAGCGGTGGTAGGTATTTCCCTCAGTGATGAGACCAAGGTTATCGAACCAGTAGGAGAACCAAGCAACACTACGTAAACAACATCTGCACACAAATAACAAATACTCGCAACCCGACGTGTAAAAGGGGTTGTCAATCCCTTTCAGGCAACGGCGCCAAAAATTGGCAAACGGACGTGAGAGAGTAGTAAATATTGATAGTTCGAACGCCAAATAAAATAAAGTGCAGCAAGGTATTTTTGTATTTTTGGTTTAATAGATCTGAAAATAAAAGTTGCAAATAAATAAAAGAGCGAATAGCAAAACAGATCTTGAAAGCAAATATATTGGAAAAGAGACTCGGGGGCCGTAGGTTTCACTAGTGGCTTCTCTCGAGAAAAATAGCAAACGATGGGTGAACAAATTACTGTTGGGCAATTGATAGAACTTCAAATAATCATGACGATATCCAGGAAATGATCATTATATTGGCATCACGTCCAAGATTAGTAGACCGACTCCTGCCTGCATCTACTACTATTACTCCACACATCGACCGCTATCCAGCATGCATCTAGTGTATTAAGTTCATGGAGAAACGGAGTAATGCAATAAGAACGATGACATGATGTAGACAAGATCTATTTATGTAGAAATAGACCCCATCGTTTTATCCTTAGTAGCAACGATACATACGTGTCGGTTCCCCTTCTGTCACTGGGATCAAGCACCGTAAGATCGAACCCACTACAAAGCACCTCTTCCCATTGCAAGATAAATAGATCAAGTTGGCCAAACAAAACCCAAATATCGGAGAAGAAATACGAGGCTATAAGCAATCATGCATATAAGAGATCAAAGAAGACTCAAATAACTTTCATGGATAAAAAGATAGATCTGATCATAAACTCAAAGTTCATCGGATCCTAACAAACACACCGCAAAAAGAGTTACATCATATGGATCTCCAAGAGACCATTGTATTGAGAATCAAACGAGAGAGAGAAAGCCATCTAGCTACTAACTACGGACCCGTAGGTCTACAAAGAACTACTCACGCATCATCGGAGAGGCACCAATGGGAGTGGTGAACCCCTCCGTGATGGTGTCTAGATTGGATCTGGTGGTTCTAGACTCTGCGGCGGCTGGAATTGATTTTTGTCGACTTCCCTAGGGTTTTTGGAATATTGGGGTATTTATAGAGCAAAGAGGCGGTTCGGGGGCACCCGAGGTGGGCACAACCCACCAGGGCGCGCCTGAGCCTCCAGGCGTGCCCTGGTGGGTTGTGCTCCCCTCGAAGCACCCCCAGGCGCTTCTCCGGTCCACTGGATGTCTTCTGGTCCAAAAAAAATCCACAAAAAGTTTCACTACGTTTGGACTCCGTTTGGTATTGATTTCCTGCGATGTAAAAAACAGCAACTGGCACTTGGCACTATGTCAATAGGTTAGTACCAAAAAATGATATAAAATAACTATAAAATGATTGTAAAACATCCAAGAATGATAATATAACAGGATGGAACAATCAAAAATTATAGATACGTTGGAGACGTATCATTGACGTTGTAGGGTTTGAGGCTGTCCAGCCATGTCCGGGTCGTGCCCTGGAGCATGAGCGGAACATACTTCACGGCAACGCGCTTGTTGTCGTTTGCTATGCTGACTGCCATAGCGTAGTCGGTCAGCCAGTCCTCCGGCTTCACAGAGCCGGTGTACTTGGGAGTGTCTCGGGGGAGCGAGAACCCTTTGGGGAAGGGCTCGTCGCGGATGCGGGGGCCGAAGCAGGCCGGGCTGACAGTGTCCTCCTCCTCGACTGCCAGGGACCGGGCTAGCAACTCAATTCGGTGGCGGGCATCATTCTCGCCGACTCCTTCGCGGGGGCCTAGCCGGCCCTCGAGAGTCGGGTGGTCTACCGGCGCCGGAGAGGCCAACCTCTCCCTGCGAGGGGGAGGCGGTTGCTCGTCCTACTGGCGCCGGTCCTCCACTCTTGGAGGAACTTGCCAGCTGTTGACAACCGTCAGGCGGGTGCGCCGGCTGCGGCTAGCAGCCGGCTCCGGGTTCCACTGGCCGCGGTCGCCGCCGCTTGGGGACCGGGAGGTCGCTCCATGCTCGCGGCAGGGTGGAGGGTTCCGTTCCGGGAGCTCGGCCTACCGGCCGGCTCCCACCACGCGGTTGCACGTGTCTTGCTGCGTGTTCGCAATGTCAAGGAGTTCCTGGAGGCGGTCTAGCTGACTGCACCATTCATCACCCTCCAGGTTCTCGAGTTCTTCTGCTGCCGCTTGTGCAGCGCGCAGGTTCTGCACGGGGGTGTCGTAGATCGGGCGTCCGACCCCCAGCATGCTGGCGATGGCCGCGCCGTGTTGCCGGATGGCGCCGGCTCGACTAGGCTCAGCTGCAGCTGGCGTGCCGCCAGCTATGCGGTCGATCTCGCGCTGGTTGGCCTCAGCGTGGCGCTTCATGGCCGCCATCTTGGTGGCGCTGTCGAGGAGCTTGACGCGGATTTCTTCCAGCGCCACCGCGTCGGCGTTGGCTCCGACGGGAGCCGCCAGGTCCTGCATCGCTGCTCGCAACGGGTCCTGGATGGCCCCGTCAGAGGCCTGGCTGTGGCCTGTGACCATCACCTCAGCGAAAACGCCGGCATCGAGCGCGCCAGCAGAGGCGACACTTGAGATGGGAGGGAGCGGGTCGTCGATCACCACCACGCCGCCGGGGAACCTGTCGAAGGTGTCCGCGTCGGAGACGGTGAGCTTCTTGGAAAGCTCAGAGAAGGGGTCGATGGAGCGGAGGGCCTCAGCGTCGGAGGCAGGCTCGTCGGAGAGGCTGACCTTGCCGAAGAGGTCGACAAGGCAGCTCGCGGGGCAGGCTGCCCCCGTGTCGGGCGGTGCGCTGGTGCAAGCGCAAGCAGGCGCGCCGGGCTGGCTGATCAGGCCGGCCGCGACGTGCTCGCCGGAGAGGAAGACGGTTCCCGTCCAGAACGTGTCTTCGGCCGACGCTACATTAGGCCCCATGGTGGGCGCCAACTGTCGGGGTATTCTCGCGACAGATGCCAGGGGGTGGGTTATCATGGGTGGAGCCAAGAGGACGTCGTCGGGCCCTGGAAGCGGGAGTGAGCACGAGCTCGATCGCACACAAGACGTACCCAGGTTTGGGGCTCTCCAGGGAGATAACACCCCTAGTCCTGCTCTGCGGGGTCTCCGCATGATGACTATGATCAAAGGGAGTACAAGGTTGCTCCTTGAGCTGTGTTGCTAGAGGAGGAAGAAGGGCAAGGCTAGCTATCTTCTCCTAGCTATGGTGTATAGTGGAATGAGGGCTGAACCCTTTGCATGGGTGATCCTGGGGGGCTTATATAGGCCTACCCCCCAGGGGTACAATGGTAACACGACCGGGTGTAGGACCCACACGTCAGTATCTAGGGTCGCCGGGTTCTCCGCCGGCTGCTGGGGCCCGCCTCCGAAGGGCCCCGCCAGCTGCCAAGAATCCGGTCGACAGGTAGGGCCTGCCGTCTGCGGGCCACGCTGATTGCCTTTTGCTGTAGCGTTGTACTTGATGACGGAGGCCGTGTCAGGAGTCGTATGGCTACAATCCCGCCGCTTGGTCAGCGCACACTGTAGCCATGCTCCGTCTCATCGAAGTAATTGAGCGTGGACTCTGAGGGGAGGGGAGGGCCGGCCGGCTGCTGGAGGCCGGCCCTCCCCCGAAGCCGCCTTCTTGGGGAGCGCCGTCTTCTGGGAGCTCATGGACAGGTAGGGCCCGCCGCCTGTAGGCCGTACTGATTGCCTTTTGCTGTAGCATGACCCTGGCTGACGAGGGCCATGTCGTGGGTCGCATGGCTACAGTCCCGTGCCTGGCAGGTGGGTGACCGCTTGGTCAGCTTGCACTGTAGCCACGCTCCCTCGGGATTTGGGGGAGTGGGTGGCCCTGTAGCCATGCCCATCTTGTCGTAGTGGTTGAGTGCAGACTCCGAGGGGAGGAGGGTCCGTCTGCTAGGAGCCGGCCTCCCCCGAAGCCGCCTCCTAAGAGTGCTCTGTCTTCTGGGAGCCGGCCGCTTGGGCCCAGCCGGCCCGAGGAGCCGGCCGCGTGTTTGGAAGGCGTGAGGGGCTTTGCTAGCCCCGATGTCTTGAAATGCTAAGGGGTGTGGATGAGGCTACCCGTGGTCAATCCCTCCGACAATGTTGATGAGTAATTGTGCTTTAGTAAGAATATTGGTATTAAGGTTTGTGATTCCCAATGCAAGCACGAAAGTCAATAGTTATGCAATGAAATTGCATCCTACTTGTGGTGCATTATTCGGTGTTAGTTATGCTTAATGCTCGCTTATGAGATTTTTCGTTTCTTGGCTGGATGCTTCTCAATCTTTTTGCTAGCCTTCACTTGTACTAAGTAGGAATACTACTTGTGCATCCAAAATCCTTAAACCCAGTTTTGCCATGTGAGTCCACTATACCTACCTATATATGGTATTTCCGTGCCATTCTAAGCAAATTTGTATGTGCCATCTCTAATCTTCAAAATAAATTTCCTTTTTGTGTGCTCGTACTGCTCATGAAACGGTAGGGGATGGCTGATATTTTTCCATGCTAGATGTGTTATTCTCAAGATGAGTGTCTATTCACTTGTCATTGCACGAGAGTACGGCAAAGGTATTAGGGATGCCCAGTCCCGAAATGAAAAAAAATTTACTTTATATTGTCAAATAATAAATTCCTTGGAAAGTATTGGTATGAACGGCACCCGTGGATTCGGTTAGCCGTGGAATGTGAAAGTAAGGTGGAAAAAGGAATAAACTTTATTTTCTGTTTGGGAACCGCCTATGATATATCTAGCATGGAAAGTATTGGGAACTACTCGATCGTTTTCGTTGACAGGAAAGTCATGCCACCCAAAATGTTTTATCTCTATCTTTTTCCGCTTTGAGCTCTGGCACCTCTACAAATCCCTACTTCCCTCTGCGAAGGACCTTTCTATTTACTTTATGCATTTTTTATTTTTATTTGAGTCTCCATCTTCTCTTATAAAGCACCAACTAAGGGGCACTATGATCGTACTTGAGCATTAGGTGTAGCTAATATGCGAGTGTGTTTCATGGATGGATCAATGATTGAGCATAATAGGCTTGGGATAACTTGCTTTAGTGTTGATATTTTGAAAGACTTGGTTGCTTGTTGATATGCTTGAGTATTTAAATCTTCATGTCAAAACTAGACTATTGCTTTGAACCATATAAAAGTCCAAATGTCCATGCTACAAAAGAAAAGAATATGTGATGAACATGTTAGGCAGCATTCCACATCAAAAATTCTGTTTTTATCATTTACCTACTCGAGGACGAGCAGGAATTAAGCTTGGGGATGCTGATACGTCTCCAACGTATCTATAATGTTTTATTATTCCATGCTGTTATATTATCATTCTTGTATGTTTTACAAACATTTTATAGCAACTTTATATCATTTTTTGGGACTAACCTATTGACATAGTGCCCAGTGCCAGTTGTTGTTTCTTGCTTTTTTTTACTTCGCGGAAAATGAATACCAAACGGAGTCCAAACGCAGCGAAGCTTTTTGGAGATTTTTTATGGACCAGAAGACACCTGTTGGGCCAAAGAAGTACCAGAGGGGGGCTCCGAGGGGAGCACAACACACCAGGGCACGCCTGGGGGCCCAGGCGCACCCAGGTGTGTTGTGCCCACCTCGGCCGCCTCCTGCACCGCCTCTTTGCTCTATAAATACCCCGAAAATCCAAAAACCCCAGGGGAGTCGACGAAACACAATTCCAGCCGCTTCAAGTTCTAGAAACCACAGATCCAATCTAGACACCATCACGGAGGGGTTCATCATCCTCATTGGTGCCTCTCTGATGATGTGTGAGTAGTTCATTGTAGACCTACGGGTCCATAGTTAGTAGCTAGATGGCTTCCTCTCTCTCTCTTTTGATTCTCAATACAATGGTCTCTTGGAGATCTATTCGATGTAACCCTTTTTGCGGTGTGTTTGTTGGGATCCGATGAACTTTGAGTTTATGATCAAATCTATTTTATATCCATGAAAGTTATTTGGGTTTCTTTGATCTCTTATATGCATGATTACTTATAGCCTCGTATTTCTTCTTCGAATCTTTGGTTTAGTTAGGACGACTAGATCGATTTTTCTTGCCATGGGAAGAGGTGCTTTGTGATGGGTTCGATCTTACGGTGCTCAATCCCAGTGACAAAAGGGGACATGACACGTATGTATCATTGCTATTAAGGATAACAAGATGGGGTCTATTCCTACATGAATAGATCTTGCCTACATCATGTCATCGTTCTTATTGCATTACTCCATTTTCCCATAAACTTAATACACTAGATGCATGCTGGATAGCGGTCGATGTGTGGAGTAATAGTAGTAGATGCAGGCAGGAGTCGGTCTACTAATCTTGGACGTGATGCCTATATAATGATCATTGCCTGGATATCGTCATAATTATTTGAAGTTCTATCAATTGCCCAACAATAATTTGTTTACCCACCGTATGCTATTTTTCTCGAGAGAAGCCACTAGTGAAATCTACGGCCCCCGGGTCTATTTTCTCATCATATATTTTCATATCTATATTGCTATTTGCCTTTTTATTTATTTGCCACTTCTATTTTCAGATCTATATTATCAAAAACCCAAAAATACCTCGCTGAGTTTTATTTGCCGTTATTTGCATCTATCAATCTATTACAACTTTCTCCCGTTCACGTGCCAATTTCTGGCGTTGTTACCCAAAAGGGATTGACAACCCCTTTAACACGTCGGATTGCAAGTATTTGATCTTTGTGTGCAGGTACCATTTACATATTGTTGCTTGGTTCTCCTACTGTCTCGATAACCTTGGTCTCATCACTGAGGGAAATACCTACCGTAGCTGTGCTGCATCATCCCTTCCTCTTTGGGGAAATACCGATGTAGTTCAAGCCGCATCAAAGGCAGACGGGCCATACTGCAAGATCCATCGGACCAAGGGCCATGATCTCCAAGAGTGCCATCAAGTTGAGCAACTCGTCAAGAAGTAAAAAGCTGAGTACGAGAAGCGCGACAAGGAGAGAGACCAAGATGGCGTTGGCGGGAAGGGCCGAGGCGGCCAAGGAGGCTGTCCCGGCAAGGTTCCCCAACATCAAGAGAAACCTGCTAGAAGTCATGAGAAGAAGGAATGTGGTGACAAAAGCGATGAGGGGGATGAAGAGGAAACCAGCGAGCAAGAGTTACAGAAAGCCACTGACGCCCTGTGTATTGACGGGGGTGCATCCTTGCACTCCTCTCACCGCCATCTGAAACAATGGGCACATGAGGTCAATGTTGTGGAGCCAATGGCAAATTCTTGGAAACCGCTCAAATGGTCTCGCACGCCCATCATCTTTGACGAAGAGGACCATCCTGACCGCACCACTGCGGTAGGGTGCTTGCCGTTGTTGGTTTCACCAACAATCCGCAACCTCAAGGTCACAAATGTTGGTTGACGGCGGGGCCGGGTTGAATCTGAGTTCCCCCAAGGTGCTCAGCAAGCTACAGATAACAGATGAAGAGCTCAAGGTTACTAGCACGTTTCAAGGAATCAACCCCGGCAGGAGTCGTCCAAAGGGGAAGATCACGCTGCCGGTGACATTTGGAGGAGAATTAAACTACTGGACTGAGAAAATTGTGTTCGATGTGGTTGAGCTTCCGTTGCTGTACAATGGGATACTTGGACGACCTGCCCTGGCAAAGTTCATGGCGGCATCCCACTGTGCCTACAATACCTTGAAAATGCCAGGACCAATGGGCGTTATTTCTATTTCGTCAGACAAGAAGGACGCAATTATATGCGTGGACAAGATGTACCGGGATGCGGTCACTGCGGAGGCTGCGGAGGCCGCAGTCCCCGCCAAGGAAAACAAACAAGGGAGAATAGCTAGCAAGGATGCCGGCAAGGAATCCGGGAAGCGCGCCTCTCCGGAGTACGCTGCACCCATCGATGATTTGCCAGAGAATTCTACTAGCAAGAGGTCCAAGGTTGCTGCACCCGCTGTGAAGAAGGTCCTAGCAGGGCTGGTTGGCGCTGATGGTACATTCACTATCAGTTCCACCCTTGACGACAATAGGAAAGTGCGTCCGTTGCCTTCCTACGGGCAAATGTCGATGTGTTTGCTTGGCAACCATCTGACATCCCCGGTGTTTCCAGGGAGGTAATCGAGCACCACCTTGTTGTCTGCCCTCATGCCTGGCCCGTCAAGCAGAAGGTCCGGATGCAAGCCTTGGAGCGGGAGCAGTTCATTGCCGAGGAGATCAAGAAACTTGAGGCGGCTGGTTTGGTCAGAGGAGTATTGCACCCGACATGGTTGGTGAATCTAGTGGTGGTGCGCAAGGCGAATGGGAAATGGAGGCTTTGCATAGATTTCACGGATCTGAATAAAGCATGCCCGAAGGACACGTTCCCCTTGCCGCGCATCGACCAGATCGTGGACTCCACCTCCGGGTGTGATCTGCTTTCCTTCTTGGATGCCTACTCCGGGTACCACCAGATATTCATGTCCAAAGAAGACGAAGAGAAGACAGCGTTCATAACCCCCCGTGGCACGTACTGCTTCGTACGGATGCCCTTTGGGTTAAAGAGCATTGGAGCCACCTTTGCAAGAGCAGTACAAATTGGTTTTGAGTCCCAGCTGCACAAGAATATTGAAGCTTACATGGATGACATAGTGGTCAAAACCAAGGACAAGTCAACTCTAATTCAGGACTTGGAAGAGACCTTTGCAAATCTGCGCAAGATCAACTTGAAGCTGAACCCAGAGAAGTGTGTGTTTGGCGTTCCTTCCGGCAAGCTACTTGGCTTCTTTGTGTCCCACCGGGGGATAGAGGCCAACCCCGACAAGATCAAGGCGATCGAGCAGATTCAAGCACCCAAGACAGTTAAAGATGTGAGGCATTTGACTGGATGTGTTGCCGCGCTAAGCAGGTTCATTTCCAAGTCTGCCGAGCGCGCCTTGCTGTTCTTCAAAATCTTAAAGAAGGCATGGCCCGTGGATTGGACCCCAAAGGTAGAAGCTGCGCTGCAAGATTTGAAGACCTATCTTTCCTCTGTTCCCACCTTAGTCGCTCCTAAACCACAAGAACCGTTGCTGCTATACCTAGCAGCAACCAATCAAGTGGTTAGTGCGGCACTGGTGGCGCAGCGGGAGATAGATGAGGGAGCAGCCGTGGCTACCGTCCTCTCTGGAGGAGAAAGTGAACTCATCCCGGTAGGGTCAGACGTAGATCAGGACAAAGAAGAGCGAAGCAACGGAGACAATTCCAGGATCACGGCAAGGAAGAAGGTGGTGCGGCGGCCAGTGTACTTTGTCAGCTCTCTATTGCAGGGGGCTAGGTCAAGGTACACTAGAGTGCAAAAGTTGATTTTTGGCCTCATCATGGCCTCAAGGAAACTGCGCCATTACTTCTAAGCCCACGAGATCACAGTTGTCACCCGCTTCCCCTTGCAACGCATATTGAGGAACCCTAAAGCCACCGGCAGGATAGTGGAGTGGGCTTTGGAGTTGTCAAGCTTTGGTTTAAAGTTCGAGAGCACATCAACCATTCAGAGCAGAGCACTGGCAGAGTTTATTGCGGAGTGGACACCTACCCCAGATGAAGAGGCACTGGAAACGGTTATCCCCAGCAAGGAAGCGGCCCAAGAATGGATCATGTACTTTGATGGTGCCTTCTCACTATAAGGTGCAGGGGCTGGCGTGCTTCTCGTCGCACCCACTGGAGAGCACCTCAAGTATGTGATCCAGATGCATTTCCCCCGGGAAAAGGCAACCAACAACACAGCAGAGTATGAAGGACTCCTTGCCGGGCTCAGGATCGCGACAGAGTTGGGGATTAAGAAGATGATAATACGAGGAGACTCATAGCTTGTGGTGAGGCAAGTGAACAAGGATTATCAGAGTCCATTGATGGAGGCATACGTGAAGGAAGTGAGAAAGCTGGTGGAGTGCTTTGACGGATTGCAAACAGAGCACATACCCCGTACGGAAAACAGCATTGCTGATCGTCTGTCAAAGTGCGCTGCACAAAAGCTTCCTGTGGAACCAGGGAATTTTGTTCTCCACCTGACTCAGCCCTCAGTATCCCCGATAACAATGGCCAGAAAGAGGAGGAAACTGGACTTCGGCAAGCCTCTCCCGGCAGAGCTTCTAGGAGCCCTCGGCAGAGGGGATTGGCGGGAACAACTCCGCTTCGCTTGGCAAGCAGCATCCTCCCACCAAACTACCAATCCTCGCAGTTGAGGCATGCGCTCCCACGAATGAGGAGGTGCCGCTGATCCTTGTTCTCGAGCCTCGGGCTCCAACTTGGGCATGGAACATCGTCCACTACCTCCAAACTGGAGAACTTCCCGAAGAGCAAGAAGAAGCTGAAAAGTAACCCGGAGGGCCAGTATGTATCAGTTTGTCGACAACGCACTATACAGAAGGAGGCCCGATGGTGTGAAATTGAAGTGCATTTGCTGGGAAGAAGGAAAGGAACTATTGGCAGAGATACACAGAGGCATGTGCGGCTCTCATATTGGATCAAGGGCCTTGGTTGGAAAAGCTTTCCGGCAAGGTTTCTACTGGCCTACGGCCCTCCAAGATGCAATTGAGCTAGTCACCAGATGTAAAGCCTGGCAGTTCCACTCCAAGAATATCCATCAGCCTGCTCAAACTCTCCAGACGATCCCTTTGTCATGGCCCTTTTCGGTCTCGGGGCTTGACATCTTGGGCCCCTTCCCCCGTGCTACCGGGGGCTTTGAGTTCTTGTACGTCGCCATCGACAAGTTCACAAAGTGGCCAGAAGTGGAGCCCGTGAGGAAGGTGACCGCACAGTCAGCTATCAAGTTCTTGAAAGGATTGGTGTGCCACTTCGGAGTACCCGCCAGAGTCATCACTGGCAATGGCACCCAATTCACCAATCGCGCCTTCATGCAATACGTTCATGCCCTCGGAAGCAAGGTCTCATTCGCCTCTGTTGCCCATCCCAGGAGCAATGGACAAGCTGAGAGGGCGAACGCTGAAGTGCTGCGAGGACTCAAGACAAGAACATTTGATAGGCTGTAGAAATGCAGCAGGCGCTGGACTGATGAGCTACCGGTGGTTCTTTGGTCCCTCCGTACGACACCAAATCGAGCTACCGGCTAGACTCCCTTCTCCCTAGTCTATGGGGCAGAAGCAGTGATCCCCACGGAACTCATATACGGGTCACCTCGAGTACTTGCCTACGATTAAGTAGAGTAAGAGCAGCACCGGCATGACGATGCCGTGCTCCTCGAGGAGAACCGTCTCCAGGCTGTTACGCGTGCTGCACGCTATCAGCAAGCCCTGCGCCGCTATCACAGCCGCATGGTTCATCCCCGGAGCCTTGAGGAAGGCGACATTGTCCTTAGGCGCGTTCAGTCCGCCAAGGGTATAAACAAGTTGACGTCAAAGTGGGAAGGCCCTTACCGGGGGGTACGAGTCACCAGACCTGGCGCAGTCCGTCTGGAGACCGGAGATGGCATTCAATTGCAAAACTCATGGAATATTGAGCATCTCCGTAAGTTCTACCCGTAAGGCGCGGCTGTCGGGCCCTGCCCGGCAGCCACCCTTTTGTACAAGCTTTGCCGATGCTGCATGTAACCCTTTGTACAAAGCCAGGCGCAGACCCTGAGCAACAGATGCATAAACGAAGCGTTGGGGGCCTCCCAAAAACTTGCATGCATGCATAGCATAACATGAGCATGGCATGATCATGTAGATAAGGGCATATGTAGCATTGTTTTCCTCTGCATTTAACTGCAGAGCTCTTGCCACGGACTCGGTCCCGAAGAGAAGGAACGAAGACAAGCCTACATATCGGTCCCCGACAAGCCAAACAGATAAGTTCCTTCTTGTCCATAAATGTTTTGTAAAATGAAAACTTGTGCATATGAAAACCTTGTCACCCTCAAAGCATAGGTGCTCCCATCCTTTATCCTGAACGTTGCTTCAGTCGAGGTGGTTGTAGTGGCCTTTGACGAAGGGGGTTCGACAGGGGGCTGGTCCCTTTCCATCGTTTTGAGCCTGGCAGGCTAAGCCCCACGGCAACGAACGGAAGGAACCGACAGGATAGCTTGCCCGAGATAACTTGTTTACTTAAATGTATAGAGGCATCTCACCTCTGCATGGACATAATACATGCACAAGTACCCGGCAAAGCTTGTCTTTTTCATTAATATGCGAATAAGCAAGTACAGATCTTACAGAACACAAACATGGATAAAGAAGATTACATATTTGAGACTAAAATTTGGCAGATGCCTACATATCTTAGACTGAAAAAAGATAAGTGCCCCATAATCCTTTTCTTGTCCCTCTCATCCTAGGAGCTACCGCGGGAGGCGAAGAGGGCAAAAAGAGTGCCTGGGCAGAAGCCTAGCCTGACCTCGTCAGAACCCGTGAAACGGAGTCTGACAAGATCAAGAGGGCGCGGGCGAAGGTGATGGATGGGGGGAGCGGCTAGGTGACGCCCTGATCACCGCCACCAGGGCCAGCAGGACGCGGCAGGGTGAACAAAGCCGGAGCCACAAGGAAGCCTGCCGAGGTCCAGCTGGAAGACTGCTGGAGGAGGCCAGGGGGCCACCCGCACCCAACACCCCGGCAAATAGCCTTGCCGAGGAAGAGATACAGGTGCAGATGGTGGTGCCGCCGGCTGACGGTGACGGTGCGGCTGGTGTTCAGCCAGAGTCGGAGCCATCGTCCTCCCCACCGGCTCCGTCGTCATCGCTGTCACTGTCCTCCTCGTCGCTGTCGCTCGAGGAGGAGCTTTCATTGTCAGTCGAGCTCTCTGCGCAGCACCCTAAGCGAGCACCCGAGCGTTCGAAGACCTTGACGGAGAGCAGGGTGGCGTCCATTAACTTGAAATGGAGGACGTGCCCAGCCGCCAAGCTATGGGCACGGGTGAAAGTCTTCTAGCCACGCCGGAGAAGCATGACATGAGGAGCGGGAAACTCCACGTCCACCCGCATGCTACCATTACAACAGCCCCTCATGTGCAGCCTCAACCCCGGCGGCTGCTCAATCTCAAACACCCTTGCAAATGGAGTAGGAAGCCGAAGACGGCTGCGCGGGGGCCCTCGCAGCTTGACGATGAACTCCAGCGGCTGGTCCCCGATGTGGCCTTCATTAGGGTCTTGAGCAGCCGGAGGAGGTGCGATCAAGCACCACCTCGTCCTCCTCGACCCCGAGCGCCGCAGCAACCACGACCTCGTCCTCTCCCGCCTCCCCTCACAACGGGTTCAGCTCCCGCGTCCCCAACAGGAGGAGGGAGGCATTGTCAAGAAGAAGCCCTCGTCGCTGCCACTGGAGTGCCACCACGACCTCTCCCTCTCACCATGATGGAAAAGTGATGCCAGAAGAGGGGAGGAGGAGATAGGTGTGAGCCAGCACCTTGCCCACGTTCCCTCTTTATAGACGAACAGGGCCGGGGGCTGGCCCCTCACCAAGGGGCCAACCGCCCCGTTTTGCCAATCCAACTCCTACGCACCTCCAACGGCTCGTGGAATCAGGGCCGACCCTGTACGCCAATCCAAGGCGCCTGGTTTTCTGCCACGGCGCACATTTACGCACTCCCCGCGTCCGCCACCAACCCTACGCAATGCATGCAGCGTATGTGGCAAAAACGCCAGAAGCGGAGAAGCTAGCGGAATGGCAGTTTCCACTCCGTGAACGTGGGCCATGGGTAGCCATGGATCGTGGCTTAAAACTCCCCCCATAACGTCTTGCACGACGCACGGAAAAACCGGAAACTGACTCGAGCACTGATTAAAGAAGAAGCCAGAAGAATATCAAGGAAGAAGAAAATATCAGCACAAGACCCCTGCCTGTGTACCAGAAAGGGCCTACTCCCACGATGCTCAGCATCACGTTGGACCAGGCCTGGGGGCTCATGTCGGTGTGCAACAAACCTTTGCGTATGTTGCCCGGACCGTACACAGGCACAGCAGCAACGAAGCAAGCTTCACCAAGACCAAGCCAGAGAGAGATGAGCTCTTTGAGGGATCAAAGGGCGGATCAAGAAGACCAAGACAAGCCAAGACGGCAAGATATCACCAAGGGGAAAAACCTCCCTTGCTGGGCAAGCGAGCCCGGTCAGGTCGAGATCCCCCCAAGGGCAAGTCCCAAGACCTCCCCGACAAGGGTTGCCGGGGTGCTGGCGGCCTGTTATCCCACCAAGATTCCACCGCTCCACTTCACAGTGGCGCAAGTCATCTATCGGTGCGGTGTCGAGCCCTCAAGTGAATAAGTAGCAGTCATTCAGCACGTGGCAGCCATTTCTGATGAAGATCACCCCTAAATGACACTCGTCCAGAGGCGTGTCAAGCAGGCAGGCGAGAGGGTGGTTGAATGGCACGGTAAGGCTTGCCGGGCTGCATCCTCGACGTGACACTAAGTGGCGCATTTAATGCACCTTATCGTGTCTGCAGAGTTAGGTATGATAGCACTGTGGCTATCTAATCACTGGATAATGACTGTTTTGCCATTGTGGTAACCCCTTGACCTATAAAAGGAGGGCCGAGGCAACCTTAGAAAGGATTCGGACCCTTGTACACTCATACACGCGTGGCTGCTCTCCCCGAGGCGACCTTGCCGGGCTTGAGCGATGTGTCTCCACTACAATCCCCTCATCAATCCACCAAAACAGGAGTAGGGTTTTACGTCTCGCGGCGGCCCAAACCTAGGTAAAAACCACCCGCGTCAACATCGCCGGGCTGCTCTACGACCTCCGCTCTTTGTGCAACATGCCCTTCCCCCTTGCCGAACCACAAAGGGGCCGACGGCCCCATAGGTGATCGTGTCGAACCATGACATGCCCCTTCTGTCACTGGGAAAGAACACCGCACGATCGAACCCATCACAAAGCACCTCTTCCCATGGCAAGAAAAATCGATCTAGTTGGCCTAACTAAACCAAAGATTTGAAGAAGAAATACGAGGCTATAAGTAATCATGCATATAAGAGATCAAATAAACTCAAATAACTTTCATGGATAAATAGATCTGATCATAAACTCAAAGTTCATCGGATCCCAACAAACACACCGCAGAAAGAGTTACATCAAATAGATCTCCAAGAGACCATTGTATTGAGAATCAAAAGAGAGAGAGGAAGCCATCTAGCTACTAACTGCGGACCCGTAGGTCTACAATGAACTACTCACGCATCATCGAAGAGGCACCAATGAGGATGATGAACCCCTCCGTGATGGTGTCTAGATTGGATCTGGTGGTTCTGGAACTTGCTGCGGCTGGAATTGTGTTTTGTCGACTCCCCTAGGGTTTTCGGATTTTCAGGGTATTTATAGAGCAAAGAGGCGGTGCGGGAGGCGGCCGAGGTGGGCACAACCCACCAGGGCGCGCCTGGGCCCCCAGGCGTGCCCAGGTGGGTTGTGCTCTTCTCGGAGCCCCCCTCTAGTACTTCTTTGGCCCAACAGGTGTCTTCTGGTCCAGAAAAATTCTCCAAAAAATTTCGCTGCGTTTGGACTCCGTTTGGTACTAATATTCTGTGAAGTAAAAAACAAGCAAAAAATAACAACTATCACTGGGCACTATGTCAATAGGTTAGTCCCAAAAAATGATATAAAGTTGCTATAAAATGATTGTAAAACATTCAAGAATGATAATATAACAGCATGGAACAAGCAAAAAATATAGATACGTTGGAGACGTATCAGCATCCCCAAGCTTAATTCGTACTCGTCCTCGAGTAGGTAAATGATAAAAACAGAATTTTTGATGTGGAATGCTGCCTAACATGTTCATCACATATTCTTTTCTTTTGTAGCATGGACATTTGGAGTTTTATATGATTCAAAGCAATAGTCTAGTTTTGACATGAAGATTTAAATACTCAAGCATATCAACAAGCAACCATGTCTTTCAAAATATCAACACTAAAGAAAGTTATCCCTAGCCCATCATGCTCAATCATTGATCCATTCATGAAACACACTCGCATATTAGCTATACCCAATGCTCAAGTACGATCATAGTTCCCCTTAGTTGGTGCTTTATAAGAGAAGATGGAGACTCAAATAAAAATAAAAATTGCATAAAGTAAATAGAAAGGCCTTTCGCAGAGGGAAGTAGGGATTTGTAGAGGTGCCAGAGCTCAAAGCTAAAAAATAGAGATAAAACATTTTGGGTGGCATGCCTTTCCTGTCAACGAAAACGATCGAGTAGTTCCCAATACTTTCCATGCTAGATATATCATAGGCGGTTCCCAAACAGAAAATAAAGTTTATTCCTTTTTCACCATACTTTCACATTCCACGGCTAGCCGTATCCAGGGGTACCGTCCATACCAACACTTTCCAAGGAATTTATTATTTGACAACATGAAGTAAATTCATTTTTCATTTCAGAACTGGGCATCCCTAATACCTCTGCCGTACTCTCGTGCAATGACAAGTGAATAAACACTCATCTTGAGAATAACACATCTAGCATGGAAAAATATCAGCCACCCCCTACCGTTTCATGAGCGGTACGAGCACACAAAAAGGAAATTATTTTGAAAATTAGAGATGGCACATACAAATTTGCTTAGAACGGCACGGGAATACTGCATATAGGTAGGTATGGTGGACTCATATGGCAAAACTGGGTTTAAGGATTTTGGATGCACAAGTAGTATTCCTAATTAGTATAAGTGTAGGCTAGCAAAAAGATTGAGAAGCATCCAACCAAGAAACGAAAAATCACATAAGCGAGCATTAAGCATAACTAACACCGAATAATGCACCACAAGTAGGATGTAATTTCATTGCATAACTATTGACATCCGTGCTTGCATAGGGAATCACAAACCTTAACACCAATATTCTTACTAAAGCATAATTACTCACCAACATGACTCACATATAACTATCATCATATCTCAAAACTATTACAAAGAATCAAGTTTATTTTGTCCAATGATCTTCATGAAAGTTTTTATTATATCCCTCTTGAATATCTATCACTTTGGGACTAGTTTCATATATTGCAATTTCTTTTGGCAAGCTCAAACAAATTTAAGTGAAGAACATGAGCATAAAAAATTTCATCTCTCAAAATAATATAAGTGAAGCATGAGAGGATTTCTTCAAAATTACTAACTCTCAAATAAATCTAAGTGAAGCATGATAGCATTTCTTCAAAAATATTAAAGCACACCATGCTCAAAAAGATATAAGTGAAGCACTAGAGCAATTCCATAGCTCAAAAAAAATTTAAGTGAAGCATAAAGAGCAATTCTAACAAATCATAGTATAATTTGGCTCTCTCAAATAGGTGTGTCCAGCAAGGATACTAGCGACAAACTAAAAAGTAAAACAATAAAAGACTCATATAATACAAGACGCTCCAAGCAAGACTCATGATATGTGACGAATAAAAATATAGCTCCAAGTAAAATACCGATGGTCGTTAGAAGAAAGAGGGGATGCCACTCGGGGCATCCCCAAGCTTAGTTGCTTGTTTCTCCTTGAATATTGCCTTGGGGTGACATGAGGCATCCCCAAGCTTAGGCTCTTCTTACTCCTTTTTCCTTCATCCATCGTGATCTCACCCAAAACTTGAAAATTTCAATCACACAAAACTCAACAAAACCTTCGTGAGATCCGTTAGTATAAGAAAACCAATCTTTACTTTAAGTACTATACGAAATCCATTAAAATTTTGTTATTGCATTATATCTACTGTAATCTAACTTTTCCATGGCTTATACCCCCTGATACAATCCATAGAATCATCAAAATAAGCACACAATGCAAAGAAAATAGAATCTGTCAAAAACAGAACAGTCTGTAAATACTCGAATTTTACTCATAATTGTGTAACTCCAAAAATTCTTAAAAATTAGGAAAACATAGGAAATTTGTATATCAATCTTGTGTAAAAAATTCAGAATTTTTCGTCACTTCTGTAAATCTAGACAATTATTTTACTGGACACAAAAGTTTCTGTTTTTCAACAAGATCAAATCAACTATCACCAAAGCTATCCCAAAGGCTTTACTTGGCACAAACATTAATTAAGACATAAAAAATACAATCATAACAGAGGCATAATTGTGCAAACACTCAAGAACAGAAAGAAAAAGGCAAAAATAAATTTTATTCATTGGGAGTCCTCCCAACAAGCGCTATCATTTTACGCCCCTAGCTAGGCATAAAGCATAGATTCCAGTATTGTCATCTTTAATTTCCAACTCCTCAATCAAACACTTAGAATTCTTCAAAGATTTAGCATACAAATTTTCAATGACAATACTCCTAGGAACAAGTTTGAAAATTTCATTCTTGCAAGGGGGGTCTTTTATCACTTCAACAAAATTGGGGTGAATACTAATCATCTTAAGATCTTCTTTGTTATTATTAGAAGTTGCACCCTTGTTTTTAGTGACTTGAGTAATCTTGCCAATTTTTACGGGAGTTTTTTCAATAGTTTTAGCGGAAGCAAAAGCCGTGCTTAGATTACTAAAAATTTCTTCCAACTTATCAATTCTAGCGGGGCTCTCCTCTATTCTCTCGTTGAATGTGGGTTCTTTTTCTTTTAGTACTTCAAGAGCATCTCCCGCTTTTGACCCAATTCTACTAGCAATATTGTGCATCATTTTATCTAATTTTTCAATGTTTTCTTCAGTGAGCATCTTCTTTTCAATAGCATCTAGCCTTTCCATAACATGCTCGAGAGTTAAAGTTGTTTCATTAATCATAAGAGGTGGTGAACCCACTAGATTTCCCATAGCATTAAAAGCATCTAGAGAAGGACACATCAAGAAATTCCCACCGGTAATCGTATCAAGGACGAATCTATACCAAGTAGTGATGCCCACATAAAAACAGCGAAGAACAACAACGGTAGATTGCTTACGAACAGATCTTTTATGAGCATTGCAAATCCTATACCAAGCATCTTTTAGATTCTCCCTCCCCTTTGTTTGAAATTAAGAACCTCGTTCTCGGGGGTGCACGCAATAGAGGAAGAACTATCCATAACTACAAAAAGTGGCAAACAAAATTGCACACAAAAACATATCTGACGAGAAAACGGCGAACGGAAAAGAGGGCGAATAAAACGGCAATTTTTTGTGAAGTGGGGGAGATGAAAACGGGAGGCAAATGGCAAATAATGTAAATTACAAGGAGATGAGATTTGTGATTAGGAACCTGATAGATGTTGATGATGTCTCCCCGGCAACGGCGCCAGAAATTCGCACGTTGATGGGAGACTATCTTGACTTGATCCTCCCCGGCAACGGCGCCAGAAATACTTTCTTGATGGCTCGTGTCCGTGTCAGTATTTCCCCGAAGAGGAAGGGATGATGCAGCACAGCTACGGTAGGTATTTCTCTCAGTATGAAACCAAGGTTATCGAACCAGCAGGAGAACCAAGCAACACAATGTAAATGGTACGTGTACACAAAGAACAAATACTTGCAACCTGACGCGTAAGAGGGGTTGTCGATCCCTCTCGGGTAAAAGATAGATTGGTTTGTAGTAGATTGGATAAATAGATCTCGCGATATAACAAAATAAAATAAATAAAGAAAAATTGTAGCAAGGTATTTTTTGGGTTTTTAGAATAATAGATCTGAAAACAAAAGCAAATAAAAATAGATATCAAAGCAAATATGATAAAGAATACCCGGGGCCGTAGATTTCACTAGTGGCTTCTCTCGAGAAAAATAGCATATGACGGGTAAACAAATTACTGTTGGGCAATTGATAGAACTTCAAATAATTATGACGATATCCAGGCAATGATCATTATATAGGCATCACGTCCAAGATTAGTAGACCGACTCCTGCCTGCATCTACTACTATTACTCCACACATCAACCGCTATCCAGCATGCATCTAGTGTATTAAGTTCATGGAGAAACGGAGTAATGCAATATGAACAATGACATGATGTAGACAAGATCTATTCATGTAGGAATAGACCCCATCTTGTTATCCTTAATAGCAACGATACATACGTGTCTTGCTGCCTCTTCTATCACTGGGAAAGAACACCGCACGATCGAACCCATCACAAAGCACCTCTTCCCATGGCAAGAAAAATCGATCTAGTTGGCCTAACTAAACCAAAGATTCGAAGAAGAAATACGAGGCTATAAGTAATCATGCATATAAGAGATCAAAGAAACTCAAATAACTTTCATGGATAAATAGATCTGATCATAAACTCAAAGTTCATCGGATCCCAACAAACACACCGCAAAAAGAGTTACATCAAATAGATCTCCAAGAGACCATTGTATTGAGAATCAAAAGAGAGAGAGAGGAAGCCATCTAGCTACTAACTACGGACCCGTAGGTCTACAATGAACTACTCACGCATCATCGGAGAGGCACCAATGAGGATGATGAACCCCTCCGTGATGGTGTCTAGATTGGATCTGGTGGTTCTGGAACTTGCGGTGGCTGGAATTGTGTTTTGTCGACTCCCCTAGGGTTTTTGGATTTTTGGGGTATTTATAGAGCAAAGAGGCGGTGCGGGAGGCGGTCGAGGTGGGCACAACCCACCGGGGCGCGCCTGGGCCCCCAGGCCCGCCCAGGTGGGTTGTGCTCCCCTCGGAGCCCCCCTCTGGTACTTCTTTGGCCCAACAGGTGTCTTCTGGTCCAGAAAAATTCTGCTAAAAGTTTTGCTGCGTTTGGACTCCGTTTGGTACTGATATTCTGTGAAGTAAAAAATAAGCAAAAAACAGCAACTGGCACTGGGCACTATGTCAATAGGTTAGTCCCAAAAAATGATATAAAGTTGCTATAAAATGATTGTAAAACACCCAAGAATGATAATATAATAGCATGGAACAAGCAAAAATTATTGATACGTTGGAGACGTATCACCACCCCCTGGTCAGTTTGACTAGTCAAAGTCTACAGTTGACTGCTGACTGTGCAGTCAACTGGGCTCCACAGTCAGCCTCTGAAGCACATCTCTGGGTACACTTCTGGGTACCCATGGCATTTAGTATTTAAATAGCACAAATGCCTGTGGGTTGCAATGGGAGATAAATAACCTCACTTCACTAACCTAATGGCTCAAGACCTCCTCCTCCCCCATGACCCATCACCAGACATGACGACATCAACAAACTCCTTGAAATCCTCCACACTGCCACACGAGAAACCCCAAAAATGGTTTTTTTTTATCATTTATGCCACTGGTTGTGTTTCACTACTCAGTTTTGCCACTAGGAATTTCAACTGCTCAAAAAAGACATCGCTTGGTTACGTGCATGCTAAAAAATGCCACTCATAACCATGATTGTCAGCTCAAATCTCGTTTGCCATGTCATAATGACCAAAATACCTATAGACCAACATGTCAGTTGTCCCTCTATCTCACTACAATAAAGTGTGGGTCCCACTTGATCCCAACAACGTTCTTATTTTCTCTAAAATTATTCAATTGCTTACTCCAAACAAGTGGGGTCCACATTTATCATTGTGAGATAGAGGGAGCTGACATGTGGGTATAGGGATATTTTTATCATATAACATGGTCAACGAGTTTGACCTAACAGTAACGATGTCTAATGGCATTTCTGAGCAAACATCTAATGGAACGATGGCATTTTTTAGATAACTAATGGCATTTTTGAGAAAACATCTCACGGAGCGATGGCATTTTTGAGCTGTTGTAATTTCTAATGACAAAACTGAGTAGTGAGATACAACTAGTGGCATAAATGATAAAAACCCAAAAAAATATTAGGAGCTTTGTCCAAAGATCCCCTATCTTTGGCTAATATAACATAGAAAAATGCGGAGTTTGTGTCGCACACAGTAGGGACTCCGAGTCCAACTCCTTGTACTTTGGTGACGGGCGCTAGTGGGTCGAGCTGAAAAATAAGAGTGAAGATTTGTTTTGTTCTTAGAAAAATATAGCATATGACCAACAAATAATGAAAGTTTTTTGTGTGTGATTTAGACATAGTTTTTTTGCATGTGTTATCACAATATTTTGCTCTTGAGTTAAACAATTCCGATGCATCAAATATTAGTATCACAATATTGTATCTTAGTTTTTGACGTCAACAATTCATATATAAAGAAGTAGTTCACCCGTGGCATGTGCACCTAAAGACAACACCTAGCAATTTAGCTAAAAAAAAGCGGTTCAAGATGATTTAGACACAAATAAGAAATTCATCAGTTCAATAACTGAATAAGCCTTGGATCATGTAGAAAAACTATGATATTTTTGGGGAATAATTACCAAATGTCTCGTATATGGGTTGAAGTAATTCCTGATGTATATTCATTTAAAAATGGCATTTAATTTTTCTTGTCGAATATCTTATTGTTCTTCAACAAACTTGTCTAATATTATTATCGGGAATTCTAATGCATGGATGTGTCTTCTCATCCCTTCAAGTGCAATGGGTGCCACACCATTTAATGTGTGAGACCCACCGCACATGTGATGATGATCCGATTGCTTGCTATTGTCATGTCCTCCATGGGTGATGTTGTGTAAGTCGCGCGTTAGTGCATCCCATTAATTATTTAAACAACACAAAATCTTGATCGACCACGATCTAAGATTCTTTTTCTAGTGGAAAGGCATCTAATTTTCTATGCGCTCACATTAAGCTCAACTTGTATGCATGTTCCATAAAAAAACTTGTACGCATGTTTTTATATATGCTAATCTGTATGGTTGCAGATGGACTCTCCTTCCCACAGTTCTCTGTCACACTCGAAATCCCTCTCTTTCCTTCCTTATTGTTTCAATCCCTCTTTCCTTCCTTATTGTTGGTCGGTTTATTTTCTTCCTTAATGATTCCCGGGACTGCTCCTTGATGCACAAAAAAACTCCAAGACGTATATAAATTAGAAAATTTAGATGTAAAAAAGCAAGATGGGACTATTTAAGAGGCCAATCAACCTTCTACTATCAGACATTGTGATCTTTTTTTTGAAATCAAATGTTGTGATCTAAATCCCGCGACCAACAACTAAATTTTTTGCATCGAGCCACCTATGTGGATCGGAAATAATTTGCTGGCAAGGCCCAAAGCGAGCTGACCCAAAAAAGCGTTGTGATGGGCCTTGGAGGGTCGCACAACCCACACGAGCGAGCATGGGAGGCTTGGTCGTCGTTCTCCTCGAACGAGGGCAGAGGCAGGTGGTGGCTTGCGGCGGCGTTAGAGGCAAACTCCAACGGGGACGGCGAGGGGCAGTGCAGATCTAGCGCAGGAGCGGTGGGGATGGGTTGCCCATGACCGGATCTCGCCGGATCCAAGCATGGATGACTCGTGGCGGCGGCTGTGGAGCTCCTGGCGTCCTGAAGAGAGGGAGATGTGAGGAGGAGAGAAGAAGGAGGAAGGGGAAGAGAGATGCGCTGCTTATCTGCTGGTCCGGCAAGGGTCCAGTCGACGGCAGCGAGGCGAGGTGAGGAGGTCCGGTCGGCGCGGTCGAGTGCAAGAGGGAGCTCGAGGGGGAGCTCGGGGAAGCGGCGGCATACGGGCGTGGCTCGGGCCCGGATGGGTTTCCCAGGGCCCGATCTGTGTCTCGGCGGGCCGCAGACTCGTCCTGAAGGAGTTGTGCGAAACAATTTTTTTACTTATTTATAGGATGGTAGGCTCAATTACTAAAAAATACAAGGGGTTTTCTGCAAAACTACCGCAACGGTGAACCCGGCAGAAGCAATGTGTGCTTTATTAGTAGGTAAAGATAAAGATATAATTTTGAATTAATTTAATTACAAAATTTTAGAAAATCATTTAAACTTTGAAAATAATTTATATATGAAAATTGCTCAGAAAAATGTGACAAATCCGAATATGCTATTCACTCATCTGTCACATGCCTCAAGCATGGTGAACATGGATCCTTCCCCTCCAATTCATCTGTCCGATAACCACCGAAAGTCGGGAAAACATTCCCAGATGTTTTCCCGCTTCGTCTGTAACGTGTAGTGATAACCCACAAGTATAGGGGATCATTTGTAGCCTTTTTCGATAAATAAGAGTGTCGAACCCAACGAGGAGCTAAAGGCAGAACAAATATTCCCTCAAGTTCTATCGACCACCGATACGACTCTACGCACACTTGATGTTTGATTTACCTAGAACAAGTATAAAACTATTTTGCAAGAATAAAACTACGAGCACTTTGCGAGAATTAAACTATGAATAAATTGCGAGACAATAAAAGTAGATAGTTTTTGTCAACAAGAAAGTCATTTGTCCCTAGGCAATTGATAACTAGACCGATAATCATTCTTGCAATTTTACATGAGGGAGAGGCATGAGCTAACATACTTTCTCTACTTGGATCATATGCACTTATGATTGGAACAGTAGCAAGCATCTGCAACTACTAAAGATCATTAAGGTCGTAAAACCCAACTATAGCATTAAGTATCAAGTCCTCTTTACTCCCATACGCAACAACCCACTTGTCCGTGTTCAGGCTTCTGTCACTCCGGCAACCGACAACAAACAAATTATGAACGTATTGCAACACCCTACAGCGGGGACCCCTCACGTTTGCGCGAGACGGAGGGCACCGTAGGACAGCACCATAATAAAATATACATTCAAACCAATCACGATCATCAATTAGCCCATAGGACAAAACGAATCTACTCAAACATCATAGGATAACCACATATCATTGGGAAATAATATATAGTGTTGAGCACCATATTTAAGTAGAGATTACAGCGGGAGAAGGGGTGTTACACCGCTGCATAGAGGAGGAGAGAGTTGGTGTTGACGGCGGCGAAGTTGTTGGTGTAGATCGCCGTCACGATCCTTGCCCCGGCGGTGTTCCGGCGCCACCGGGAGAGAGGGGGAGAGAGCCCCCCTCCTTCTTCTTCTTCCTTGGCCTCCCCCATAGATGGGAGGAGAGTTCCCCCTCTGCTCCATGGCCTCCATGGCGGCGGAGGGGCAGGAGCCCCTCCTAGACGGGATCTATCTCTCTGTTCTCTTCTGTTTCGCGTTCCCCAGATCTGGCCGAAAACCGTTTCTTATATTACCAGAGATCCGTAACTCCGATTGCACTGAGATTTTAACATGATTTTTTTCCGGATATAAGCTTCCTTGCGCTCGAAGTAGATCTCCAACCGACTCACGAGGAGGGCACAAACTACCACCACATGCATGTGCTGCCTGGCGCGCCCAGGTGTCTTGTGGTGGCTGTTGGCCCCCGTTTGCGATGATTCAACCTCCCAAAAATCACAAATATTCCAAAATAATTCTCCGTAAATTTTTATCGCGTTTGGACTTTGTTTGGTATGGATATTCTACGAAACAAAAAACATGCAACAAACAGGAACTAGCACTGGGCACTGGATCAATAGGTTAGTCCAATAAATCATATAAAATATTGCCAAAAATATGTGAAAGTTGTATAATATTGGCATGAAACAATAAAAAATTATAGATACGACGAAAATGTATCATGTAGCACTGCGTTAGGTCACCCCTAGCACAGCATATTGCCATGTCATGTATCATGATGCATTTGATTGCTTTATATTTATTGTTTCTCCCCCCTCTTCTCTCTGGTAGACCCCGAGGCTGACGCTGCTCCCGTGTACGACTACGCCCCTGACGTCCAGCCACTATCAGCAGAGCTTCCAGGCAAGCAAAACCCCCTTGATCATTCCTATATCGCCTAGTCCTTCTCTCTCCTGCTTGCATTAGAATTTGCTACTGTATTTGATTGCTCCTATTCTGATGCATAGCCTGATTTTGTAACCTGCTATTGTTACCTTACCTGTTTATCCTATATGCTTAGTATATGTTGGTTAGTGATCCATCAGTGACCCCTCACCTTGTCCCTGTTTCCCTCGCTTTATCACCGATGACTTGATCAACGTGATCGACGTCCAGAGCTCGACACATCACCGACAACCCCTTAGTTGTACGACTCTATAGAGCTACTATCGAGTGCCGAGGGTGATACCTCGTAATGCACTCCTAATGATAACTTTGTAATGTAGTTAATCGGTCATGGATTACGGAGGGTGATTCCTCCAAGGTCACCTTGATGGTTACATCGAGTGGAAATCCATCGAGGATGATACCTCGGATTCCCCCTTGATGTTATGACACATGGTTACTTTGACTTTACCCCAGAACCATGTTGAAGTCGGGTCGGCCCCGAGGGGTACCCGCGAGAGATGTGGAGTCGGGTTGACTGTGAGGGTACCCGCGAGATAATTACGCGGCACGGCCGGGCATTCTTCGCCCTTGCCGTAAGTCCACGAGACGGGACGACGGGACCGCAGATCGTGGATCATTGATCATCTCCACGCGCTCCCAAGACACTAACGGGTTTGGATATGTGATTCGAGTAGGCCTTTGACCTTTTCATACTGACCACCACGCGGGAATAAGTATGGGCACTCTGCGTCGTACGATTCTTCCAAAAGCTCTTCAGACGCCACAATTAAGCGGCACGCGCCCGGGTAGTCCGCGTAAGCACCTGCTTTGTATAAAGAGGTAGCCAGGACTGATCCCGACCATCCTCGCAACGTACATGATTGCAAAGGACGATTGTCCCATGACCCCTTCGCAAGTAGGATGTAGACCGGCGTGCTGGCCTCTCTGTTGAGCCTAGGTACGACTACGGCGTGTCGATCAGCCGAGGCCGGGCATGACCCATGAAAATGTGTCCTGCTAAAGTTAATCAAGCGTGTTGGGTAAGTTTATGCACCCCTACAGGGAAGTATATCTATTCGAATAGCCGTGTCCACGGTAACGGATGCTCGAAGTTGTATCCCGATCTATACAACTAGAATTGGATACTGGAGACACTAATGGATATGATGGCTCCGAGATCGCTTTCTCGCAGGGAATCGAGGAAGGATCTCTGGGCGTTACTAAATATACTTACTACTTTATAATATGCTAATCTGCACTCTTCTAATGCTGCAAGATTCTTCAAGATGCTAGTCTTTGATAGGCTAGGTCTTTCCCTTCTATTCTGGCATTTCTGCAGTTCGGTCCAAAAATATAGCCCCATTCCTTTGATACTGATACATACTTAGTATAGATCTAATGTAAGTCTTGCGAGTACTTTGGATGAGTACTCACGGTTGCTTTGCTACCTCTTTTCCCCTATACCCGATTGATGCGATCAGATGACGGAGTCCAGGAGCCAGCTGATCCAGCCGACAACTACTACTACCCCGACGGAGCCTACTACTACGTGGAGACCGCCGACGACCAGGAGTAGATTGGAGGCCCCCAGGCAGGAGGCCTGCGCCTTTTCGATCAGTTGTTGTTTTGCTAGACTTTTTAAGGCAAATTTGTTTACTTATGTCTGTACTCAAATATTGTTGCTCCCGCTGACTCTTGTGTATTCGAGCCCTCGAGGCCACTGGCTTGTAATATAAAGCTTGTATTATTTTTATTTGTGTGTAGAGTTGTGTTGTGATATCTTCCCGTGAGTCTCTGATCTTAATCGTGCGCATTTGCGTGATCACAAAAGGTAATAGATTTTTCAAAACTTAAATATAAGATATAGGTAATTGGCCCATGTGAATACACAGGTTTGTTGATCCTTCTTGCGTTCCATCATCCCAGCCCCTCATGAGTCATGCATTGACCTATCATTGCAACTGGTATTTTCTACGTAGCGAAGCATGGGCATTACTAATTAGATCACACTAGATTAAACAACTTTACTTCATCGAGTTACTTTTCTTAATCACATATGTGTTTCTTATAATGTGCATGTCCTTAATTGTCTGGTATAATTTCCTTCCTTCTTGCGTTCCATCATCCCAGCCCCTCATGAGTCATGCAAACCTTGACCTATCATTGCAACTGGTATTTTCTACGTAGCGAAGCATGGACATTACTAATTAGATCACACTAGATTAAACAACTTTACTACATCGAGTTACTTTCTTAATCACCTATGTGTTTCTTATAATATGCATGTCCTTAATTGTCTGGTATAATTTCCTTCTTTTATCGTGCATATATAAATAACTAGCATGGCCAGTGTTAAGTTGATTATATGGCTCACGTGCAGATGCCATATTATAAGAAAATGAAGAAATCCATATCACCTCTCTTATCATTACACTTCCAATGTTTTTCATCCATTTGTCAAAATCTTATACCTCTATTAGAGGATGACGTGTTGTGGCGTGTTAGTACTTCACAAATTTGCAAAGGAGTGTATTTGTTACCATCAGTTGTGTTTCTTATTGATTGGAGGTACTTCTGCTTACCAGCTAGCATGTTGATTTTTAGAGGCAGATATAAGAATTACAAGAACCATCTTATAAAGTCTAAAGAAGCAGCTTTTATAGAAACAGAAAGGACTCGTATCTGTAGGGTAGCCCGTAGCAACACACGAGTATTTTATTAGGAATAGTAATATATAAATATAATTATTAATAACATGTATCCCTTTTCCATAATGTAGTGCGTGTATATTTTTTCAAAAGTCAAACTTTGACTACGTTTATAGAGAAAATTATTTAATCCATAATATTAAATATATAAAATATGAAACTACATCTTGTAATAAATCTAATGATATACGCTTATCACTCTAGATACAAATATTTTTTGTCTGAAAACTTGGTCAAAGTTTGTGAGGTTTGACTTTAAAAAAAATTATATGCACCACATTATGGAATGGATGGAGTACTAATAATACATTTATTGAAAAATATATTTACATTCATTTATACTTCCTCCATTCCTAATATTTGTCTTTCTAGAGATTTCAACAAGTGACTGCATACGAATCTACACTCTAAAATATGTCTATATACATCCGTATGTGGTAGTCCAGTTGAAATCTTTAAAAAGACAAATATTTAGAAACAGAGGGAGTATTATTTAAAAAGGTGGATGATAATAGATATATTTTTTAAACATTTACAAACTTCCAAATATGGCTCCTTTCCACGGCGTTTTTATTCGTGGTCTCCCCCAAATACTCTGTCGTCGGCTCGTCGCCCCCGCGCTCCACTCGAGTACTCGACACACTCCGATCCGGACAGCCGCTGCCAGCACCCCAACGGATCCACCCGGCCGGCCGGCGGCGGCGGATCGGCGACCATGGAGGAGGAGCTGCACGCGCTGCTCCGCGACCTCGACGCGCTCAAGCAGCTCCCCGACCCCGCCGCCATCGATCGGGTAAGCCGCCGTCCGCTCCCTCCCTCCCTAGATCTCGATTCCTTCCTCTGGTCACCGCCCCACTTCTTCTTTCTCCCCTGTTGCCAGATGCGAGATCGCGTGGTGAAGATGATGGGCCCGTCGGGCTCCGCTGCCGCCTCCCGGTCGAAGATCAAGGTACGATCCGATGATGGCTCGCCAGGCTTCTTCTAGGTGGCGAATTGGATGCGCCCCGCTGTCTGTGTGTTTGTGGAATTGACTGTGGTTTGCGGATTGGGGTTGCGTGGCGCAGGACATGAGCGCGGAGGTGGTGGATAGCAACCCCTACAGCAGGCTCATGGCGCTGCAGCGGATGGGCATCGTCGACAACTACGAGCGCATCCGCGACTACTCTGTCGCCATTGTGGTAAGCATCTCTCGCTCTTATCTGGCTGTGAGGCGTTACTTAAAAGCAATTCAAGTTGGCAATTGGCATTGAGCAGACCTGTAACTTTCCTCTTTGAGTAGAGAATGTTTGTTAGTTGGTATACTATGAAGTTCTCAGATGGAAATCATGGATCAAGCAAATATGTAGTGCGCCAGTGTAGCGAGTAGATGAGTACTCTTCACTTGTCTTTGCATACTAGGCTTTCCTCGATGAAGTATCGTGGTTAACAACATGTACTCAACCCCACGGGAGTTTGATGTCGATGCAGTAATAGCCACATCAAACCTTTTCAGATTGTTCTAGAAAAATTGTCTTATGCAAGGTTCAAGGCAGAACATACTTGTTTGGTGAAGATCTTGGGTGAAGCTCAGTTCTGATGAAATTACCAATTTGCAAAATCAAATCGGTAGTCACGGAGCTAAATATAATTAGAGATATACGATATGCAACTTAGCTTTTTGTCCGCCAAACATATGTCCGCGGTTGGTTGTCTGTGCCTGCCTATCAGAAGAGAAAGTGATAGTATACGGGTATTTTTTTGGGGTGATAGTATATGGGTATTTGCATTCCTAGTATGGAAAATGTAGTGCAAATGTATGTTTTGAGCAGCTGCCGTTTTTCATCTAGTGCTAACCTCTAGTAATTTAATTGAATTTCATGATACACAATTGTTTGTTTGGTTTCATACATGCCATTTATGCACAAAATTACAATCCTACTAGACCAATACATGGCTTCTTTTGAGTTATATGGAACAACAGAAAATAAATGGTTGCAACTGTACAATTTACTTGAGCAGAACATTTCTTGGCTGAAGATCAAACATTTCTTAGTTTACCAGATCAAACTTTGGACATTTTAATGTTCTTGATACATTAGCTCATGCTCCGCAGGGTGTAGGTGGCGTTGGTAGTGTCGCTGCTGAGATGCTCACCAGATGTGGAATTGGACGCCTCTTGTTATATGACTATGACACAGTTGAGTTGGCTAACATGAATAGGCTGTTCTTCCGCCCGGACCAGGTAAGCTTCCAGGAAAATGTTTATCTGCTCTCTCCTTTCTGTGCATGATACCATCATGTGCATTTTCTTCATATACATAGTGCAAGTTTATTTTCTGAAACACTATTTACACTCTTTTACTGAATTGATCATACCTACTACTCTCCAATAGCATAACGTCAGCCAGAGTAATAACTGTATCCTTGTGCTGTTAGGTTGGAATGACCAAGACTGATGCTGCTGTGCAGACACTTAGTGAAATAAATCCCGATGTCGTATTGGAGGTGAGAACTGTGCCCATTGGTGACAGTCATTTATGCGCCTGCCCTTTCCTTCTTCAGCAAATTGATCCGTTCATCAGATTCATGACACTACAAATTTTCATAGAAGGGCGAAAGTGTAGGTCTTACATTTTTCAGGATAAACACTTTTCTGTACCCAACGCTGCCCACTTGCAGTGCTTATCAGTATCCATATCCATAGAATTTGTTTGACCCAAGAGAATTTGCCGTTGATATAGTGGATCACATTTTCTAATTCACTATGCTCCCTAATTTTAGAGCACTCCCATTTAATTGAGGTGCTCAATTTTGGATTTGTTTCACGATTTTGACCGGGTCAACGACTTCTCAAGGAGCTCTCTCATTTAATTGCGGTGTTCAATTTTAGATTTGATTCACGATTTTGACTGGGTCAATGATTTCTCAAATTAATCGGCATCAACCAGCCTATAAAACCCATCAGTCTCGTGCACCCTCTCACCACCTAGAAAAAGAAGCACCAACATGTGACATTGTAGCACCCCTATAGTATGTGCAGCCACCAGCGCAAGAAACCTCCCCACATAATCAAACCACGAAGAAAGCCCACCAAAACACCATATTTATTATTAAAAAAAGAAAACACACTCCATCATCTTCCCCACGCACCAAACCAAATAACAATTTTTTTTATGAAATCCCGACAACACCAACGGCGCGGCGAAGCGTGCCCAACCCTTCTAGTGTTACACTATTCCTGCTTTGTTGTGTAAACTGACATCATTTGTATTCTCCCCACAGAGTTATTCGTTGAATATCACTACAGTGAAAGGATTTGAAACATTTTTGGGAAGTCTCAAAGCCAGGAGCTCTAATGGGCGCAGCACTGGAGTTGATCTTGTTTTGAGTTGTGTTGATAACTATGAAGCTCGTATGGTTGTCAATCAGGTGAAAACTAGTGAACATCATACTTTCATGATTTTGTGTAGCACTTCATTAATCCTCTCGATTAATCCTCTCGACATTCTGATTCTCTATGGCTTGTTAACTTTGCATGTGTAGCTCTGCATTTCTGTGATTCAGTGGTGCATTATTTGTTTTTATACTTGCTTTTCAGGCTTGCAATGAGCTTCGCCAAACATGGATGGAATCTGGTAAGCCCAAAACTTGCATTTAGTTATTGTATGCCCTATTGAGAATGTATTTACCGCTTTTTGCATACCGCTCATATTATCCGCACTTATATCTTCATGCCAATAATTCTGTCTCGTTGTATCCTGATGTACATAGAAGTTTTTATCGTCTACCTTGCCTTTAAAAGTTGCTATACATCCCCTTATGCCTGTATATGCATTGGATAAACTCATCCGCAATATATTTATTACTGTAATTCCTGGTTATGAATTAATCCGAGTTGTTCAAGAGTTTAATTGAATACAAATCTTTTTGCGAGAACATGGTGGCCTCTATGGCACCCAAAAATTTGTCAGGAACTTTGATCAAAACAGTTCAATTTGTACATGAATAGGGGAAAGAATCTTGTGTTCCTGTGACCTTATTCTTTTACAGTTCTATACTTTAGTACTTGCTAGATTTATTATGAGGCTGCTCAAGCTAAATGCAAATATAGTAGCATTTGATTAGTTCAGAAAATAGTGCAGAGCATGCTACTGAATTAGGCGAGGTTATATTTCGTAAATGTGTACCCTAGGTTCCATACTTGCATTTCATGGAAATACACTACATTCTTAAATCATATTGCAGCATCAAGAATAGATTCTTAGTTGTTACCTATGCGACTAGCCCTCGGTGAGAAATACACAATTAAATTGTGACATATTTTCGCCTTCATTTCATGCTAATTCTCTTCATTTATAATAATCTCATCAATGTGAAATGCACTTGACATGAGAACTTATGCATCAGGTGTGTCTGAAGATGCTGTTTCTGGTCATATACAGCTATTGGTTCCTGGTGAAACTGCATGCTTTGCATGTGCTCCTCCATTGGTACTTTCTATGTATCTCAGATTTTGTACTCTTCACGTCGTACCTTAAGCTTTTGATTTTAGTTTCTGCCTTTTTTTTATTCTTTGCAGTTGATCTAATTAGTTGAGGACTTGAGATGTCCCTTTGCATTTCCTGTATTTGAATTTAATCTGTTTATCTTTTGTAACCTGTTTGTGGTACTTCTGTGTAAAGGTTGTAGCATCAGGAGTGGACGAGCGTACACTTAAGCGAGATGGTGTTTGTGCTGCCTCTTTGCCAACTACAATGGTGAGTCCTTTACTTCGTTCACTTTTCTTTTTTGCTTTGTTGTTTTCTCACCCAGCAACAATTTGCTGAAAGCCGTGGAAGCTTGGTTCTGATTAGTCCCATTCTTGTACCTGTTTAGCAGCTATAAGTGTGACACTGGGAGTGTTACTAATTTGGTTTTGGACTTGTTTAAATATGCTTATCTACTGTACTGTTGACTCTCAGCTTATGTTAGTCGACTTCTGTTTCAAGAGATTTCTTGTTTCAATTGGATCTATGCATTGCTGAACATAACTGCAATGCAGTGCACCATGCATTTAACAACTTAGCACTATCATCCCAAAGTGACAATGCATTCTAGTCACTTTTAGTCACAAGATTCCTGTCTCAAAGTTAACCAAAACCATTCTGAACATTTTCCATGTCCCATTTGTTTTGGCTGATGAACATGTTCTTTGCAGGGTGTTGTTGCTGGACTGCTGGTCCAGAATTCTCTGAAATATCTGTTGAAGTTTGGACAAGTTTCCCCTTACTTGGTAATTGCTTCAATCTAGCTGTTGTGATGCTGCGAACGCTGTTGGCATGTTTTAAATGACATAGTTGGGCTCTCTATTTTTGGAAGGAAATGGTCGCAAAGCAGTAGTTTCTTATATCATTTTGGTCCTGTAGGTTGAAAGGTTTCCCTATTGTGGCACATGTTTATCCAACATATCCATCTCAAAATTCTGAACATTTTCTAACTATCATATTTTTGCGACGTCCTCCTATTTTTGCAGGGATATAATTCACTTAAGGATTTTTTCCCAACAATGGAAATGAGACCAAATCCACAATGTTCAAACCCAGCATGCCTTGAGAGACAGGTGCTTATTTTCACCCTTGCTCCCTTTTGGTACTCTTTGCTAGTTACAATTGTGACTGTTTCCTAATGGCATCCTGGTGTTCATCATTTTGTAGAAAGAATATATGCAATCAAAACCTGCTAGAGATGCAGCGGCAAAGGCTAAGATGGAAGCTGAAGCATCCGCAGCAATTGAATACCCGGTTCACATGGATAACGAGTGGAACATTAGGTACATCATTCCACATGACTAGCATGCTTTGTTACATTAAACTTTGTTTTGCCCCCTATTCTGATTGAATTCCTTCACAGATATAAACACAGAGCAGATTTTGTTCTAGATGTGGTTACTACCAACCAGTATAATTAGAGCATCTCCAACAGCTGACCTATCCCTAAAAACTGCCACAATGACCTAAAAACAGCTCCAGCAGATTGCCTATCCCTAAAACTGCCATGAAAAAACCTTGTATTGACTGATTATTGATCAACTAATGTGGTCCCTTGATTGAATGTTGTCATATCCTCTGAATTTCAGATTCTCACCCAAGTTAGATTAGAAACTTAGAAATGAAATTATGAAATTTCTCAGTGTAAATTAGGCGTGCTATCTCCTGCCTAACGCTACAGATCTACAGATCTGTGCTATGATTTTCAGCAGCTTTTCCACAGCAGACAGCTGCTTATTTGAAAGCCACAGCCCAACCAAACATCCCCTAACCTAATTGTTCTGTTCAGTGTTTTTATCCATAGTTCTATACCAAATGGAGCTAGATTGGATGTGTTGCGAAATGTTCTCAAGTCTCAACGCTATATTGAACTACTATGTTCGTTCATGTAGATCTTCAGAACTACCCAGCCAATATTTGCAGTTTGATGCTTGCTGTATTTTCATGATTTTACTTTTCTATATACATAATACAAGGACTCCTTTAGATACTTCCAGAGTATGTACTCCCACATTCGGTATACCTCTTAAATGAATCTATTATACCTCTTTATCATTCTCGATATACCATACTAAGATACCTCAATACTAGTATTACGAAAAACATCACCGGGGCCTCTAGTTTTTGCAATACACCATTTTTATGTACAAATAAGCAATATACGCAGACTATGCAAAATGTATTGAGTCGGAAGGAATTTTTCGTATAACTCGCTTTGAGGTACCTAGTAATTGCTAGTGAAGTGTATTAAAATGGTAAAGAGGTATAGTTGATTCATCTAAATGGCATATGAGGAATGGGAGTACGTACATCCTCCCCAGGAGTACAGAATTATTTTCCTGGTGAACTGAATATCCATCGCAGAAGTTGCACGGTGTTTCTTACTTGCAGTGTTTTCCCCATCTGCAGTGTTCTTGATGATAGCAACACAGCAACGTCAAGCGTTCAAAGGGCTGCAACAGGTAAAACAAAATTCCAAGAGCGAAATATTTCCTTATTTACCACTCCTGTGTTTTTACCTCGTTTGAAAAATCCGTACAGACATCCTTCCAGAAGGCCTTGTCCGTGAACTTCCAGATGAAGACTCCTACGTGGAGCCACCTGCTGCACCAGCTAGCTCCGGCGCCATCGACGACGATCTCGAGGAGCTCCAGCGGCAACTCGACGCCCTAAACTCATCTTGACCTCGCGCGGATCCGGCTCAAACAGTGCATTGGAAACCCAAAGCAGATGCCATTGTCTGCGTCCCTTCCGGCAGAACTAGCGATTTCAGTCGATACAGCCTCTGCTCGGCAGAGAAATGTTAACTGCATTTTCCAGTCATGCAATTTTGGATCGGACGATGTAGATTTCAAGAGGCTTATCAGAGGAGCAGCTTATGGAAGCTTGCTATAGACAAAGAAGTTTGATAGAACCTGTGAACCGTGACGGCATACTGTAAAATCATGTTAGATTGGTTGGTACTGAACTTCCCAGCAAGAAGTAAAAAAGATACCGTATTTTACCGAGAACGTAGTACATGGCACCCGGGACGACCACCGCTTTGCCAGAGTCACCTCGTTTTAGCTGGAGGAATGCATGGAGGAGCTGCATGCAGTGCTGTGCAGGGCTTTGATTTGACTCCACCATGGGGCGCCGCGCGCAACGGCCAACCAGACGCTGTCATCAGCCATCATTTGTTCCGGCACCCAAGGCGTGAGGCGACGCCCCACGGCCCGACTTCCTACCATTGCAGTGCTCGGCAGCCGAAGCCGCGCGCCATTAACATCAGACGGGACGGGCACCCAAGTACGAGCCGGGCTTCCTCTCAAAATCCCATCCAGCCGCACCCCTCTCCTCCACCGCCGCACCGCCGCTTGGCACCATGTTCCCGCCGGCCACGTCCACTGTGCTACCGGACCCGGCCCGGTTCTTCGCGCCGGTGCTCCTCTCCGCGCCGCTCCCGACCAACTCCTTCCAGAACTTCGCGCTCGGCGACGGCGACATGCCGGAGTACATCCACCCGTACCTGATCAGGTCCGTCGCCGCGGGGCTCACGGTGTGCTACCCAAGGCGGAGCCACTCCGCGTCCTCCATCGCCCAGACCTTCGTCGCCGACCTCACCGTCTCGTCCCTGCCGTCCGACACCGACGCCGCCGCCCAGCCCCGCCACCGCGTCGCCGCCTTCGACGACCTCTCCGTCACCCTCGACGTCTCGCCTTCGCTCCGCGCGTTCCTTGTCCGCGGCTGCCCCTACGTCACTGCCTCCGCCGCCGCCGGCGTTGGCATCTCCGTCGCCACCGACCACGCCTTCCTCGAGGCCGCTCCCTGCGACGGGACCCTCACCAAGTGGCGCCTCCGGATGACCAGCGGCCAGACTTTTCTCCTGTACGCCGACGCGCCGATTCAGCTCTCGCGGTCCGGCGACTCGCAGCTGTCGGCGCCCGGGTTCTCCGGCGTGGTCCGGGTCGCGTATCTGCCTGACGCGGCCATGGAGGCTGATCTTGAACGCTGAGGAATTTCGATCGGCGAGGCCGTGAACGCCTACTACTCCGCCAAGCTCCTCGGCTTGATCTACAAGGACAGCAGCCTGGTCACCGCCGGCACGACGCTGGCCGCGTTCGAGATGCTGGCGGCGCATACGTGGTGGCATGTCCCGAAGCCGGAGGCAGACGGGGCCACGACGTACGAAGCCGGATTCAGCACCCGCGTCGTCGGCGTCGTGTGGGCGAACAAGAGGGACAGCCGCCCCAGCCTCTGCCCGCCAGAATGGAAGGAACGCAGGGTGGGCATGCAGGTGCTGCCGCTCCTGCCGACCACCCGGGCTCTCTTCCCGGACGTCCCGTTCGTGCGGGAGCTGGTGGCCTGGTCGACCACGCCGGCCTCATCGGGGCGGCAGGGCGCCGGAGACGGGTAGAAGGGCTTCGTGCATGCACTGGACGGGATCTACGACAAGTACTCGGCCCTGGAGAAGGCGAGGGCGCTGGCGGCGTTCGACGACGGGAACTCGCTGACGAACCTGCTGTGGTGGCTCCACAGTCGCTGTTACCGGAGCCATGACCTTCCTGATCTCGATCTCGGTTGTGGTGTCGAGGTGCTGACCACCGTCCTCTACAGGCCGAGGGCGGTGGACAAGTTGGTTAAGTCTCTCTTGAGGGGCCGCGACGAGTCCGGCGTCCGTCCTCCGCCTCGCCGGTGATGGAGGCAACTGCCTTGTGTTCTCAGTTTATATTAGCCTGCCTGCAGATGCGACATTCTGAAAAAACTTCTCCAGGCTATGTGTACGTCTTGTTTGCTGCCGTGTGATGTTTGCAAGTTTGGAAGTGGAAAACTACGTGCGTAAAAATCTGGATCAATCTGGAAGTGTTTCCATCTATTATTCGTATGTTTGACATCAGTATGGAAATGTTTCCATCTATCATCCTCATATGTTTCAGGTCCAAAAATATGTACATGTCAATCTTTGTTGTCTTTTAAGAAGCTTTGCTGGTTTAGAGCATCTCTAGCATAGCCGCTATAATCTCGGCCCGCAAAATCGATCTACGGTTTGCCCTAAGTTGATTTTGTGGGCACTTTTTGCTCGTCGAAGAACAGATAACGCAAATGGAGTTGCAAATTTTAAAACTCAGATAAACATGTTCCCGCTACATTAAAGATAGTCCGGACCTCGTCGGAGTTCATCACGTAGTTCATCGCACGAACACACACAAATTAAATGCTAAACGACGGAGAGCGACGGCGGTTCATGGCTTCACGACGGAGTGCGGCGGCGGCTCATGGCTTCACGCCGAGGTGGTACTCGCAGGCGGATTTGTAAGTGGGGTAGGCGAGCTCGTACTCCACGTGCACCGCCTCAAAGCGTGTGGCAACACCCTCTTCACCAGCGTCCAGCGCCTCCTTCGCGGCAAACCGCAACCTCCGCCTCGCGGAGAGCCTTCGTCGATGGCCAGAGCACGCCGTACAGCTCGTCGAAGCACCGCCACCCGCGACACCCGCCGCTGCGGGAGAGGGCGTTGTGGTTGCGAGCCTGCTCACGGCGCCACGACTCGACGACGTGGCCGCTGGAGCTGTCGGCCTCCATGTCGTGCCGGACGCGCTTGCATGCCGGCGACGGGTGGCGGCATGCACGTCTGCGGCCTTCTCCTGACATGGTTGTGGCGCAGGGGAAGAGGATGAGCCGCCGGAACTGTGACGGAGGGAAAAAGAAAAGCGGCATAGGAGAAGCAACTCCAACGCGCCGACCCAAATTGTCCGTGCATATCCGCTTGGGTCGAAACGGACACAAAAATCGGCCCAACACGGCGACACAAACGAACAAGCGTCTGCTTTTTGTCTGCACTTGACCCATTTCAGGTCCAAATTTAGCTCGGGTTAGCATCGGTGTGGACACGCAACGAACGCGTGCGACACCTACCCTTGTCCTCTCCTGGCACGCCAGTTGGTGGCACATTGGCCATTCCCCCTTGTTCCTATCGACAGCCAACACACCCGGCCACCCCACCCGTCGCCGCCGTCGCCCAGTTCCGGTGCCCAGGCCGGCAGCCTGCACCCACACCTCCCCCAGCAGCACGCCACCCCCTAACAGCCCCCTACTCCAGTGTTTGGTGGACCGTTTTTGTCGTCGTCATAGCACCCCGACGTCGACGCCACCACACCCTCGCCTCTCTGCCGGGAGCACACAAGCGTGGCTACGTCGCTCGCCGGACACCGCCACGTTCACCTCCACGCCTGCTACCCGGTCTAGCAGAGGCGCGAGGCTATTCACATGGCTAGGCGTTTTTGTATGGCTAGATATGTGTTCAACCATATCCGGAAGAGGATGTTGGCGTACGACAAGTATTTCGAGTGCAAGGAGGATGCCCTCAGAAAGATTGGCTTATCCTCTTATCAGAAATGCACTGCAACTATTCGGATACTTGCATATGGAGTTCCCGGTGATCTCATTGATGAATATGTCCGAATGAACAAGTCCACGTGTCTAGACTCCATGTACAAGTTCTGCAAGGCTATGGTAGCAGTGTTTGGCCCAGAGTGCTTGCGATTGCCAATTGCTGCAGATACAACCCGGTTGTTGGCAATCAATGCCAGTAGAGGCTTTCCGGGGATGCTTGTTAGCATAGATTATATGCACTGGGAGTGGAAGAACTGCCCTTCTGCTTGGTAGGGGCAGTATAGGAGCCATGTCAAAGCTTGCACTGTCATACTTGAGGCCGTGGCTTCACAAGATCTCTGGATTTGACACTCTTTCTTCGGCATGGCCGGATCTCACAATGACATCAACGTGCTTCAGCGCTCTCCGGTGTTTGTAAAGCTTGTAGAAGGCAACTGCCCGGAGGTCAATGATGAGATCAATGGCCACCACTACAACAAATGATACTACCTAGCTGATGGTATCTATCTTCAGTGAACTACTCTTGTGAAGACAATACTCAACCCTGTAGGAGAGAAGGGGAAGAGATTTGCCCAAGCACAAAAGAGTGCTAGGAAGGATGTGGAGCCTGCATTCGGTGTTCTTCAATTTCGATGGGGCATCGTCCGGTCCCTGCTAGAACTTGGAGCACCAAAAAATTGTGGGAGGTGATAACTGCTTGTGTGATCATGCACAATATGATCGTAGATGATGAGCGTCCGGATGAAATCTACGATCAAGGGTTTCAGTTGCAGGATGACAATATTGTGCCTGAGCATGAAGGAGCGGCAACATTTGCACAGTTCACCGAATTTCATCATCAAATGCATGATTGAGAAACACACATTCAACCGTAAGATGATTTGGTTGAATGTGAGGTGATACAATGCATTCATCGAGTCGACCATTTTTCCCTCGCAGAGTCCCTCACGTTTTCCCATCCATCCTTTGCCCCCTCCCCAAAACTCTGCAACATTTCGAAACCTCCCGGACCAAACACTCATCCTAACTCCGGCCGGTAGCTGAACAAACGAGTGCTACTACACTTGGAGAGCTCACCGCGAAAGCCTATCTACTCGGAACAAACTCCACACCCACCTCACGGACCATCAGCAGCAGCATAAATACCTCTTTGAAGCTTGGAATCCTGTGAAGAGCGCGCACGCATGCCTGGGTGATAGCTTAGCCACACCGTAGAATACTAGAAATGGGAAGGCCGGAGCACGACGGGGCTGCGTCGCCGTTTGGCCCGTCTCCGCCTCTCTCCGGCAAGACGAGGTTTGCAGGAAGGAGGAGGCACGCCGTCGTCAGGCTCATCTGCTCGCCGTTCGCCGCCGTCTTCGGAACCGCGTGCTCCGCCGGTGCAGCTGCAAACGACGTCGACCGGGCAACGAGAAGGCCGAGCCTCGAGGAGCTTCTCAGGATGGAATCATCATCGTCGGATCTCCTCGACGTCAAGCAACCCGACGAACCTGCTGAGATGGTCGACACGTACGACGACGACGACGGCGGCGGCTCCTGGAAGCAGAGCGCCATCGTGGTGTTCGATCTAAGCGAAGGCGGCGACAAGAACCGCCGCATCGAGGACGAGAAGGACGAGGCGCCACTGGCCGTCTCAGAAGACCAGCACGGCGCCATTACCTGCCCCGGCGACGGGAAGGAGCCCGCGGAGGAGCTCGACGCCGGCGCTGGCGGCGGCGCCATGCTGTCCCCGAAGGCGCTAGTGAACGTGGAGAGGCTGGTGGTCGTCCTCGCGTCGCTGGGGGCGCGCTCCAGGGCCCTGAAGGGCTCGTACGGCAGGCTGGCAGCCGGTCGCCGTGTCGGCGGCGCCGGTAATGACAAGGCGGAGCTGTTCTACGACCGGCCGATCCCGCTGGGGCGGAGGTGCCGGGTGCAGCACCTGGAGGAGTCCCCTTACCTGTGAATGTGACTGCTACGTTGAGGTGGCACTGCTGGTTCGCTGTCGAGTTGTATGTTCGTGGAATTGTGGATGACCTACTTAAACGAACTTGGGTTGGGAAAGGAGAAAGATGATGTTCACTGTTAGGTACGTTGAGGGGCAGCTTGGTCGGCAGTTTTGGCCCCGATTGCCGGCGTAAAAAGCGGCCTCGGATATTTGAAATGAGTTAAGGGACAGGGTGTGGCTACACTCTCCGTCTCATAATATAAGAACATTCTTCAAGCTAGACCTCAGTCCACTGTTAACTAAGTCTTAAATAAATGAACAACATATAAAAAAGAATAAAGAATAAAATTAATTTTTTTATACGGATCTCCACATAAGATTTCACGAATATAACATGCATTGATTGAGATTTGGTTAAGTCTCAATCGACTGAGATTTAGCAATCCCGTAAGAATCCCCACCACGTTGCTTCCACGTGACGTCGAGCGCCTGAGATTAATCTTTCGTGCGCTCCGCGTTTGACATGTGGTGGATGGAGAGGGATCACGCTGACATTTTTTCCCTTTTTCTTTTTCTTTTTCTATATGCTCCATCGCAGGGAGCATAAGCGTGCTCTGTGAGAGCATGAGTGTGCTATGCTTCACGATGAAGCACATCTGTGCTCTGTGACAAAGTATATTGTCATGCACATGTATGCTTCACTTTTTTTTCCGTGCAGAAATCCTGTGCTTCGCGTGTGGAGCACATATACACTTCGTGGTGAAGCACACTTGTACTCCACCTTTTTGGAGCATATCTATGCTTCACCTTCTTTTTCCTCCATTTTTGACCGCACTCTACCCGCTGTAGCACATCTACGCTTTGCGGTGGAGCACAAGTTTTTTTTCCTTTTCAGTTGCACGTGCTTCACCATGAGGGAGCATGTACTTCGCAGCAAATCACACCTACGCTTTGCGGAAAATCACACTTGTGCTCCACCCGCACGCCCGCGCTTCACGTGGAGAGCACACCCAACAGCATAGCCAGGATTGGCCGACGCCCCGGGCCAAAACTTAAGGGCCAAAAAAATTCCCAAAAATTACCCCAGTTTTAAGCATACCAAAAGTAAAGCTAATTTGCAACTGATAAGAATCTTTTTTTTTTTGCGGCAAGCAACTGATAAGAATCTGAACACAATATTTAATGGGAAACGCTTCCTAACAGTAGTCTGATGCGAAGCAATCGCCAGACCACGCGTGATCCGTCGATGCCTGGTCAATCCCACGGTTAAGGCCTAGGTGTTGCTACCCTCGCAAAAAAAAAAAAAAAACTGGTGCTAACCACCGTATTTGACGCAGCCACACAGGCCCTGATCCCGCTCCTATTAAATCTCTCCCCTAACCTCTGTTGCTTCTGCCGCACCTCTCTTCAAGCTCCTCGTCAACAACGCCGCCCCTCCCCTATCCGATGGTGCAGCCTAGGTTCCATCTCCTGCACACTATGCTCCCTTCCCACCTCGCCGCTGAAGACACAATCCACCGCCGACGATGCAATCCACCATGCCACCGGCCAGATCCATTCCCCTGCGATCCCGAGTGACCTCGGTGGTGCATCATCCCGGCATTAGGTGGTCGTGCCCTCCATCTCCATCATGTTTGTTGCCAAACGAAGTGCCTGGACCCTGGACGTTTGAACTGGCAGCCAAGAAAACTAGGAGTGGCCTCCGATCCTTTTGCGCTCTTCAAAGTCCTTCCTCTGAATCACAGGTATTGCATTGCCTGAATCGAGCCGTTCCATCATCATCTGTCCCACCACCCACCCCCCCCCCCACCCCCCCCCCCCCCCCCCCCCCCCCCCCCCCCAAAGATTATTATCAATATTTGATTTGTAAGCATCAAATATGTCTTTTGACATCCAGTTGTTTGCATCAATGGATGAAATTGGTTTGTAGATCACAAATTGATCGATGCACACACATGTTTGAAACATTCGTTGCAAGTGTTAGTTACAAAATTATATGCTCCCACTAGGTATGAATTACGTTGAGATAACAACAAAATGATGCTTCTTAATATATATGCTTCCTAACTTTATTGTATGTTTTCTTCAGTCTAGATAGTTTGGGGCATTAGAAACACACTCCCACTGTTACTGTACTTGCTATTACATTGTCGAGAGAATTCTTTGTATTTAAACAGTGTCATCATGCTTCCTATATTTCAAACAGATGTTGACAGGGGCAAGCTGAAAATATTCGTTTTTGCTTGTTGAATAATGCCAAATCGAATCCAGAAATCAAGGACGGCAACATAGCATTATGAAGAGTACATGCTTCCTTACATGGGAATGTGAAATTCTCAACTTCACTATAGTACCAAACATGTAATACCTGTTGTTGCTTCATACCTTTTATACTTATGCACCATGTCTAACGGATGCATATTTTTAAGCAGATGTGTGCTGGCTTTGGAGCTTATGGGCACAACCAGAGAGATATGGAGGATACTGATACATGCACTAAGAAGTGCGACGGCACTTGCATCTGCCCTACAATGAGGATGGCCGCAAGCAAAGGGAAGCATGTCTACGGTCTATAGGAAACATACGATATTGATTTAAGGAAGCATAGTATGCATTGTTGGTGACTTGAACAAAATAAATTTGTATTATGTTTGGAACTTATTGTTTGAACGAATGAAGCAGGAAGCTGATTTATGTTTGGTTACAAGCAAATTATTTTTACCATGGAAATAGTTTTGTATTGGATGGAAGCAAACTTTTTTGTGTTGGAAACCTGATAAAAATATAACATGGGACCCAAATTTATGACATGTTAACAAATTCTTAGATGCAAAATTTTGTTACATGGAAGCAAAGTGCTTGGACACTTTTTTTTTGCTGCGTCCAAAAAAGTTTGGTTGAGATCAAAGCAAATTATCTCGCTGGTGGAGCAAAGTTTTGGTGCATTGAAAACAAAATAAAATGTTACATGGGATGCATTTTTCACTGAAGCAAATTCGTTCTGTACTAGAAGCAAAAATAATGTCTAGAAAAAATCATTGAGTAAAGTACCTCAAAAGAAAGTAGTACGAAAATAGAAGAGTTGAGATGGAAATAATGCTTCCGTCGAGATGCTTCCATTGCATAGAAATAATGCTTCCGTCGATACAAAAAATATTTCTATAATACGATAAAAAATATGGTTCCATCCCACCATAAAAGGATGCTTCTATAGATAAAGAATAATGCTTCCATGTAACCTTTGTATGTTGGGCTGCCCAAAAATGCATCTTCAGTTCTAATTATTTTCTAGTATTTTGTTTTTGATGAAAGCATATCACAACTTACCAGAAAAGAAAATCTGAAAATAAAGATATTTAGCGTAATTTATGGACAAGCAATTTCAACTGGCGGCCAAGTAGTGCCAGTCTACCACGATAATGCATGCACGAATCACACACTTCAAACAACTCCAATCACATGGCAGAGAACCAGTCCGATGCAGATGTTACGTAGGAGTACATTTTTTCGAATTAGCTGTTACGTACTAGTACTAAGAAGCAGTCAAGGAAGCAAAGGGACGGAGTCAGCGAAGGTGGCGGACGTGTTTAGCGGAAGCTGTTACAGGAAGCAATCAATTGACGAACCAATCTAACAAATCGTGTGTGGGCCATGCTAATAGATTGGACGGCTACTATGCTTCTAATCCAATGGTTCCGGACTAGTCTGATGGGCAGTAGTCTGATCCCTAGCGCTGCCCATATTTAATACTGCCTCGTCTAACAATGTAACACATAACAAAAGACAATAAAAAGGATAAGTAATACAAAAGAGGGTACCAAATTAAAGGGTTGCTTGATTCGAGCTTCCCACGATTACATCTTCAATAGTGACAGATTCACCTTCAAGTATAAAATTTGATATGCAAGTCAGTGCATAGAAAGAGCAAGTAAAAAAATGATACTAGATGCAAAATATGAAACCTCACTACTAGGGAAAAGCCTAGTAGTAGCGCGGGTTTATTGCATACTAGTAGCACGGGGCACCGCGCTACTAGTAAGACGCTATAGCTATTCCTTAGCAGTAGCACGTGTAACACACGCTACTGCTAAGACATATAGCCGCAGCGTGTGTTGATTCCAGCGCTACTGCTAATCTAACTAGTAGTAGCGTGTTTCCTGTCCAGCGTTACTAGTATTCTGTTTTTTTATTTATTTTTTATTTTTAGTGTATTTATACGCCGTTATACAAATTTTGGTACAGTACCAATTATGAGGTTGTTATATCATTATGTCCATAACAGTGTGTGAAATTAAGGTGGATTAGGTTCAAGTGGAGGCAACATGTGGTGCATGTCGAAAGTATACTACTAATCCAAACTTGATCTAGTTTGGATTAGTAGTACTTTCGATGTGCACCACATGTTGCCTCCACTTGAATCTAATCCGCCAACACAAGCTATTTAATCATCATCATAGTCATTACCATCAACACTAGTTATTTAATCATCATAGTCATAGTGTAGCACATCATCATCTTCAAACTCATTCTAGCTAGCTAAACACCACCAACACTAGCTACGGTAGCTATCTAATCACCACCAACACTAGCTAATAATAATAATCATAGTCATTACCACCAACACTAGCTATTTAATCATCATAGTCATAGTGTAGCACATCATCATCTTCAAACTCATTCTAGCTAGCTAATCACTCCTGCTGCTCTCTCTCAGGTAAACTAGCATAAAACATGTGTAGCACTCCTGCTTCATCATATTGGAGCATGCAGATGAACTTGTCTCCTAATTGTGGGCTGCGCTTCTGATTGCTGCCCCCTAGTACTTCTCTGCTGCGATCCTTCACAATTTTGCTCCAGTCTTTGACTATTAAGACTTGCTCGCTTCGAGAAATGATGAATGCACTCATGTGTAATGCAGGATATCTTGGCCGTAAGCTAACCATTGTCATGCGACCTTTAGGCTCGATCCAACGAGGCACAACACTCATCGGGACTCCCTGTTGAAGAACATCGTAGTAACATACTTAGCAATGAAGTTTAGCTTAAAAAATAATGTATGCAAAAGATGCACTAAGAACAAATAGTAAAAATCTTACCATCTTTCCTAAATAGATGTGACCGTAGTTCAATACGCACACTAGTGGTCGCACGTTTTGAGTACTAATATCTCGAAGTCCAGGAAAATAACCTGTCTTGACAGTATCAAGATCCTCAAGCCATGAAACATAATGACCTATCTCCTCGCAGTTTAGTTCAGCCCCGGGACAGTAGTAGGTGCTGTCTACCAAGCGCCGGACAGGTTTGCTTGAATGGAAATAAGCTGTCAATAGAAATTAGTTGTCAACTATTTTTAAATAAATAATATAAATTACTTAATAAATATGGTTGAGAACATAATGGTAGAACTGGAGGCGTCTGCACATCGACCCAGATGTCGATATTACCTTCAATTTCATCTTCCGGACGAATATCAAAGGTGATAAGCATATCAGGCTCAAATGCATAAGCCTTGCATAGTGCTCTCCAATTTTTGCATTCAAAATAGGTGTAGGTGTCTGCATTGTATAATTTTACGGCAAAAGTATAACCATGCTCGGTCCTCAAGTTAACTTTCTTTACCTCCATACTTTCCATAGTACTGAAACCAATCTTATCCAAGACATAAATTCTTGCATGGCAGGGGTACGCTAGTAGAATAGTAAAAAATTAAAATTATAAGTTGAAGCAAAAGAAGCAGAAGTCATGCATAATTATGAAAAAAGACTTGTCGTTGTGACTTACTGTATCAAATTCGAAGTTCTCATCCAGCACGATGCTGAAGCACCTACCACCAACTAGGTGAGGCCTGTCGCACAGGTCGCGCTCGTCTTCGCAGTATTCGCACATAACGAATTTCCTTTCGTCGTCAGACATTTCCTATGTTCATAGTTGAAACATTAATTGAAAATGGATCTAAGGCAACTACCAGGAAACTCAACACACAGATCACTATTACTCAATATGCAACAGGTTGACTTTATGGAGCCCCAACAGACTTAAAGTCAACTCAAAATGTCGTTTAATTCTCTTTCTAGCAAATCCGGGGCACTCGATATTTCCTACATATTCTAGCACAAGTCATGCTTAAATTCACAAAAAAATCCGGCATGACCTTTGCTAAAATAGGACATATCGAGCGCCTGAAATTTGCCGGAACGGAAATGAATCAACACTCCGGCAAAACATAGGCCACTCCGAAATGAATCAACACTTCGCACATGAGCATAAACTGGTGCTCATTGCATTTCAATGGTTCAATATTGACAAAAAAATTCAATATATCTTATAACCCGAACACTTCATTTGGTTAAGAAGCATAACTAAATACCCTAGTTCTACTTTATTCAACACCGAGGAGTGGAGAAGGAGGAGGTGGACTTTTAGCTCACCGACTCGGGTGTAGAGGAAGTAGAGGTAGCTCGGATGACGATCGCTCCAAGGAGACACGACTCTACAAAGCCTGCATATTCCACTGAGTAAATTTTTAATTAGATCATCAAATCTCATATAGCATTCTTTGATGACAAAGTGATAATGACATAAATTCAACTAGTTCTATTAATTCAACTAGTTCAACTAAGCACTTACTAAAAATAAACTAGTTCTATTAATTTTCTTACTAAAAATAAACTAGTTCTATAGTAAAATTTTAATTAGATCATCAAATCTCATATACCAAAATTTTCTTACTAAAAATAAACTAGTTCTATTAATTCAACTAGTTCAACTAAGCACTTACTATAAATAAAAATAATTAATTTTCTTACTAATTCAACTAGTTCTATAAAAATAGTAAAAAAACTACATTATGCAAGAACAGTAAAAAACAATTTAGGGTTTAGGAGAGATGGAGGGAGGAGGGGGTGGGAGGAGGGGTTGGGAGGAGGGGGAGAGGAGAAGGAGGAGAGAGGAGGAGGGGGAGGAGGGCGGTGGGAGGAGGGAGGAGGGAGGAGGGGGTGGAAGGAGGAAGGAGAGAGGAGGAGGGGGAGGAGGGCTGCCGGCGGAGGGCTTGGCCGGAGGAGGAGGGAGGAGGGGGCGGCCAGAGGAGGAGGGAGGGGTGCAGTAGGAAGGAGGGAGGAGGAGGAGGGAGGAGAGAGGATGAGGAGGGAGGAGGGAGGAGGGATGGAGGGACTACCTCAGTGGAGGAGGAGCAGGAGCGTCGGCGGCGGCGGGCGACGACGATGGTCGGGGAACGTCGGCGGCGGCGGACGACGGGGGGTGTGGGGGAGAGTGAGAGTGGAGAGGGAGAGTGGGGGCGGCCGATTGGGGAAGATAGGATGGCGTTTAGCAGTAGCGCGCTTTAGGATAAAGCGCTACTGCTAAACTCTATAGCAGTAGCGCTTTTAACACGAGAAGCGCTACTGCCAAGACTGTAGCAGTAGCACCATCTGCAAAACGCGCTACTGCTAAGGCTAAGCATGTAAAAAAAATAAAAAATACATTGGCCATCAATGATCTTTTTGTGTAGAATCTAAATTGTCAATAGGAATCTTCCCCGGTTTTTAAGAACCGGTGAAGATTCCTATTGCGGCCACAGATCCTACACATAGAGTTCAATGAAGACCAAGTGGTTGTGATGGTTAGAGAAGTAACGTATTTAAGGTGGTAAAACCCTGTTCGCGGAGCGAGGTGGGACTAAACTTATTTGCAACGAGTGGACTAAACTTAGCAGCAGCGTGGGTTGGCGAAAAGCGCTGCTGCTAAGTTCATTAGCAGTAGCGCTTTTACGAAACCGGCGCCACTACTATACCTAGTCTGGCGGCAACGTCGTGGCAATTGTAGTAGTAGCACGGTGTTTTCCTAACGCGCTACTGCTACGAGGGTAGCAGTAGCACGGTTTTTTTTCAGAGCGCTACTGCTAAGTAGCAGTAGCGCCTTATTTTAAACCGCGTTGCTGGTAAGATTCTTGGACGAGGTAAAACGCCTTTGCGCGTGCGATAGCCCTGAAATCGCTCAATGATCTTTGACTCTTCAATACTAACAAATACATCTCGCTCAATGTAACACACCATTCTATGATTCAACCAATCATCACCCATCCTGTTCCTCAAGTCAGTTTTGATAATACTCATTGCCGAGAAGGCCCTTTCCACTATTGCGGTTGCAACAAGTAAAATTAATGTTATTGTCTGGATCCAAATTCTCAATAGGTATTCTCTTGCCAGGATCTGGTACGATATCACCGGGCTTAAGTTGAGGTGTAACATGAGGAACATCATCATTTTCTGCAACTGAAGGGCCTGTTTCTGTTACTATGGAATCAGTGCTTTGTGGTTGAAAAGAAGATGTCAGTGTCCTGGTTCTTTTGTTCATCTTGTCTTCCTGTAAATTGGAACAAAAATTAGGAAACTACTTTCTAATGCAACAACTAAACAACTAATCAAAGTAGTATTTTGAAACATCATTTTGAATGGAACTAATATATTGAAAGGGTAATTTAAAGCATTAATCTAGAGAGCAAAAACATCTAACCGTAGTTGCTGCCTGCTTTCTCAAAGGAAATTAGGATTTGGGAGTGGTCACTGGGCAATGGGAGAATACCTGGCCTGGCTGGCCGGACGGTGGCGGAAGGCCGGAGCTGGGTGCTACTTCTTGAGTTTGTGTTGGTTTTTTCCTTGAAGAGGAAAGGATGATGCAGCAAAGTAGAGATAAGTATTTCCCTTAGTTTGAGAACCAAGGTATCAATGCAGTAGGAGGAACACACAAGTCACCAATGGTTGCACCTACACAAACAAACAAATACGTGCACCCAATGCGATAAAGGGGTTGTCAATCTCTTCACGGTTACTTGCAAGGATGAGATCTGATAGAGATAGGTATAAAAGATAAATAAAAGTGCAAAACTAAGTAAAAGTAAATAAATTGCAGCAAGGTATTTTTGGATTTTTGATTTTATAGATCTGAAAATAATATGATAAAAATAGACCCAGGGGCCATAGTTTTCACTAGAGGCTTCTCTCTTGAAAGAACACATACGGTGGGTAAACAAATTACTGTTGAGCAATTGATGGAAAAGCGCAAAGTTATGATGATATCTAAGGCAATGATCATGAATATAGGCATCATGTCCGTGACAAGTAGTCCGACTCCTGCCCGTATGTACTACTATTACTCCACACATCGACCACTATCCAGCATGCATCTAGTGTATTAAGTTACCAAGAACAGAGTAACACCATAAGCAAGATGACATGATGTAGAGGGTTAGATCCAATCAATATGGTATAAACCCCATCTTTTTATCCTTAATGGCTAATACGTCTCCAACGTATCTATAATTTTTTATTGTTCCATGCTATTACATTATCTGTTTTGGATGTATTATATGCATTAATATGCTATTTTATATTATTTTTGGGACTAACCTATTAACCTAGAGCCCAATGTCAGTTTCTGTTTTTTCCTTGTTTTTGACTTTTACAGAAAAGGAATATCAAACGGAGTCCAAACGGAATAAAACTTTACGATGATTTTTCTTGGACCAGAAGACACCTACGTGACTTGGAGAGAGGGCCAGAAGAGTCCCGAGGAGGCCACAAGCCCTCCAACCCTAATTCCACCTCTATAAATTTAGAAATATTCCCCAAACATCTGAGGCGTCCACCAAAATATTTTTCCGCCACCGCAAGCCTCTGTTCCCGTGAGATCCCATCTTGGGGCCTTTTTTGGCGATCTGTCGGAGGGGGATTCGATCACGGAGGGCCTCTACATCGACCTTGCTGCCCTTCCGATGATGCGTGAGTAGTTTACCACAGACCTACGGGTCCATAGCTAGTAGCTAGATGACTTCTTCTCTCTCTTTGATCTTCAATACAATGTTCTCCTCGATGTTCTTGGAGTTCTATTCGATGTAATACTCTTTTGCGGTGCGTTTGTTGAGATCCGATGAATTGTGGATTTATGATCAGATTATCTATGAATATTATTTGAGTCTTCTCTGAACTCTTTTATGCATGATTAAGATATCTTTGTATTTCCCTTCGAACTATCGGTTTAGTTTGGCCAACTAGATTGGTTTTTCTTGCAATGGGAGAGGTGCTTAGTTTTGGGTTCAATCTTGCGATGTCCTCACCCAGTGACATAAGGGGTAGCGAGGCACGTATTGTATTGTTGCCATCAAGGATAAAAAGATGGGGTTTATATCATATTGCTTGAGTTTATCCCTCTACATCATGTCATCTTGCTTAAGGCGTTACTCCGTTCTTATGAACTTAATACTCTAGATGCATGCTGGATAGCGGTCGATGTGTGGAGTAATAGTAGTAGATGCAGGCAGGAGTCGGTCTACTTGTCACGGACGTGATGCCTATATTCATGATCATTGCCTTAGATATCGTCATAACTTTGCGTTTTTCTATCAATTGCTCAACAGTAATTTGTTTACCCACCGTATGCTATCTTCAACAGAGAAGCCTCTAGTGAAACCTATGGCCCCCGGGTCTATTTTCCATCATATATTTTCAGATCTATAAACCAAAAAACCCAAAAATACCTTGCTGCAATTTATTTATATTTACTTTAGTTTGCTCTTTATTTATCTTTTATACCTATCTCTTTTAGATCTCACTCTTGTTCGTGACCGTGAAGGGATTGACAACCCCTTTTTCGCGTTGTGTGCAAGTGTTTGTTACTTTGTGTAGGTGCATAGATTGGAGACTTGCTTGTGCCTCCTACTGGATTGATACCTTGGTTCTTAACTGAGGGAAATACTTATCTCTACTTTGCTGCACCACCCTTTCCTCTTCAAGGGAAAAATCAACGCAAGCTAAAGAAGTAGCAGGAAGAATTTCCAGCGCCGTTGCCCAGGAGGTTCTACATCAAGCCTACCAAGTACCCATCATAAACTCTCATCTCTTGCATTACTTTATTTGCCATTTGCCTCTCGTTTTCCTCTCTCCCACTTCTAAAACGTTTTCGGAAAAACACAAAAATATTTGCCTTTTTATTCGCCCTTCTTTCGTTCGTCTTTTCATTTGCTTGCGTGCTAGATTGTTTGCTTGTCCTTATGGCTCAACCCAAGAGCCTTGATCCTTACTATAGGAAGTTGGAAGAAATTAAAAATAATGCAAAAAGTTTTATGTCCTTATAATTTGAGCATAATAGTTTCTTTAGGAACGAACTTAAAGAACAAAAAACTATGATGGAATATATTAATAAGGAGCTTGATGATGTTACTAAGGAAATATATGGACTTAAATCTCAATTTGCTCATATTGAAAATTTAGTAGGCCAAATTTTCGATAAGCAAACTGAAAGAAATATGCCCTAGAGGTAATAATAAAGTTGTTATTTTGTATTTCCTTATTCATGATAAAGGTTTATTGTTCATGCTAGAATTGTATTTATCGGAAACCTAAATACATGTGTGAATACATAAACAAACACCGTGTCCCTAGTGAGCCTCTACTTGACTAGCTCGTTGATCAAAGATGGTTATGGTTTCCTAACCATGGACATGAGTTGTAATTTGATAACGGGATCACATCATTAGGAGAATGATGTGATGGACAAGACCCATCCGTTAGCTTAGCATAATGATCATTCAGTTTTATTGCTATTGCTTTCTTCATGTCAAATACATATTCCTTTGACTATGAGATTATGCAACTCCCGGATACCGGAGGAATGCCTTGTGTGCTATCAAACATCACAACGTAACTGGGTGATTATAAAGATGCTCTACAGGTATCTAATAACGGTTCGACCAATAAAGATCTTCATAGAATATGTAGGAGCCAATATGGGCATCCAGGTTCCGCTATTGGTTATTTACCGGAGAGGTGTCTCGGGCATGTCTACATAGTTCTCGAACCCGTAGGGTCCGCACGCCTAACGTTCGATGACGATATAGTATTATATGAGTTATGTGATTTGGTGACCGAATGTTGTTCGGAGTCCCGGATGAGATCACGGACATGACGAGGAGTCTTGAAATGGTCGAGAGGTAAAGATTGATATATAGGACGATGGTATTCGAACACCGGAAGTGTTTCGGGGGGTACCGGGTACTTATCGGGTCATCGGAAGGGGTTCCGGGCACCCCCGGCAAAAGATATGGGCCTTATGGGCCAAGAGGGGAAACGCACCAGCCACAAGGGGCTGGTGCGCCCCCCATATGGGCCGGCCTAAGGAGGAAAAGGAAAGGGGAGAAGGGAAAGGTAAGTGTGGATTCGGATTCCCACTTCCTTCCCCCTCCGATAAACACCTTCGGAGATACCTGTAGAGCATCTTTATAATCACCCAGTTACGTTGTGATGTTTGATAGCACACAAGGCATTCCTCCGGTATCCGGGAGTTGCATAATCTCATAGTCAAAGGAATATGTATTTGACATGAAGAAAGCAATAGCAATAAAACTGAACGATCATTATGCTAAGCTAACGGATGGGTCTTGTCCATCACATCATTCTCCTAATGATGTGATCCCGTTATCAAATGACAACTCATGTCCATGGTTAGGAAACCATAACCATCTTTGATCAACGAGCTAGTCAAGTAGAGGCTCACTAGGGACATGGTGTTTGTTTATGTATTCACACATGTATTTCAGTTTCCGGTTAATATAATTCTAGCATGAATAATAAACCTTTATCATGATTAAGGAAATATAATAATAACCATTTTATTATTGCCTCTAGGGCATATTTCCATCGGGATAAGGAAAGGGGAGAAGGGAAAGGTAAGTGTGGATTAGGATTCACACTTCCTTCCCTCTCCCCCCTCTTTCCTTCCCCCTTCGACAAACATGGCAGGGGGGCGGCCAAGGGCAGGAGCCCAAGTAGGATTCAGACCTACTTGGGGCGCCCCTTGGCCTCTCCCCTCTCCCTCCCACCTATATATATATGAGGAGGGGGGTGCCTAGCACACCCCAGACAATTGCCTAGCCGTGTGCGGCGCCCCCCTCCACCGTTTACACCCCCGATCATATTTTTGTAGTGCTTAGGCGAAGCCCTGCGAAGATCACTTCACCATCACCATCACCACGCCGTCGTGCTAACGGAACTCATCTACTACCTCGACATCTTGCTGGATCAAGAAGGCGAGGGACGTAACCAAGCTGAACGTGTGCAGAACGCGGAGGTGCCTTGCATGCGGTACTTGATCGGTTGAAGCGCGAAGAAGTTCGACTACATCAACCGCGTTGTGAAACGCTTCCACTTACGGTCTACGAGGGTACGTAGACACACTCTCCCCCTCGTTGCTATGCATCTCCATGGATAGATCATTGCGTGTGCGTAGAATTTTTTTTGTTTTCCATGCAACGATTCCCAACACAAACCACTTTGGTAAATAAGATGGCCACTAAACCGGAGTCCTTTGATAATAATGATGAAGATCTTAAAGTGATTGGTGTGACTCCTATTGAATCTTTGTTTGCTAATATAAATCTTGATAAAGATGAGACTGGAGATGAGTCAACTTTAGCTAGAAGGCGTCCCAATAATTTAGAGTTTAAAGATCTTAATGAAAAAATTGATAAAAGTGGGATTGGAGAGGTCAAAACTTTAAATAGCGATGAACCCACTCTTTTGGATTTCAAGAACTTTAATTATGATAATTGTTCTTTGATAGATTGTATTTCCTTGTTGCAATCCATGTTAAATTCACCTGATGCTTACAATCAAAATAAAGCTTTTACTAAACATATCGTTGATGCTATGATGAAATCTTTTGAAGAAAAACTTGAGTTGGAAGTTTCTATCCCTAGAAAGATTTATGATGAGTGGGAACCCACTATTAAGATTAAAATTAAATATTATGAATGCAATGCTTTGTGTGATTTGGGTGCTAGCGTTTCCGCAATTCCGAAAACTTTATGTGATGTGCTAGGTTTTCATAAATTTGATGATTGTTCTTTGAATTTGCATCTAGCGAATTCCACTATTAGGAAACCTATGGGAAGGATTAACGATGTTCTTATTGTTGCAAATAGGAATTATGTGCCCGTAGATTTTATTGTGCTTGATATAGATTGCAATCCTACATATCCTATTATTCTTGGGAGACCTTTCCTTAGAACGATTGGTGCAATTATTGATATGAAAGAAGGAAACATTAGATTTCAATTTCCGTTAAGGAAGGGCATGGAACAATTTTCAAAAAGAAAATTAAGTTGCCATATGAATCTATTATGAGGGCTACTTATGGATTGCATACCAAAGATGACAATACCTAGATCTATGTTTTATGCCTAGCTAAGGGCGTTAAACAATAGCGCTTGTTGGGAGGCAACCCAATTTTAATTTTATGTTTTATGTTTTATGTTTTTGGTTCTATTTTTCAATAAATACACATTATTACCTCTGTAGTAATTGTGTTTTGGTGTTTTAATTAGTGTTTGAGCCAAGCAAGACCTTTGGGATGCTTTGGTACATCATTGATTTGGTTTTGCTGAAAAATAGAAACTTTTGCATCAAGTAACAGAATTGTTTAAATTCACTGGAGCGTGTAAAAATTCTGCATTGTTTACACAAGATTGATATATGAATTTCCTCTGTTGTCCTAATTTTTCAGAAATTTTTAAGTTATGTACGTATGATTAATATTCTGGTTACTACAGACTGTTCTGTTTTTGACAGATTCTGTTTTTTATGTGTTGTTTGCTTATTTTGATGAATCTATGGGTAGTATTGGAGGGTATGAACCATGAAGAAGTTGGAATACAGTAGATATAACACCAATATGAATTAAGAATGAGTTCACAACAGTACCTAAAGTGGTGATTTATTTTATTATTCTAATGGATCTTATGAGTTTTCTGTTGAGTTTTGTGTTGTGAAGTTTTCAAGTTTTGGGTAAAGATTTGATGGACAACGGAATAAGGAGTGGCAAGAGCCTAAGCTTGGGGATGCGCAAGGCACCCCAAGGTAATATTAAAGGACAACTAAGCATCTAAGCTTGGGGATGCCCCGGATGGCATCCCCTCTTTCGTCTTCAATCCATCGGTAAATTTACTTGAGGCTATATTTTTATTCACCACATGATATGCGTTTTGCTTGGAGCGTCTTGTATGATAAGAGTCTTTTCTTTTTAGTTTGCCACAATCATATTTTCTGTACACACCTTTTGAGAGGGACACGCATTAATCGTGAATTTATTAAAATACTATATGTGCTTCACTTATATCTTTTGAGCTAGGCAGTTTTGCTCTAATGCTTCACTTATATCTTTTTAGAGCATGGCGGTTGCTTTATTTTATAAAAATTTTGAAGTCTCATGCTTCACTTATATTATTTTGAGAGTCTTAAATAGCATGGTAATTTGCTTAGGTTATGAATTTAGTCCTAATATGATTGGCATCCAAGAGGGATATAATAAAAACTTTCATATAAAGATCATTGAATAAGATGAGAAGTTTGATTCCTTGCATTTGTTTTGAGATATAAAGATGGTGATATTAGAGTCATGCTAGTGAGTAATTGTGGATTGGTAGAAATACTTGTGTTAAAGTTTGTGATTCCCGTAGCATGCACGTATGGTGAACCGTTATGTGATGAAGTCGGAGCATGATTTATTTTTTATTGTCTTCCTTATGAGTGGCAGCCGGGGACGAGCGATAGTCTTTTCCTACCAATCTATCCCCCTAGGAGCATGCGTGTAGTACTTTGTTTTGATGGCTAATAAATTTTTGCAATAAGTATGTGAGTTCTTTATGACTAATGTTGAGTCTATGGATTATACACACTCTCACCCTTCCACCATTGCTAGCCTCTTTAGTACCGCGCAACTTTTGCCGGTGCATTAAACCCACCATATACCCTTCCTCAAAACAGCCACCATACCTACCTATTATGGCATTTCCATAGCCATTCCGAGATATATTGCCATGCAACTTCCACCGTTCTGTTTATTATGACACGCATCATCATTGTCATATTGCTTTGCATGATCATGTAGTTGGCATAGTATTTGTGGCAAGGCCACCGTTCATATTTTTTATACATGTCACTCTTGATCATTGCACATCCCGGTACACTGCCGGAGGCATTCATATAGAGTCATATCTTGTTCTAGTATCGAGTTGTAATTCTTGAGTTGTAAGTAAATAAAAGTGTGATGATCATCATTATTAGAGCATTGTCCCATGTGAGGAAAGGATGATGGAAGCTATGATTCCCTCACAAGTTGGGATGAGTCTCCGGACTTTATAAAAAATAAAAGAGGCCAAAGAAGCCCCAACAAATGAGAGAAATGAGAGAAGGGACAATGTTACTATCCTTTTTCCACACTTGTGCTTCAAAGTAGCACCATGATCTTCATGATAGAGAGTCTCCTATTTTGTACTTTCATATACTAGTGGGAATTTTTCATTATAGAACTAGGCTTGTATATTCCAATGATGGGCTTCCTCAAATTGCCCTAGGTCTTCGTGAGCAAGCAAGTTGGATGCACACCCACTTAGTTTCCTTTTGAGCTTTCATACACTTATAGCTCTAGTGCATCCGTTACATGACAATCCCTACTCACTTGCATCGATATCAATTGATGGGCATCTCCATAGCCCATTAATTTGACTAGTTGATGTGAGACCTTCTCCTTCTTTTTGTTTTCTCCACAACCACCATATTCTATTATACCTATAGTGCTATATCCATGACTCACGCTCATGTATTGCGTGAAAGTTGAAAAAGTTTGAGAACACCAAAAGTATGAAACAATTGCTTGGCTTGTCATTGGGGTTGTGCATGATGAAATACTTTGTGTGATGAAGATGGAGCATAGCCAGACTATATGATTTTGTAGGGATAACTTTCTTTGGCCATGTTATTTTGAGAAGACATGATTGCTTTATTAGTATGTGATACGTCTCCAATGTATCTATAATTTTTTATTGTTCCATGCTATTATATTATCTGTTTTGGATGTTTTATATGCATTAATATGCTATTTTATTTTATTTTTGGGACTAACCTATTAACCTAGAGCCTAGTGCCACTTTCTGTTTTTTCCTTGTTTTTGAGTTTTACAGAAAAGGAATATCAAACGGAGTCCAAACGGAATAAAACTTTACAATGATTTTTCTTGGACCAGAAGACATCCACGGAGCTTGGAGAGGGGGTCAGAAGATGGCCGAGGAGGCCACAAGCCTGCCAGGCGCGCCCCGGGGGGGGGGGGGGTGCCCTGAGGGCTTGTGGGCCCCTCGGGGGTCCTCCAACCCTAATTCTTGTGCTATAAATTCCCAAATATTTCCAAACCACCAGAGGCGTCCACCAAAATACTTTTCCGCTGCCGCAAGCCTCTGTTCCCGTGAGATCCCATCTTGGGGTCTTTTCCGGCGATCTGCAGGAGGGGGATTCGATCACGGAGGGCCTCTACATCAATCTTGCTGCCCTACCGATGATGTGTGAGTAGTTTACCACAGACCTACGGGTCCATAGCTAGTAGCTAGATGGCTTCTTCTCTCTCTTTGATCTTCAATACAATGTTCTCCTCGATCTTCTTGGAGATCTATTCGATGTAATACTTTTTTGCTGTGTGTTTGTTGAGATCCGATGAATTGTGGATTTATGATCAGATTATCTATGAATATTATTTGAGTCTTCTCTAAACTCTTTTATGCATGATTAAGATATCTTTGTATTTCTCTTCGAACTATCGGTTTGGTTTTGCCAACTAGATTGGTTTTTCTTGCAATGGGAGAGGTGCTTAATTTTGGGTTCAATCTTGCGGTGTCCTCACCCAGTGACAGAAGGGGTAGCGAGGCACGTATTGTATTGTTGCCATCGAGGATAAAAAGATGGGGTTTTCATCATATTGCTTGAGTTTATCCCTCTACATCATGTCATCTTGCTTAAAGCGTTGCTCTGTTCTTATGAACTTAATAATCTAGATGCAGGCAGGAGTCGGTCGATGTGTGGAGTAATAGTAGTACATGCAGAATCGTTTCGGTCTACTTGTCACGGACGTGATGCATGTATTCATGATCATTGCCTTAGATATCGTCATAACTTTGCGTTTTTCTATCAATTGCTCAACAGTAATTTGTTCACCCACCGTATGCTATCTTCAATAGAGAAGCCTCTAGTGAAACCTATGCCCCCTGGGTCTTTTTTCCATCATATATTTTCATATCTATAAACGAAAAAACCCAAAAATACCTTGCTGCAATTTATTTGTTTTTTACTTTGCCCCCTGGGGACGGAGGAAGTACGTTTTAGTAATCTTTTATACCTATCTCTATTAGATCTCACTCTTGTTCGAGACCGTGAAGGGATTGACAACCCCTTTTTCGCGTTGAGTGCAAGTGTTAGTTAGTTTATGCAGGTGCATAGATTGGAGACTTGCTTGTGCCTCCTACTGGATTGATACCTTGGTTCTTAACTGAGGGAAATACTTATCTCTACTTTGCTGCATCACCCTTTCCTCTTCAAGGGAAAAAAAATCAACGCAAGCTCAAGAAGTAGCAGTATGCTTGAAGTATTATTGTTTTTATGTTAATATTAAACTTTTGTTTTGAATCTTATGGATCTGAACATTTTTACCACAATAAAGAAGATTGCATTGATAAATATGTTAAGGGGAGAAACAGTTGCTCTGAAGGGACACGATCCCCCTCCCCCTCTCGTGACCGAGTCGCCCCCGCGGGCGACCAGCCGCGCTCCGGCCCCCTCTCCCCCCATCCCCACCCCTCAGCCGCGTTCCTGGCGCGGCGCGGGCGAGCGGCTGGCCGGCGGTGCCGTCGTTGGGGAGGGTCTGTGGCGTGACCTTCGAGAGGCGGGGGAGCAACGATGAGCGGCTGGGTGCTGGCGGCGCCGATGCCGGCCTGCTGGAGCATGGCCGGTGGGGCTTAGCGGGCCTGTTTCGGGCCCGGCCGGGCCAGGGGTGGCCTGGTATGCCCTGCTGCACGACGGCGGTGGAGGTGGTTCCCTCCCGTTCGGCTACGGTGCTGCTGCTCCCGTCGCTTGGCGCTTCTCTCCTGTCCTCTTGGCCTCGTGGTGGTGCTCTCAGTGAGGCGGCGTGGGTGGCGGCGCAACCGCGATGGCGCATGCTGGTGGACGGCGGTTTGGCTGGTCGGCTCCGGTCCGGTTGGGCGGTGGGGTTTGGAGTGCGGGAGAAATCCTTGCCGGTTCTTCCGGCTCCGATGCGGTGACACCTGCGGGTGCCGCCATTCCTTCCTGGAGGGTGTCGGTGGTATCCATCCCCCACTTCCTTCCGCGTGCCGGGGGAAACCCTAGGACACGTCCGGGCAGCAGCGTCGTCGGCGTCGCATTCCTTCTTGGAGATGCTGCTTGGTACGCGGTGGATCGGAGCCTCGGACTGTGGTGGAATGTTTCCGGAGGGCGCAGCGGTGGTGGGTCATCCGCGTTCTGTCGAGCTGCGGTTGTTGGCATTTGTTTCTTTTTCTTTTTCTTTGGGCTTGATGTGCTGCTCGCCCCAACAATGCTATGTGATCGGTGGTGGTTGCTTTGGAATACAAAGGGGGCGGAAACCCTTTTTCGGTAAATATGTTGGTAGCATTTCACATTAAAAATTCTGTTTTTATCATTTAACTACTCGAGGACGAGCAGAAATTAAGTTTGGGGATGATTGATACGTCTCCAACGTATCTATAATTTTTGATAGTTCCTTGTCATACGACTAGATAGGACGGGCGCTGACCTGTCGTGGGATGGCGGCGGTCTGGTGGCGTGGAAGTTTCAGCGGAGCGGCTGTGGTTTGTGCGGTAGCTTTTTGCTTTTCCTTTTTCATTTACTCCGTGTATTAGCTTTGCCTGAAGTCAAACTACATAAACTCGTACCAAATTTGTAGAAAAATACTACTATTAATAGCACATACAATATCAAATCAATGTCATCAGATTCTTGATTGGATATGTTTTCTCCTCATATAAATCTGTCACTCACTGTAAATGTTTATATTGTTCTCTATAAATTTGGTCAAATTTCGCAAAGTTTTGACTTTAGTCAAAGAAAAGATTGAGAGGAGAAGATAAAAATGGAGGGAGTATGTACATTTTCGTAGTCCCGGCCGGACCTGGAGACGGAGGAGGATGTCGAATATGAGCATTCGTACGTGTACCATTTTATTCGTGAAATGCACACAAAAGAAAAAGAAAAACAAAAAGACGGTTGTTGGTGTACGTGCATCGGCAAGGTGCAGACAAACTTTGGGAGCAGTTTTTGGATTAGAAAAAGTTGAAACTGAAACAAACAGCTATTTTAGAACAGTTGTGGAACCACAAACCAAAACTGTTTCGAGGTATTTTCAGTGTAACAGCCCAAAGCACGTCTCGGGGTACTTTACAGCCAAAGCTGTTTATCTAGACTCTCTGCTTTTGGCGTTTAGTCGTAATTATGTCATAAATGTCGCCGCAGGCACGACCTATCTCTCCCTTCGTCCCTCCTCCTGAAACATAGCGTTTTCATCAGCCCACAGTCGTTTTCACAGCTACGTTGCCAAACAGCTAACCTTCACTGTAGCTGTTTCCTCAGCACAGCAGTTTTGCCAGCACAACAAGTTCACAGCTGAATCTGTCGAAATTGAAGCCCAATCAAACACAGCCATAGGAATCCCGGCCGGAACCTATCCCACCGGGCTCACCCACCCGCAGCCTGGCCCCACCAACAAGTGTCACTCCACCGGTCCACCCCTCGTCCTCCAATGCTTTTGCCCTGCGCCGTACTCTTCGGCCGTTTCCCCATCCCTACAGAACCAGTCTCGCCTCCCGTCGCCGTCACCAGTGCCCACCGTCGTCGCCACGCGCCACCGTCGCCATCGCCGCCCCGCCACAAAACAGACCCAATCCGAACACAATGGGGTCCTCCCCCGCGGCCGCTTTCCCCCATGGCGTCGTCGTCGCTGACCGACGCCGCCGCTGCTGATCCCGACCCGACGACCCCCGCCAGGCCCGCCCCCGTCGCCGTCCCCAGCCTGCACCCGCACCTGCACCACCTGCTCGACCGCCGCGACACGCCGCGGGGGACCGCGTGGGAGGAACCCCAGAGGGCGACGCCCGCGATGGACGGGACTCCGCCGCCCAAGCCCGAGGCGAAGCTGGCGGCCGGCGAGGCCGGGTACGTCCTCGAGGACGTGCCGCACGTCTCCGACTACCTCCCCGATCTCCCGGTGAGTTGCCCGCCCCGGCCCGGCCGTCCCGCGGGGAGCGTGTTCCTGCGTGCGTGGATCGATCCGGGGGTCGGACCGGTCGCCGCCGCGCTGGATCGCTGGCTCATGGAGCAGTTGGCCGGCCGCGGGATCACGCTGCCAAGCGGCAGAACGCGGAATCTCATCAAGATTCTCCGCGATCTAAAGCTGTTGCTACCTTTTGTTATTATTAAATTAAATACTATAGTACCTTTTGTTGGCTAGTTCTATTTGCGTCATGGCGTGGGCACTTTTGGGGATTGGAACAGCGATGGCCATCGAAAGTGGTCACCCAACTTAACTTTTCCCTCTTTCGCTTGTTTCTTATATATGTTGTGATGCCGTTTTAGGTGTCCTCTGATTAATCACACAAAATATGTTGAATCTTTGAGCTCAATGTTACTTTGATGATGACCGTTTTGCTGTTTGATGTGGCAGACCTACCCAAATCCACTGCAAGATAACACGGCGTACTCTGTTGTCAAGTAAGACTGAACTCGCTGCTAACTGGCTTCACTCCTGGTTTTCCTCTGCACATTGTTGTTGACTGCAAGATGAAATATGCTGTTTGCAGGCAGTACTTCGTTAACCCGGATGACACCGTCTGCCAGAAGGTGAGTTCTTGAGAGATTCGCCGTGTACTCGTGTTTCCTTTCTGTCAACAAAATGACAAGTGTTTTGGTTTAGACAGTCTTCATTTTGATTCGGTGTCTTGCACGGCTCAATGCAGATTGTTGTTCACAAGGATGGCCCAAGAGGAAACCACTTCCGTCGTGCCGGACCTCGCCAAAGGGTATATCACGTGATCACGTCGTGTTTATGCTGATATAGCGTCTGCGAAGAGAAGGATTTTTCTCTAACATCGTTTTTGTCTCCATCAGGTCTATTTTGAACCTGACGAGGTCCATGCATGCATTGTTACCTGTGGAGGACTCTGCCCTGGACTTAACACTGTAATTAGGGAAATTGTATGCGGCTTATCTGACATGTACGGTGTCACCAAGATACTTGGGATTCAGGTAAGCTGCTGCTCAATTACATTGCATCACAAATTTCAATGCCAAGAGGCTATTTCCCCACTGGATTCTGTTGCTTCTTTCCGTATCCTGGGATAACTGGTATACACTTCCATTATTTCTGTTACAACTGTCCAATCACATCAACCTGATATCCGGGAAGATGCATCATGCAAAAGCCAAGTATGATAATGGATATATATTCCAGTTTGAGAATTTGACAGTTGTAACAGTCAATAATGAAAATATTCCCGGATATCTGCTATAGTTTGAGAATGACAGTTTGAGAATCTGCTATAGTTGTGACAGTTGTAACAGTTTGCTTTTTTTTTTTTATAGAATTGTGTATTCAATAATTAGACCTAGCGCCGGAAAATATTCTAGCAAATTTGTCACGTGGAGTATGCTGTACATCTATAGCAGATTCTTTTCACTTACAAACTGGATTACAGCAAGTTTTTTATGTGTGGGATTAGGTATTATAGGAAAAACAATAACAATGGCCTCACAAGAAACTGAGATATCGATACTACATTGGTTCTCTGTCTTCTAATGTTATGATTATTTTTGTGTAGGGTGGGTATAGAGGTTTCTATGCTCGCAACACCATCGACTTGACTCCAAAGAGCGTAAATGACATTCACAAAAGGGGCGGAACTATTCTTGGCTCGTCACGAGGAGGCCATGACACCATGAAGATTGTTGATAGCATTCAGTACCGTGGTATAAATCAGGTGAAGTAAAGAAACACCATTTATACTATTTTTCCTTCTTTGTCTTTTAGGATCACTTTGTTCTTCCCTTGCATTGTAGTAGTAAAAGTTATTTCAAACCTAGACATCGTAAGCTTGTGTGTTGGTTTCACTCTCTCATTTTTTTTGTCCAGGTGTATGTTATTGGTGGTGATGGTAGTCAAAGGGGCGCAGGAGTGATTTTTGAAGTAAGCTCAACTATAAACCAGAACAAAGCTCTCTTTAAGCTGATTGAATTAGAGCTCTTACTCTCAACATTTTGTCGTTTATGATATCCTTTATAGCTTATAATGTGAATGAAATGGCATATTGATATTAAATCAACTGTATATTGTAACATTTTTTTTGCTGATATTAAAACAACCGTACATTTTTTTTTCTGAAACAAGTTTGTAAATGTACTGCTTACATGAATCTTAACTCAGGAGGTTAGAAAGCGTGGTCTCAAAGTTGCTGTTGCTGGCATTCCTAAGACTATTGATAATGACATCCCGGTAATACTCTGCTCCATGCTATCATGATATTACGGTGATAATACATTCTTCCCTTTGTATCCCTGAATGGATTGCTACCCTTGTTTCAGGTAATTGACAAGTCATTTGGTTTTGACAGTGCAGTTGAGGAAGCTCAACGTGCCATAAATGCCGCTCATGTAGAGGCTGGAAGTGCTGATAATGGAATAGGCCTTGTAAAGCTAATGGGCCGATACAGTGGTAAGTTTATAGTAGCCAACTGTATACTTGGACACAATATAATATGCTATCAGCCAATTGTCTCCTTTGACACATTTAGCTGAAAAAGTTGCCTCTTAATATATTTTCTGAAATGAGCATCTTTAAAGAAATTCGAGTGCTTCTTTTGGACTCTTAGATATATTGTTGTTATTAACAGTTTCCTGTGAAGTTCTACTATTACTTATTGATGTTAACAACCTAAGTGTTATCTACTGCTCTAAGAAATCTAAACAAAACTTGTTCAGCTTTGTTGTTAATTTATATGCATGTCTTGTGCTGCTTTCCGTGCTGTTGCAAGTAAAACACATGGCAGTAGCTGACATATGTGACCTTATCGGGTTGTGGGTGTTCCACATTCTTTTGGTTAGCATTTGGCTTGTTCCCCCTGTTTGTGAAGGCAACACTTCAACTTTTAAAACCGAACATACCTATGTGCTGTAGCAACTTCGACAGTAATAATGTAAGTTTGCCCATTTACTCTTTTTTCTATACCATATTTTTGATCCAGTACTATTTTTTATTGATGCAGGTTTCATCGCACATTATGCCACCCTAGCAAGCAGAGATGTGGTATGTTAGCTTCTCCAGCAAGTGGAAACTTTTAATTGACCTTTACACTCAAGATAAGGGCTTAATTTTTGTCAACTGAACTAACACACATTTTGTCATTTTCTCTGTATCAGGATTGTTGCTTGATTCCGGAGTCACCTTTCTATCTGGAAGGTGAAGGTGGACTCTTCAAGTATATAGAAAAGCGGCTGAAGGAGAACGGTCATATGGTCATTGTCGTTGCGGAGGGTGCAGGACAGAAACTTATTGCCGAAAACATGAAGGAAATGGGGCAAGATGCTTCTGGCAACGCACTGCTTCTTGATGTTGGTCTTTGGTTATCTCAGAAGATAAATGTGAGACTTGGAAATTCGCTTTGCATCCTCCATATGTCTACTTTGTGTGGTTTGACATTTCACTTCTTGTAGCTCCTTTCTGCGCTAGCTGACACCGTTTTATTCTATTTTCTATTTTGCAAATTCAGGAGCATTTCAAGAAAAACAAGACAACCATCAATCTGAAGTACATAGGTCAGTGGTCTGTCGTTTCTCTAACTTTCTCAGTCTCTTTGTCAAGTGCTTAATTTCAGACAAACATGCCTTTTGCAGATCCTACATACATGATACGCGCTATCCCTAGCAATGCATCGGACAATGTCTATTGTACACTACTGGCTCACAGTGTGGTCCACGGAGCCATGGCTGGATACACCGGTTTCACTGTCGGCCAAGTAAACGGCCGGCACTGCTACATTCCCTTCTACGTAAGCACCACATTCAGAACAAGTGTGTGGTTTATAAACTGTTCCAGTGCCCTCCATAACCGGTTCTTTGCTCCGCTCGCCAACTGCAGAGGATCACAGAGAAGCAGAACAAGGTCTCGATAACCGACAGGATGTGGGCAAGGCTTCTCTCCTCCACCAACCAGCCGAGCTTCCTCAGCAAGCAAGACGTCGACGATGCCAAGGTCGAGGATGAGAGGACGGCCAAGCTCTTGGACGGCTCGCCTTCCAACCCCAAGGTCGAAGATAAAGTTGCGACTTCCAACTCCAACGGTGTGAAGTGAGGCAGCCACGTCTGCTGATAGCTATGTGCGCATCGATTAGTACCCGCCAGCTGTATTTGTTGGTTCTTCCAATTGCCAAGTCACGCTTTAGTTAGTTCTTCTTCGAGTCGAAATTCCGGTGGTAAATAAATATGCACAGTTGGCTGGACTTTTCAGATATTTATTTGTGTTGCACAGGGTTCAGTTTCTCGATTTCGACCAGTTACCGGTAGGGCCTGGATGATCTTTTTACGGGTTTAAATCTCCACCATGGTTGGATAAATGACCAGGCAATTATTATGTTAACTTGCGATTTCATTGTGGTATGAGTGGCATTATTCTGTTCATGTATGTCAAAGAACGGCGCTCCCTTCGTTGCCGTTTAATGAGTACTCCCTCTGTCCTAAATTACTTGTTGCTCAAATAAATGTATCCAACAGTATATATATATATATTAAAATGTCAAAACATCTTACATTTAGAGACAAAGAGTGTAATAATTAAGTTCATTGTTTATACACGGCAGAATAAAATGCCCTTTAACATGTCATGAAGATGAAACTGTGAAGGCGGAGTATATGTTTTCGAACGATTTTTCTGAAAAAATCAAAGCATAAAAGCAAACCCTTGGCAAGGATTTTTTTTGGAGAAACCCTTGGCTTTTATTTTATTTTTTGAGGGAAGAAACCCTTGGCAAGGATGCTAGTTTTTTTTTAGAACGATCCCGTTCATAGAATTTCTTAATCAGGAAAGAGGCTGGAGCAGAGAAGCGGCCCAGGGGAGGACGCCCGTCCATGAGATGCATCGGCTGGATGCTGGTAGCCTGATTAGTCCCACCTCGGCCACGAAGTGGGCGTGGCAGGGAGGTAGCTGGGTATAAGAAGGGCAGGTGGGCGTTGGGTAGAAGGCATCTTTGCGCTTGGGGCAATGACGCAGCTAGTGAGGTTATACCGAGGCGCGTCAATTGCTGGTTGAAAACTATTTCCAAACCTCCTCTTTGGCCCTCACGGGTCATCGAGAATTTCTGGAAGGGCTCCCTCTCCTCGGAGAGGGCAAGGCCCTACAAATTCAACCTTAAAATTTTAAAGTTTAACTTACAAAATGAAATTTTGCTTGTTTGTCTTTACCAATCTATGATATCTTGTTTTCACATCATCTATCATCTCAAATTTATGTTTACTTAATTTTTAAACCATGGCATTTTTATTCATAGCAGAACAAAAAATGGGTTTTATTAGTGCCAAGAAAAACAAAATGCGGGATTTATTAGCGACAACAAAACCGGGCTTTATTTTCCATTTTATATTTGTACAGCAAAAAAGCCTCTAGGGCACTGACCAAAGATTCGTTTAGTGCCATATTTGGGGGGAGGAGGGGGGCTAAATATAGGTAAGATCTCCTCTACTTGAATGAAGGGAACAAATAGCGAGAGCGGACGTTTGGCTCCCGGGAGCCATGGAGGCCTTTTTTTGAAAACAAATCAAAATTCAAACCTTTTGGTTTCAAAAAAATCTGAAAAAAGTTGTGCAAGTAAACAAGTATGTTATGTCTATGTGTGTAAAATTTCAGAATGAAAAACGTTGAAATGTGACCTGTACAAAAAAGATAAATTCATGGCCTGGGAGGATGAATAGTATCATGTGTTAAAAAGCCTCAGATTTGTCTTTTTTGCACAGCCCTCATTTCAACTTATTTTGCCCTGATAATTTACACACATGTGTGTTATGCCTTCATGTATATGTGTGTTTTTTTTTCAGAAATTTTTGAAATGTACAAAATATGAAATTCGACAAAATTCAAAATTTTCAAAACCGAGCTCCATGGAGCTCGGCCTCCAAAGACAATATCCGACAAATAGCATGATATGTAACCATGCTGCATTAGATACCTGGTGGAATAACGGTGGCAAGTGGGAGTGCTCTACCTAGAGTGTGGTGGTGGATAAAGCTCGGCCTCTACTAAAGGCAGACGAGATGTCGATTTCAAACAAAGTAGAAAGATTTGGAGAAGAGCTAAGGAAGAAGATGACGGGTAGAGAAAATGAGGAACAAATATTTTCCTTCTCGGGCATATAGTGAGGGGTTCTACGTATGCTATTCATGTATGTGTTGGATGGTTGTCACAGTGTATAACTATGTAATATTGAGTAGTAAACGTTTCGTAGCTTATACACTATTGCCGCACCAATCTTGACGGTGAGACCAACGGCTGGAGATATGTCGCTATGTACTGCAACTGGTAAAATTTTCACTTTCTATCGGTATTGTAGACACTGGTACAGCGAGGTGCTATACACACGGTTTTTAACCCCTTTTCGCGACGGCATTTTGAACCGTCGTCAAGTGAGTGACTGCGATAGGGGGGCCCTTCCCACACGACCCAGAAACCGTCGGGGATATGAAGCCATCATCCAGAGGCCTTGCAAAATATAATCGTATGCGATACAGCACACACTAAATTCTTTCGCACATGTGGGATCGGTGATTAAACGTTTCTAATGACGCAGTGAAACCAAACGGTGTGTCGTAATGAACCGTTTGGGAAACAGTATGTAAGGCACACGGGCCAACATATGAACTGTGTACGATATGTGCCCCATCGCACACGAGTTTTCTGCAGAACCCGTCTGCCATGCAAGACTCTATCACACACGTTTCCCAACAATTACCGTGTGCGATAATGTTCTATCACAAACGGTTCAGGGGAACCTTCGCACACATACAAGTGCTGCAGACCGTTTGTGATTTGTTGTGTATCACCGACGGTTGCGACAAGAGTGACATGTGCTTTTCGTTTGGGATCCCACACGTTTCCTGAAAAATTTACGACTGAGATTGTATTTTACATTGGGCACGGTTTACTCCGAGCTCTCGTGTGCAATAATGTGGTATCACAAACGGTTCCGGAGCCTCTACGCACACATAGTAGTGCTGCAAATTGTCTGCGATCTGCTGTGTATCACCGACGGTTCCGCTACAATTGACGTATGCTTTCTGATGTGGATCGCACACACTCATTTAGTTGAACCGTGTGTGGAGCAATTGCCAGGTTAAAGCAAAAATATCCCATTTGAATCGGCATGCAAAAATCAAATTCGCCACAATATGCAATTGAACAAATAGTGTCCACAGGAAGAACATTCATCAGATTTCGCAACAATTGCAATTGAACATATGGTAGCTAAATTCTAATGATTTGTCGACACATATATGCATTATATAATTAATCATAGTGTATGAAATACGAAGACCTCATCAGATGGAAAACAATGAATCCATGCGTATATGTTTAGCGGCTAACTCTTACTCAATGTTTCAGGAGAACGCATGCTGAAATCTTCATTATCACCAGTGGGATTGATGTAGTGATTCAGGAAGAAGTCGCTGATAAATCTCCGAATCATCAGCAATTCACCAGCGGGGAGCGGTTCAGGGGTCCTCGGTTTTAAGATGAGCTGCAATATTTTTAAGATCAGAATGTGCCATATAAGTGGAGTAGAAGATATTAATTAAGATAGACTTACTGGTACTAATTCACGAGCATCTTCACAACTATCAGCAGATTTGCAGATGGAGATCATGTGTCTGCAAATATAGTATCCACAAAGGTTGGTCCCTGCTTGTTGCTGAGGACACTGAAATATTTTGTACAAAATTAGTCATGTATTTGTCCTGTTAGGAACAACCTAACCAGTGTTAGATGTATTTTTTTTCTTTGGACAGAAATAGAAAGAGGTTTATTTAGAAACTTGAACATTTGTCTAGTGTAAGAAAAGGTATTTGCAGACTATTGGATACATTTTCCAAAAATAACGGATTTCAGTGTGTTACCGGAGAAACGATCTCATGCTGCAGAGGTAGTTCCCTCTTGAACAGGTTCCCTGGTTTAGTTTTCCACAATGCGAGCACATTGCAAATGAAGATGAATTTTGACAACATCAATTATTGAACCAGATATGAATGCAAATTAATTTCAACATCATAGAATTCAATACCTATCCATGAATTGCTGAAGATGCGTCAGATCCTAAGCGTTTGTTGACTCTCTAAGAAAATTCATGTAGTAAACTGTGTTCTTGTTTGGAACAATGAATACCAATATCCAGTGATTGCTACATATTAAGAAAGCCATGAACTTACGAATTATGTCAAAATCTAAAAGACAATCAGTGTATGCGTGGTTGTTTACTTGACTTACCGTTCATGATATGGCCAGAGAAATGATTCTGCATGGGACGTGTTTTCGAAGATACGGACGGCCGTGTTAATGGCCCAGTCCCGTAGGTCCTTACCATCTAATGTTGTGCCATTTGCTAATGCAGGAGCTATGAAATACACACTCTCCCTTTTTCTTCTCTGCGCGTTCAATCCCCTGAGAGGAATAAAATGCAGTTAGTTGTTTATCATTTACAGCCTTGTATGGAGAAGTTGATCAGAGTTTGTTAAGTACTTACAAAATCAGTCATCTAATAAGAGTGACATCGAGCTCGTTGAAGTTGAAGAAGAGATGTAAGTCCTCGAAACCCACACTAATGGAACCAGCATCGTGTCGGAAATGATCTCTGTTATAGTGGACTAGCAGAACATGATGACTTGCTGACATTTGATCCATGCAATATTTATGTAACTCGCGGCAACTGGAGCTGCACTCATCAAAGTATTCGCCAACAAGAAATGGCTGGCCATGGACGTAATTGCGTGCTTCAAGTACGTCTGCTTTATTTTTAGCAAGCTGCAAATCTATTTCTTCATCATCCATGCCGTCAGAAATAATATTACTCCCCGATTCGAACAACTTGCTGTTAATTTGGTTCTGGGCGATGAGTGCTTTAAGTAAGAGGCAATCGTTCTCTTTCCTCTTCGCTCTCCCGGCGCGCTTCCTCGCAGGTGCAGTCTTTTTGGCCGCTTCCTTCTTGGTACTTGAAGCACTTCTGGTAGAATGTCTGGTTGGCTGAAAGGTAGACTGCCGAGCAGACGGTGAAGCTTCGACGGACTGCTTAGCAGACGGTTTAGCTATGTCGAACCGCTGAGCTGGTGGTGCTGCTGTGACGGACTGCTGGGCTGTAGGGGCAGAGGCATCGGACTGCTGACCATGCGTTGAAACTATGTCGGGTTTCTGCGCAGGTGGTGCCAACTTGTCGGTGTGCTGAGGAGGCCGTGCCAACGCGTTGGTTTGCTGAGCAGGAAGTGCTGACGCATTGGTATGCTGATCACGCGGCTGCGGACCGACGGACTGATGAGCAGTCGGTTCTGGACCTACAGACTGCTTAGCAGGTGGTTCCAAAGCATCAGACTGCTTAGCAGTCTGTTCCACCAGGTTGGTCTGCTGAGCATGTGCTGCAGCTGGGTCTTCCCTGCTTCAGCGGCCAGCATCTGAACCGGTGGTGCGTCTTCAGCAGTTGTAGGCCATGTCACTGGCTGCTCTGGGGCGGATGATGACATGGCCTATACGGCACAAAGTCGGGCCGGCTGATCACAGGTTGATGCATCAGCCGCCGGAATACGAGTATTAGGTTCTTTGGGGGAAGCACGCGAGAACTGTTGTGGCAAGGAGAGCGTCACCGGTTGAGGGGCGACATTGGTTGCTCTTGGCGGGGCTTCAGGGATCTCATCTATGAACTCTATTTCCTTTCATGGCCACTGGATGTGATGTAACCGTGTTTCTCCCAAGGTCCTTTGCTCATCAAAGTCTCCTAGGACATTCTTCAGGGCAAATTCATTGAATCCAGGCTTTACTTCAGTCACGTAGCACTTCACACAGCTCGGCTTCAATGGCACATTGTCCAACAAGAGGCTCTCTTTCAAGAAGGGTGGGCAAGCCCAGGCTGTTGCACATTTTAATGTACCTTCATAATGTGTAAGCACGCCCTTCAGTCTGTCTTTCATTCCAGATAGATCAGATATAGCATCATCATAAGCAGCTGCAATCTCAGTGTCACTAGGGTCAGCTGATGCACAGCTACTCTTGTGCGGTGTTGTCGCGCAATAACCAGCATCCTCCATGCCCGCCTCCCCTCCCATCTGCTGGCTATCTGTCAGTGTTAGAGTCTTCTGCATCATCATTGACTCCTCAATATCCTTTCGAACAGCCGGATACATGTCCTTTCTCAACCTTTCATACAATTCATTCTGCTTCATTTCACTCCTCTTTTTTTTCATGCTGAGCCTCTCTTCTTTGCTGAGTGTGAAAGCCCTCTTGTGCGGGACATTAACACCTATACCCCTTGCACGGCCAGGGGGCTCTCTTGTTTCCAGAGCATCGGACAGAATGTCACATGGCCCTGAGTTCCTGTAGAACCTTCCAGGGATCTTGGAAGCCTTTAACATCACGCGATACAGTTCTTCGTCATGTGAGTTTTCAAAGTAATAAGTTCCGTCATCACGCCTCCTTGCATGTGCCCGTAAGTAGTCTCTAGCGCGTTCGCCCCTGATTTCACTAAAGGCCGATTTCCCACCCGCCGCTACTGCTTCTTTGTCCTCCTGGTCCCATATCGGTTTCATGTTGTAGTATCCTACCACACCCATATGGTGGGGGTGTATGTTCCTCTTCTGAAGTTCCGATTGCTTGGCACTCTTCTCGGCAAACTCTGTAGTTGCCCTGACCCTTTTGAATTCTGCCCAGTCTGCCTTTGTAATTTGGGGGTATGTGGGGATTGGGTCCTTGCCTTCACTCAAGTACTTCTTGTACAACACGTGCTTCCAGTTTCGCCAAGCATCCCTAGCCTTCTTCAGTGTATCATGTTCCACCTGCATTCTCCACTGCTCTGGAACGTTGAAGTGATCCATGATCTCCCAGACTATCCTTTACTGTGTTTCCGTGTCAGCCTTCCGAAACCTCGGCAGATTAATGTTGAGCCTTGCCCTGCCAACAAATCCACACACACTCTTGAACCTCATGCGTGCTTTATCTGGTTTAGTTGGAGCCCAAGACTTTAAATCTATCTCGGTTACTTCATATACACCTTTAGGCTGGTGTGTGGGCTTCCTTGAAGCATTTCTCCGTGTCCTGACCGGAAGGGTAATTGATGCAGCTCTATCCCATTCACGATTACTTGATCCCTCACCACCTGCTGAAGACCTAGGGTTGTTGGAATCAGATGAAGATACATCGCCTGAAGCATGAGTGCTGTCGCTGCTACTCGGCATCTACAGAGAACACATGCGAAACTCAGGAAAGGAGGATAAGCATAAAACTAACAACTTGGTATCAAGCTGTCTAAACATGTCATGCAATAATTTAGAAAATGTAAGGCTTATTTGTTAAATTTGTGTGACTCGGGCGCCCGCGATATGTAAATCGGCAGTAACTTATTGGAACAAATACAGCTTATATGTACTAGTTAGGAAGGTAGATAATGAACATATATACGCTCTCCGTTATTTTATAGCCAATTTGGGAACATACGGAACGAAATAGGAAGAGAGATTGCGAGGAAATATGCCTCACTGCGATGGAGAGCAGTAACTAATAGGTTTATTATATTGACCCCGAATGAACTTGGGGGAACTGGGATCATTACGTTGACCCCGAATGAACTTGGGTTTTCTGATGATTTTACGCTTCTCTATTACATGGGTGTGTGATCCCTTGGCTGGCAACTCAGCAAATTCATCGTACTCGTCCTCATCAGCAACATCCTCGATACCCAGTACCCTCCTCTTCCCATGCATCACTACATGGCAGTTCTTATGCAAGGGGTCTTCCGCATAGAAAATCTGGGTAGCATCACTGGCAAGAATGAACGGGTCCGTGTGATATGCCATCGTTGTCCTGTTAACACAGGTCTTCCTGTAATCATCAACCTTTACATGACTAAGAGGGATCCATGCGCACCTGAATAATGCTACCTTAACTTTCACATAGTTAAGCTCCCAAATCTCTTTGATGGTTCCATAGTATACCCTTTTATCAGCTTCATCTACAGTCATGCATTCTATTCGAATAGAGCTGTTCTGATATGAGGTCTTCTCATCACGTTCCTCAGTGTAGAACGTGTATCCATTTATGTCATATGCTTGGTACGTCAACACCATAGGTGATGGCTTTTGTGCCAACCACGTAGCAATGTCATCGATGGATCCTTGTGCCAAACGATTCTTCAGCCATTCGGCGTAGTTCTTAGTGTGCTCCTTCATCTCCACATCTGATGAAGGCACCATTGGTAAAAAACTTTGGCGTATCTCCGCCAAGTGTTCTTTGGCATAAGCGCTGAGAACTGGGCTGTTAAGCAGTACCGTCAAATGGGCTTTCTCTGCCAATTCTCCGGGTGCAGCCATTTGTGTGCCAGCAAGGACCGGCTTACCTTTTAGCCTTCCCTCGTGGCGAGAGAGGGGCAAACCTATAGGTCTTTGTTTCATGTATTCGGTGCAAAACTCAACCACCTCCTCCGCGGTATAACCTTGTAGGATGCTTGCCTCTGGATGGTTTCGGTTCCGACAATAGCACTTCAGTATTCCCATGAACCGCTTGAAGGGATCCATGTTGCGAAGAAACATAGGACCACAATACTTTATCTCGTCGACAAGGTGCACAGTGAGATGGACCATGACATCAAAGAATGACGGTGGGAAAAACATCTCTAGATTGGACAATATTCTTGCAATATCATCTTGCATATGATCCAACTCTTCAGGATCTACAACTTTCTGCCATAGTTGGTTGAAGAAATCACAGAGCTCAATGAGTGTGTTTCTTATATCTTTGTCCATCAGATTCTTGATGGCGTCAACATTACGTGGCAATCATGTGACTTCATGTGTCCCAACTTCATTTTACATGAGCTCACATCCACGAGACTTCTGATGTTTGCGGAGTAGGAAGAGGGTATCTTAACTGACAACAAATAGGTGAAGAACTGTGTTGCTTCTTTTGTACTGAAATTGTAACTCTGGCGAGCTTTGATGAATTTGTCATCATCTTCTGCTTCACTCTTGCGTTTTGATTGATCAGCAAGCATATCGAGCCGTGCACCGTCACCATCCTTTGTTTTACCTTTAATCTTGAGCAGAGTACCAAGGATGCTTTCACATACGTTCTTCTCTACGTGCATGACATCGATGCAGTGACGTACACGTAGAATCTCCCAGTAAGGTAATTTCCAGAACACCCGATTTCTTCTTAAACACTTGACCCTTGGGTGTTTGTTTCACCGTCAAAGCGTGCTTCTTGCCAAGCACAACATTAATTTGTTTAGCCATGTTGTGGACCACCTCCCCATCATAGGGTCTTGGGCCCACATCTACCTCTGCCGTACCATCAAATTCAGCTTTCATCTTTCGGTATGGGTGATTTCTCCGTAAGAACCTACGATGACGCAAATACACGGTTTTGCGCAAGTTGGGAAGAAATCTGCTAGCTGTCCTATCCATGCATGTGACACACCCTACATCTCCCTTTGTTTTCTGCCCCGATGTGTTGCCTAATGCCGGCATATCTTGAATGGTGTGCACCAGCATCGCATGTAGATCAAAAATCTTCTTTTTGTAAGCATCATAACATTTTACAACAGGCGCATCTATCCACACTGTCGGCAGTTCTTCTACCAGTAGCTGAAAGTAAATGTCGATGTCATTTCCAGGTTGCTTCGGGCCTTGGATAATCCTTGACATCATAATGTATTTTTTTCTTCATACACAACCAAGGAGCTAGGTTATATATGCACAGAAGCACCGACCATGTACTGTGATTGGTGCTCATATCGCCAAAAGGATTCATCCCGTCAGTACACTCCTCGAGCCTTATACTTCTAGGATCCTTGGCAAAGTCTTGAAACTTGTTGTCGATTAATTCCCACTGAGCCCCATCTTTCGGGTGCCTCATATATTTATCCGCAGTTCGCTCATCATGATGCCACTGCAACCTCTTTGCCTCTGTAGGGTTTGCAAACAAATGCCTCAACCTTGGAATTAAAGGCAAGTACCAAATAACCTTGAACGGGATTCCTGTCTTGATCTCGTCGTCCAATTTGTACTTGTCCTTTGCTCTCCTGCGCTTGTATCGTGCATGCTTGCATATGGGACATGCACGCAAATCTTTGTACTCACCACGGTACAATATACAATCATTCACACAAGTGTGTATCTTCTGTACTTCAAGTTCCAATGGGCAAACAATTTTCTTCGCTTCGTTCGTACTTCTGCGGAGCACATTATCTTCTGGAAGAATTTCTTTGAAAAGACGTAACATCTCTGTGAAGCCCTTGTTTGATAGACCATTTGCTGCTTTAAATCTGAGAAGCGCCAGGGTGGCACTCAACTTGGAATATTTCTTTTTGCAACCTGAATACAATTCTTTCTTGGAGTCCGCATCAATGGTTGGCAGATCCTTGTACCCAATCATATCCTTTTTGGGCCCTTGAAATCTGCAATCATAGCAGCAAAATCTGGCATATCAAGATCGTCGTCATGTGCATCGACGTCTTGGTTTTCCAGTGGGCGTTTTGGCTTTCCGGTGTTCCATTGGTAGCTTGACGCCTCTGCCCCGATGTTAGATTCTACATCCATCTGACACTGATCGGGGTTTGGCATCTCGCAGCCCTGGGTATATTCATCCATGACCTGCTCTTCACCGTGTCTGGTCCAACGTGTATATCCATCCATGAATCCCCGAGAGAGTAAGTGCCACTGGACATCTCCAACTTCACGTGACTCTGTATTGGCACAATGAGTACATAGACACAGGATGTAATCCGCATCACCAATTCTCCTCTTTGTACTTTCAGCCAAATTTAGGGATGGCACCCGCAGGGTTTGGGTACGGGTGAAGCCACCGCATACCCTTACCCGCCATCCCAAACCTTACCCATCACCTGTACCCAATACCCGTTGGTGGGTACAATTTTTTCCCATACCCATCACCCATCAGGGTAAATGGGTACACGCGGGTAAAATTACCCAGATTTGCAACACATCAATTTGAGCATTACATAGCCATAAACAACTTATAATATTAATTCATAAACAACAACACATCATGACAGCAACACATACTCGTTCGTGGGCTAGCTATTGTGGTGCGGTGGCCTAACATGTATGCATGATTAGGTCTTTTTAGGGCTGTGGGATGTATATACATATAATATGTTTAATATGTGAATAAATAATATATAAGGCCTATTTGTTAGAATATATGCGGGTACATGGGTACATGGGTATGGGTTATACTAAATCATACCCGTACCCAAAATTTTCTATTTATGTACCCATGGGTATTTTTCTGACCCATACCCTTGCCCTAATAGGGTTTTTACCCGCAGGGTATGCGGGTAATGGGTATCCATTGCCATCCCTAGCCAAATTCATGAACTCTGTCACGCCACTGATAAAATCTGTGGTTCTCTGATTCTTTATCCATTGAGATCGTTCCATCTGCACCACACGAATGGTAATTAAAAACAAAACAACAACATTAATATACAGATTAACTGATGCCCAAAGATGCGTGCATAAATCACAAAGTTTTATTTTCATAATTACTGAGGGCGCTCTATATTGTTATCCAGACGTGCAATGACAAAAATTAATGGCCAGTCAATTTACACGCAAAGTACTACATCACTGCCCTTAGGAATTGAATACCTTAATTAAGCCACTCACGAAAAGAATACCTTAATTAATTAGCCGCGTGGCGACCTCCACCGAGCAGACAGAGAAGCGCGATGCGGCGGCACACCAAGACAGCAGGGTCGAGGAGCAAAGCTTAGTGCGGCTGCCGTCTGAAGTTTGACCTCCACTATCCCGCCATCGACCGCGATGGATGTGCTCCAATCACGCCACCGCCGACCTCGATGGTTGAGCTCCTCCTATCTCCCGCCGCAGACCGAGGATTGACCTCCTATGACGCCGCCACCGCCCACCGACCGAGGATTGACCTCTTCTCCGGTAGCCGCTGCCTAGGCCGCCACCGCCATCTTTATCTGCAGAGCGGCTGTTTTATTTTTGACGGATATCCACGGAGCGGCTGTTTACACGGTATCACTGTAACTCAATTATATCTACAGGGTAGTACATCACATATGGTTATGTAATGGCAACCGTGTCTCACCTACGTTGTCTTCTCACACGGTTTGGTGCGGAAATCGTGTGTGAAGTTATAATACCTAACACAAACGACATGTATAAACAGTGTGCCGTATACAACATATAGTGCCATAAGTAGTTCCTGACCGTTAGCTTATCCCCACAGGTTCCCCATTTCCCCCCAATCCCTAGATAGCCTCCAAATTCCCTCGCGTGGCGCTGGCATTAGGGGAATGCAGACGAGTGATGCTGATGGTTTCGGTGCGGCTGCTCCTGCTCGTATCGCCGCTCTCGGCAGCGCCGCCACGACGGCGGTCGCCGCCGAGCACTTGCCTAAGGTCATCATAAGGCAGGTGTACTACGGATCCGAATCATCCTGTCAGGTTCCAATCTATCCTGATCTTTTTTAGCATGTCCAAAGTAGCTCCTTGACGAATCCGTCCTGAATGACCCCCCCCCACCAGGAAAGCGATCTGCCGCCGGATCTAGAGCATGACTCCAGACTCCCGCAACACGAGTTCGACTCTGAGTTTTGCGCCACCGAGAAGTACCAATAGCTGAGTTGTGTGCATGGGCACACTCCCGCTCGACGTGTATGCACGGAGGGATTCGACATTGGCAGGCGGTTTCTCAGTTGCCCCTTAGAGGTTAGTGCTAAGTTCATCATTTTACTTGAGTTAATGCCACCGCTCATCCTGAATACTATTTAACATTGGCAGGGATATGAGGCTTGTGCCTTTGTTAACTGGCTGGATGAAGAATGGCATGGCAGGGCTCGGAGTGTTATCACCAAGCTCGCAGAAGATAACGTAAAGCTAAAGAAGAAACTGGCTGATCTGGAATGTATAATCAGTACGATGAAGTAAGAAAGAATCAATCACAAGCAACAGATGAAAGCAAGAGACAAGAAGGAACTAGCATGTGTAGTTGTGGTTGTCGCATTAGCCATGTTTTATGCGCTGTTTGCAATGATGATTAGGGGTTTTGTTTGACAGTATTGCTAAAGCACATCTAGATGTGCTCTAAGTAATGCACATCTAGGTCCTATGCCATTGATGTTACGCGAAGATTCATGCAGATATTTTCCTTTGTCTTTTTTTCTTTTCCTTTGTAGTTTGATTATTACTGGCTTCATCAATAAGAAGAGCTCAATGTATTGCTTGCCAACTGTCCTACTCCGTTCGTACCAGTACCGGTGCATAATCCCAAAACTCGTTCCTTGTTTTTGTCCTGAAAAAAGAAATCAGCCAATAGGAGTCTTGCGGCTAGTATGCATTCAATGACTTCAGACTACTTAGCATAACATGCATGCAATGGTCAATTCTCTGCACGCAATGGTATTGATTACCAAATAGTAATCATCAAGTTATCTCGTTTTTCCCCCACCTAGGTCGCCGGTACGTAGGGAGTAGAAGTACTACGAAAAATGCTTGTTTCATACTCCCTCTGTTCCTTTATATAAGGTGTATTTTTTTGATAAAATTCCAGAATGTAAGGTGCATTTCTTCTAATTCTTTATAATTCCTTTGTTAGCCCTCCAAAAAAAGGAAATTATATTTCTCCTGATTGTCTATATCTTTACTTGTAGAAGAAGAAGAAGGAAAGTATCTCTCCGTCGATTGCATGTATCTCTTACTTTTCATGACTAATTGATTTACTTGCCACTAATAAAAAAAATTGCAAAGGGTAATTTCGTCATATTTGGACGCTCCAACGCGTGTGCGTAATTAATTATCACATTGAGAACTGTGCAACCCCGGGAATTTGGAGCGACTGGGTACAAATAATTGCGGTTGATTATATCAGCGGTTAGATAATACGTCAACCCCCGCTTCAATTGGCATTTTCTCTTCTCTGCATACCCCGCTTAAGTGTCCACCATCTTCATCGTCCCCGGCAGGCCACGCTACACACTTGCACACACTCTGCAATCTCGCTTTCTCGCGGTTTTTATACGACCGCAGCCATGTCGAGAGACAGCGAGGACGACAGTTCGGCCAGTAGTCTAGCGCCCGATGATAGGTCAACATCGGAATCATCCCGCTCATCTTCCATGAGTCCGGCGTCGAGCCCAGATCTCGATTATATCCGGATCATGGAAGGGACGCCGCCTCCGGAGTCGTCAAACGACAACCAGACGGACGAGGAGCCGTCGGAGGATGAAGAAGAGGACGGCGATGATGATGAGGAGGAATGGTCGAACGAGGAGGACGACGACAACGACAACAACGACGATGACGACGGCGGCGGCGATGAAAAGCCAACGGTCAGCGGCAAGAAGCGTCCTCGCCGAGACGATGTCGCGAGGCCATCCAACAACAACAACAAGAAGAAGAATGACTAAATTAAGCAGACTGTATATATCTCTGTTTCCGTTCGCTCACATTAATTTTTTATCTCTGTTTATCCTGTCAATCTCATCACAGACGGTTAGTAATACGTATTCGACAGAGATCTTCTACATTATCGCCTACAGGTTAGTTTGTTGAACTGTGTGCCCTGACGAGCACACAATTCACAAAAAAAGACCGTATGGGATGTCTATAATGATCGCACACAATTCTGATTACCGACCTGTTTGCCGGGTATCACACACATCTTGTTACGCTGAATCATTTGTGTTCACCTCGATCATGGCAAACGGTTCATCAGAGTGAATTGTATGCCGTATATCGCACACACCTTGATCTGGCTGCCCGTTTGTGTTGTTCTGTCTCATCGCAAATGGTTCGTATGGATCAACCGTATGCCCTGCATCGCACACGCAACTAAAATCGGAACCGTGTTTGATGTATCATTCATCGCAAATGTTTTGCATCTTTTTTGACGGTTTTTTTACATCACCGTTTGCGATTAATGCATCGCACACAGTTTCGTCAAAGGGTCTCTGATCGTAGTGTCACGTTAGCAGCATCCTGCAGTAGTGAGACTCAACAAATCACAAATTCGAACTGCAAAACCCGTACATGTCGGAGAGAGCAACCTGGATCCCAAAGTCGAGCCACACATCAAAAACGGTCAAAGATCGATGATGAGGAACTGTTTCCACCTATCTAAACTCAGAACTGGTGCAGAGTGGGGGGGGGGGGGGGGGGGGAGGGGGGGGGGGGGGGGGGGGGGGGGGGGTCGGGATCAAAGTGCCTCTCGTCGGCACTGAAGTCGTGCCTCCATCTCCGCCATTCATGCCCTCTTTGTCACCCCGCTGCTTGCGGGCGCTTGGCGTCCCGGAGATCCATCCGCAGAGGAACGCATACCCCATGGTGGGCGCGGCTGGGCCTCAGCTGGTCGGTGAAACAAGATCGTCAACAACGTCGACCTCATCGTCGCTCTCGAGGTCCCCTGGCCCTCAAAACCCTGGGCTCGTCAAGCATCATGTCGTGGCGTTTTGGCTAATGCAATATAAACCGCTGTGATGGCTTTCCCTGAAGAAAAAACCCAAATGATAAGTCCCACACGTGTGGCAGAAAACAACTTTGGGTCGAACACCCGAACTGCCGCTAGATCGTTGCACGAATCTTGCAACACGCGAAGTAGCCACATCAGCCTTTTCGTCGTTCGGGCCATAGCCACTCTGCCCCGAACGCTCCCCCCACTCCTCTGTCAACCACCGTCGCCACACTCCTCCCCATTCTATCCCCACCCCGCCGCGAATCCTTCTTCCCATTCTTCTGGTCCCGGTGGCGGCTAAGAGAACGTGGCGGCACTCGCGTCGTTGTTGTAGTAGGGAGGAGCTGGTCGCCGTTGACGGTTGGCCGGGTCACCTGCTCCCCCGCTCATCCAGTTGATCCATTGGAGGCTCGAGGAGCCTGTCGCCGTCGACTACTTGCGAGATCCACCGGAGGCCCGCATCATATCTGTGACCGGAGGAGTCGGTCGCCGTCGACTGCTGGCGAGATCCACCGGGGGCCCGTGTCGATTCTGAAGGAGAAGGAGCGGTCACCGTCGATGGCTGTTGGTGTCGCCCACTCTACCGAGTGTCCAGGTTGAAGCGGTGGCCGTGGAGATCCACCAGAGGCCGGCGCCACAGCCGTGGGATCCATGGTGGGGTGTCCTCTGCCCGTTGCCCGATATAGTCGAGGGGAGGCCACAACAGGAGGGTTGCGCATCGACGACAACCACCTCCAAGCAACTGCCGCTCCCCGACGTGGTCACGAACGCGGACCCCTACCCCCACCTCCCACTGGGGTGCTGGAGTTTGAGCAGTATGGGCCGCTCTGCCAAGGCAGTGGTGCTGCCTCCATCATATGCAAGTAGCACGGCTCAAACTTTTGTGCTCCATTTTTTTTCAGTGTACTGCTCCAATTGCCATGCCATGACCCAGGGGATGCACAACATTTTTATGTGACTTTATTATGTCATTTTTGTAGGTTTTGCCATGGAACTAAAAATAATGGTAATATCGCCATGTGTTTTTATGATGTATTGCCATGTTTTTTTGTTATTCTAGTAGATATGTTTTTTGCCATGGCAATTGGTAGCTTATGTTTGCCATGTAATTTCTGTTTTGTTATTAATAGATGTGTTCTGCCATGGCAACTCCCATCCTTTTGTGTGTGCCATTTAATTGTGTCATGTGTTTCCCATGGCAACTAGATGCTCAAGTTGCCATGACCACAACACTCGCTGCTTCACTCAAACCTATCATGTTTTGATCGCATGGCAATATTTAGTTTTCTTTAACATTTTTTTGATGTCCCCAATACAAAACTTGCCATGGCAAAACTTACAACTTTTGCCATGTCATCAATAGAAATTTTGCCATGTGTACCAAACCAATTTTTTCCATGGCAAACATTCTTTTAAAAACTTTTTTTGATGTCCCTAATACAAAACTTTCCATGGCAATAAACTAACAACTTTTGCCATGTCATCAGTACAAATTTTGCAATGCAATTTTGAATCATAATTTTGTGTTACTTTTCATACATGGCAAATTTCTTCTGTTATACAAGCATGACAAATTTTAAATATGCACCCACTGTGGTAATTTTTGGTCCTAATTTTGTTTTCTGTAATGGTCATTCTATTCATTTTGCAAATTTTCCCTCTACACCATTGATAATTTATTCATTAGACATTGGTACTTTTAATTAATTAGACCATGCTAATATTTTTTCTTTTTTTAGATGGAAATTTTGCCCATAAATTGCCATGTGATCACTGTCCATGGCAAATTTTATAAAAACTACTCCCTCCGTCCCAAAATAAGTGTCTCAAACTTAGTACAACTTTGTACTAGAGCTAGTACAAAGTTGAGACCGTTATTTTGGGACGGAGGGAGTACATGAGAAATTTAATATAGACTACACGACAAGTTTATTTTACATCCATGGGGAATTTTATGAAAACTATATGGCAAATTTATTTTGTGTTCATGGCAAATTTTACAAAAACTACATGGCAAATTTATTTTTATGTCTATGGCAAATTTTTTTGTATGTCCATGACAACCTACTTTATATACCATGGCATTTCCTTGGTTACATGCAAAATTCAAAACTTGTTTCCATGCAAACCTACACATTTTTTTTGTAAAAGCAAAATTGGCAACATCTCTTTTTTAGAGGGACCATGTTACACTTTTTCTTATGGACCATGGCAAGTCTAGTTCAAGCACCTTGGCAACTTAACTATGATAAAGTTTATGAAAGTATGATTGTGTTGCCATGGCAACTTTAACTATGACATAGTTTTACGAAACTAATGATGTGCTTTTGCCATGATTGTCTTGCCATGGCAACTTTAACCATCATATAGTTTTACGAAACTAACGATGTGTTTTGGCATGACAACTTAACTATGATAACGTTTACGAAACTATAATGTGTTTTCCCATGGCAACTTAACATGTATTGCCATGGGAGATTTTTTAGGACCATCTTCAGTTTTGGCAATTGTACTTTTACTCTTATCTTAAACATGGCAAATTCTCAATGTTTCTAAATCATGGCAAATTTGCCATGGCAATTTTATTTCTTACTTTTTATAATCTATCATGGAAAATTATATATTGGCATATTTTACATTTTAGTTGCCATGCAATTTTACCTATGCCGAGATGGCAATTTTACCTACAATGCCCTGTCAAATTCTTAGTCATTTTTTTACCATGGCAAATTTAATTATTTTACCATGCCAAAATTACCTATATTGCCATGGCAAATTTTTAACCTTTTACATACATGTCAATATAATCGGAAATACATAACATGGCAATTTTTTCAGAAATCCATGACAATTTTAATTTCAAGTCCATGGCAAATTAACCTTTTTTTACAGCCATGGCAATTTTATTTTTGCATGATTTTCTTGGTATTTTTATAGCAACATTTCGTAAAAGTTAAGGGATTTTTCTTGTCATTCTTACATTTTGTAATCCAATGGATATTTTCATGTTAATTCTGTTTCTTATGTGCTAGGGGTTTTTGTTTTGTTTTTTATCATTGCAATTTTTGATACCATAGCAGAATTTCCATTTTTCGTTATGGCAAACGTATTTGTAAATATAAACAATTCAAAAAAATTGCCATGTGTTTTTTCCATTTTGGCAAAATTTCTATTTTTAATCAGTGGCAACATTTTGTTATTTTGTTGTTGTTTGTCATATGGTTCACATAAGTAAATTGCAGTATGTGCTTTTTAAACAATAGTTTTTTTCCCTCGCAAAAAAATAAACAATAGTTTTTTATTTTTATATTCAGAGAATAGCGTTGTTGGGCTTTTGCCCGCTTGTGGCCAATAGAAGGGGTCCAGCTGGAGGCGTTTTCGATTGAACGATATCGTTTGGTCGATGCTGCCTCCGCACGGACCTGACATTTCTGTCTGGGCTGGTTGCCTCCGCATCTGACGTGTGGAGGATATCAGGGTCCAGAAAAAATGCTTCTAAGGATTTGTACTTGCTACGTGCAGGAATCTGTCACCTGTTTGATCACAGTAGTGTATATCCGTAAAAGGTCTTTTTTTTTAGACAACAAACATTACTGGGCCGTCCAGCTGAAGGCCGAAGCGCTGAACAAACAGAAAATAAAGACACCGATAACCCTGGACTCCGAATGAACCGCCAATGCGCGCGGCGTGTTCGTTGAACAAAAACAAACCGACTCATAATAAAGTGCCGAGCAGGTTTTCCCTTCAAAAAAAACAAAAACAAAAACAAACCGACTCGATCGATCGCCCATGCCACACGGCGGCGCACATACATACCTAGATCCATAAATCACTCCAGCCCCGACCATCCATCCACCCGTCTCCGACCGCCTCTCCGCACCATGGCCGCCGCCGACCGCCTCTCCGCCCTGGCCGACGATCTCCTGCAGCACATCCTGTCTTTCGCGCCGGCCAAGGAGGCCGCGGCCAGCGCCGCGCTCTCGCGCCGGTGGCGCCCGCTGTGGCGCCGCACGAGCGCCCTCAACCTCGACAGCAGGGCCTACGACCACTCCGACGACTTCTTCCGCCAAGGGAAGGCCGCCCTCGGCAGCCGCCTTCGGTCGGCACCCAAGAGGCTCACGCTCTTCCTGGTGGAACGCGCCTACCTCGTCGGCGACAGCTGGGGTTACTTGATGGACGACGACGCGGAGCCGGCGTATGACGCCAGGATCGCCGGCCTCCACGCTGACCCCGCCGCGGCCGCGCTCGAGGAGCTCCGCATCGCCGCCGAGCCTTCCTACCCATTCATGTACGTCCCGCCACTGTCCTCCCTGCCGTGCGCCGCCACCACACTCCGGGTGCTGGAGCTCCACCACTGCGACCTCCAGCCGCCGTCGCCGTCCACTTGCGTCGCTTTCTCGTGCCTCATGGATCTGTCGCTGCGCGGCTGCACTTACCTGCAGGGGTATCTCCAGGCCGTGGTCGACGCCGCGCCGGCGCTGACCAGGCTTGCGCTGGTGGACGTCACTAATAAGCCGCCGAAGCCCGACGGTTCCGGCAAGAGGGATCGCTACGAGGAATCCAAGTCTTTCAACCTGCCCCTCCACCTCCACTCCCCGACGGTCACCACCTTGATGCTCGAGACCAATTTCTCCCACGACGAGCTCGACGATTCCCGCAACATCGGCATACAACTCGACATGCCGAGCCTGCGCTCCTTCTGCTACAAAGGGTTCCCCGTCAAGCTCTCGCTGACAACACCGGCGCCGGGGCTGGCACGAGTCGACCTCGACACCAATCGTCGCGAGAGAAGCTTCTATAAGTGTGAGCCCGCGGCTCCCATGCTCGCGAGCTTCTCCAGCACGAGGGCCCTCAAGCTGCACCTCGTCGCCATCGAGGAGATCATCTCCGACCCCAATAACGAATATGCCGACCAAAACCCTTGTGAGGCCATCATCCTGCCGACCTTCCCGAACCTCAAGCTCCTCGACATACACGGGCTCTTCAAGTATCGGAACAGCAACACGGCGCTGGCATTGGTCACGCTTCTCCGCGCCTGCCCGGCGTTGTCGGAGCTCCGGCTCAGGCTAAACATGGCGTCGGACTACCATTACGGTCGCAAGATCGAGGAACAAGAAGTCGGAGGCCCCTTCGCCCAGTCGGTGGAAAGGTTCAAGAGGCTCGGGTCAATGTGCGCCGAACACCGTGACGATGTGGAGCTCGGCGCGGTCTCGGACCTCCCGGACGCATTCACCAACAGCTGCGGGTTCGGCTGCCTGATGACGAGCCTGCGGAAGGTGACGCTGGAGTTTAAGTCCAAGGAGGTCAACTGCTTCCAGGTGCAGCTGGCCAAGTTCCTCGTGGAGAATGCCATGGTGCTCGAGGAGATGCACGTCGAAGATGGGTACCAGTTCTGGCCGAACCACCTCTGGGACAAGCTAACGAGGTGGAGGGCCGACGCGTTGTGGAGGAAGAACCTGCCGGACACGGCCGCCGGCTTTCGAGTCTACCAGCTAGCTAATCCTGTGGAAGATCCTAGGGTACATTATTGAAGGCACGTGCCATGCACTATAGAATCCACGGAATGCAAATTGATATGAAAGTATGATTGTTTTTTCTTTTCCTTTTTTGCTCTCCTTTTCTTATTGAGTATTGTTTCTTGGTTAAATGTCCATTCAAAGAAATCGTGTGCAACATCATAGCAAATTTTCACCTCTGAGGTTCTACTGACCATGGACTCCTTGACACTGTACTTCACAAGCCATTCAAGAGCGTTCAACTTCTATTCAGCATTGAAACTTCGAAAGGCAAGCACATGGTGATCAAAAGCTCCTCCAAAGAGGGGATGTAGAATTTAGAACCCAACTGCATTGAAAAATCGCATGATTATTCTTGTACTTTTTTTCACGGGATGATTATTCTTACTTGATCACACATGATTGTATTATAAGAATGATCTTCTGATGTCGTACAATTGACATCATATTGTTTCGCATCGGTCAGATGCATGCAAATATACCTTTCACTTTTGATGAAGACACTAAATCGACCATTGAAAGATTTGTAGTATCTTTTGAAAGGACTTTGTGCATCCATCTGAATTGAGTCTTGTTGGGTCCACTTTACCATGCTTTCTTATTTTACTGTTATTGATATACCTTAAACATAAGAGATTAATTGTAAGGAGCTGCTATAATTACTGTACAAGTCGAGCACATACATATGAAAATATGATTATATATCATGATCACAAGAATATATGATAGCAAAAAAAGCTATATCTAGCAGATAGGCACAACATGTAGCTGTACTCTTCTACTTCCTTTTTGTCAAAGGGCAATCTTGAACCATTAATGCTGGGCAAACTTGTTCTCATTGTCTAGCACCTAGATAAGAAAAAAATTGTGCCGTCATGTAGCTGTACTCTTCTTACTTGTTCTCATTCTCACAAACTCCAAGAGGTCGCCGGCGAACTTCTCGTCGTCGCCAGGATAGCCTGCACGGGTGACTCGCAGCGCTAACAAGGAGCACACGAAGAGCCTACGACGAGGCGCTGCAACACATGGAATCGGTGATGGACTAGTGGGCAAGAAGAATTGGGATGGTTGCTTGGAGATTCACGCTTCCACGCGTCGTACAATGGATAGGGTCGTACGCTCGGAAGTATGCCACCCGGTCGTGTAAGATTTTCTTCCTCCTAGATGTCCCCATTTAAATAACATAAACATAAGACCATGATCATTTCAAAATGTTGAAATCATTTGTGCGTAACTTCATTTTTTTATTTTTTGCGGGGTTTTGTGTATAAGTAAATGCTAATACATTTATCCCAACAAACTCAAGATTATGTTTATGCCTCAAAGAACCGTAACAGATTTTTTTTGCGGGGAAAACCGTAACAGATTTTGGTTTGACAAATACTCAAACAGTTGGTGCACAAGAATAACAAACAATACCAACAAATCACAACCAGTGTCGAATCTTCTAAGTTGATGCTTTGATGTGTTGAGGCTTGATTCCCATTAGCAAGAAGCATCTCCTATGGAGCAATCGGATGCAAAACATAAGTGAAATCAAGAAGTGAATGACTTCACTTGGACCTCACCCCGTGACACGAGAGACCGTGAAGCCAGTCAGCATGCGTACGCGTACTCTGGACATGTCAAATGAATGGATCATCGCAGGAAGGCTGGCTCGAAATTTTGGGGATAAAGATGCAGGATCAGGGTTCTCCAGCGAGACGACCTCCGCAACCTATGCGAGACAACACTTTCAGGGAGAGATTCTGGGATGAAAATGTACGCTGGTTTTCAAGGTGATGGCCGACGAGGAGCATGGGGATGCTTGGGTTCGCCGTCATGGCACATGCGGAAGGAGGGGTGAGCCGGGTCTCCTCTGCCCCACTGCTACCTTATTCTCCCCATCATCGGCCATTTCCAGGTCTCCTCCTCCCCATGGCCCACCGCCCTGCCCAACTCCTCCGCCACCGGTCCACCTTCTAGGTGTGCCTATCCCGCGTCCCTGTGTCGACCTGGAAATGGTGTTTCTTATGTCTCCAATGGCTCGTGCTGTTCTTCACATAGTTCTATGGAACATTTGGTTCAATGTATTTGCGGTGGTGACATTGTGGGGGCAGGAGCACAAGAACAAGCTTTTTTTAATTGAGAAACATAGTTTGTATTTACATTTTGCACTTTCTCTGGTTTTGGGATATGATTACAATACCTAATGGATTACCATCATTTAGATCTGGAGTGAGGTGATAGGAGTAGTAAGCAATAGTAGGAAACCAACGCATCTCATAGTTGTGTGAAGATGCTCATCTTTCCTTCAGCAACTGCAAATTTCTGAATCCAATGCAAGAACCAGGTCATAAGCATTAGTGACATCATTTAAGTAAGTAAATGGTCAGATTTGTACCTTTCAGTTGTGCTAAATATTCCAATATATTTCTGTTTAGAAGAGGAAATGATTTTTATGGGAGAAACTACTTTTTGTAGAAAAAAATCTGTTAACAAATAGATCAAAATAAAAGTTGTCCGAACATAATAAATCGTATGAAGATTATATAAATGATTGTTTGACATTGTAGACCATATGCTCCATGGCCTATTGTCAGTGCTTTCAAAAGTACCCACAGTCTCATGCTTTTATTTATTACATTGGCTCTACAATCTACACTGGCTCACTAGCAAGCTGGAAATGTTTTGTGTAAAAATAATGCAGCCTTTTACTATTTCTCAAGCATACGAAGTGCCATAGGATAGATGGTTGATAGCCGAAGTTTGCTGAGGATGTTGTCCTGGATCATGGTGAACTTGTGCTGCCATTTTGGTTGGATATTATGTGTGTGCACCTGCATATATTTTACTATATGTGCCTGAGTCGGGAAACATTTGCTGGTCACTGGTCAGATATTTTTCTACCACATGTAGCAATGGGCACGACGATTGGCCCCTTGCAGCAGGATATATGGTTAACGAGCACCTTCGTGGTGTCATTTTCAAACCCCCGGAGTTGTTTATGGTGACCTGGTTACAAGCCCTCTGTTTGTCTTCAGGGATGTGTCCCGCAAGGTACTGGTGAAGACAATGGTGGAGATCCTAGGATGCTTTGGCTGGTTATATACACAATAGCATTGATTCCTTTTGCGAAACACACATCTATAGGGCAGAAAGAGATAATGAAAATGGTGAAGGTAAGATGCACAATTTGCAAAACTGCTTCCGTAAATGATGGTTTTAGGTTGTTCCCAATTCCCCCTTCTTTTGAGATAGATCTTGTTTTACTTCCCTTCCTATAATATAATGTAATGCATATGGATAATGACATTTACTTCTGAAATGAAGAAGCTACTAAGGTTCTAGCTTTTGCTCTCAAACGCAGACAATGTTGTGCACATCCATGAACAACCGTTGATGATCTCTACTTTCAGTGTTCTGTTCATTTCCGTCCAAATATGATATTAGTATTGTAATTAAGTCTCCTGAACCTACATGGTCATGGTAAATCGTAATATATCATAATGAGCCAAAAGGAATTGTTTCACCCGAAGGAAAACCTGGACCCTGTTGGTTTCTTTCAAACTGAACATGTACGACGCTCTTTGTGTATAGTCATGCAAAGTATGCAAATGATTTGGCTACGACGCTACGTTGCAACTGCAACACATTGTTGACATGCTATGTGTCTATCTCTTGGGAGAGACAGTGAAATATATTAGCTGAGTACTCTGTTAAATTTACAAGTATGTTGGTTGAGGTAACCGTGGCACTGTTCAAACGAAAATTCATTTTATTGCAGACCACAAGACGATATTTCGGGAGTCTAATGATCATGGTGCATTTGGTACAGCAGAGGACCATATTTTGGATTGATTCCATATGTTCTACGAAAGTATACATTGGTTATTCCTTATTAATGCGAATTTATCTTGTATTATGTTAGAGATGATACTTATAACTTTATCAACAAAGACACCCTTGCGCAGACCGTTCTTCGGGTTTAGTGTTCAAATTGTTGAAAAATAAGGTCTAGATCTGTAGAGTTTGAGTGTTTCCACTCAAGTGTAAATTCCATAAAATGCATTTGCATAAAGCATGACCCATATAATTCATCATGTACAGGAAAAGGGAAGTTGAGTTCTGTGAAAATTATTTCTTTTTTACCATTTTGTTTCTTCTTAACTGCACTTCTATTTTCCAATTGTATACTTTGCTTTTGTATTATTATTATACTATAAAGCAGGTTGTTCGGCTATCACAGATATTGATGGCTTGTGAAATCATATGGCAGTTGGATCTGATATTCTAATGATGTCTGATGAAGAAACATTAAGAAGCAGAGATGGTCTAAAGACATCTTGGATACAACTGGTCTCAACATTTTCAATCACGATGAGCTTTTGTTTATTCAGTCTCTCGCAGTGCTCATAGAAGTAGGGTTGCGTGCCTATATTCAAGGGGCGAGTGTGTGTGCTTGTTGTGAGGATATGCATCTGTATAAGTGTTTCTAAATAATCTTAAATTTATGAAATTCCATATAGGTAATCTTTATTATTGAATAATAGTATTACTAAAAAGGGTTTATTTTTCTACTCTGTCTACAAGGATATACCAACGACAAAGAATAAGCGGCGTGGCAAAGCGAGCGTGCCCTTCTAGCAGAGACTAGCTGAGATGGCACGCGTGTAGTTCGTAGGCTAAGGTGGGCCGGCTCGATGATTGAGGCATGTTTATCTCGTATCAAGCTTTTTTTACCTGTGTTATTTTAGAGGCCGGTCAACATGAGTCGTATATTCTTTTGTTGTTAACTGTGGGTGGTGATGTTGTATGGGTACAATGGACGTGTGAGGTTTATCGGGTGTTTGCATGCTGCACCCGGTACTGACATGCCTTGACCTCATCAGGGCCAGCAAACAGACAACAAATAGGCTACGCGTCTCGACGACCACAAACAACACCATTTCCATCTTTGCCCCCATGTGCGGGGCCCACAAGGCTGCGAGCACACGGGGTGGTCCAACACATAAGTCGACCAAGAATATTAACGCGAACCCACCGGCCCATCACAACCTGTTGCGGCTGCTCCTCAGTCTATCCAGTGCCCGGTAGCATCCAGGGATTATCGACTGTAATTCTCATGAATCAAACCTCCCGAGATTCTTGAAGCAATGGCTTTTAGGGAGGCTTCTTCTGTTGCCTCAAATCTTTATTTGAGAAACATTCAAATGATGACGAACTGCCTAGTTACGGTGCAACATTTGCGTGGCCCATATATGGGTATTAGCTCAGTGATCATAGATGACATCACACTATTAGGAAAAAGCCTAGCAGTAGCGCTGGTTTTTGGGCTAGCAGTAGTAGCGTTGGTTTGCCCGCGCTACTGCTATACCTACTTAGCAGTAGCGCTATTTGGAGAACACGCTACTGGTAGTTACTAGCAGCGCCGCTCTACCCCGCGCTACTACTATTATTATGTATTCTATTTCTTTTTTATTTTATGTGGTATTCATACACCATTATACAAGTTTTCATACAATAGCAATTTAGAGATTGTTATTACATCATAATGAGTTATTACATCATTGGGTGAAAGATCCGCGGATTAATTTCAAGTGGATGGATCCAAAGTGACCAAGTTGGATTAGCAACTTGAATCTAATTCGCGGTTCTTTCACCCAATGATATAATAACTCATCATCATCATCATAATATCATTAACAACTTATCATCATAATACATCATTGTCATATAACAACTCCTCATCATCATCATTTTCGTCCATAAGACATCATATAACAACTTGGTCACTAGTCATAATAACAACTCCTCCTCATCATCATCATAGTACTCATAATCACAACTCCTCCTCCTCCTCATCATCATCATCAACTCTAACACATTGTAGCACATAATAACAACTTCTCATCATCATCATAGTCATAATCAACGCTAACTAATTGTTCTTAATACCTAGGACCTACTCCTCTCTCCTAGGTAAAATACCATAAAACAGATAAACCGGTCCATCTCCATAATGGAGAATGGAGATAAACCTATCTCCAACTTGTGGCTTTCATGTTGTCTCCAATTAGTTGCGTGTGCGCATTCATCACTTTGCTCCATTCTTTGATATTGAGCCTTACATCGTTTGAAGAAATCGAGTATGCACTGTGGTAAGCCTTCGAATGAGTTGGTCGTAAGCTAACCATATGCATATCACCTTCGGTAAACATCATGTTAGGAACAACCTCCTTCGGGAGCCTCTGTTGAAAAACATAATAGTAACATATATAGTTAGCAATGTATTTTACTTTAGAAGAATGTATGCAATGAAGTTACCATCATTAACAAACTCTTACCAAGTTTTTGGCAATGAAGTTACCATCAAGCAATTTATGGATTAGTGGCACGTATCCACTAAAATTTGGGCTGGTAGAGTGATTGGTTTTAAAGGCCTCAACATCATCTATGAATGAGACAAGATAACCTTTCTCCTCACAATTAAGCTCGGAGTCATAGCTGTAGTATGTCCTGTCTACAGCCTTCCAAGTATTTCTTGAAGATAAGAAATAAGCTGACAGTTATAAATAAATAAGTTTAGTACCGATGAACACCAAATATTTTTAAATTAACAATATAAATCACTTAACTTAACAAATTAGCTTGACAAACTCACATTTAGGCAAAACAGGATGCATATCCACATCCACCCGGATGTCGATATTATTTTCAATATCATCATCTTCGGGACAAATATCAAATGTTATTTGCATACCCTCCTCAAATCCATATGCCTTGCAGAGAGCTTACCAATTAGAGCAACCGAAATGGGAGTGATTGACCGCATTGTACAGCTTAACCAGAAACACATAACCATGTTTAGTTCTTAAGTGAGCCTCCTCGTCTCCATATTCTCAAAGTCTTCGAAACCAAGCTTCTTCAAGACATACGGTCTTGCATGGCACGGGATGTACTAGTCGAATTGAAAAAAATCCATAAATTACACGTTGAACCAAATAAGCACAAGTGATGATTAATTGCGATGAAATGCTTGTCGTTGTGTACCGTACAAACATCGAAGGTCTCTTCCCGCTTCACGGTGAAAACCCTATAATTTTGCAGGTGAGGAAACCTGTCGCACAAACCCCAGTCATCATAGCAGTACTCGCACTCCGGGATCCTATCGTCATCAGACATCTCCTGTGTTCAAAATTCAAAGATTATAAATCGACGGCAAAACCCAAAATGTCGTTTAATTCTTTTTCCGGCAAATCCAAGGCACTCGATATTTCCTACATTCTAGCACAAGCCATGATAAAATTCACGGAAAAATCCGGCATGACCTTTGCTAAAAAGGACATATCGAGCGCCTGAAATTTGCCGGAACGGAAATTAATCAACACTCCGGCAAAACATAGGCCACTCGGAGGTGTTCTCTGCAAAATGCATCTATGCATCACTACAGGAATCAGGTATTTTGTCATCTGCCATGGCAGACGGCAAAGGCAGATTCACGGACGGCAAATGTCTTTGCCGTCTGCTGGCAGACGACCCCACTCTCAGCACAGAAAACCACGGTAAAGGGCTTCTTTGCCGTCTGCATAAATTAAGCGGACGGCAAAGATCTTTGCCGTCAGCCATACAATGAAAATAGACGGCAAAGGAGTTGGACGGCATAGCACACGCGTTAGCCCCATTAGGTGGCTAACGGCAGACTTTGTCGTCTGCCTGCAGACGGCAAAGAGACAACCTCCTTTGCCGTCTGCCAGGTGACGTCAGCTGACCTTAGCTGGCTACTGGCTGACTTTGCCGTCCGCCACAGACGGCAAACCACACCAGCCTTTGTCGTCTTCCACAGACGGCAAAGTGACCAAATGGTCAGACCTGGTGCTCCCAGGTTGCACATGTTGCTGCCACGTGTCACCTTTGCCGTCGGTGGCAGACGGCAAAGTGCCTGTATTGCCCCATTTTATTCTGTTTTTTGCTATATCCAAGCATTTTCACAGCAAAATATATGATATATATATATTTCACAGGGCAAGTTTCACAGCAAATATATGAGATATCCAACACATAAGTTTCATCCATACATACATAGTTTCATCCATATTACAATACTTTCATCCATAGGTAGCAAGTTCCACATTGTTCATCGATACAAAATCAAAACAGAAAGTAAAAACAAGCACTCCATCAATGCAAGCTTTCGTGAAGTGAATGAAATCTGCAAAATGGGAAATAAGAAAGTTAGAAGAAGAAGACTAGAAGAAGAAGAAGAAGTATATGACATTTATGAGGTTACCAAGGTTATTTTTTACCTAAGTAAGCTAAGTATATGACATTTATGAGCTTACCAAGGTTATCATGCCATTTTTTACCTAAGTAAGCTAATTATGTCATAAATGAACTAAATAAGCTAAGTATAGGTCATTATTGAGCTAACCTAGGTAATTATGCCATTTTTGAGTTAACTAAGCATATTATGCCATTTTTGACATAAGTAAGCTAAGTATAGGTCATTATTGAGCTAACCTATGTAACTAAGCATATTAGAGCTAACTTAGCATATTAGAGCGAACTTAGGTCATTTTGGAGCTAATTTAGTAAAATGGATCATTTTGGAGCTAAGTAAGCTTATTATGCCATTTTGGAGGAAATAAGCTAAGTATATGACATTTATGAGGTTACCAAGGTTATTATGCCATTTTTGACCTAGTACTAATTATGCCATTTTTGACATAAGTAAGCTAAGTATATGTCATTATTGAGCTACCCTAGGTAACTAAGCATATTAGAGCTAACATAGCATATTAGAGCTACCTTAGGTTCATTTGGGAGGAAACAAAGATATGTATAGGTCATTTTAGAGCTAACTTAGGTAAAATGGATCATTTTGGAGCTAAGTAAGCTTATTATGTCATTTTGGAGGAAAATAAGCTAAGTATATGATATTTATGAGGTTGCCAAGGTTATTATGCCATTTTTTTACCTAAGTAAGCTCATTATGCCATTTTTGACATAAGTAAGCTAAGTATATGTCATTATTGAGCTAACCTAGGTTACTAAGCATATTAGAGCTAACTTAGCATATTAGAGCTAACTTAGGCCATTATGGTAAGCATATTGGAGGAAATAAAGCTAAGTATAGGTCATTATGCATTTGTTAAGCAATACACTACAGAAAACTTACCGTCATCACGGAGGTGAAGCACCAGGGTTGCTCGTGCCGGTACCACCTGGAGAAGGATAGTGCGATGCTTGTCTGGAGTTACGTTGCACCAAAGATCATTTGCAATGTCTCGTTAACATTATGACACTCAAATGTTAAGACTAGTAACTAATGACCATTCAAATGAAACTCACCGTGGTTCCCGGAGAAATGACTGGCATCGGCAGAGGGGTCTGACCGGTCTTCTCGCACACAAACTACACATTTGGTTTGGACGAGTCAGTCATATTAGTTAGTAATGAAATGAACATTACGTGCATGATTTGGCTAATATGCAGAAGAAACTTACCACGAGGAGCTCGTACATGGCCCGGTTCGCCATGTCATTCCATGCCCTCTCCTACTCCAACAACCTAGCCGTCCTCTCCTCCAACTCCCGCTCCTTCTCCACCGCCTGACGGTCCCTCTCCTGCAGAAGCTCCTTGGTTGCCTCTCTCTCTCTCTGAAGAGCAGCCTGCAACACCACTCCTTGTTAGCATTGTAATCATCGATGGCCGCACACACAATGTAATGGAGGAAAGATATGTGAGTCCGTATAACTAACCTCGATGGCGAGCTCCATTGGCCGTGGACGAGGCCTTATCTCAGAACAGGAGCTAGTTTAGCGCGCCTTGATCTCCGGGAGAGTGCAAGGACAACGTATAAGTCCATCTCCAATGGCTATCGAGCCATGGGACCTCCCGCCACCAGATATCATCACCAGCTCTGGATCAATGGGACCCTAGCTCGGGTTAAAGTCCTCCCCTTTCCTCGCCCTCCCCTAATCTCTGTACCTCATGAGCTTGTTGTGCGAGGAGATGTTGGTGAAGCTCTCTGGATGATCGAGGTCAGACGCAGAGAATGCCTTGGCCTTCCTGTACGAGGCAGTATGGGCTATGGCATAGAGGTCGTACACCTCTGGCACCTCCGCCTTATTGTATCGCGCCTAAAAGAGAGGAACATAGTAAATTAGTAATTAAAGGGCTCAAGCTAGCATGAAGAATGAATTGCATGAATCATGAGGCAAACCACATACCCAGTTCCGCCCGAACTGATATAAGTTGGCGCTGCTTTGATGGTGTGGCACACCTTCCATTTGGACACGCCGGTCCTTGGCATTGTTGTGGAGGGCTAGCCATTGGTCTGAGCACCACTCATCCACCAACGCCTCCCAGCAATCCATCTTATCCGCACACCATCTCGGGGGCACCTAAGTTAGTAAAAAGAAATTTGAGCGCTACGCCTACGAATCAAATCAAGGAAACTAAGTACAAGGCCTTAAGAATAGGTAATTACCTTCATGTACTGCTCCTTCTTCAGAAACTTTCCGCGGCACGACGGCTTGGTCTTCTTAATACCACGCAAGACGTAGTAGTCTCGAACAGCCTGCACCCAAGCCTCGTGCCATAAGTTTTGTAGTAGGCGCTTGCACTCGGCATCGATAACCTGTGTCGCGGCCTCCTCGTATCCCTCCTCACACATGTAGAAGGTCTGCAATCAAACGAGACAACATTGATTAGTACAATAACTACCTATTTGAAGATTTTTAATTGTGTAAAGAAGAAATTACCCAAAACTTTCTGATCACCATGTTGGCCCTCGTGTGGCACAAGACACCGTCGATCATCCCCTCCGGCGGGGCCGGGGCAGCCAAGTAGTGCTCCCAGCTCAATCCTAGTTGTGGAAGCTGACCCTCACCAGGCAACATGACAAACCCCGGGAAGTTTTGCCGGCAAATCACACCAAGGACGGTGTTGGGCCTGTGGACATCCTGAGCGTGGTGCCAACCCCTGCAGTATGACAGGCCAACGTATTAGATATTTGAAGAAACGTGAAGGCAAAAGGTACAAAAAGAGTAAATGCACTTACCTCTCCCCATCAGGCCAAATCAACCACCTCTGCTCGCGGGTCGCCGGCATGGGCGGGAGCCATGTACTACCACGCTGGTAGACGGTGCCCCCCTCAACCACATCGCCCTCGCTATCAGAAATCTGATCCCCGCCACCATCAGCATGGCCACTCGGCCCCTCAGGCGGATCCGGCCAGGTACCTCATCCGGACGTCTCCTGGGACGTAGGTTGGTCCGGAGTCTCATGGGCCGAAGGCCCGTCGACCCGAGGCTCGTGGACCGGAGTCCGCGTAGCCTCCTCCTCAGACGTGTCCACCCTAGCAGTCCTGTGCTCGGGTCAATCAGCTGGGGTGGCGGCGAGGAAGGAGTAGCAGCCGTCCTACCTCTCCCACGGCCACGTCCTCCCCGACCTCCTCTCTTCTTCCCTCCCTGACCTCCTCTCCTGGTGGGCAATGACGCCGACGAAGAAGAGCCCACCGGTGTCTACACACTGTCGAGCAACGCTCTCCGGAGAGACTGGGGTGGAATGGAAATACCCCTCCCACCACGCGCCGACGAAGAAGGAGCCTCGAAGCGCTCCGGACCTGCGCCCACCATCTTTCAACACCTGCCATGACAAAGAGTAAACGAAATTAGTACAACATAAAAAAATTAATACCAACATGAATAATAATATGTATATAACTTAAGTGTATCATCATCAAGTACAACATAAAAAAATTGAATACCTAACATGAACTAATAATATATATGTATATAATACAAATTGAATACCTGACATGAACTAATAATAATCTTGATTGTCTATATATGCTCCGGGATCAATAAATGCATCATCATCATCACTATCATGAATGACGTGCTCATCGGATTCAGCGGCATCAACATGTGGAAGGCCACCTTTATGTAATCGGTCAAGCATTGACAGGTCATCTGCAGCAGTAACCTCTTCTTGTTCTGGCTCTTCTTGTTCCGGCTCAGGGGTGAAGTCGGATTCACTGTCGTTGTCTACTTCAATGTTTTGGGGTGAAGTAGAGCGGTTCTTGAAACATTTTTTGGAAAGACGTCTTTCTTGGAAGAATTCTCCTTCGTATGTGTCTGGGTTAATGTGAGGTTCATAATCCTCTTCATTGGGGGGAGGTGGTCTAACACGTGGCGGCACTTCATAAACGACATCTCAACCATTCAGATTTGGATCAGTTTGGCAGGCCCACGGTAGATAGAAAACTTGGGTCGCCTATTGAGCCGTAATATAGACATCGGGAACATCTAAATGGGTGCTTTGTTTGATTTCGACTAGCCCTATATGTTCATGAGTCCTTCTAGTCTCCTTCGGCTGGAACCAATAACATTTGAAGACTACGACATTCGGTGGGTTTTCACCATAGAATAGAAGTTCATAAATTGCTTCAACTCTCCCATAATACTCGGTACCTCCTTATGAAAGTGCGTTATATCGACTAGAGGGGGGGTGAATAGGCGATTTTTACAAATTCATCACTGAGGAATTTCAAGGTGAGGAAATTCCTAAGCAACGAACTACTTAGCAGCGGAATAAGTACTCAGATGCATAACATGTCATAAGCACAGTCATCATGATGAAATGAAATAGGCACAGAGTACAGGTAGCGTGAAACACAGGATAAGCAGGCTGAAGACTAAGTGACTGAAGAATTGGGATTGAGGAAATTGAGAAAGTCTTCAGTCAAAGTCTTCAAACAGTAACGATCAAGTACACAGCAAGTATGCGAGGAAATGAAAGGGTTGAGGAAATAGAACCAGTAGCTCGGTGAAGACGATGGTTTGGTAGACCAGTTCCAACTGCTGTGACAGTTGTACGTCTGGTTGGAGCAGCTAGGTATTTAAACCTGAGGACACACAGTCCCGGACACACAGTCCTCACCGTATTCTCCTTGAGCTAAGGTCACACAGACCTCGCCCAATCACTCGTGGTAAGTCTTCACAGGTGACTTCCAAACCTTCACAGACTCGGTCACTCGGCGATCCACAATTTCCTCTTGGATGCTCTAGACCATGATGCCTAACCGTCTAGAGGATGCACAGTCCTCAAAGGTAACAAGCGTTGGTTCCACACAGGAACAATTTCTTCAGTGATGCTCAATCACTTTGGGTTTTAGGTGTTGGGTTTGGGTTTTTCCTCACTTGATAATTTTCGCTCAAAGTCCTCGGAGGATGGGATGCTCTAAATGACAAGTGTCAGTTTCTCTCGGAGCAGCCAACCTGCTAGTGGTTGTAGGGGGACGGCTATTTATAGACGGGGAGCAGCCCGACATGGTAAGACATAAATGCCCTTCAATGATATGACCGTTAGGTGGGTAGGATACTTTGGACAGCTGGCGCATAGCACAGCAACGGTCGGAAATTTGAGCTCTCAAATTCCTCAGGGCTATCATGTTCCTCACTTGTAGGCAATCCGCACTGGCGAATTCCTAACTCCTCAGTCAGAACAAATTCCTCAGAGAACAGAAGAACTTCGTCTCTGTCACTGAAGAACTTGACTGAACTGTATGAGATTTCCAATGGCTTCACTCGAAAGGATTGGTAGGTGTAGGATTTGAGTTGAGCATCACTTGGAATCTTTTCCTTAGTTTTACCTCGACCCCCTTTAATAGTACGGTGTTTCCTATGACTCAAGAAAGGGAAAACAAAACTATGAAAACAAAAGTCTTCACGCTTCATAATCCTCGCATCAATATCAAGTCTTCAAGGTCACACCAATTTCCTCATTTTCAAAGTCTTCAAGAAAACCAAAGTCTTCAACTGAAGACATTAATTTTTAGGGGTCGACTTTCTTCGTAAATATCAAACTCCTCATTGACTTATAGAACCTGTGTACACTCACAAACACATTAGTCCCTTAACCTATAAGTCTTCAATACACCAAAATCACTAAGGGGCACTAGATGCACTTACAATCTCCCCCTTTTTGGTGATTGATGACAAATAGGTTAAGTTTTCAACGGGGATAAAACATATGAAGTGTAAATACTGATATTGAGGAATTTGATTACAAGATATAGAGGAACTCCCCCTGAAGATGTGCATATTGAGGATTTTGCTTTAGATTGCAAGTGCACATTGTAGAGTAATATCATGGAGATCTCCCCTATATCTTGTAATTCATACACGCATTTAACATATGATATGAAGAATTTGAAATGCATGATGAAATATGGTGTCTGACGAAATTCAGCATGCGTGCATTAAGGTACTTGAGGAAATAAGCATGCAGAAAGCAGAGCAAAAGTATCAGACCACCATAGGACTTAAGTTTACAACTCAACCAACAAACACTTCAGAAGAGCGAGAGTTGTAACTTCACAGAAAAAAATAGCCCATATATAAGACCCGCTTGAAGACTAACTCAAATTTCTCCCCCTTTGTCATCGAATGACCAAAAGGGACGAAAAATGAGGACTAACGCCCCTGAAGAAATATCATCATGATGTCGATGGAGGAGCGCCAGCGTTGTTGGGGTCGTCCGTTGAGGTAGGGCCTGCCGCAGTGTCGTTCAAATCTTCAGCTTCATTCGTTTCGCGCGATGAAGAATATGAACTGGCAACAAGCTGAGGAACTTTGACCTTCTTGAATTTCTTCGAAGGGGGCTGAGACCAGTCAAAGTCCTATTGGAAGCCCATCTCCTTGAGATCTTCAGCACTATAAATATTCGACAGAATAGACCAAGTGCGGTCAAAGACTTCATGCAAGTAGTAGTGATTCTTCTTCATAGTGTTTTGAGTAATTGTCATGTTCTGAAGAATTGCACCAAACTGACGCTTGACCCACTTGTGATTTCAATCAACTTTCTGATGAAGACTAAGGAGAAGTTCACGATCAGTCATCACACGCGGAGCTGTTGCTTGAGGATTTTGCTTTGAAGCTTTGGCGGCAGAATCTTCTGTTGCAGAGTCATCATTGGTGGAGTAGGATGCAGCTTTGCGAAACTGTCCATCCAATGGATGGGTGCCTTCATCTATAACAGCAGCCTTGCCCTTCTCATCAGCCGAGGAAATAGTCCGCTTGAGGACTACAATAGGTGGCAAATAGCTGAGATGATTCTGAAAGTCAGCCTGATAATGAATTGAAGACCTTGATCTGATGAATTTCATGACCCAGGGAGCGTAAGGCTTCAAATCAAAAGGTGACAGAGCAGCATTGGCCAAAGTCCTCATGAAGAAATCATGGTAGTTAATGGGAATTCCATGTATCATGTGAACAGCAGATTCTTCATGATGCCAACAACCTCTTCTTCATCAGAGTTGTGGCCCTTGATTGGACTGAGGGTTTTGGTCAATATGTGATATATCATCCTTGGCACATAGAGCGATTCCTTCACAAGGAAAGTGGTCCTTGGAGCTTGGCCAGCCTTCAAAGGCTTCATCAGCACTTGCATCAAATGATTTGAGAGTTCAGGTTCCTCATAGATGAGCCTAGCACCTTCAGTGGGAGGACTAACTGGGACGGCGTGAAGCAATTCAGAGGCCGGTGCTTTGTAATGAGTATTTTCAGTCATCCAGTCTAGCACCCATGAATTCACATCTTCAACATTTTCAGTGATATGCAGTGTGGCATAGAATTGAAGAATGAGTTCTTCATTCCAGTCGCAGATGTCAGTGCAGAAGTTAAGCAGCCCAGCGTCATGAAGAACACTGAGGACTGGATGGAAGCAAGGAAGCGACTCCATATCCACATGAGGAATTTGCTCGTGGTCAAATACCTTGTTCTTACCAAATAGGAGGGAAGAGTAATAGTTCATTTGACTAGCAGTCCAGAAGCGCTTGCGTCGCAGTCTTGCAGAGTCATAGGGATTGTAATCCGTGAAGAAATGATGCTCAGCAAAGAAATCATCAGCGTTGAATTTTTGCTTCTTGGTGTGAGGATTTTGTGGCTTGGGCTGAAGATTAACAGTTGAAGTCTTCACAGCCGCTTGGCGCACAACCTCTGGAGCCACATACTGAGGAATTTCCATAGCAATTTCATCAGCTGCAGTCTTGGACTCCATTTCTTCAGCATCAGTAGCTGGAACTTCTTCTGGAATAGAATGAAGTGAAGATTGATGTCCATCAGAGCCCGTATGAATTTCTTCAGTCGGCACAGGGGACTGAGGAATTTGTTGCAGAGGAGTGGTCAATGGTGAATTTGGATGATGTCTTTCCCAATAATCATCATTGAGAACTGGTGTAGTAGACCCAACGTCCACATCCTCATCTTCTTCATCAATTTCTTCAACGCCTGCCTCTTCAGTTGTGAACTGAGGCATGGGCGATGATACCAGAGGGGTTGAAGGGATATCATACACTTCAATTTCTTCATCCAACTATTCTGAAGTAGAAGCAGAAGGATGCGCTTCATCACTGTCATCAGGAATGTCATATTCCTCACCAAAGGGAACAATTTCCTTTGATGGCATGCTTGAGATGGGAACAACATCAATGGGGTTGGTGTACGAGCTTTGCAAAGTCTTCACTTTCTTGGGAGCTGAAGACTCTGCGGTTTCTGAGGCTTTCCTTTTCTTCACAGTTGCCTTTTCTGCAGCTTTGGTCTTCTTCGCTTCTGATGCAGAAGGAAGGTGGATATCTTTCATCTGAGATGACTTTGCAGGAGGAGCAGATGAAAGTGGTGTAGTATCTTCAGGCACAACTGATGCAGTTGCCCTAGCTTGTTCAGATTCTTCAGGAACAGCTTCATATGCTTCAGCTGACCTGAGTTGTTCTTTAGGCGCAACATTGGAGGTTGCCCTGGCATTTTCTTCAGTAGGCTGAGCAGATGCATCAGCCTGAGGAACTTGTTGTTGCGATGGAACTGCAACATCCGGGTTGAATCCCTTGGCCATTCTGACAAATCTGACTTTGGCACCTAGCCAATCTGCACGATATGCGTCAAATTCATCGCTTAGAGCTTTGATCTCCTTTTGCAGATTCAGAAGTTCTTCAGGAGTCATCTTCACAGCGTTTTTCTTTAGAAAGCGCTCCTTCTTGTATTGGGCTTTCTTGACTTGCCTGGCCTGGCCTTCTCAAATTTCCATTTTTCTTCGGCTATGAAGGTCGTCAACGTGTGGCTCTGGCCAGGAGTGAGGTTCAATTCAGGCAAAGGAGTATTTGGATCCTTGTGCCATAGATCGATGAAATCAAGGATCCTTTTAGGATCCAGCATGAGTGGCACAGCACTGCCTTTGGCTCTAGCGGCCTTTTCTTGCCTGTCTTTGATGATCTCAGCAAGTTCTTCATCATCAGCATCATCATCATCAGACGGAACTTGGAAGGCAACTTGCTTCTTATGAGGACTTGGCCTTGGGCCTCATCCAGCAGTGGCCTTTTTCTTCAGCAAGATTGGACCAGTTGAAGATTGTGGCGGAGCTGAGGAACTTGCAGATGCTCCTGAGGCAATAGAGATTCCTGTAGTCCGTTGGCACGTGGCAAGATGCACAGGTGCAGAGGACTTAGCAGCAGCAATTGAGGATTTTGTGGCAACAGAGGGAATTGGAGCTGCCCTTGAAGTGGTTTCCTGAGGAATTGGCCGTGAGGGCTTTGCACTAGGCCGTGAGGGCATAGCAGTTGAGGAACTTGGCTTAACAGCTGATTTCTTCAGCATAGCCTTCTTAGGCTTGCTAGCAGAGGCCTCAGCAGCAGTAGAATCTTCATTGAATTTCTTCACTGCTTCCTTTGCTACTTTACCCAATTTGGCTTGGCGCTTGGCCCATTCTCTCGGAAATTCCTCACCGCGCCTGATGCTTGAGGGATCAGCTTCTTGGCCTGGAACCAATGGAGGTCTTGGGCATGGAGGGTTAACAGTGAATTTCTTCATGTATTTAGGAGTAACATAACGATATTCCCTCCATTCTCTTGCACATCTCCTCTCTATTCTCTGTATGCGCACTTTGCGCTGAGTCTTGGTCTCTTTGCCATGAGTTGCTTCATCAGGAGTACAGTATTCATCATAGATGTCTTCAGGAATTTCAAAAGCTGTATTTGTTTCAGGCCTCTTTCCTCCCTTCTGAGGTCTTTTACCATCAGCCATTTTCTTCACTTGAAGATTTTGAACAATTGATGTTTCTGAGGAAGTGTGGAACTTATCTTCGAGGAACGCTGCAAATGAGTTAAGTTGATGAGAACCTAGTGATTCAGCAGCAGGCATTCTGTACCTGTGAACAGACTATAGGTGCGAAGAATTTGGAGAGGTCATATGCGTTCTCAGAAATTTTTCAAAAGAATTCAAGTTTGAGGAATTTGACCCGGGGAGTCTTGAGGAATTTCACTAAGCGTTCTTGACTTAGGTTCCAGAGTTGTATAGATTAGAATATCCACACAATTGAGGAATCTTGAAGAAAAACATAGCTTAGAGAAACAAATCAAGATACAGAAGCATTTGGGAGTTTACGGAGTTGGAAGTTGAAGAATAAACACCTTTTGAAGATTTTGTGAAATCATCAGAATCAAAGTAGGGCAGTAAAATCAGATTTTAATTACCCTGGACGAAGAACACAATGAACTGGAAGTGGAAGTGGAGAAGTTCGTCCGTTCAGATCTCCCACGCCCTAACTTGGTGGTGAGAGACAGCTACGGCGGTGGCGGAGTGAAGATTTCCGCGGCCGGCGCGAGTACGACGGCGACGAGGTCGAGGCAGTGAAGCTCTTCCTCACCGGCGACGATGGAGAGTAGCGGCGGCGCTAGGTTAGAGAGCTCGAGCGAGTTGGTGGTCGAGCGGTGTAAATGAGGACAGAGGAAGGAAGGGGGTATTTATAGCCACGGTGAGAAACTGCCCGTCCAAAATTTGTGGACGAACATGCCCCTGACCCTTACTCTTCTAACGACATGTGTCACCCACGTACAGAGAGATGGAGATCATGGTAGATCGTGGGTGAGTAGTTTAATCCTATCGCGGGATGCGGAACGGTTTGAGCGGCAAAAGCCGAAAATTCAGATATGAAAATTTTAACATTTCGTTCGCAAATTCTTCAGCTGTCAAGGACACAGTGAAGACTTTGAACGGGTTTCAAATAGAATGCACATGAAGAATTTGTGAACAGACTGGGTTGAGTTTAGCATAGAGGGGGAAAGGGTCCGATCACATTCACTTAGAAGAAAATCAACTTTGAAGAATTAGCAATAAGTGAATGATGTTGAGGACATGAAAAAATCAATTATACATATATATAATCAATGAAGAACATCAGTCGAATTTTTTTGAAGACTTTGCAAGTTGAAGAATTTGAAAATTGAAGAATTTGCAAAATGAAGAAATTCAATTTTGAAGATTTTCAACTTTTGTGGTGGCGTGACCCACCGTATAAGAATGATGATTTCAGACGCCGCGTACAATTGTCGTAGGGCTCTGAGACTCAAATTCTTCATTAATTTCTTCACACTTAGAGGGTTAGTCTTCATTGATTGAAGAAAAACGTTCTTCGTGTGTTGCACATCTAAGTCATCAATTTTGCATCAGTGTTAGGATGTGTGTCCTTTCAAAGAACATTCGAAGATTCTAAGATATTTAGCTCACATCGCAACTTGCTAAATCTCTTCTCATCCAAGGTCTTGGTGAAGATATCCGCTAGCTGTTCTTCAGTCTTTACGTGATCAATAGAGATGTCGCCCTTCAACACATGATCTCGAAGAAAATGATGACGAATCTGGATGTGCTTTGTCTTTGAGTGCTGAACTGGGTTATGAGCAATCTTGATGGCACTCTCGTTGTCACAGAAGAGTGGCACATTCTTCACATTGATGCTGTAGTCCTTGAGGGTTTGCTTCATCCACAGCAATTGAGCACAGCAAGAACAAGCAGCAATGTACTCGGCTTCAGCAGTAGAGAGTGATACGTAGTTCTGCTTCTTTGAGGACCAACATACTAAAGATCGTCCGAGGAAATGGCATGTGCCTGATGTTGACTTGCGATCCACACGATCACCAGCATAGTCAGAGTCAGAATATCCAATGAGATCAAAAGTCGATCCCTTGGGATACCATAATCCAAGTGTTGGAGTGCGAGCTAGATATCGAAGAATATGTTTCACAGCCTTATGGTGTGATTCCTTCGGTGTAGCTTGAAAACGGGCACACATGCAAACACTAAGCATAATATCTGGCCTAGATGCACATAGATACAGTAAAGAGCCAATCATGGAGCGGTATACCTTTTGATCGAAGTCTATACCATTTTCATCGGTGCATAGATGGCCATTTGTGGGCATAGGGATTTTGACGCCTTTGCAATCTTGCATACCGAATTTCCTCAGAACTTCCTTGAGGTATTTCTCTTGAGAAATGAAGATGCCATTGCGTTGTTGATGAATTTGAAGACCCAATAAGAATTTCAATTCTCCCATCATGGACATTTGATATTCCTCACTCATCATATAAGCAAATTCGTCACTGTAACGTTGGTTAGTACAACCAAAGATAATATCATCAACATATATTTGGCACACGAATAATTCATCATCATATGTTTTGGTGAAAAGAGTTGGGTCAAGTGAACCGGGTTTGAAGCCTTTCTTCATGAGGAATTCCTTCAGAGTATCATAACACGCCCGAGGGGCCTGCTTGAGGCCATAGAGGGCCTTATTGAGTCTGAAGACTTGATCAGGATGCTTAGGATCTTCAAAACCTAGTGGTTGAGCAGCATATACTTCTTCCTCAAGCTTACCATTGAGGAATGCACTTTTCACATCCATTTGATATAAGATGATATTATGATGGTTAGCATAGGCAAGCAATATGCGAATAGCCTCAAGTCTAGCAACAGGTGCAAAAGTTTCATCGAAATCAATTCCTTCAACCTATGTGTAGCCTTGAGCTACAAGACGAGCCTTGTTCCTCACCACTAGGCCATTTTCATGTTGTTTGTTGCGGTAGATCCATTTGGTGCCGATGATATTGTGCTTGCGAGGGTCTGGTCGCTTGACAAGCTCCCACACCTTGTTCAGCTCGAATTGATGTAATTCCTCTTGCATCGCTTGAATCCATTCAGGCTCCAGAAATGCCTCATCTACTTTGGTGGGCTCTGTGATAGAGACGAAAGCAAAATGCCCACAAAAGTTGATGTCGTTGATGATTCTCTCAATCTGCACTTCATTTGTAACGCGAGGATGAGCAGATTGATGACTTTGACTTGGCTCAGCATTTTCTTCAGAGCCAAATTCTTCAGATGCACTAGCATGATTTTCTTCACGATCAGGAATGACTTCTTCAGTAGATTCTTCAGTAGGTATAACATCCTCAGTATCCTTTAGCTTGATGGATTCCTCAGGAGACATTTCATCTAGCACAGGAGGTAGGTGCTCTCTTTGCGAGCCATTAGTTTCATCGAACCGCACATCTACAGTTTCAACAACCTTGTGGTGATAGGTGTTGAAGACTCTGTAGGTATGCGAGTCTTTTTCGTAACCAAGCATAAAACCTTCATGTGCTTTCGGTGCAAATTTAGAATTGTGATGGGGATCTCTAATCCAACATTTAGCACCGAAGACTTTGAAATAACTCACATTGGGTTTCTTGCCAGTGAGGAGTTCATATGAGGTCTTCTTGAAGAATTTGTGAAGATATACCCTGTTGATGATGTGGCATGCAGTATCAATTGCCTCAGGCCAGAAGTGACGAGGTGTCTTATATGCATCAAGCATGGTGCGAGCCATCTCAACAAGAGTCCTATTCTTGCGCTCCACTACGTCATTCTGCTGAGGAGTGTATGGGGCTGATAACTCATGAGTAATACCAAGTTCATCAAGATAGTCATCAAGACCAGTATTCTTGAACTCAGTCCCATTGTCACTCCGAATATGCTTGATCTTCACACCGAAATTCATCAAAGCCCTTGAAGAAAATCATCTGAAGACTTCCTGCACTTCAGTTTTGTAAGTAATGACATGCACCCATGTGTAACGAGAATAATCATCAACAATAACAAAGCCATATAGAGATGCTGCATTTGTTAGCGTGGCATAATGAGTAGGGCCAAAGAGATCCATATGAAGCAATTCAAAAGGACGAGAGGTAGTCATGATAGTCTTCGAGGGGTGCTTGGCTCTGGTCATCTTTCCAGCCTCACAAGCCCCACAAAGATGATCTTTGAGGAATTTGACACCCTCAATGCCAATGACGTGCTTTTTCTTCACGAGCGTGTGTAAGTTCCTCATGCCAGCATGACCCAGTCGTCGATGCCATAGCCAGCCTTCTGAAGCTTTCGCAAGTAGACAAGTGGCAGGCTGTGGTCCTGCAGAGAAATCAACAATATACAAGTCTCCTCTCCTAAAGCCTTCGAAGACTTTGGAATTGTTAGATTCCATGAGCACTAAGCAGCGATATTTGCCAAAGACAACAACCATATCAAGATCACAAAGCATTGAGACAGACATGAGATTGAATCCGAGGGACTCGACAAGCATGACTTTGTCCATGTGTCAATCCTTTGAGATTGCAACCCTACCTAGACCCAATACCTTGCTTTTGCCTTTGTCTGCGTAGGTGATATGCTTCAAATGTGATGGAGATAAAGGAGTGTCCATCAGTAAGCTCTTGTCACCATTCATGTGATTAGTACATCCACTGTCGAGGACCCACTCAGTAGCTTTGGGTAAATCATCCTGCAGATGAATTAGTGCATCTTACGAACTCATATACTCCATCGGTGAAGAATATGACATCAATTTCATCAGACAAAAATTATCAATTAATGCAACATATGTATATATAGCAGTATGAGGACGTGAGAAATGAATGAATCGTTTCTTCATGATTAGCTTGCGTCCTTTCAAGCATTTCAGGTCTCCAGAAAATTCTTCAGACGATTTAGTTCGTCTGGAGACCTGACCCTGCATAAGAGGTTAGTTCTTTTTCTTCACCACCCACATCTGGAGGGGTGGCAAAGAGTTCATCATTCTGCGAGCTCCATAAGAGAAAGGTGGCATTGATGCCAAAGCGCTTCGTTTCACAGGAGAGGGATTGGTATAGGCATATGAGTAAGCAGAGAAATTCTTCGAGGACTTGTGAATATAATGATTTGAAGAATAATGTACATAATCAAAACTCTTAGATTTTCCCTGCGAAACAGAAGCATTAGCATGATGATGATCATATGAGGACATGGATCCACGTGAGGAATTTGATCCATAAGAGGACTTGGATCCATGTGAAGACTTCGGTCCATATGAGGAATTTGATCTGGGGTTCCTATTCTTCACAGGTGGTGTCACGAGGACATTCACCTGAAGACTTTCAAGGCACCTTTTGGGAACCCAGATTTTCTTCATAGGGGGACCATTCCTGCAGTTAGTTCCAACATATCTAGCAAATACTTCACCATTCTGATTTTTGAACAGTTTATAGTTGGAGTCAAATGACTCATCAGATGAATATGAGGATTCACAAGTAAAGCCAGATAAAGTGGATGGATCCACGGGAGGTCCCTTCATAGCAACCCATGAGGTTTTGGGATACTGCTCAGGTTTCCAGTAGGTTCCATCAGCATTGAGTTTCCTCTCAAATGCAATACCCTCTTTCCTAGGGTTCCTGTTCAAGATCTGTTTTTTTTAGCACATCACAAAGAGTCTAATGCCCTTTGAGGCTTTTGTACATGCATGTCACATACAATTCCTTCAACCCTGCATTTTCGTCAGTGATACTAGTGGTATCCTCAGATGAGGAATTTGTGACCAGAGAGATAGTTGAAGAATTTGCAGTAATAGAAGCATTTGAACTTTTAGGTGAAGAATTAGCAGTTTCACGTTCAATGCATTTCAAACATGGTGGAATAAATTCTTCCTGAGCGGAACTGGTCTATTGAGCAAGTAATGAATCATTTTCCTTCTGAAGATCTTCATGACTCACCCTTAGCTTCTCAAGATCTTGCTTTCTTTGAAGAAATTCATAAGAAAGCTTCTCATGATCGGCTAAGAGAGTTTCATGACGACTTTGAAGGTTGTCAAACTTAGACTATAGTTGCTGAAGATTATCAGTCAGTGTTTGAGTTCGATCCATTTCCTCACCTAACAGATCATCGCTTTTGTCTAGCATATTTTGAACCTTTTCCAAAGCCTTTTGTTGTTTAACAGCAATATTAGCAAGTTTGGAATAGCTGGGTTTGAGGTTATCATCAGATTCATCCTCACTTGATTCAGAGGAGGGATATTTGAATACCTTGGCACCTTTTGCCATGAAGCAATAGGTGGGAGCATAGTCATCGTTGCCGTCATCAGCAGTGTTGGGGAAGCCATTTTCCTCAGTGTTGAAGATGGACTTGCTGACGTAAGCAGTAGCGAGGGCTAGGCTCGCCACACCAGAGTCTGACTCCTCAGATGCCTCCTCTTCCTCATGTTCCTCAGATTCAGCTTCAGAGTCCATTTCCTTGCCAATGAATGCCCGAGCCTTCTTGGAGCTGCTCTTCTTGTGAGATGAAGACTTTGAAGATATTGATGATGAGGACTTTGAAGATTTCTTCTTCTTCTTTGAGTCATCTGAACTATCATCCTTGTATTTCTTCTTCTTTGATTCCTTTGCCCACTGAGGACAATCAGTTATGTAGTGACCAGGTTTCTTGCATTTGTGGCAAGTCCTCTTCTTGTAATCACGGGATGAGGAATCTGATCTTGTGTCATCATCTTTTGAAGATTTTACAAAGCGACCACGCCTTGAGAACTTTTGGAATTTCTTCACGAGCATTGCTAGCTCCTGGCTTAGTTCTTCAGGGTCACCAAGGCTGCTATCAGAATCTTCTCCTTCAGATGAGGAAACTGCCTTGGCCTTCAGTGCGCGTGATCTTCCATAGTTTGGCCTGTAGAGATCTCTCTTTTCAGCTAGTTGGAATTCATGAGTGTTCAGCCTCTCAAGAATATCAGTAGGATCTAATGACTTGTAGTCTCCACGTTCTTGAATCATCAGTGCCAGTGTATCGAATGAAGAATCAAGTGACCTCAGCAATTTCTTCACCACCTCATGGTCGGTGATGTCAGTGGCACCCAGTGCTTGAAGCTCATTTGAAATGTCAGTGAGGCGATCAAAGGTTTGCTGGACATTCTCATTGTCGTGTCTTTTGAAGCGGTTGAAGAGATTGCGAAGAACGTCAACTCGAGAATCACGTTGAGTTGAGATTCCTTCGTTGACCTTGGACAGCCTGTCCCAGATAAGCTTTGCAGACTCCAAAGCACTCACTCTGCCGTACTGTCCTTTGCTCAGATGGCCACATATGATATTCTTCGCTTGAGAGTCGAGTTGCTTGAATCTCTTCACATCAGCAGCATTCACGGAAGGAGTGACAGAGGGAACGCCATTTTCCACAACATACCAGAGATCGTTGTCAATTGCCTCAAGATGCATGCGCATCTTATTCTTCCAGTAGGGGTAGTCCATCCCATCAAAGGTAGGACACCCAGCCGAGACCTTGATCATGTCTGCAGTCGACATAGCTAAAACTCCAGGTGGTTAAACTAAAATCACATAGAACAAGGGAGTACCTTGCTCTAATACCAATTGAAAGTGCGTTATATCGACTAGAGGGGGGGTGAATAGGCGATTTTTACAAATTCGTCACTGAGGAATTTCAAGGTGAGGAAATTCCTAAGCAACGAACTACTTAGCAGTGGAATAAGTACTCAGATGCATAACATGGCATAAGCACAGTCATCATGATGAAATGAAATAGGCACAGAGTACAGGTAGCGTGAAACACAGGATAAGCAGGCTGAAGACTAAGTGACTGAAGAATTGGGATTGAGGAAATTGAGAAAGTCTTCAGTCAAAGTCTTCAAACAGTAACGATCAAGTACACAGCAAGTATGCGAGGAAATGAAAGGGTTAAGGAAATAGAACCAGTAGCTCGGTGAAGACGATGGTTTGGTAGACCAGTTCCAACTGCTGTGACAGTTGTACGTCTGGTTGGAGCGGCTAGGTATTTAAACCTGAGGACACACAGTCCTCACCGTATTCTCCTTGAGCTAAGGTCACACAGACCTCGCCCAATCACTCGTGGTAAGTCTTCACAGGTGACTTCCAAACCTTCACAGACTCGGTCACTCGGCGATCCACAATTTCCTCTTGGATGCTCTAGACCATGACGCCTAACCGTCTAGAGGATGCACAGTCCTCAAAGGTAACAAGCGTCGGTTCCACACAGGAACAATTTCTTCAGTGATGCTCAATCACTTTGGGTTTTAGGTGTTGGGTTTGGGTTTTTCCTCACTTGATGATTTTCGCTCAAAGTCCTCGGAGGATGGGATGCTCTAAATGACAAGTGTCAGTTTCTCTCAGAGCAGCCAACCTGCTAGTGGTTGTAGGGGGGCGGCTATTTATAGCCGGGGAGCAGCCCGACATGATAAGACATAAATGCCCTTCAATGATATGACCGTTAGGTGGGTAGGATACTTTGGACAGCTGGCGCATAGCACAGCAATGGTCGGAAATTTGAGCTCTCAAATTCCTCAGGGCTATCATGTTCCTCACTTGTAGGCAATCCGCACTGACGAATTCCTAACTCCTCAGTCAGAACAAATTCCTCAGAGAACAGAAGAACTTCGTCTCTGTCACTGAAGAACTTGACTGAACTGTATGAGATTTCCAATGGCTTCACTCGAAAGGATTGGTAGGTGTAGGATTTGAGTTGAGCATCACTTGGAAACTTTTCCTTAGTTTTACCTCGACCCCCTTTAACAGTACGGTGTTTCCTATGACTCAAGAAAGGGAAAACAAAACTATGAAAACAAAAGTCTTCACGCTTCATAATCCTCGCATCAATATCAAGTCTTCAAGGTCACACCAATTTCCTCATTTTCAAAGTCTTCAAGAAAACCAAAGTCTTCAACTAAAGACATTAATTTTTAGGGGTCGACTTCTTCGTAAATATCAAACTCCTCATTGACTTATAGAACCTGTGTACACTCACAAACACATTAGTCCCTTAACCTATAAGTCTTCAATACACCAAAATCACTAAGGGGCACTAGATGCACTTACACCTTCGCCGATAGCAGAGACACAACAATTTTTAGACTTTCGGTCGGCCATAGATAGCTCTTTGCCAAAGGTATGAAAGCAGTACCCGTTGATGTCGTATTTGTCAAATGAACGGACCTTATAGTCAAAACCATTAGCGACTTGTCTCAATTCAGCGTCCATAGACTCTGAATTAGCCTACAAGTTTAATACGAAAGGATTGTTGCATTAGCCGCAAATTAGACGAAGAAATGAAATGGTCTAATGGAAATTACCGTTTGTTTGAACCAAGAGATGAAACCGGGAAAGCCGCCTCCATGCTTTGCCAGAAGCTCATACTCTTCGATGGATTCCTTTTGGATCACCGCTCCATCCAAGAATTTGGTGATGTATCGACTGTATCAAATATCTGGGAATAAGAGCAGTTCAAAGGAATTAGAAGTTGCGAAATAATGTACCGAGAACTTACTCAATGTACGGCCGCACTTCTGTTAGGTTGTTGAAGATATACAACGAAATGGTCTGCCATTCTTCGACATCCAACGATATTGGTTTCGAAGCACCGGCTGGTGTGAGCTTCCCTTTGAATAGGCTGAGGTTGGATCCACCTTTTTTAGGCTCGCCAGCATTGTACCGAGGCTTCGGATTATGCAAATGACGATTTTTGGCTGCGTAGTGTGCTGTCATGAAGTTTGCCGCCTCCTCGGTAATGAATGCCTCGGCCATCGATGCTTCAATTCTATGTTTATTTTTACATTTTGCTCGAAGCGTCTTCTGCATCCTCTCAGTTGCGTAGCACCAACGATTTTGCACGGGCCCCCCCAATCTTGCCTCCGCCGGGAGATGCAAAATCAAATGCTGCATTGGATTAAAGAAGCCTGGTGGAAAGATCTTCTCTAACTTGCAGATCAACTTCGGTGCCAACTCTTCCATTTCTTCTAGCACGCCAGGTGATAGTTCTTTCGCACAAATAACATGGAAGAAATAGCTCAGCTCTGCCAGTACTAGCCATTCATCCTCAGGGATAAAGCCACGCAACATCACCGGCATTACCCGCTCAAGCCATATGTGCCAATCATGACTCTTGAGACCAAATATTTTCAATTTTTCAAGACTCGTTCCCCTCTTTAGATTTCCTGCATACCCATTGGGGAACATCAACTGCATTTTCACCCACAAGATAATTTCCCTCATAGCTGGCCTTCCAAGATTGAACCATGCCTTTGGCTTCGTCCAGTTCTGCTTTCCTTTCGGTTCTTGCATGTTTTGTAACGGTCTATCACATAGCGCCTCCTGATCGACTCTAGCCTTAGTATTAACCTTTGACTTCCCCTCTATGCCGAACAATGTACCAAAAAGGGCATTGGCGATATTCTTTTTAGTGTGCATCACGTCGATGTTGTGTGGGCAAAGGAGGTCTTTGAAGTAAGGCAGATCCCACAAGCATGTCTTGTGAGTCCAGGCGTGTTCCGAATTATACCCCTTGAAATACCCTGGACGCTCTGGATCTAGCTCGAGAGCGTTTAACTAATCCAGGGTCTGTTGGCCTGTCAACACAGGTGGTGCAGAGTTTTTGACAACTCTACCTTTGATGAAGTTCTTCTTGTCTTTTCTGAACTTATGGCGAGGATCCAGGAACTATCTATGCAAGTCGAAGCAAGAAAACTTGCGACCCGCCTGCAGCCAACGAAACTGAAGAGCTACCTTGCATGTGGGGCACGGGAACCTTCCATGCACACACCAGCCAACGAATAGCGGATACACCGGCAAGTCATGCATCGAGTACATGTACCAGACACGCATTATGAAGTTCTGTTTGCTAGCGGCGTCGTATGTCTTGAACCCATTATCCCAAGCTTCTTGCAATTCATCCTTAAGCGGCTGCATGTACACATTCATATTCTTCCCCGGATAGTTGGGCCCTGGAATTATCAACGTCAGGAAAATGTTCTTTCTTTGCATAATCTGTCCGGGGGGGAGATTGAGTGGAATGGCAAATACAGGCCAACAACTGTATTGGGTTGCCGTCAGACCAAACACATTGAACCCATCCATGTTGATGGCGACTCAAGGATGCCTTGGATCTGCCGCTTTTTGATCATGTAATGCATCGAAGTGCTTCCACGCAGAACCATCCGATGTGTGTACCATCATCAGATTTCCATCTGCATCTAGTTCGGTTCTTTTGCCCATTTTGTGCCATGTCATCTGTCTGGCCGTCTCTTCTACCATGAAAAGACGTTGAAGTCTTGGTACGATTGGCATATACCGAAGAACATTAACGGGGATTTTGGTCTGCATCTTCTCACCCATATCGCTGTCTACCACAACATACCTGGAAGACTTGCAAATGGGACAATAGTTCAAGTCCGCATACTCAAGCCTAAATAAGGCACATCCTTTCTCACAGGCATCTATCTTCTCATAGGGCATCTTAAGTGCACGGAGGATTTTGTCCGACTGGTACAGGTTTGCAGGCATTACATGGCCTTTGGGTAGAAAGCGTCCAAATACTGTCATCATCGCGTCGTAGCATTCTCTGCCCAAGTTGAATTGAGCCTTCAGAGCCATTACTTGTGAGATGGCATCCAGCTGACAAAGCTCAGTGTGCTCGTGGAGAGGACGTTTTGAAGACTCTAACATTTCATTCAAGGCCTTTACAGATTCCTCCATCTCATCGTCCGAATCCCGAGCATCATCAAAGTCCTTCACCATGTCTTCCATCCCGGTACCATGCTCGTCGGTGCGACAACGAACCACCTCAGCTCTGGCACGTTGGGTAGACTCACCATGAAATGTCCACACCGTATAACTGGGCGTAAAACCCCTCTTCTGCAGGTGTTTACCCATTTCATCCTCTGTCCTCTTGTGCCAATTGTCGCACCGGACACAGGGGCACCAGATTTTTCTCTGGCCATTTGCAAATGCGGCTCTCACAAACCCCTTGGTTTTTGTTAACCATTCATTGGTCATGCCTTTCTGACTAGTGTGACCGGTGTACATCCACGCATGATCACTCATCTTGCCTAGCTACTGGACACACAAGAAATATATATATAATTCAGCATGTATATTCATCAGTTAATCTAGTTTGTCAATTTTATTACGTCCATGCAACCTACACTCTAATAGGTAAAGATAGGTCCTAATCCCACCCGAGTATGTGTAGATTGGATTTGTTTTCCCATGCTCTGCTCCGGATCCGACGCAAAATTCCAGCAGCACCTCCCCACTGTTCTCCTGGTACACGTCTCGGCAATAAACAGAGAGGATGTGTACCCGGAGAACAACAGGGAGGCACTGAAGAAATTATGCGTCGGATCCGGAGCAGAGCATATGGGAAAACGAACCCAATCTACACATACTCGGGCTGTCCATGGATAACGTTGAACAATTCGAAAGAATCACGGTTATAAATATGCAAATGCATGCATATTTATAACTGTAACCCTTTCGAACGGGAGACGCATACTGGTCACGCATACTGATGATTGAAGACACCTATAGCTAGCAAGTTTCATCGGCACGAAGACCGGAACAGAGCAAATAGTGAAGGGGGGAGGAGGAGATGTCATTTGTGCTCACCCACGAACGCAGGGGCGGAGCTTGTCAAACACCAGACCCTCGCTGCGACGAAACAACTGCACATTTAAATCCAAAGATGAGTAACATAGCATTATTGTTTTTTCCGTCAACATAACTAAATATTTACAACAGGATGCCAGCGAAATATATGTCATTCAGGGTTCCGTCGACGTCGAGGCAACCCTAACCTATATAGATGTCATTTAGGCTTTCGTCGATGCCAAGGCACCCCCTAACCTAAATAGCCGTCATTTAGGGTTCCATCGACGCCGAGGAACCCCCTAACCCGCTCGTCCCCGGGCGCCCTCAGGTATGGCGACGCACGGTCGACGGGTCAGCACGCCATCTCTTCCGATTCCGGAGACCTCTCCTCTCTGCCTCTCCTCTCCTCTCCGATGATGCTGCTGATGAGGCCCGCCGACAGGCCACCCTGGCCCTCTCTTCCCTATCCTCCTCCTCCTCCTCTTCCTCCTCTGCTAGATTCACCACCTGGTCCCCTCCCCCTCTTTCCGGCAGCACTCGGACCGGGGGATTCTCGGCCTGGGCGACGGCGCCGGGACCGGCGGGACACACTGGCTCCACCATCTATCCCCTCGGCGACCGGCGATCCTCGACCCTCGTTCCGACCCTCGACCCTAGTTTTGGCGATCGGCGATCCTCGACCATCGTTCCCGACCCTCGAACCCTCGGCGACCGGCGATCCTCGACCCTCGTTCTCTTCCTCCTCCTCTTCCTCCTCTTCTTTTTCTCCTCCTCCTCTTTTTCTTCTCCTCCTCCTCTTCTTCTTCTTGTTCCTTTCTTTTCCTTTTTCATCTTCTTCTACTTCTTCTTCTTTACTTCTTCTTCTTTTTTTCATCTTCTTCTTCCTTCTTTTCCTTCTTTTTCTACTTCTTCTTCTTCTTTTTTTCATCTTCTTCTTCCTTTCTTTTTCATCTTCTTCTACTTCTTTTTTTCATCTTCTTCTTCCTTCTTTTCTTCTTCTTTTTTCATCTTCTTCTTCCTTCTTCTTTTTCATCTTTATTCTACTTTTTCTATTTTATATATCCTACTGATTCTACTTATTCTAAAAAAACAGAGAAGAAAATAAAAAAATAGAGAAAATAAAAAAACAGAGAAGAAAATGCTCACCAGGGGAGTCGGGGTCAGGGGAGTCGGGGGAGTCTGGGTCGGGGCGGCCGGGGCCGCGGGGCGCCGGGGCGGCGGCGTCGGGGGGGCCGGGCGGCGGGCCGGCGTAGCGCGGCGTCGGGGCCTCGGGGGCAGGGGCCGGGGCGGCGGGGGGTCGGGGCTGGCGGGTGCGGTGTGGGCGGGGCGCCGGCGGGGGGTCGGGGGCGGCGGATGCGGATGCGGTGTTGGCGGGGCAGCGGGGCGCCGGGGCTGCGGCGGCGACGGGCGGCGGGTTCACTCGGGGGCGGCGGGTGCGGGGAACAGGGAAGAGAGAGAGGAGTGCGAGGTGGGGGTGGCCGTTAGGGTCGTTTTTAGCCTTTTTCTTTGCCGTCTGCTAGCTGACGACAAATGTCGTCAGCTAGCAGACGGCAAAGAGGGGGGATGGGCCAGTCTCCATGCGCTGGCCTCCACTGGACCCCACCCCACCTCTTTGCCATCTGCTAGCGGACGGCAAAGAACTGGCTGATGGCAAATAATATATTTGTCATCAGCCAGTTCTTTGCCGTCTGTTTTTTGTAAGCAGACAGCAAAGACCTTCTTTGCTGTCAGCTAGCAGACGGCAAAGAACTGGCTGATGGCAAATTCCCTGATTCCAGTAGTGCATCCATTTTGTCGGCATTTTTCAAAATTAATAACAGGGAGTAGCCTCACAGATACTTTCTCAAAAAAAAAAACCAGCTTCATCACATTGTCACAACTACTCTACTACATCTATGAAAACATCTACATCATCATCGACATCAACAACATGGGGATTTGGCTAGTCTCACCTCGAGGTCGGAGGGGGGTCGGTGACGGGGACGACGGCGGGGATGATGCAGGGCTCCTTGATTTTTGCAAAAACAAAATATAAATAAAAACATTATTATCCTCATTTTAGGACTTAGTGAAACCCTATAAGCTATAAGAGCCCTGCATTTCCTAAACCCTAGAAAAATGCCCTGGTTTTTTTACCTACTGTCTACTTCTTGAACCATAGAAAAATGCCCTAATTTCACATAACTTAGAGTTTGATTGCTGAAATATATTAGAAAATATACTATGAACCCTAGAAAAAGCACTAATTTCATAATATAACAAGTAGAGGACATTTTTTACCAACTAAATGTAGTAAAATACAAACTATAATATAGAAACCATTACTAAAAAAATTCTATTCTATTCTATACAAATAACCTAAATTAGTACTAAATTTTTAAAGGTATTTGGTTGTTTTGCCCCTACATTACTAAAAAAATCTATTCTATTCAAATAATCTACATTATTGAAAATTTTCTATTCTATTCAAATAATCTACAATACTAAATATCTTATAACCCCTACATTTACTAAAAATTTACATTCTACATTCTATTGTATTTGAAAAACATTAAAAAATACCTACATTCTACAAGAACAGAGGGAGGTAGGAGGGAGGAGGGAGGGAGGGAGGAGAGAGAGGAGGAGGGCGGCCGGACGAGGAGGGAGGAGAAAGGAGATAGCAGGAGAAGTGAGGATGGCGCCCGGAGAAGGGAGAGGAAGGATGCCGGAGGAGGGAGGCAGCTTACCGACGAGGAAGGAGGAGGGAGGACGGTGGCGGCAATGCGGCGGCGACGGCAGCGATGGCAGGAGGAGGAAGAGGCACAAAGGGAGTGAGTGAGGGGAGTGGGAAACTGGACGGGCGCGGGATCGATAAGGTTGAACTAGCAGCAGCGCGGGTCCAGGAAGGGCGCTACTGCTAAGTGCCATAGCAGTAGCGCGTCTCCTAAACCGGTGCTGCTACTATACTTAGCCTGGTGGCCAGTGTGGGTACCACTTAGTAGCAGCGCCGTTTGTCACAGGCGCGCTACTGCTACTTGATTACCTGTAGCGCGCCTCTATGACCCACGCTACTGTTAAGTAGCAGTAGCGCCTTCCTTTTACCCGCGCTACCGTTAAGATTCTGCCTATAAGGTTTTCCCTAGTAGTGTTAAGGAGAAGATGAAGGAGTTTGATCTTGTCTTTTTATGAGCATGAGAAGAGAGATATGAACTAGATGTGGGGCGCCATGTCTGGTTGATTCGGTAACTCTTTCATCTGATTCAAGGAGAAGACGAAGGAGTTTGATCATCTCTTTCAAAAAAGCTTCAATAACTCTCGATGTGGGGCGCCATGTGTGGCTGCTTAACCCATGATTTTCTTTGTATGGAACACTCTCATGATTGAATAAAAAAGAGTTACACCCCTAAAAAAAGGTAGCATGCAGTAAAAAAAATTCAAGCACTCAGTCATGTAACTTCCTATTCTTTCACTTTTGCGACATTTAGTGGCTATATCACATGGGACTAAATGATTATGCGCTAGCCCGGTGTGGAGTGTTGTAGCCATTTTTTTATTTGTTTAATCTAGTTTTCTTTTAGTCTGTAAAGTTCCGTTTGGTTTTTCTTTTTGTGTGTGTTTGTTTTATGCTTTTTTACCGGGTTTCTAGTTTTAGCGGTTTATTTTTCCTTCTATATTTTTTTGTTTTTCCTTTTCCATTTTCATTTTTCCTTTTTAAATGCATGAAGTTTTCCAGTTCATGAACTTTTTAAAACCAACATTTTTTAAAGTCATGAACAACTTTTAGTTTTTTAGTTTAAAAAATTCATGAACATTTTCGAAATTAAGAGGAAAATTTAAAACTCATGGAATTTTAAATTCATGGTTATCTATTTTTAATTCATGAATATTTTTCATAAAAATGCGAATATTTTAAAAACTGTGATTTTAAAAAATTCATTACTATATCTAAATTCATATTTTATTCTATCGGAAAACTGGTTATTTTTCTAAGAACGGGAGCTATTGATTTTTACTTAGGAGCGAATGATGTTGAGTACCCGAGCCTCATGCCACCGTGCGCTAGCTAGGCTGCCCCACCCTTCTTAAAAAACTATAAGCTAGGCTGCCCCGCCGTGAATTTTACCCTCTAATCAAACATCATTTCTCAAGAAAAACAAAATCGAATCAAACGCCAAATAAGGAGCTAGGTCCACACGCCAGCTGTCGGAAATGTCTGATAGACGTAATGCTGGCCTTGCCAGCCACACATGAACTTGGAGGAGATTATAAGGTCACAAGCACAATGAAGTGGTAAGGACTTTGGGTATTAAAAATGTCCAATAACTGCTCCAGCACGTCAAGAATAGTCTCGTCAGGGGCGATGGACAGCACGCGCCATTGCCCCTTGTTTGCACGGAGTAGCCAATTCTTGCCTTGAGATAGTTGCACATTGTAACTAGTCTAAATGACCACCATCTAGCGAAAGATGTACACGGTTGTCGATCGAAAGCACATGACAGAATATGGTGGTTAGATGAGATCAAACTTTTTCTATAATACATATTAGATCACACTTGTACTATAAACATCAAAATGATGATTTATTTCCACCAAGTGGATCATTTTAAATTATTTCTTTACACGCATTTAAAAGTATGTTATTTCTTGGGTGATGCTAGGTGTCAGTCAGGCGGAGGGCACACTCAAGAGATGCTAACCGTCGGTCTGGCAGAATATGTGTTTGATGGGCCACCTCCCGACCGTTTGATACAACTTAAATGATATTTCTTGTGCATCTAATAGTCAGAAGAAAAAAAGATGGGTGCAAAATCTTTTAGTTTGCGACATCATTGCAACTTATCATCTCGTGGGTATGTCAAAACCCTGTAGAAAACATTGCAACAATTCAAATACACCCATGCAATATTTTTTGGGGTATGCAATAATTCAAATACACCCATGCAATATTTTTTGGGGTATGCAACAATTCTCCATTGGTTATCAAAAGATCCCTAAGAAAAATCATTGCCACATAGACAACATGCAAACGAACATTTGCAGCAACATGAAAAGCAATTTGCATCATGAAGGCAAACATCTACTTCTGAATCATTGTGGTACGTCGATCATCTGTGTCCTCGAAGAAAAAGGCGCCGCCCTCCAGCCGATTGATGGACTGGTCGGTCGAGGGAATTGTTTCCCTTATTTCTTCTCGCAACATATTTCTTTCCTTTTCTCTTTCCATTTTAAAGTACACTGATCGATAACCACCCCTTCCGCGGATGCTTGACTGTCTGCTTGGAGGAGAAACTATCATGATTGAAGATGAATAAATCAGAAGTTTTCTCGCAAAAAAGAAAGAAGAAACAACCCGGATCAAACTAGGCCATCAACCGTTGCCAAGCAAAGACCATGCGCGAACACACATGCCTTGTCTATAGTTCAACCGTTTGCAGATTTATAAGGACCTCAAGAAGGATGAACAAAAATGCGTGCTAAAAAAACCTTGGTTCCTAACTAACAAAAGGGGCCGACAGAAAAATTGCTGGGGTCTTGAAACGCTTAGCGTTATGCATAGCAAATATATTTATTTATTTATTTACTGAGTCTTTTTCTAGGGGGTTATTCATCGAGTCTTCGTAGCAAATTAAATTGGCACATCAACCAGACTACTATTGACAAATGGGCCTACCTAGGCACACTAAAGCACCCGCGTTCAGCAAGTTTTTTTGTTTTTTTATTGAGAATCACCTTCAGCAAGTGTTTTTTTTTTTTGAGAATCTCGTTCAGCAAGTTAAGCAGAGCACATTCACTTATTGGCTATCGGACCATGGGCCGAAACTCTTCCTACGCAGTGGAGAAGGTACCAGCAGAGAAGAGGCCCACGTTTGCTAGCTTTGTCCCGTGAGCTACTACGTAGGTTCGTTGCTGGTCGTCACAATTAGTCCCACCTCGGCTACAGAGTGGGGTGGACGGAATGTAGCTGGGTATAAGAAGGGGCCTTGGGCTAACAGTAGAAGGCATCTTTGCGCTTGGGGCAATGACGCAGCTAGTGAGGTGATACCGAGGCGCGTCAATTGCTGGTTGAAAACTATTTCCAAACCCCCTCTTTAGCCCTCACGGGTCATTGAGAATTTCTAGAAGGGCTCCCTCTCCTCGGAGAGGGCAAGGCCCTACAAATTCAAACTCAAAATTTAAAGTTCAACTTACGATTCATTTGTTTTACTAATTTGTGCAGCTTATGATTCCTTCTCTTCATGTTAGTTGAAAAGCATAAAGCTACTGTTGCACTTGGTTCCTATTCGCTACATTTGCATGCAATTCCGAAGATTTTTCCTCTAAAAGAAGTTATGGCAAAAAAATATGTTTTGTTCCTAACGCCACCAAACAACTTTCTCCAATTACATATTCTTGTGTTTTCAGTCCTGTAAGTTCCCACATATCATGACATCGTATTCCTAAGTTTGTAAAATCATAACAAAGAAGCCCTAAAAATGACAAGAACAAGGACACTGATTAATACTACAAAGGATTGCTTACCTTTCATTATCAACCATCATGGAACCTGAACCCATGCAACAAAAGGCAAAGAGAACTATATATATATATAACCAGGATGGGATGATTTACATCATGGAGTGGTGACTAGCGAGCATGGTGAGCCATGGTTCCTAGCAAAAGGAACATGCACAAAATGGCTGGGGGATTTGACCGGTTGTAGTGTAAAAATGGCACTTCAAATGAGCGAACAAGTTATCCTTGACCAATGGACCTAGGCACGCTAAAAACCTACAGTCAGTCAATCAGCTAGTTGTAAGAAGAGCACCCTGCCAGGATGTAACATCATACTTCTGGCCTGAACACTCTGTTTATGAACTCCTTCAGGTTGTTGCAGGGCAAGATCTGGATATCGAGATCGAGAGGTTTGAGCAGCTTCTCTGAAGTCTTGGGGACGACGCATTTCCTGTAGCCCAACTTCGCGATAGCCATCACCCGCTTATCCATTCTTGGCACCTTAAAGAGGGAAAAATGAAAGAAACTTGAACTCAGAGAGATTAGGCAAAAATAATAAACAAGCAACCATGACAAAATAAAATTGGATAAGCAAATGCAAAGTTTCTTGGACATATTATTTCTCTGTAATTTCTGCAAAATTGGAGTGTATGGGGCAAACTGAAAGACGAACAAAGTGATAGGGGATTGTGGCCACATAGGGTGTACTTCCAATAGTAAATAGATTTATTTCTCTTCAGGTCAAGCTACAGTAATAAAACTAATGCATGTTTTCCACATACATTACAGATTATTCTTCCAAAAGTTTGAGTTCCTCGTTTATGCATGACCACTTGACACAACAAGCAATACTAGTATTAGATGGGTGGTCAGAAATTCACTAGCATTTATTCGCAATGTATCTATGAAATCATCTAGCAAAAATAATGTCCAAAATGATGACGAACAGATTGTTTTCTTGTGCATTGTGTGCCGGCTGACACGGGCGGGCTGATGCGCCCCTGCCCACCCACGTTCGAGCCTCCATGCTCGCAACGGCGGGTTGTCACACACTCTGCTTAATTAAAGACCCAGGGGTTTCTTCCCCCTGCGGCATTTACAAACCAATATCCATTTAAACAAATTTATGGTAAATTGCCTGACCCAAAAGATTTATTTTGCACTTTTGCATGTATAAAATCCATACATGAAAAGTACATCAGGTATAGCAAAAGGTTAGCCATTGTAACATGCATTTGCATAATTAGGAGAAGCATACAAGCCAATAAATGGCTTACAGGTACTCAATAGTGTTGCAAATTCTTCACGGGAACCATATCTTATCACAATATAGGGAAAAAAATGCTAATTAAGTTGTTTTCCGGGTCAGGGCACTGTAGTTGCTGGAAACATGGTTAGTGGGGCATACTTCTCCTATGAACCTGTTAATAGCTCCATGGCTCTGCAAAATCTACTGGTGGTAGTAATATTTATTGGCTTCAGTAAAATGGTCGGAGATAACAATTGCTAAGCACTGTTATAGGCTTGGGGAAAGAACATAGGTGATCCTGTTCCCCAATTAACATCTTCCTTGTTATCTTCCAAAGGCACATTTTCCTCATCAAACACAAGCTCTTTCCTATAAGCCGCAAGTGCCAACTAAGAATATTCACAGCCAACAAGGGTCACACAAAGCAGAAAAACATATGAACTTACAGTTCTAAGTTCACCACCAAGACCAATCTCTCCAATAAATGCAATATCATTTGGGATAGGGAATTCCAAGAAACTGAAAACAAGGAGGAAACGGGTTACTTCGACAAACAGATAGGCAGAAATATAGACAGAACCCACTCAAGGAGGGAGTAATTAAGATCTCCAAAACATAAACCACAAAAGGAATGACCTGCTGCAAATCGAAGCTGCTATGGCCAGATCTCCTGCAGTCTCCGTCAGCTCGAACCCACTGACCACATTTAGATAAATAACCTGCATGACAAACAGAAAATAGTACCAGAATCAGAATCTGGGAACAAAGCTGGAAAGAGAACATCTAAAAGATTGATTTATAGTCAAGATTGACCCAAATCCTGGCACACTACGGAAAGTGTTAATAATACTTGCTACAGATAGGCCACTGTCATCCATGTAATAATTTAGAGCACACCAGCATTTGTCTCGATGCCCCTACCAGAGCACATATGTGGCTTGGCAGAATGTTGGTGCAAATTAACTCATCAAGTCTTTTGAAGGCCAATCAAGCAACTAACCAGCCTACACGTGACACCAGCTTACTGATTGTGTCTCTAAATTAACAAGGAAACCTTGCATGCAACTAGAAAGAGCTAGGCAAATAGAGGATTCAGGAACTGAGCTTACATTATCATGAAGTTTTAGACCTGCCTGCTTCATAAGAACCTGTAGGGTTGAGAAAAGAGGTTAGTTGGCATTATTTGTTTTTTTCTGCAGCTCTATCACCAAAATACTGGGGTTAGTGGAGCTAGAATAAGCTTGCAACACTATCCATCTGCCTTTTCTAATCCGGGAATACTGCCCATCCAGCTGGATCCTATACATATATTTACTTTAGACATATACAGTATATGGGGCAGAATGCTTTATAGGATGGAACTATTATGGAAACTATTAAATACTTACTGATATTATCATCTCAACCCTTTTTGACCGTGTGCCAACAACTTTTCCTTGACCAGGAGAACCAGGAACAGACAGTGCCTGAAAAACAACACAAATTGCATCTCACAAAGACTCGTAATTCTTGAATTGGAATCTAAAATGTGCAAAAGAAAGGTGAAAGTTTATTCGAAACGGAGCTGAAGGAAGTCTCAAGGAAATTAATTTTAAATTCCATGGTCTCAACTCAGCTGCAATATTCAGAGTTCAGAGTACCCAGATGGTCCAAATGGTCCTCACAAGATCCAACATAGAGTGAAGTGACAAAAACGTTATAAACAAAGCTTTTTTAGGGAGCATGTGGCCTATTTAACAGATTGATGCAAGCTCATGCAACTAGCTAGCTTATGAGCAAAGCTGCAGTACCACGTGCCCAATTCAAAAGACTGATACAAGTTCCATAACAGCGAGTCTAGTTGATAACACAATTATTTCTTAAGTTTCCTAACTATTATTACATCCTATACCCAAAAACCTTCACAGCAAACGACATGTTCCACTTTGTCAAAATTAAGCTCAAAGCAATATTACACTACGAGAACGAAATAAACAATATGAATTGTTGGAAGGAAAATAAATCACAGCTCAAGAATGATATCATATCTAGTACCTGAACTTCAATAGCGAAGGTTCTGGATCCATCCAAAACAACAGCTACAGCAAGCCCAGCCAGTATCTCAGAATCAGAGTCATGCTCAGTTAAGAACATCTCACTGGGATTCAGAACAGCTTGCAGACCGTGTTCTGACATTTCAAATACACCAAGCTGGCCAAAAAAAAAGGCATAAGTGGCACACATTTGCTTTAAGGTCAGTTTGCGGCTGATGTGCGGTGCAGTAGAATCCAGTTTGTTGCAAGAATCTTAACTAACTAGTAACTAGACGACACCCCACGTGTTGCCGCGGGAATTGGTTGCAATAAATTTCCATAAGATTCGATTGTATGAACATGAATATTCCAATTAGTAATCTATTGCATATGTTTGATCACATCATATGTGCACTCAGTTACCGGTAGAGAGTTAAAAAAAACCATAAGTGTGGGAGAAGAAACCGGAGTATGAAGGAAACATGCATGCATGCACTTAATTTCTGAAGCTTATTCAGGTGATGAGGTGGCATAATTTTTTGAGAGAGAGAATGAGGTGGCATAGTTGCATGTGCTTTAAAATAGTTAGAGGGGCTAGCCATTTAGACATAAAAGATCCCAGTTAGAAGCCATTATGGCTTGAACAAAGATGCTGCTAACCAACTATTTCCCTTTAACTAACTGTTCATCCAAAATTGAGAAGTGCTTTCAAAAGGCACAGAAGTAACAATAGTACTCCCTCCGTTCCTAAATATTTGTCTTTCTAGAGATTTCAACAAGTGACTACATACGGAGCAAAATAAGTGAATCTATACTTTAAAATATGTCTATAGACATCCGTATGTGGTAGTTCATTTGAAATCTTTAAAAAGACAAATATTTAGGAACAGAGGGAGTAGATTTTACTGTCATCATAAAAAAAGTAAAGTCAATTTCATTAGACAGGCCCATGAATACTATCTTCTAGGATTTGCTGAATAAACATGTTACATCCACTCAGAATCAGTAAGGGGCCATTTTGTTTGTCTTCCATGATCTTATTTTTATCTAGAGCAACGCCTTTTTGGCTGGAGGAAGTTTTACAGCAAAAAAGAATCCCTAATCATGCAGATAAAATATTACTAGCCACCAGAACTAGAGTATCACATCGGAAGATAATAGGAACCAAAGAAAGCAATATCTTAGGACTAACAGGGCAGATAAATCCGACGTAGATGCTTTTTATACACTAAGATAAGAAATGCATTATATTTGACAACAATGTGTGTGTGTCTGGGGGGGGGGGGGGGGGGTATACCATATACCTCGTCTGTTGAACCGAAACGATTCTTCACTGACCGTAACAGTCGATGAGATAAGCATCTCTCTCCCTGAAAGAAGAGCAGCAACCTTGTTAGGCTTGCACTGTATAATACATGAACTTGCATAAAAAGGAGTAAAGTTGCACAGTTTTTAGAAATTTACACATTTTACACCTTATTAGTGATAAACAATAGTACTCCCTCTGATCCATATTAGTTGTCGCACAAACGGATGTATCTTGACGTATTTCAGTGCTAGATACGTCTGTTTGAGCGACAATTAATATGGATCGGAGGGAGTATTACATTTCTCAAAAGGCTGGATGACCTGGAATATTGTATGGAGGCAATGACAAAAATGAAGATTGATGTTTTTGTTAGTGAAATATGCAGCGAATGGAAGATGATCCGAAGATTAGGCGAGACGCCATTTTAATGTGGAAACCCTTGCAGGGACGAACCACAAATCACGATCGTGCAAAGGGGGAAAACAATATGTGAGAGGATATTAAAGTAGGATGTTACAATGAGTCTCTTCCTATATTGTCTACTTGTTGACCTCACACGGTCTATGGCAGGCAAATGTATAGGGGACAAAAAAGAACTTCATGTACAAGCACACCTTCTAGCGCAAAAGGAAATAAATTCAGATCACAGCTCAATGCATTTAGTGTTACGGTGGTGCACATATCAATAACTACAAGGTCTCAGCCAATATCTCCTACTTGGGAATCAGCCCCTGCATCAGTGAAGAAAATTCACTATGATGCAGTTCCGTTGATTTTCCTCACCACTGCATAGGATCCCTATCTCATTTCAACAGCCATATAGAAGACCCAAGATTCTAGAACAAGTTGTGTTTCAACGATAACGAGAACATAAGGTGGTTTTTGTGATTTGCCATGCTACGTCAACTGCTCAACTCTGAAAAAAGGGAGAAAAACTCTTGCTGGTATGTAATTAATTTCTCAGCCAATTCATGATTGTTTGAATTTTCTTTAAAGAAAAAAAATCGTGAATTATCACTTGGGTGTTAATAATGTGGACAAAGGAAATTTTTGGTATACAATTACTGCTCTTAGTGAATTCTTAACAGGAATGGTGAGTTTAAAGATCCTTTACAATAAAACAATTATATTTAAGACATTCCCCAGCATGTATCGCTAAAAAAGACACATTCCCAGGCAGAACAAAAAAATTGGTTCATACACATGTATAATCTATAAATTTCTGTGAAAATTCTAAAACAATCATCTAATATTACCAAGCAAAAACATGTACGAGAAATCAGTATTTACCAACCTCCATATATAAAACAACATCTACTATGTGCTCTAGAACACGAGGGCCAGCAATATCACCAGTTTTTGTGACGTGTCCAATCTAGAGGAAGAGAGAGAGAAAACATAATCAAGGAAACATAATCGCCCATTTATGCAGGACATAGAATAAATATATTGCAGTGTGTAACTTACCAGGAAAACAGGGATATTTGTCATTTTTGCAAAACTTAACAAGGCAGATGTGCATTCCTTGACCTATGCTCCACACGGTAAATAGGAGATCTTTTCAGCAAGCGAAGATATGAATATGAGCATTTATAAGATTATACATCACGTTCAGTATCACAACTTATGTTAAATAATATTTGGTTTGCAATCTGTAACCTAGTTCACAGAAATAAAGTGTTACTAGATCCAATACCAAAATTCAGAAAATGGGTCAAGTTCTCCAGGATCAGCTACCATAATATGTATTCATGAAGTTGGTTGAGCTGAATTGGACATTTGGAGAGTCAACAAGATAGGAAAAACTACTATAAATGGCACCTTCCATGAACTCAAAATTTAGCAAGAAAATAATCTCAAATGTATTGGTTGAAACACCTGCACTTGATTCCCAGCACTTCCAGCAAATGCTGATAGATAAACTGTCTGAATGGAATCAACAACAAGAGCTTTTGGAGATAATGACTGGATTTTGTCCAAGATATCCTGTTGAACAAGTGAGAGACATCAATAGTTTATCAGTTATGAATCTGTCTCCTAAGATTCTCCCAAGAGGCCAAGATAAAAATTATTTGATTTTGTCAGCAGCTAAAAAATTTCAAATCACAAAATTGAAATATCTTATTCTAGCATGTTTGTATTTCCTTGAAACAAAGGTCAATGAATCTAAGAAAATGACTATATAAATGATGCCAGACAAATAATATTACCTCAATATCTGTACTAGAGTATAGATATAAATCTTTAGACCTGATACTCATCCGGTCAGCCCTATTTGCAATTTGCTCAATGCTCTGCAGACAAAGTCACAATTTTTTTATCAAAGAATGTTCAGGATAATAGCTAATCATAGGAGTGTCATATGGATCAATCCATGAAGTTTTTGTCAACAATAACACAAAACAGTTGGAAGGTGCAGATGATGGAGATTGGGCAAGGCTATATAACCAACCTCCTCACCAGACACATACACAACAGGAGCAGACCCATGGTCTTCGGAACCTTCGGATACAATAGAAGCAAGCTACATAGAAAAAATGTTGTCAGATTCCAAAGTTAAATAATTATGGGCAGAAATCCCAAACTCTAATACCGAAAATGTAAGATTAATTACATAAATTTTAAAATTCATAAGTATAGCTAGATAACCGCATGCAGGGAATTAATGGGTTGAAAGCACAAGAAAAAGCATGCCAATTTAACAATTAATAGCCAGATGTGTATCTTTACCTGTAGCATCAATGTACTTTTGCCAACACCTGGATCCCCACCTACTAAAACCAAGGAGCCTGCAAAACCACATGTGTGATGGCCAAACAATGAAAAGCAGTAGGTAATGCATTGATGCCATGAAACACAGAAAGCTTCATACAACACATGAGGTGCAGTTTTCCCGGACATGGTCAATGATTCAGTGTAATACAAAAATGGGATGGCACAAGATCAGAAGCAAACGTAGTGGGCCCAAGCTCGCACAAAAGCCGTATGGAATTTTTATGTTGCTCGGGTTTCACAACAATCATTCATTAGTTGCAATCTGGAGATCTACAAACAAAATTCACATGGAACTAAAAGATAAGAGGGGAAGCTACAACATCCTTCTGGTAATAAATTACCAACCCCTAGTGCTTATATTCAATTCAGACCATGACGAAAACCACAAGTTGGACCAACTAAAGCCAGCATCTGATCCATGGAAAAAGATAGGTCACAGCATTAGCTACAAACTGAGTTGAAACATAAAGTTTCATTGTTTTCCCAAGATTTAAATATAATTGTAGTGGTAGACTGGTAGCCTTCGTTTGCAAACACACATGAACCATTAATTTGCATTCTCCTATGGATGAAAATGTGCAGGAGCAGAGGTACCTGATTCTGGACTCAAAAAGATGGGGAGGAGATTCAGTTGAGGGGTTGTGGCTGAAATGTATAGGAAGTGGTAGAGGTGGGAAAGGGGAGGCCGCGACTGATTTGGAGGACCCATGGGGATGTGCCAATGTGGCACATAGTGTATGCAGACAGCGTCCAGGTTAGAGGCTTAGAGCAGGCAGGGGCAATAATATAGGGTTATGTCTATCAGTAACTACTGAATATTCATGTCCAACATGTTATCTGAAACTTAAAACTTATTTCAGCAGACAAACTGAGTAAGAAGAATGGAACAACAAGAATCTAGACCAGGTGCAACATGTAGGCAGAAGATGCGCGTTCCAAGCCAAATCAAGCAATACTGCAATATAAAAACAGTCTCGAAGTGGAAAGAAAGTAAAAGTAGAGAGCTAAGAGCTTATGAGCACATGGCAGTGCTCGATAGTCTATTTTCACTATGTGTTACAGACAGCTCACTCTGAGGCCAATTTTGAGAGGCAAAATAACATCTATTGAAAAGCGCTATCTGACTGACACCGTATTTGATGAGACATGGGTTTCCTAAGCAATCTAAAAGTTTTGGTAGAACTGCATGATGGATGTCACAGTTCTGAATCTGACTGATCCTACACCAAGTTTCCTTTCAACCAGTACCAAAGAGGTTAGAGTGATGTTTTACCAGGAACAACGCCACCTCCAAGCACCCGAGAAATTTCATTTCCAAAGGTCCCTGGCCTGTTAAGTAAACAAACACAATCATACACATCGTCAGCTAATAACGGGGGAATACGCAATTGTATTTCGCGAGAAGTGCCATCCTAAAGCCGATTATCATGTACGCACAGGGCATTCAACAATTTGAACATGTTCACACAATTTATCTACACGGCAATTCAGAGAAGAAAAAACAAGGAAGCAGGCATTGCTCCGGATTCAGACTGAGGGTGAGGAACCTTACAGCGGTATGCGCCAGCCCGCCTGGTCAAACCCCTTGGTGACTTCCCGGAGTTTCTTAGGCACCATCTCCTTGCTCTTCTGCCGAATCCACGAGCGGCCGGCGTGGTGCGACCCCTCGGCGTCGGCGTCGGCGGAGTCGGCGGCCCCCGGGAAGAACTTGGTGAGGGTCCCCACGGCCTGGCAGCCGCGGCAGGTGCCCCACCACTGCGAGAAGCCGTCCCCGCAGTTGCTGCAGACGTACGAGACCCTCGGCGCCTTGCCGCCCTTCCCCGCGGCCCTCCTCGCGGTGGCCACATCCGCCCACCTGGGCTCGCGCTTCCCGCCGCTCGGCCTCGCCTTCCGCTTCACCTCCACCACCTCCTCCTCATCCTCGTCCTCCTCCTCCCGGTCGGAGCTGGGCGGGGGAGTGGGAGGGGGCGGATGCGCCTGCAGGACGATGCGGCCGGCGACGGGGTCGAAGACGCCCCAGGAGGAGTCGGGGTCGGAGTCGCCGGGGGCCTCGGGGTTGGAGGCGGCGGCGGCGGCGAAGGCCGAGGAGAGCGGCTCCGGCGGGGCGAGGGGGTCGCGGGCGGGCTTGGGCGAGGAGGAGAGGGGGCGGAGGTGGGGGAGGAGCGGGCGGAGGCGGGGGAGGGGGGCGCGGCGGGAGAGGCGCAGGAGCGCGCGGAGGGAGGAGGGCGACGGGAGCATCGCGGCGGTGGTGCGGAGCATGGAAGGGGAAGGGGACGGAGGAGGTTTTCGCAGGGTTTTGAGGGGGTTTGGGGGCGGAAACACGGCGCGCCGGCGGGGAAAGTGGAGGAGGGGGAGCGGCGGGCGTATGGAAAGAAATTTCAGAAAGGGGAACACTATTGTACATTCCCCATTATTTCATTTTGTTTTTTTTTTACGCAAACTGCATTTTACTTCCATATAATTACTTAGGGCGTCTCAAACGTCAGACCCCAAAAACGTTGGTGCTGAAGGAGCAAGAGGCCGCGTTGCGGCAGGTGAAGATCGACCAGGCCTACAACCTCTGCCTCCTCGACAAGCACCCGCACGCGGAGGAGTTACTCATTGCTGGCACAACCATCGCGCCGGACGTGGACGTGCCCGAGCAGGAAGTGCTACTCGAGTCCTACTGCTCCACACCCGCAACATACGCCGCGAGCGCTGGCGCTACTGCCAGTATCAGGCGGATTTAGAGGCCGCCTACAAGGAAATGAACGAGGCGACGGATGAGGTGTTTGGCAAGAGTGAGGACGAAGACAAGGTCGTCAGCTCGGTCGCGCGCCGCCGCCATGACCACAAAGCCGGCAATCCGCAAGCGCCGCTGACAGCAAGAAGAGTAGCGCATGGGAGGTCGCCAACGCTTGTATCCCATGAAGGTCACCGCTACTCCCCTTTCGTTGGAGCCAAGCTTGGTGGCCTCAACATCGTCGGCCGATTAGCCGCTTGCCGGTGACTTGGAAGCGGATAACTTCACTTCCTAGCGCTCATCACTGCGGAGGAGGTGGAGCTTCAATTTTCGGGTCTCATGGCCGGCCGGGGATGGGGAGCGGGCACCGACGGCCATTTTAGGCTAGGTTTAGAGTCCGGTCTAGTTGAAAAATATCTACATATAATGAATTTGCTCCGATTTAAATGAAAAGCATCGGATTTTATGTAAAAATGCACCAAGTATGAATGAATATTGTCCGGTGCGTTTAAATATGCATCAAATTTGTTCATTTTCTTAAAAATCTTCCAAAATGTAACTGGACCTGGCCAATCCTTTTCTGCGCGTACGTTGTGGCCTAGCAAGCACCCCCCCCCCCCCCCCAACACGTGCTATACATATGGGCCAACCCATTTCTGAATTTGATCTCCACCAGTTTGGGGAAGGTTCTAGAACCTTCCCTGAAGCAGTTTTTGGTTTTCCATTAGGCTTTTTCTTATTTCGTTTTTCCTTTTCTTTTTTGTTTTCTTTTTCTTTTCCTTTTTCCTTTTTCCTTTTTATGTCTTTTTATTTTCCTTTTCACTTTTTGCGAACATCTTCTAAACTCATGAACATTTTTTAAATCATAACCATTTTTAAATTCATGAACATTGTTTCAAAATCATGCACATTTTAAAATCTTGAACATTTTATACAAATTGTTAACATTTTTTAAAATCCTCAACTTTTTTCAAATTGACGAACATTTTTGGAAATTGCCTATATTTTTTTAGCCTCAGGAACATTTTTTGAACCCGCGAACAATTTTCGAAATTTAGGATCAATTTTTTAAATGCAGGATCATTTTTACGATTATTTTATGAGTTCATGAATATTTATTGAATTGGCGGACATTTTTTAAATTTTCAAAAGAAATTTTGAAGTTTCCGATTTTTATTAATATTTTCAATATTTTCTAGAAATTCATGAACATTTTTTGAATAGATGATCATTTTTTGGAATTTAACATTTCCCGGATATTTTTCAAATGATGACTATTTTTCGAATTTATGAACATTCATTCCAAATTCTGCATTTTAAAAAATCCTGAATTAGGAAAATAATTAAAACAGAAAAGGAAAAAAGGAAAACCAGGGGCTTCCCGCCCAGCACATGGGCTACCCTGCACATACGTGCGGGCGGGAGGGGGGGGGGGGGGGGGGGGGGTTGCGCACTTCACTGGTTGAATGATTTATTATGAAGACAACAGGATACTAATTCGTACCAATGGTTGTATCAATGTGAACCTGGAGAAAAACTCCGGGTTGGATATTGCAGATTCAACGACTACAATACGAGGCACAAATAAATCTCATATAACCAACACATGTGCAACATGAAGGTAGCAACCTGAGAAGCCTCCAACAGTTCATCAATGCTCCAATATTTTCAAGAAGAACTAATCTTATTACATTATTGATAACACATAAATCCTACATGCTCAAATGTTTTAAAAGAATGGTTGGAATACTACTAGGAACATAGTTTGGATCAACATAGAAGGGGAATTTATGCACATTCATTCCAAATTCTGCATTTAATTTTTTTTCCTGAATTAGGAAAAGAATTAAAACAGAAAAGGAAAAAAGGAAAACCAGGGGCTTCCCGCCCAGCACATGGGCTACCCTGTCGCCTTCAATGAGAGGGTATGAACCCTCGCCGAAGGGGAGACCGAGATGGGCCGGTCCAGGAGCGCAGGAAGCCACAGCCTTCTTTTTCTGTTTTTTGCTTTTATTTATACAAAAAACACTCTATAAAAACATTTGCAAAATGTTGACCAACCATTTGAAAAATGTCGAATGTGTGTAGAGAAAATGTTTATCACATATACAAAAATATATATCAAATATGTATAAATCTTTTGATCATGTATTTAAAAAATATTAATCAAGCATTTGAAATTGTTTTGAACAAATATTTGAAAACAAATTATAAGGATTTGAAAATTGTTAAATGTGCATAGAAAAAATGCTGACCATGTATTAAAAAAATGATGATTTTTTATCATGTATATAGAAATGTTAATCAAGCATTAGTAAAAATGTTGATCAAGTATTTTTAAAATATTAAATATGTATAGAAAAAATGTTGACCATGTATTAAAAAATGATGAAATTTTATGAACATTTGTTTAAAAATATTGACCAAGCATTTGAAAAAAAGTTAAATTCGTACATATTTTTTTGACCATGTATAAAAAATGCTGATTTTTTTATAATGGATAAAATAAATTTAATCATGCATTTGAAAATGTTGAACAAGTATTCCAAAAATGTTGATCAAACATTTAGAAAATGTTAAATGCGTATAAAAAATGTTGAACACGTTTAAAAAAATGTTAAATATTGCATTTAGGAAATATTAGTCAAGCATTTGAAAAAAATGTTAAATGTGCATAGAAAAATGTTAATGTTCTATTTCAAAATGTTGATCAATCATTTGAAAAATGTTAAAAGTGTGTATAGTACAAATGTTGACCTTGGACTAAAAAATTATTAAACTAGTATTGAAAAAATGTTAAACATGCATTAGAAAAATGTTTTTGACATATACAAAAAATGTAGAATGAAAAACAAAAGAAAAAAATGAAACAAAATAAACCAAAAAATTAATAAAATGAATTAATAAAATCTTAGAAACAAATGTAGAATAAGAAAATGAAAACAAAACAAAAACCAGAGAATAAAAAACTAAAATAAAACGAATAAATAAATAAATAAAACCAAAGAAAAAACGAAAAAAAAGTAAAGAAAAACCAAATTAATGCAAAGAGTAAACGGTAAAAAAGAAAACAAAACGAAAAAAATCCAGGAAAAACAGAGAAGAAAAATGCAAACCCCGGCTTGTTTTGACTTAACTATACCCGTGCTACTACTCTAACACGAATCCGAGGCAAACCAAGTGGCTAGTCGCGCTCTCCCTCAACCGGGAGACCAGGCTTTGAATCCCCTGCTCGGTTGTTGTTCTCTTGTTCTTTTTCCTTTCTGCGAGAATGGGCCTACCCAAGTTCTGTAGATGTCTTCAGCGAGAGAACCGTAGGTCTCGCTGAATGCGAGATATAGCGCTTGCGGGTCCCTAAGGGGTTCAGGTTGTACAACTACCGCCACTGGGCCTGCAGAACTTGTATTTTTTCGACTGAGCTCACTAAAAACTAGCTTGGGCCGAAGCGCCGGAGTTATTTCTCGCTAGCTGCGAGACGTAAGTAAGGTCTCGCCTCTGGCGCAAACCTGCTGGGCCGGAGCTGTACTGTAGCTGTCGCGTGAGTTTTATACTTGTCTTTTTCCTTGCTTGGTTTTCACTATTTTGCATCGGGTTCGTTTGGTTTTTCTCTGTGTTTTTTCGGTATTTTATTTTGGCTTCTAATTTTTTAATTTTTTATTTAACACATGTCTAATATTTCATACACATTATACATTTTCCGTATAGATTAAAAACATTTTTATACATGTTTAACATTTTGCAACTACATGATTAATATTTTTTAAATCTATGTTGTGATGTCTACTTTTTCATGCACATTGTACACTTTCAGTATACGTCCAAAACATCTTCCCTATATGTTTAAATTTTTTAAAATACATGATTAATATTTTTAGACATTTCTTGAATACATGCTAATTTTTCTCAAACGTTGAATGTAGTGAAACTATTTTGAATAGTATGGAACTTTTTTGTTTAATTACATGAAGATTATTTTATATTGCATAACATTTTAAAAAATGTCAAACACATTTTTGAAACTTGGAACATTTTCTGAAAGTCGTATACATTTTTTTGATGGTACAAATATTTTCTAATTGTTGAGCAAACATTTTTTTACACTTCATGTGCATTTTTTAATGCATGATGAACATTGTAAAAAAAGTTAAAATTACTTTTCCGTAATATATATATATATAATATTTTTTAAATATAAACAAATGTAAAATAGAAAAAAAAAACGTGCACGACATCAGCGTGATGATCCCAAATGGCCACTGGGCCGACCCACTACCGGCTCCCTATAGGCGAGCCGAGCTACCGTCTCGCATAAAGTGAGGCATAGCCGCGCCCGGGCTAAAGTGCCAATAGGCTTTCAAACAAAGAAGAAACTAGCTTACGTAAATTGAGTATGGTAGATGTATTGGCGGATCTAGATATATAAACCCATAAGTTCCAGTGGGATTTTCCTAAAAAAGGTATACAAACCCATATTAGTATGCATCATAAAAAAGAGTTTACATATTTATTTTCCCCGCCGTAAGTCTAGGGTTTTCCCTCCTCTCAGCAGTATCGCCACCATGAGTTTTCTTCTTGTTCATGACGATCATTTGGCTCTTGTCTCATGTGATAGGCTTGAGGTTGGGGTGGCATGTCCCGTTGTGGGCTAGGGTTTGCATGGCGACTCGATGGTGTTGGACGGGGCAAGCTCCAGTGCAAGAAACGGGGGTTCCAGGAAGGGTAACGATGTTCTGATCAGCTAGCTCCTTGAGTAGGAATGGTAAGTTTAAACTTAATTTGGCTTGCGTTAATTTAGTCAATTATAATGTGAGATATAATTCTCTGGTGACACATGGTTTCCATCCAACTAGGGGATTTTGCCATCCCTTGTCACTTCCTTGCTATGTGCGGAAGGCTTGCCTACTTTGTTAATGCATGAAGAACAGATGAAGAAGTTGGTGGCTTTGAAGGTATCAAGGTTTGCATAAATGCACAATCAGTACTCCCTCCGAATGGGAATATAAGCCGGGCACGGGATTTTAGGTCATCAATTTAACTAATAAAACATGTCTAATATGCGACAACAGATATATATTAAAAAAATCATTTGACAATGTATCTATAGATATAGTTTTTATGGCATAAAACTAATGTTTCGCTAGTCAAATCAAAGACTTCAAAATCCGTGCCTGACTTATATTCTCGTTCGGAGGGAGTACCTCATTTACGTTTTGTTGACGATTCATTGATCACTGCAAAGGCTGATAAGATTAATGCAACTTGCTTGCAACAAGTTATAGACACAACAAATTCTGGTCAACTTGTGAATGTGGCAAAATCAAGCATATTTTTTAGTCCTAACACGAATGTTCTCATAAGGCCAAAGACTTGTGAGGAGCTACGTATTGTTAATGAAAATGACGAACTGGTTTGCGTGGTGGATCAAGGAAAATCAAATGAACGTTAAATTCTCGAATTTGTTAGGATGTTAAAGTGCTGGTCGTTCTTTTCACCTCTCCCTCCCTCACTTAGGAGAGAGGTGAGCCCGATCGACCGCACTTCTCGCGAGTCTGAGGGCCACCTCTCCCTCTATCTGCCGCTCGATGAAGGGAGGGGGACACCGGGGCTTTGTTCGAGTGATGGTGGGGTTAGGAATAAATTTAGGGTTGTCTCCGTTTGGTTGTGCCACTAGTAGAAAAACAACTTTACGTGAGCCCCATTAGTCCCGGTTTGGAAACGGACCGGTACTAATGTGACCATTAGTGCCGGTTCCAACGGCTAGGGGGGCGGGAATCATTAGTCCCGATTCGCGTTGAACCTCTAGTACCGGTTCGTGCCATGAACCGGGACTAAAGGAGTGGTGGCAGGCTGTTGTCAGGCTGGGGCCCCACGAGCACATTTAGTCCCGGTTCGTGTCATGAACCGGTTCTAGAGGTGTACCTTTAGTCCTGGTTTGTATAACCAATCGAGACTAAATGTGCCTCTATATAAACCCTTCGTCGAGCCCGAGCCCATTCTCTCTGTTTTGCCCTTTCATTCCTCTCCTCTGTTCTTCCCCTTTGCTCGAGCTCATCCTTCATTTTTGCCAAAATTTGTCAAGATTTGAAGGCCCCCCATCCATCCAAGTGTTCACAAAGGTTAGCAACTTTGTCCTTCCATCTCTCATTGCTAGATTAGCTCTTGCAATGCTCTATAAGTATAGTGATTTGTGGGTTTTAGTTTGGAAGTAATTATATGTGGTAGTTTATTTGATTTATATGCAATTTGAGCTCAAATTAACTTCTTAGTTTGCATATGTAGGTATGGTTTACTTAGTGCCTTCCCGTCCCCGTCCTAACCACCGTCGATCGCCCGCACCGTCCCGTCGCCGGCACCACCTTGGTGAGCCTCTTGTTCTTATCCTTTTTATAAAAAAAAAATCATGTTTGTGTGATTTAGATAGTTACTTGTATAATTTTCTTACACGTACGTTGTTTGTTATACATAGTGGCATGGTTTTGATATTCGTCCCCGTCGGCCCTCGTCTGGTTTATGATTCGAATGTGATATATTCTCTTTTATAACTATTTGTTGCATTTCGTGTTTATGACAAATTATGCCCATCAAGTTGACATAGATATTTTTATCTAGGAGGTATGTGAACCGGAAATTGCAACCGACCCTCTTGTCGAGAAGTTAAATTTAGTTAAAAAAGAAAATGAGTATTTGAAAGAAAAATTGAAAAGAATTGAAGAAGAGAAGATGAAACTGGAGTTGTATGTTGCCAATGTCGTCGATGATCACAAGATCAAGATGGATGCAATGCGCTTGAAGATTAGAAAGATTAGAAAATATGCCATTGATAGTGAGGCTTGGTATCATTATGCTGTTGGATCAATTGTTACCTTAGTTGCGATCTTGATCGCATTTATTGTTGCATTTAAATGCTTTAGCTAGAGAGTGTGTATGTTGTTTTATGAGAATAAGTGTGTATGAACTTTATGTATGAACTTGTATTAATTTGGTCTTTTTGGTGTTGTGTAATGAAGATGAGCCGGCAATGGATGTACGATGACCGATGCTCTCCCCAGTTCATTAATGGCGTGCATACTTTTCTGCTTGCGGCTGAGGCAAACAAGCGGCCGGATGGTTTTATGTATTGTCCATGTGCTGTCTGTAAGAATGATCAAAATTACTCTAACTCAAGAACCATTCACATCCACCTGTTTGAGTTCGGTTTCATGTCCGGCTATAACTGTTGGACCAAGCACGGAGAAAGAGGGGTCCTAATGGAAGAGAATGAATAAGAAGAGGATGACGACAGCTATCCTGGCCATGGGTTCCCTGAATACGATGGTACAACAATGGGGGAAGAAGCTGAGCCGGCAAGGCGGGAAGAAGCTGAAGAAGAGGCATCAGATGAGCCTGCTGATGATCTTGGTCGGGCCATTGCCGATGCAAAGAGAAACTGCGCAAGTGAAAAGGAGAAGCTGAAATTGCAGCGCATGTTAGAGGATCACAAGAAATTGTTGTACCCAAATTGCGAAGATGACAAGAAAAAGCTAGGCACCACACTGGAATTGCTGCAATGGAAGGCAGAGAATGGTGTATCTGACAAGGGATTTGAAAAGTTGCTGATAATGTTAAAGAAGATGCTTCCAAAGGACAACGAATTGTCCGACAGTACGTACGAAGCAAAGAAGGCTGTCTGCCCTCTAGGATTAGAGGTGCAGAAGATACATGCATGCCCTAATGACTGCATCCTCTACCGCAGTGAGTACAAGGATTTGAATGCATGCCCGGTATGCGGTGCATTGCGCTATAAGATCAGCCGCGATGACCCTGGTGATGTTGAGGGCGAGCGCCCCAGGAAGAAGATTCCTGCCAAGGTGATGTGGTATGCTCCTATAATACCACGGTTGAAACGTCTATTCAGAAACAAAGAGCATGCCAAGTTGATGCGATGGCACAAAGAAGACCGTAAGAAAGACGGGGAGTTGAGAGTACCCGCTGACGGGTCGCAGTGGAGAAAAATTGAGAGAAAGTGGGAGGACTTTGCAGATGACGCAAGGAATGTATGATTTGGTTTAAGTGCAGATGGCATTAATCCTTTTGGGGAGCAGAGCAGCAATCATAGCACCTGACCTGTGACTCTGTATGTATAACCTTCCTCCTTGGTTGTGCGTGAAGCGGAAGTTCATTATGAAGCCAGTGCTCATCCAAGGCCCTAAGCAACCCGGCAACAACATTGATGTGTACCTAAGGACATTAGTTGAAGAACTCTTACAGCTGTGGAATGGAAAAGGTGTACGTGCGTGGGATGAGCACAAACAGGAGGAATTTAACCTACATGCATTGTTGTTTGTAACCATCAATGATTGGCCTGCTCTCAGTAACCTTTCAGGACAGACAAACAAGGGATACCACGCATGCACGCACTGTTTAGATGATACCGACAATATATATTTGGATAAATGCAAGAAGAATGTGTACCTGGGACATTGTCGATTTCTTTCGACCAGGCATCCCTGTCGAAAGAAAGGCAAGCATTTCAAAGGTGAGGCAGATCACCGGAAGAAGCCTCGCCACCGTACTGGTGATGATATACTTGATATGGTCAAGGATTTAAAAGTAATCTTTGGAAAGGGTCCTGGCGGACAATCTGTTCTGAATGACGCTGACAGACGCGCACCCATGTGGAAGAAGAAATCTATATTTTGGGACCTACCCTATTGGAAATACCTAGAGGTCCGCTCTGCAATCGACGTGATGCACGTGACAAAGAATCTTTGCGTGAACCTGCTAGGCTTCTTGGGCGTGTATGGGAAGACAAAAGATACACCGAAGGCACGGGAGGACCAGCAACGTATGCACGGAAAAGACAGCATACATCAGGGTCATGCCAGCTACGCTCTTACCAAAGAAGAGAAGGAAATCTTCTTTGAATGCCTGCTCAGTATGAAGGTACCGTCTGGCTTCTCTTCGAATATAAATGGAATAATAAATATGGCAGAGAAAAAGTTTCAGAACCTAAAGTCTCATGACTGCCACGTGATTATGATGCAACTGCTTTCGGTTGCATTGAGGGGGCTTCTACCAGAAAACGTTCGATTAGCCATTGTGAAGCTATGTGTATTCCTCAATGCAATCTCTCAGAAGGTAATCGATCCAGAAATCATACCAAGGTTAGAGAATGATTTGGTGCAATGTCTTGTCAGTTTCGAGTTGGTGTTCCCACCATCCTTCTTCAATATCATGACGCACGTCCTAGTTCACCTAGTCGAAGAGATTGCCATTCTGGGTCCTGTATTTCTACACAATATGTTCCCCTTTGAGAGGTTCATGGGAGTCTTAAAGAAATATGTTCATAACCGTGCTAGGCCAGAAGGAAGCATCTCCAAGGGCCATGAAAATGAGGAGGTCATTGAGTTTTGTGTTGACTTTATTCTTGACCTTAAGCCGATTGGTGTTCCTGAATCGCGGCATGAGGGCAGACTGGGTGGAAAAGTCACGCTAGGACCGAAAGCAATAATATGTATGGACGGGCATTCTTGGGCGCAAGCACACTACATAATTCTACAAAATTCCTCCTTGGTGGCTTCGTATATCGAGGAACACAAGAATATTCTACGCTCCAAACACCTGGAGCAGTCTGACGACTGGATTACACGTGAACAAATGGGGACTTTCACCGGTTGGTTGCAGACACGTCTCATGCATGACCACGCTGTTGAAGATGAGATGTACTTGCTGTCCCAGTTACCATCTTCGAATACATTGACTTTCAAAGGGTACGAGATAAATGGGAATACATTTTACACGATCGCCCAAGATAAAAAGAGCACCAACCAAAACAGTGGTGTCCGCTTTGATGCAGTAAACACCAATAGGCCAAAGGACACATATTATGGTTACATAGAGGAGATATGGGAACTTGACTATGGACGTGGTTTGAAGGTCCCTTTGTTTTGGTGCAAATGGGTCAATCTGACAGGAGGCGGGGTAAAGAAAGACCCGTAGTACGGAATGACAACAGTGGATCTCAACAATCTTGCGTACGCAGACGAACCATTCGTCCTAGCCAATGATGTGGCGCAGGCAGACGAACCATTTGTCCTAGCCAATGATGTGGCGTAGGTTTTCTATGTGAAGGACATGTCTACCAAGCCGAGAAAAAGAAAAGATAAGGAAGCGAATACATCATACGATGAGCCAAAGCGCCACATAGTTTTTTCAGGGAAAAGAAACATCGTGGGAGTGGAGGACAAGACAGACATGTCAGAAGATTATGAAAAGTTTTATGAAATTGCTCCATTCATAGTGAATATTGACCCGAGCATCCAGTTAAATGATGAAGATTGTCCATGGTTACGGCGCAAAGGGACACACGCGAAGAAAAAGTTTTATACCCAAAGATCCCACTCTGGGATGTGACCGGCTTCACTATCATCATTTTCTTCTCTAGTGAGTTTCCGGACTTATATATCTGGAAAGTCTCACTTCAGACAAACCGGAGGGAATCTTTGTAATAGTTAGGGTACTTATGTGTTTTGGCATTTGAAACGCGAAGAAATATTATGTACAAACAAATTATTTCATGCATTATATAGGACTTCATTTGCTATTTTTTTAGCTAAATGACCCTGAAATTGAAAAGCACTACAAATGAATGCAAGACAGGACAGTCTGTAAAGAATGCAAGAAGATCCATACTTCTCTAACTCCAAAAATTCTCAAAAAATACCACACTGTAGAAAATTTGTTGTTGCTTACTTTTTTTGAGCTAAATGACCCTGAAATTGAAAAGCACTACAAATGAACTCTGAAAAGGTTGAAAGTTGGCATGGTATCATCATTTCATCCACATAGCATGTGCTAAAAAGTTGAGAGGGTTACGGCAAAAACTAGATGCACTTCGTGTACAAAATGGACAATCTCTTTCGAAGTATCAGGCTTTCGGACGAAAACTCATCGGTTACAAAGGCATTTCATTTTTTTAAACTTATTTCAACTCCAAACTTTTTGTGCGTTCAGTATGCACCATTCAAAGCCACGTCATCAATTTTCAACCCTTTCTGACTTCATTTGCTATTTTTCATGCATTTACTGATTTTTTGAGCTAAATGACCCTGAAATTGAAAATCACTACAAATGAACTCTGAAAGGTTGAAAGTTGGCATGATAACATCATTTCACCCACATAGCATATGCTAAAAAGTTGAGAGGGTTACAGCAAAAACTGGATGCACTTCGTGTACAAAATGGACAATCTCTTTCGAAGTATCAGGGTTTTGGACGAAAACTCATCTGTTACAAAGGCATTTCATTTTTTTAAAACTTATATCAACTCCAGAATTTTTGTGCGTTCAGTATACACCATTCAAAGCCACGTCATCAATTTTCAACCCTTTCTAACTTCATTTGCTATTTTTCATGCATTTACTGATTTTTTTGAGCTAAATGGCCTTGAAATTGAAAAGCACTACAAATAAACTCTGAAAAGGTTGAAAGTTGGCATGGTATCATCATTTCACCCACATAGCATGTGCTAAAAAATTGAGAGGGTTACTGATACGTCTCCAACGTATCTATAATTTTTGATTGTTCCATGCTATTATATTATCCATCTTGGATGTTTTATATGCATCTATATGCTATTTTATATGATCTTGGGGACTAACCTATTAACCTAGAGCCCAGTGCCAGTTTCTTTTTTTTCCTTGTTTTGAGTTTCGCAGAAAAGGAATATCAAACGGAGTCCAAATGAGCTGAAAATTTACGGAGATTTTTTATGGACCAGAAGAAGCCCCCGAAGCAAAGGAGTTGGGCTAGAAGAGCCACGAGGCCTCCACAAGGGTGGAGGGCGCGCCCCCCTAGGGCGCGCCCTCCGGTCTTGTGGGCTCCTCGTGGACCCCCCTGACTTGTTCTCGACGCCAAAAATTCCTATAAATACAGAAACCCCCAGAAATAAACCTAGATCGGGAGTTCCGCTGCCGCAAGCCTCTGTAGCCACCAAAAACCAACCGGGAGCCCGTTCTGGCACCCTACCGGAGGGGGAAATCATCACCGGTGGCCATCTTCATCATCCCGGTGGTCTCCATGATGAGGAGGGAGTAGTTTTCCCTCGGGGCTGAGGGTATGTACCAGTAGCTATGTGTTTGATCTCTCTCTCTCATGTTCTTGATTTGGCACGATCTTGATGTACCGCGAGCTTTGTTATTATAGTTGGATCTTATGATGTTTCTCCCCCTCTACCTTCTTGTAATGAATTGAGTTTTCCCTTTGAAGTTATCTTATCAGATTGAGTCTTTAAGGATTTGAGAACACTTGATGTATGTCTTGCATGTGTTTATCTGTGGTGACAATGGGATATTCACGTGATCCACTTGATGTATGTTTTGGTGATCAACTTGCGGGTTCTATGACCTTGTGAACTTATGCATAGGGGTTGGCACATATTTTCATCTTGACTCTCCGGTAGAAACTTTGGGGCACTCTTTGAAGTTCTTTGTGTTGGTTTGAATAGATGAATCTGAGATTGTGTGATGCATATCGTATAATCAAACCCGCGGATACTTGTGGTGACATTGGAGTATCTAGGTGACATTAGGGTTTTGGTTTATGTGTGTCTTAAGGTGTTATTTTAGTACGAACTCTAGGGCTGTTTGTGACGCTTATAGGAATAGCCCAATAGATCGATCAGAAAGAATAACTTTGAGGTGGTTTCGTACCCTACAATAATCTCTTCATTTATTCTCCGCTACTAGATGACCCGGTTGCGCCAATGGCGCAAGAACCGAATTAGAAAGAATGTTAGTAGTGAGTAAGTAGGAGATGTAACTGGAAATATAACGCAATGTGGATTGTATTACATCATGTATTAACCACAAATCATGAAATCAATACTAGAGAACCAAATAATGTCACCACCCCTGTACTAACAACCAACATTTTAGCATAAGGAGTATCACAGGAGTGTTTACTTGCACATCAGGAGTATCACAATTACAACTAAAGAGGCATTGTCCTCACTGCTGTCCCTGAGCCCTTCACAAGGAGAGTTCCAAGCCTCGCAACTTCTTCCTCCAGCTCTGCACATGACCCTCAGTTACGAACCTCGTCCCTCAGCAATTAGACTCCGGTAGTTTGCAAACTCCCATTTCCCATAGCAGATTGATTTACATGGCTACTCTCACCAATGAGAGGACCAAGCGCAGAAAAGATTCAGAACTTTTGGAAGCAAACAATTATAGAGCTATGAGGTCTCTGAGCACTTACCATGCCTAATCACATGAATCCAACAAATTTGCCAACTCAAATGCTACAAAGACCAAATGATGGTGTGAGGCAGCTCACCATATATCATCGACTCTTACAATGATAGATCCATAGATCAGCGAGGATATTCATAACTGCTTCACCTAAGAAGGCCAAGATGCCATACACACAATTAGAGCCAAAACAAAACATGAAGCAGTGTCATCTTAGGAAATGTTCCAGCAAAGAAGGCAATGACTTTTCCGTATCACCCATAGCATGAATTTTTCAACTTCAAATCGTATGATACCATGGACTCTGCATATGTTGATAGGACATAATAATTAGCCACAAAAAACAGGGGTACGGATAACACATCGAAAGTAAAAGCAGAGAGCAAATTTAATGCTTACAGCAAAGCATGGGCATAGATAACTTACTGGTTCATCTGCCACTACTTTATTATCTATGAAAAAACTAAAAGTCAAATGTACAACTAAATCAGGAATAAGAACACCATAAAACACTGGGCTTGGTCTGCATGCAAACCATTAATCTGATTGGAGATGAAAAATTAACCAAGATCGGATAAAGTCCGAAGGTAAGATATACATACAGTCATTCGAGTAAATAACAGAAAGGTAACCACCAGATCATCTTCTGTTCTAGAACTCTGTATATATCTATGTTTACAATATTTGGCAACAAAACTGACATATTAGGTATTTCTATTGACTAACACAACCCATCTGTTGCAGAGCACACAACTTTTAGATACCTTTGATGAGCAATAAGATCTATGTTGGCATAGAAATCAAATGCATGCTCAATCAAGGACTTTATAAATGAGGTAAAAACAAAGGAGAACACAGAGCTTATATTGACAACCAGCCAAAGTCCAGTACCTGGCCAATGCCTAGTAGTATGATGGGATATTACCCAATTGGAAATCATAAACAAAAAACTAATTACAAATAATAATGATATAATATTTATAAAATGAATTCAAGAATTAAAATAAGCAAGCCCTGATTATACGTGAGTGCATACCAAAGTTTTGTGAGGTTAGGCCTGAACATAAACATGAGAAATGAGCGTGAGCAAGTACCAATAGCATCTAATTCTTGGCCCAACCTGTACTGTTTAATCAGTATATATAATAGGGTGAATGAACTCAATATGTATGAAAGGAATAAATAAGAAAAATATTGTACCTCATGCATTGGCACGGGTCTCGCTGATCTGAGCCTGGCAACAAAACATACCAGCGTGTAAAGGAAGGATTGTAGAAAAATTAAGAGAAGCAGATGCCAAGTAAACAAAAAGCATGTATCTTAGTCATCTTAATCATATTATCCATAGCGCTCCTCTAGGAATGAGCGAGAAAATGATCAAAAATCATATGGCAAAGGAATATCTAGGACAACACAAACAACAGCAATAATGGAAACACTACGCATTGCTCGGAAAAAGGCCCCGACCCTGGTGGTTGCGCGTGAAGGGGCCGACGTGGCGGCATATCGACCGCACCCGACAGTTGTGTCTTGCTGTTGCTAGCCCTCATCGCCGATGTGCTCCTTCCTTAGTCGCTGCCCTCGAACCTCCTACTTAGCTGGGGAGGGGAGGGTCGCGGGGCGCAGGAGCCGTGTGAGATCAGCAGCTGCCATCTCCCACCCATTGAGCCGCCTACCTGACTGGCACCTGCTCCGCCCCTCCTTCGGCCAACAACGTCTAGGTTGAGCACTTCCTCGGAACTACTGATACAGAATTGAAAAAGAAAGAATGGAAAATGCCTTATTAGCAACACATGGATACCCCCAGTTTATAGAAGGATAGTAAGCATGGAGATGAGTTCATAGACATGGTGCTCAACAGAAGGGCTGCTGGTGATTCCTATATTCTTCAGCTGAGGATAAACCAAATTAAGAGAGGATCATCATGTTCTATCTTACTCAAGTGACCAAAAGATGATATAATCATTAATTAATTTGTGCAAGAATAATATTAATAAATTCAATAGTTTAGAAAGAGTGAAGAACAATATTAATCAATAGAAAGAGCAAAGAAATTACCTCCTTCTGTTCAGTAACACCGCCATGTACAAATCATATAACCTGCAGATTTCAAAAGAAAAACTTATGGCCTCATAAAAGTTGTGGCATAGTTCTAAAAAGTTGGATCGTGAGATTCAACTTTTATATAACAAGTAATTTATATAGCAAATTTCACACTCTATATTCTTTCTCATATCTTTTCTTAATGTCCCGTAACTCCATCCATATAGTTTATATAACAAGTAATTTGCACAAAAAATAGTTCACACCCTCAAATCATCACACTCTGTATAGGCAACAACAACTACCAGACGTACGACACACTCTGTTCTACTAAACATGTCACGCATGGCTGGTATTCCAAAAGAGAGCAGTCACATGTGAAGAAGAGTCTCGCTCAAGTAGGAGGTCATCATGTTGTGTTCTATTTCTAGCCATCAGTCTCAAGGATTCATGTCCAGACTCCAAATTCCACTTTCTTGTGTATGCACAAAGGACAACTAATTGGACTCTGCATCTATAGTTTTCTGCTTCAACAGGTTATCAAGATTCATGTTCAGAATCCAAGTCACAACTTTCTTGCTTATGTAGAAAGAGGGAAAGACAGTAATGCTCCATTGCCTTCTAGATTTATTACATTTAAAAGCTAGATAGTAGAGCCAGTTCCTACAGGTCAAGTAAATTCTACGCAAATAGTGCCCTGTAACCAGTATACACACACATTCAGACAAAAAGAAAAACATGGACATAAAAATTGTTGCACCCATGATTTCTACTGTATTTGCAACATCCATCCATTTATCTCTGTATATCCATGAAAGCAAGAGTCATCGTCAAAATGTTTGTCCGTTCAGCAAGCGAGCAGTTAGTACAACGCTTCTATTGCCCACCCCTACTTAAATGTTTTGAAGAGGTTATGTCATAGGTGGTTCCGGTATGGTCTTTTAATAGGTTAATAAGTCATTTCTCGATAAGTTGATGCTTCCATGGTCTGTCCTGTGCACGGTGGGTTATTAGAAGACAAATATATCAAAACGAAGTGAGTATTAACCACACAAACACACACAAGTTTGATATGAATAAATACGTGTGCACTAACACAACAATCACAAAGGATTAGCATATACCTTATCAGACCAAAAAGGACAGTCTTTATAACACCAAGTCACAACAAAAGAAATATACTCTCCACAGAACAAAGAACTAACGAGGGAATATCAATTTTAAAAAAACACCAAAATCCATTGAAACTATTGAACCACAGGAAGCATAATAAGAATTGCAGAAACCACTTTGGACCTTTTACACAAACTGAAGGTAGCATTGTAGGTACTAATTAACCCTGGGCATATAATAACATGTAGTCAAATAGCTGAATCAAGGAAATTTGATAGTAAGAAAAGAAATGGGGGCGTTCTACAACCATAGCTACAGTGTACATAACAAAAGTTAGCTGCTTGGGGGAAAAATGGATGCACCTTGGATCCACCTGATGTTAGTAGTTGTCACTGGTCATATTTCTCCATTGAAATTGGTGGGGGCATATAAGTACGTAGCTTCCCGTTGAAACCAGCTGCCCCTAGGAGAGCAAGTACAGATAGATTAGAATGGGGTGGGTTTGAGGCACAAGTGAGAAGCAAGGAAAAAGGAAAGGGGAGGAGGATCCATACCTGGTTCTCTGACTGCTGCAGCCCATGGTCGAAGGAGAGGGAGCGGCGCAGGGGAGGGAGGGGGGGTTTGGGCTCCTCGTTCGGCGGAGAGAGGGGGCTTGGGGAGGTCGATGGCGAGGGTGCGCTAGGCCATGGCGGCAGAACCCTAGCCCAAATACTAGCCGCGGGGGAGGGTGGAGACTTTGAGCACCGGATCCGGAGGGTTGGAGGCGCGGATCTTGGGGAGCTCGGGGGCGTGCGGCGGCCGGAGCTTGCCGGAACCGGCCGGCGTGGGTAGGGGCGATGGGGAGAGAGAGGGGTTAGCGAGAGAGAGAGAGAGGAGGGCGACGAGGAGGGGTAGGCGAGTGGGAAGGGAGGCGGCGGTGAGGGTTTCTCCATGGGAGCGGTTGCGATTTATACCCCTGCACGTAAAAAGACCAAAATGCCCTCGGCGGGGCACAAAATTTACAGGCAGTGGCCGCAGTACTGTTCATAGCGAATTAAAGGCGACGTGGAGGCCTTGGTCCTGCCTAGCACTTCTTGAGGGTTTATAGGTTAGATTAGTGACTTTGGAGTGACTCTTTGTTGCACGTTGAGGGATTGTTATATGATCTAATTATGTTATCATTGTTGAGAGAACTTGCACTAGTGAAAGTATGACCCCTAGGCCTTGTTTTGAAGGATTGCAATACCGTTTTCGCTCACTTTTGTTACTAGTTACCTTGCTGTTTTTATATTTTCAGATTACAAAACCTATATCTACCATCTATATTGCACTTGTATCACCATCTCTTCGCCGAACTAGTGCACCTATACAATTTATCATTGTATTGGGTGTGTTGGGGACACAAGAGACTCTTTGTTATTTGGTTGCAGGGTTGTTTGAGAGAGACCATCTTCATCCTACGCCTCCCACGGATTGATAAACCTTAGGTCATCCACTTGAGGGAAATTTTCTACTGTCCTACAAAACTCTGCGCTTCGAGGCCCAACACGAGTCTACAAGAAGAAGGTTGCGTAGTAGACATCAAGCTCTTTTCTGGCGCCGTTGCCGGGGAGGTGAGTGCTTGAAGGTATATCTTTAGATCTTGCAATCGAATCTTTTAGTTTCTTGTTTTATCACTAGTTTAGTCTATAAAATAAAACTACAAAAAAAATGGAATTGAGGTTGCCTCATTTACTTCATCTTTATAATGTCTTCCGTGAAAATGATGGAAAGGAAAATTGTGCTCAAGTGCTAGAAGAAGAATTCAATAAAATGTTTGGCATACAATCTTTGAATGATGAGCATGATTGCAATGTTGTTAGTATGAATTCTTTGAATATCCATAGTACTAATGATGATTGCACTAGTCATGATAAAAATGTCTCTTATAAGCATGCCAATTTTTGTGGAGTGCATAGAGTTTGCAATTACACACCAAAAAGGGAAGATAGATTTTGCAAGAGGCATAAGTATTTAGAAACTAAATGGTTGCAAGAGAGGCTAGATGTTTGTGCTGAAAGATTTAATTTTTCTCGCCATCCTTGTGAACTTTGCAATGAACGTGGTCATTTTAATCTCCAATGTGAATTATTTCATGATCGAATTGTGTCCAAAAATTATGATAACCTCATTACCCTTGAGCATCATAATGAACTAAGTCTATTTTTGGGGTATGAAGAAATGAATAATAAAACTAACGATGTTCCAGATTGGGTTCTCATGAAAATGATTGATTTTGATCTAAATGAAATTTATATGTATTGTGCGGTGAATTGCATTGAGAATCCTTATATTGTCAATTACTTGAAGACAAGAAAACAAATAGAAGATGAAGAGAATACTAATGAAGGGGAAGAGGTTTCCCAATATCCTCCTATTTTTTCTTATGATGAATCAGGTAACGAGGAGAAGCTTTTTATTCAACCAATCTCATCAATAAGGAGCTCCAAAAAGGTGATTAAACCCACACATGATGTGGAGAAGAAAAAGAAATGATGGAGAAGCAAAGGTAAAAAGGTATCCCTCCCAAATGATGTTGCTCCTATTATTGGTATGCCTATTACTCATTGTGATGATAATAATTGCTATACTATTGGTGCCATTCGTACTATTAATGATGAAAGTGATTATGCTTATGATATGTAAAGGCACAAGCTTGGGGATGCTATGTTTGATGAGAATGACATGCTTGAGAATTTATTTGCTGCAATTAATGTTTGTCCCAAGCTTGGGGATGCTATGTTTAGTGAAGATGATATTTTTAGTCCCCCAAGTTTTGATGTGCAAATTTATCATGATGATAGCATGCCTCCTATTTACGATGATTATATTGATGAAAGTGGGTTTGGAAGAGTGTCAACTTTAGGAAGTAGTGATCCCACTATTTTGGAGGGTGTTGAATCTTATTATAATGATAAAAGTGGATTTGGAGAGGTCATGACTTTATTTAGTAATGATTCCACTATTTCGGAAGAGGTATCAATTGACTATGATGAGAACAAAGTGGCTACTTATGATGATTATTGTGAGGATACTTATGTTATAAAAAGTAGTAATAATTATTGTCATAGTTTTTAATATCCTTTTACTGAACATTACTCTTTTAATGTGGAAACAATTTATAGTATTCAAGTTTCATATGATGCTCCCACTACTATTCATGAGAAGAAATTTGCTTATGTGGAGAGTAATAAAAATTCTATGCTTATGCATCATGAAAAGAGTGATTTATGTGATGGTTATATTGTTGAATTCATTCATGATTCTACTGAAAATTATTATGAGGGAGGAGTATATGCTTGTAGGAATTGCAATAATATCAAGTTTCCTCTCTATGTGCTTAAAATCTTGAAGTTTTGCTTGTTTTACCTTCCTATGCTAGTTGATTCTTGTTCCCATAAATTGTTTGCTCACAAAATCCCTATGCATAGGAAGTGGGTTAGACATAAATGTGCTAGTCATATTCTTCATGATGCTCTCTTTGTGTTTCAATTCTTATCTTTTATGTGAGCATCATTGAAATCATCATGCCTAGCTAGAAAGGCATTAAAGAAAAGCGCTTGTTGGGAGACAACCCAACATTTACCCCTACTGTTTTTGTGTGTTCACATGATTATGTTACTATATTAATCATGTTTTATAGCTTTTGTTTCAATAAAGTGCCAAGTAAAGCCTTTGGGATAGTGTGGATGATAGTTGACTTGATTCTGTGCAAAAATAGAAACTTTTGTGCCCAGTCTAGGAATTTCTAAAATTCACTGGAACGTGCTTTTGATCTGCATTTTTTACACATGATTTATATACAAATTGTCTACGTTGTCCTAATTTTTCAGAATTTTTGGAGTTACATAGGTATGGAAAGTTTCCAGATTACTACAGACTGTTCTGTTTTTGATAGATTCTGTTTTCATTGTGTTGTTTGCTTATTTTGATGAATCTATGAGTAGTATCGGAGGGTATGAACCATGGAGAAGTTGGAATACAGTAGATATAACACCAATATGAATTTAGAATGAGTTCACAACAGTACCTAAGTGGTGATTTATTTTCTTATACTAACGGAGCTCATAAGATTTTCTGTTGAGTTTTGTGTTGTGAAGTTTTCAAGTTTTGGGTGAAGTTTCGATGGACTACGGAATAAGGAGTGGCAAGAGCCTAAGCTTGGGGATGCCCAAGGCACCCCAAGGTAATATTTAAGGAATACCCAAGCAACTAAGCTTGGGGATGCCCCGGATGGCATCCCCTCTTTCGTCTTCGTTCATCGGTAACCTTACTTGGAGCTATATTTTTATTCACCACATGATATGTGTTTTGCTTGGAGCGTCATTTTGTTTTTTTATATTTGCTTGCTGTTTTAATAATATTCCAAGATCTGAAATTCTTAAATGTTAGAGAGTCTTCACATAGTTACACAATTATTCGACTACTCATTGATCTTCACTTATATCTTTTGGAGTAGTTTGTCATTTGCTCTAGTGCTTCACTTATATCCTTTTAGAGCACGGCGGTGGTTTTATTTTGAAGAAATTGATGAACTCTCATGCTTCACTTATATTATTTTGAGAGTCTTAAACAGCATGGTAATTTGCTTAGGTTATGAATTTAGTCCTAATATGATGGGCATCCAAGAGGGATATAATAAAAACTTTCATATAAAGTGCATTGAATACTATGAGAAGTTTGATTCCTTATGATTGTTTTGAGATATAAAGATGGTGATATCAGAGTCATGCTAGTGATTAATTGTGAATTTGAGAAATACTTGTGTTAAGGTTTGTGAGTCCCGTAGCATGCACGTATGGTGAACCGTTATGTAACGAAGTTGGAGCATGAGATATTTTTTGATTGTCTTCCTTATGAGTGGCGGTCGGGGATGAGCGATGGTATTTTCCTACCAATCTATCCCCCTAGGAGCATGCGCGTAGTACTTTGTTTCGATGATTAATAGATTTTTGCAATAAGTATGTGAGTTCTTTATGACTAATGTTGAGTCCATGGATTATACGCACTCTCACCCTTCCATCATTGCTAGCTTCTCTTGTACCGCGTAACTTTCGCCGGTACCATACACCCACCATATACCTTCCTCAAAACAGCCACCATACCTACCTATTATGGCATTTTCATAGCCATTCTGAGATATATTGCCATGCAACTTTCCACCGTTCCGTTTTCTATGACACGCATCATCATTGTCATATTGCTTTGCATGATCATGTAGTTGACATCGTATTTGTGGCAAAGCCACCGTTCATAATTTTTTCATACATGTCACTCTTGATTCATTACACATCCTGGTACACCGCCGGAGGCATTCATATAGAGTCATATTTTGTTCTAGTATCGAGTTGTAATTTTTTTGAGTTGTAAGTAAATAGAAGTATGATGATCTTCATTATTAGAGCATTGTCCCATGTGAGGAAATAAAAAAGGAGGCCAAAGAAGCCAAAGAAAAAAAATATAAAAAAGGGGAAAAGAGAAAAAAAAAGAAGAAAGAAAAAAAAGAGAAAAAGAAAAAGAAAAAGAGAGAAAAAGAGAGAAGGGGCAATGTTACTATCCTTTTTCCATACTTGTGCTTCAAAGTAGCACCATGATCTTCATGATAGAGAGTCTCCTATGTTGTCACTTTCATATACTAGTGGGAATTTTTCATTATAGAACTTGGCTTGTATATTCCAACGATGGGCTTCCTCAAATTGCCCTAGGTCTTCATGAGCAAGCAAGTTGGATGCACACCCACTTAGTTTTCTTTTTGAGCTTTCATACACTTATAGCTCTAGTGCATCCGTTGCATGGCAATCCCTACTCACTCACATTGATATCTATTGATGGGCATCTCCATAGCCCGTTGGTACGCCTAGTTGATGTGAGACTATCTCCCTCTTTTTGTCTTCTCCACAACCACCATATTCTATTCCACCTATAGTGCTATGTCCATGGCTCATGCTCATGTATTGCGTGAAAGTTGAAAAGGTTTGAGAACGTCAAAAGTATGAAACAATTGCTTGGCTTGTCATCGGGGTTGTGCATGATTTGAGTATTTTGTGTGATGAAGATGGAGCATAGCCAGACTATATGATTTTGTAGGGATAAGCTTTCTTTGGCCATGTTATTTTGAGAAGACATAATTGCCTTGTTAGTATGCTTGAAGTATTATTGTTTTTATGTCAATATTAAACTTTTGTTTTGAATCTGACCATTCATGCCACAATAAAGAAAATTACATGGATAAATATGTTAGGTAGCATTCCACACCAAAAATTCTGTTTTTATCATTTACCTACTCGAGGACGAGCAGGAATTAAGCTTGGGGATGCTTGATACGTCTCCAACGTATCTATAATTTTTGATTGTTCCATGCTATTATATTATCCATCTTGTATGTTTTATATGCATTTATATGCTATTTTATATGATTTTGGGGACTAACCTATTAACCTAGAGCCCAGTGCCAGTTTCTGTTTTTTTTCCTTGTTTTTGAGTTTCGTAGAAAAGGAATATCAAACGGAGTCCAAATGAGCTGAAAATTTACGGAGATTTTTTATGGACCAGAAGAAGCCCCCGAAGCAAAGGAGTTGGGCCAGAAGAGCCACGAGGCCTCCACAAGGGTGGAGGGTGCACCCCCCCTAGGGCGCGCCCTCTGGTCTTGTGGGCTCCTCGTGGACCCCCCTGACTTGTTCTCGACGCCAAAAATTCCTATAAATACAAAAACCCCCAGAAATAAACCTAGATCGGGAGTTCCGCCGCCGCAAGCCTCTGTAGCCACCAAAAACCAATTGGGAGCCTGTTCCGGCACCCTGCCGGAGGGGGAAATCATAACCGGTGGCCATCTTCATCATCCCGGTGGTCTCCATGACGAGGAGGGAGTAGTTCACCCTCGGGGCTGAGGGTATGTACCAGTAGCTATGTGTTTGATCTCTCTCTCTCTCTCTCTCTCTCGTGTTCTTGATTTGGCACGATCTTGATGTACCGCGAGCTTTGCTATTATAGTTGGATCTTATGATGTTTCTCCCCCTCTACCTTCTTGTAATGAATTGAGTTTTCCATTTGAAGTTATCTTATCGGATTGAGTCTTTAAGGATTTGAGAACACTTGATGTATGTCTTGCATGTGTTTATCTGTGGTGACAATGGGATATTCAAGTGATCCACTTGATGTATGTTTTGGTGATCAACTTGCGGGTTCTGTCATTCTGTGACCTTGTAAGCTTATGCATAGGGGTTGGCACACGTTTTCGTCTTGACTCTCCGGTAGAAACTTTGGGGCACTCTTTGAAGTTCTTTGTGTTGGTTTGAATAAATGAATCTGAGATTGTGTGATGCATATCGTATAATCAAACCCACGGATACTTGTGGTGACATTGGAGTATCTAGGTGACATTAGGGTTTTGGTTGATGTGTGTCTTAAGGTGTTATTTTAGTACGAACTCTAGGGCTGTTTGTGACACTTATAGGAATAGCCCAATAGATCGATCAGAAAGAATAACTTTGAGGTGGTTTCGTACCCTACAATAATCTCTTCATTTATTCTCCGCTATTAGTGACTTTGGAGTGACTCTTTGTTGCACGTTGAGGGATTGTTATATGATCTAATTATGTTATCGTTGTTGAGAGAACTTGCACTAGTGAAAGTATGAACCCTAGGCCTTGTTTCGAAGGATTGCAATACCGTTTTCGCTCACTTTTGTTACTAGTTACCTTGCTGTTTTTATATTTTCAGATTACAAAAACCTATATCTACCATCCATATTGCACTTGTATCATCATCTCTTCGCCGAACTAGTGCACCTATACAATTTATCATTGTATTGGGTGTGTTGGGGACACAAGAGACTCTTTGTTATTTGGTTGCAGGGTTGTTTGAGAGAGACCATCTTCATCCTACGCCTCCCACGGATTGATAAACCTTAGGTCATCCACTTGAGGTAAATTTGCTACTGTCCTACAAAACTCTGCGCTTCGAGGCCCAACACGAGTCTACAAGAAGAAGGTTGTGTAGTAGACATCAGTTACGACAAAAACTAGATGCACTTCGTGTACAAAATGGACAATCTCTTTCGAAGTATCAGGCTTTCGGACGAAAACTCATCTGTTACAAAGGCATTTTATTTTTTAAAATTACCTAAGAATTACCAAATTGAATATAATGATAAAACACACTAATATTAAACAGCGGAAAAAAGAATCACTGAAAAATCTATTTTTAAAGTAAAGTTATTCACAAACTAGTGATTCACACAAATTTCAAATAATTCAAATTTAAACTATTCAAATTTAAAAACTACTGGAACTAACAGAAACTTTATAATTTTTTTTACCTAAAGCAAAAAGATTCACTCAGAAACTCTAAATAAAGCAGAAAACAACTCAGAAACAAAAAAATAAAATAAAGCAGAAAACAAAAAAAACTGAAAAATAAATAAATTAAAAAAGCCCGCCTACTGGGCCGCCACGGCCTGCATACGACTAGAAACCCAACCTGTAGTTGGGCTAGGATGCAGGCCCGCAAGGCCCAGTAGGCCCAACAGGGCAGCACATGTTCAATAGGCCCACAAAGGCTTGCTTAGAGAGGAGCTTGAGGGTGATGCCGCGGCGGGGCTTATAAGCTGGTGTGGGCGCCTCTCGCCAAGCGAGGTGGGACTAACTTGCCCTGCACCGCGCCTGCGCGAGCACTAGCCTTTAGTCACGGTTGGTGGCTCCAACCGCGACTAAAGGTGCCTCGTATATAAGAAACACTTACGAATTTTCTCGCCCGCCCTCTCCATTCCCATCGACGCTGAACAGACGCCGCCAGGCTGCCGCCGCCGTCTCGCCTCTCCCCCAACGCCGGAGCTCGTCGCTGCCCCTGACGCCAGCCCCTCCTCCCCGATCCCCGACGCCGGACACGACCTCCTCCCCGAGCCCCAACGCCGCCCGCGCCCTCCTCCCCGAGCTCCTCGCCGCGTCGCCTGCCCCGACGCCGTCGCCGCCCCCGACGCGCCGCCCACGCCGCCCGCGCCCGCCGGCCTCGACCTCCCCCGCTGTGAGCTCGCGCCCCCCCTCTGGCGATTTTTTTTCACTTGTTTTTTTGTACAATGTATGCATGAATGTTTTGATGTTCTATTTAGGTGTTTTACATTATTATTAATTAGTATACAATGTATGTATCTAAATTTAGATGTTTTAGATGATTATTTTTTCACTATATGTATGTATGTTTTATTTTTTTTCACTAGTTTTTTTATACAATGTATGTATATATATGTATTGTAGATGAACGGTGAATTTGCATAGATTTTCTGTTTTTTAGTTTTTTATACTTATAGAAAAAAGTTGTATAGGAAAAAGTTGACCATGTATTAATAATATTTTAATATTAATATATATCTTAATGTTGTATTTGTAAAAGTTTGTCATGTACTTGCAAAATCAAGTGAAAAAGACTTACAAAAATCACAATCATTCATTTAAAAAATGTTAATTTTGCATAGAATTTGTTCTCGACGTCTACGATGCCCGGCCCGCATCCTCGTCGTCGACTCGTTCGCGACGACGTCCTACTTCAGAGGCGCCATGTCCGGGACTGGGCTCCGCCGGGCTGGCACTGGGAGGTGCTACCTTCCGGGGCGCGCAGCTTGGTGAGGAATCGGGCTCCTGTCGTCGACCCGGAGCTTCTTTGATGGCGGTCGCGTGGGCCACTTTCGGTGCGGAAGCAGCCGGCCCCCGCGGAGGTGGTACGTCACCGTGTCAGGGAGGAGGACGAGCATGTCCGTCGCTACATGGTTGCGTTGGACGCCAGGTTTTGCAATACCTGGCAGGTTCTTCAGGGATCTCACCCGAACTATGATCCTGTGATGGTTCCTTCGCTTTGGGTGTCCATCGCCCGCGCCTCAGGAACCGCGAGTGAACTAGATTATTCGATAATATTCGATCTGTATTAGCTAGTGATGTATTCGAGATAATATTCGGGATGATGTATTCGAGATTATATTATTCGATAATATTCGAGATGATGTATTCGAGATTATATTCGATGATGCATATTATCTGGATTATTCGAGATGCATATTATCTACTATGATTCCGTTTTTCCTTATTGATTGCATGCATTCTAATTTGAATACTAAATTGTTTTATCTTTCTTCTGGATTAGTTAAATAAAAGTTATGGACAATACCGGCAGAGAAGGAGAAGAGACTATGTTCGACATCATACGCTCCCCGAGCCCAGATGAGAATGAAGAAGATGATGGCTCGCAATATCTGAACAATACCGGTGAGGGTATGATATTTGATGAAGACGAACGAATAGGTGAAGTCCACAACAATGATGACGAAGGAAATGTTCTTCAAATAACAAAGACCGGCGAGGTATATTTATATAAGGCATCTGCATGGTGATCATCACATGTTTTAATTGATTTGTATATATATTAACGAATCGATCTTTCTTATTTTAGCCCTCCGGATCGAGCAAATCTTCTACAAGTGGCAGGGCAGTTCGAGGCCCGGCCAAAAAGTTGCAGGCTGGCGTAAAGTACAATATCGATGCCATCACACCTAATGGCGAACCGCTTGAACCTAAGAAGAATGCGAACAAGTTCATTCGTCAATGGGGAGTTATTGTCAGGGACCAAATCCCGATCTCCATTCAAGAATGAAAAAAGCCAGCAAAGGAAGATCCAGAAGTTACTTTTGTCGACCAAAGAGTAAAAGATCTGCTTTGGGAATCGCTCATGTCATATTTCACCCTACCAGATCATTTGACAGATGCAGATCTGGAGAAAGTCAAGAAGAATGCTCTTAAGAAGATGGCGATAACATTCAACAACCACAAGAAAAATATATGGGCCGGGTACGTCAAAGCAGGAAAGCAGACTCCAGCATTCAAGGGAACACTGGAGAAGGCAAGAGATCACTGGGACGCTTTCGTGAAGTTCAAGGAATCAGAAATAGCTCAGGAACGGTTCAGAATAAACAAGATTAATGCTGCAAAAAAAGAAGTGGCACCATAATCTGGGGCCAGGTGGTTACCAGGTGGCCCAGCCTAAGTGGGATCTCGCTGAGCAAGAGATGATTGCTGCAGGGGTCACTCCAGTTACATTGAGCTGGCCCCCCAGGTGCAGGACTTGGTTTTATGCGCATGGGGGGAAGTTGGACCCAAAGACAGGGCTGGTTTTGGAGCGGGCAAGTCTTAAAGAAGCATCCGACGGTTTACTTGTTGCAATAGAAGAGGCTCGAACGGGGGTGTTCACGCCCAACAGAGAGAATGCCGAGCTTACGCGCGCCCTGAAGAATCCTGAACACCCGTGAAGAACACGAGGCAAAGGCGTTGTTCCGTGGTTTGAGGGGTTTGCGGATTGGAATGACACTTACAGAAGCCGTGCGAGAAAGAGGCAGCAGGAGGAGGAGAAGAGGAAGCTGGAGAAGGAGAAGAGGAAGGAGGAAGCAGACCGCCTTCAACTGGTAGAATCAAAGCACGCGGAGTTGGAACGCGCTTTCAGGCGGCAGCAGGAGCAGATCGACTCACTTAGCCAGAAAAGGGCGTCTCAGCGGCAGCAGCAAGCAGATACAACATTGAATAGCACCGTCCCATCTATGCTGAGAAGCAGCATGGGTTCCACCCAGGCCGATGATGCACTGCTGGCTAGATACCCTGTGGATGATATCAAAGATAGGACTACTTGTGAGCTACACATAAAAGTGAAGAACATATCCATGAAGGTGGGCTATGCTTTAACAAATCCCCCTGAAACAACCTTTCATTGCAATCCGATTCTAGCTGGATATGCTCGTGTCGGAGTTGGTGAAGTGATGACAGGATATTACGAGTTAGAGCTTGACATTCCTGGAGGTGACGAGGAGTGCACACTGGGAGAGGCCATACATCGTATCATTCTATGGAAAAAGGATTGCATCATCTTTCCAAGGCCACCGACAGCTACTCCAACAAGTCCGCCGCGTCAGTCGACTCCTGCTCCTCCAAGTCCGCCACCGCGTCAGCCGACTCCTCCTCCAAGTGCGGCACCGCGTCAGCCGACTCCTCCTCCAAGTCCGGCACCGCATCAGCCGACTCCTCCTCCAAGTCCGGCACCGCGTCAGCCATCTCCGCCGCCTCAGCGGGCTCTGTCGCCTTAGCAACAGTGGAAGAGAGGCGCCACAACTACGGCGGCTAGCGGTACAATAGGAGGCAAGAAATTCAGATATGGTCCAAGCCTCAAGCCTCTTCTGAAGTTTCCTTACGACTATACTGAGGAGGAAAACACGGCCATAATGGATGCCCAAGTGAAGGCCCATTTTGCACCAAACCCCCCTCCCCCTGCCGCCAAAGGATAAAGTACCTGAGAAAGTGGTACAACACTTTATTGATAATGCTCAACCGGCTGTGAAGCAAAAGGACTCAGACTATGAGCGCTCTATCAAGAAGTTATATCGTGCACAAAAAGAGAAGGAGTCGAGCTCGAGCCAAGCAGCTGGTAAAAAAAGCGAGAAAACTGTTCCCCAGCTGGGAGAACAGGCAGTGCAATCGATCGCCCCGCTTATTGTACAACCACATGTGAGTACCGCCCATCAGCTGGTAATAACCGACGATCATATAAGGCAGGCTAAAGAGGCCGGTGTCATTGTTGAACAACTCCTAGGCATCGAGGAACTCCCCGGGTTTAAAGAGGAGAAAATAAGATGGAAATTTGTCCCCGGCCAACCTCTGGTCAAGCCCGAGGAGATCCCGCTTCTATCAATGAGAATGCACACATTGCATGAGTGGTACCTGAGAGAAGTAAACAACGGGCGAGAGTCCCTCATGGTGAAAGTCAAGGAAGAGCATTACTTCTATGCAAAAGATTTGTTGGTTGAGTTTCAAGAAATGTTTCAGTTATTCAATCAAGACGCACTCGACAAATCTATCGTCAGTTGCTATTGTCTGTAAGTGATTTCTTTCTGTAATTTAAGTCTCTAGCTAGCTGTGCTCGTTCATTACCATTAATTATCCTCACTATATTCTTTTCTGTGGTATTATGCAAAATGAAGATGTATGAAATGAAAAGAGGTGGACGCTATGGCATTGGGTTCATTGACCCAAATACCATTAATCAAGAGATATGGTCACAAGAATGGTCGAGAAAAGACACAGAGAGAAGCTTGCTACAGTTTTTGAAGCGACTAAATACCCAACCAGAAATACTACTTCCTTACAACTTTGGGTGAGTGTTACTATATCTTGTACTACAAATTCTATTTTTGCTTACTAGATGTTAATAAGTGTAGTTGATGAGTTATGCACATGCCCGCTTAATTATACAAACGTGTACGCATGGAGTTTCCACTGGATCTTGTTAATCATTGAAGTTGTCAAGGAAAAAGTTCAAGTACTGGCCTCACTATATAAAGATACTAATGAATACTCAATCGTGAGGGGGATGGTCGATAGGTAATTTCAATCATTATTGCACTATGTCGGCCTCTTTAGTTCATTTCCTGATATCAACTAATTAATAACTCCTTTATTCATTTTCTTTGCCGGCGGGCAGGGCTTGGCAAAAGTTCATCAGAGAGGTTAAAGGCGAATGGAAACAACAGCTGAAATGGATGCGACCCAAGGTAATTAAGTACTACTAGTTACGCCTGCGCATCTCTTTAATTCTACTTTGATCAATACAATTATCATGCTTGATTAATTATTATCTGATTGAATTCTATTCTTGTAAAGTGCATGAGGCAGGCGCCGGGGAATAATTTATGTGCATACTACGTTTGCGAGAACATTCGCATGATGACGTCCGAAAGGAGCACACTGCAAGACAACTTTGGGTACGTTTGCCAGAACACAATTCACAATTTTTTTTATCATGATCTAATATATACACACACAACTAATACATTCATATTAATCTCCTTCTTTAAAGATGATGGAGATGCGGGATAAGCTCCTACCAACGGATCGCGTACGAGCAATTCAAGAGGAAATAGCGGGATTTTTGCTCGACCAGGTCATAAATCCCAAAGGAGAATACCATTACGCATAATGCCTGCATGTAATGATCTGCATATTGTAGGAGAAATTGTATATATCAAATTGTATATATATATATATATGTGTATGTGAATGGTCGTACGAGAAATTCGATGATATATATATATATATATATATATATATATATGATCGGTTCTACGAGAAATTCTATTTATATATATATATGCATAACGTGTACAGTATGTAGTAGCGTAAAATATGTTTGAAATGAAAAAAATTAAATAGAAAACGTAAAATTAAAAGAAAAAATAAACCATAATTCATATACCCCTAATCCTTTTAGTCCCGGTTGGTGTTGGTCCCCCAGCCCCCGGCGCCGACTCGTGCCACGTGGTGGGTCTTTGGTCTCGGGTCATGTTGAACCGGGACTAGGGAGGGCTTTAGTCCCCATATTTTAGTACCGGTTGCTGAAGGCCCTTACGAACCGGCATTAAATCCTGATTCTGCACTAGTGTGCCGAGATGATGGTGTCATTGTCCACATGCAATAAGGTCCACCCGCCTCGCCCTCATTTCGGTGATGCTTCTTCGGGAGGTGTGTGAAAGATGGCGCGTCCGCAGATTTGGTTTTTCGGGTCTGACTTTTTCTTATGCAGGTTTGTCTAGATCGCCGTGTCCTGCGGAGAACAATTGCACAGCGTATAGCACATGCAGTGCATGCATCAGCTAATAATTAAGTCGACGCATCACCAGCTAGTATGTCTACTCAACGCACGTCGCTTGCAGAATCTCTTAACTAATTGATTAAGATTCTAGCTCACGTATTAGCACTACGTGTAGGTTGTACAACGTGGGTTGACGTACGTACCGATCGTTGATATACCTATAACTATCGTTTATTTACGCGAATTCATGTAACTATATGTTTTAAAAAGTACATGCATCCATTACTTCAGCACAAATACATCGACCCATACCCATTTTATACGTATCACTAGCACCACTAACATTCGACTGAATCATTTTCTTGATCGTGCAGGTAGAGGTCTTTGCTTCTTAGCCCATGGTTGGTTGGACGCTTAGAATACAGAGCAATGCGAGTCATGCGTGTTAATTATATACTTTTACGTACTCTCGCTAGCATTTCCTGAGGTTTACGCTGAAAGTGGAAGCGTTCGTTTTAAATGTGTATATATACACACCATGGCCCGCTCGGTATACGCACAGTTACATACTTACGGAAACAATGGCGGAGGTGCCTCCATTGACGCATGCAGAGAACCAAGAGTTCCTTCGCATTCTCCGGGAGGCCAGGCTACGGTACATATACGTTCTTTACGATTTATGTGCTTGCATTTGCATGTACATACAGTATATGCTAGTGTGTAGTATTTCCTATAATGCATGCAGATTACTGAACGCGGAGCTGTGTGCGTGCCTGCGTAGGTTGGGATGCGGCGGAGCTCCGGGGAAGGTGGAGGTCCAGTTTGACGGCGTCAGTGTCCACGCCGGCGTGCGTGCACTGCCGGGCGTCAGCGCTGCCAAGGTGCCTACGGTTACGCCTTTTAAGTTTTTTAACGCTCAATGCATGCCCGGCAAACCATCCCCCATGCATATGCTTATTTACAAATTTAGCTCAACATGTCATGTATATGTACACGGAAATTCACAGAGGAACGCGGGTGTAGGGGCACGCACCAGCTCACCCGTGCCCCGGCCGCACGATTGCTTCTGAATCCGCAAAATCATTGGATTCCACACGAGAAATACCAAGTTTTAAGTTTTAGTTTCTGAAACTTGGTAACTTTTTCGTTCGTTCATATCAAGTTTCACCAGTTGAACTCCTGCAAAAGAAAAAAGTTTTACCAGTTGAAACTTGGTGAAGTTTTAAAAACATGTCAAAACGTATTCAAAAGTGATCTTATTTAAAAGTCCTCTTCACTAGGAAAATGAATGTGCAAACAAAACTTTATTTAGACTTTTGGTTCAAAAGATGTAAAAGATTCAAAATTGAAAGCCAAAAAAGAATGGGGTCGGTACCTCGGCACCTGCATAAATCCTCTTAGGGGAGATCTGCTGCTTACTGCTCACAGAAACATCCGACCTTATGGTCAAGTCATCCGCCTATCTTTTTGATCTCATTCGTTTTCCGATAGCATAAAAAGTCATGAGATAAAAAAAGAAACAAATTAGTTAAGCGAGGAAACAAACGGCTACATAGGAGCTCTATGGTGGACCATCGAATGGCTTAGCTCATCCTGCGCCTACTGGACCTGACTTCGTAGGATATATACTCTGATAGACTAGTCGAATGGCAATGGCCTAGTGGTTGTATCTGCTTGCCAATTCCTATTCCTATATGTACACAGCGGCGGAGACAGGCCCCAGGCAACCTGGGCCGCTGCCTGGGGCGTGAAGACCGATTCTTTGTTAAGTTTCGAAACAGTGCAGCTACAGCCTCTACTGTAGCTACAGTGGATGAAGGTGGCCTGGGGCTTGCCGTATTCCTGGCGCCACCACTGTATGTACATGTCAAGTTGGCTCGTAACCCAACCACCCAAGTGCTAAAATTCATAATTATATACCCAATATATGTGTTCTGTTATTCATCTATAGATATACAGTGTGACGTGAATTTGATAGAAATTGCTCATTGCCATCATTGCATGGCAACGAATGTATCACATATTCCACAACATACACCCAGTCACATGAGCTTGACCAGAATCTAGAAGAGAACGACAAGCATACCAAATTGAAGAACAGAAACAATGGCGCCAAAAAAATAATAATACAACTTACGAAGCTCATTATCAGTGAAAAAGGGCCATAGAAAACACAAAAGTATGTACAGTAATGTTCTGCGGATTTTATCAAATAGCTAGCCAGGTGCGCTTGCAGCCATGTTCACAGATGTATTTTCCTATTGCTTGTTTGTATGGTGCTCACCAATTAATGACAATATCCTCTTGTATCCTCATTGAAAAGTCTATGTACGGGCGAAAATCTCTTTCTTGCATAGGAAATTCTAGAATCTGCATACCTTTGTGCCACACAGAGGACGGGAATCAAAATTCTCAACATGGCGAGTGGGACAATAAGATCATCAAGGTAAAGCTACATAATTCTTTTTCCATGTCATACATTATGTTACAAATAAGTTTCATTATGGCTAGAAGGAGTAAGCATAGTGCACTCATCCTCATTGAGCCATGGACAACCTTTTACGTTATCGAGGAGGCGATGCCCTGAGGTCCTATTGAATATCTATGAAGGGAAGTACATTATTTCATTGTAGCTGAAGCTTTACTTTCTATTTATATTTAGGATGACTCTTGTTGTGGGAGCACCTGGATCAGGAAAAACAACCTTTTTAAGAGCACTGGCTGGAAAGTTAGACCCTTCTTTGAAGGCATCAGGCTAAAAATAGTACATAATATATTATGCTATGTTACATCTGTTGCAAATGGTTTGCAAGCAATGTCTTAAATAATATCATGTTTTAATATCATTTTGGCAGTTCCAATGGAAAGTAATGTACAATGGAGAATCAATTTCCTCTACACCTCACTACATGCGTGCTTATGTTAGCCAGTATGATCTTCAACATGCCGAGATGACAGTGAGAGAGACACTTAATTTCTCTTCCAACATGATGGGTTCCAGCAACGACTTTGGTGTGCCCCTTGTGTTTCTTCTATTCCTTACGCTAAATTACATAACTAGGCAAAAACAAATAATCTCTTGATTTAGCTGACACCATCAGGCAATAGCCATGTTTCAATAATAAATAGTATCAATTTCCATGCGAGATATACACAAATTCATTGCTCCTATTTGACATGCCCATTAATTTAGAGATGCTACAAGATGAAGTGCGAAGGATTGCTTCAGTGCATGAGGAGCTATTTTCTAAGGTATCACTCACTTTTATGACTAAAATATTTGTGAAGTTTTCATCATTTTATTGAATAACATACAAGGTGTCTTTTGCATAGGCAACCAAGTTTGGAGAAGGAAGCAACCTGAAAACAAACTATATCATGAAGGTTTTCTTTCATCTTATGATATTCAGAATTATATAATCTAACAATAACTTAAAAATTATACTGCACATAGATTCTTGGATTGTCGAACTGTGCTGACACCATAATAGGGGATGAGCTCCGAAGAGGGATTTCTGGGGGGCAAAAGAAGAGAACCACATTAGGTAAGTCTTACATTTTTCTTTTGTAAAATACACACATGATCTTCTGTTCCACTCTGATAAACTATTTGCTTTAACTTCCATACCACTCTATGCAATTGAGTAACTTCAGTCTAGAGGATCTTTTGTCTGACCAATATGGCAATATTATTCTTGTCCTCGGAGATTGTGATCCTAGAAGATTTATTTTTACTAATGAAATATAATATAGTTGTTTGCAATCAATTGTACAACACACTAAAAAGTAAGCAGTATTTAGCATATTAGGTGCTTGTTGCCAACATGACATGAAGAATTGCATACCCTACCTATGTTGTGGGACAACATGGCCCAAAATATTGCAAAGAGACTAATATAATTAAAGGTACATTTAACTCTATTATGTTGATGAAGGAAAGAACGTTGCATGGATAAAATTCACATGTCTAGAATCATTGAAAAATTATATTGTGCCACATGGTTTGTACTATGCCTGGTCATGGGCAACCCGACCTGAAATTTCGAGGGGGGCGTGCATGGGCTCGAGCTATGATTTCTGCCAAAACCGGCCCCAAAATACCAAAAGGTGTGAAAAATTATTTTTAAGTAGGCACATTAACTCATGTTTATTCCAAAAAAATGGTTTGAGTGCCTTTTACAATGCAAATGACTGTTTTTGGGCCACATGATTACCATGGCAGGCTTTGCAAAAGCCCGGTCCTGGGTATGCTCGGGTTAAGTAGGTTGCATGTACATATTGTAATTCATTATATATATGTATCTCACTAGCAATCTTTCTAATTACCTTCCTTTTAATGATCCAGGAGAGATGCTAGTTGGTCGTGCAAGGTGCTTCGTTATGGATGACATATCAACAGGCCTGGATAGCTCTACCACATTTGAGATTATGGCATTTCTTGGACAAATGGCACATCTCATGGATCTTACAATGGTTATCTCCTTGTCACAACCATCTCCAGAGATATTAGAATTGTTTGATGACATAATCCTTCTCTGTGAGGGTGATATTGTTTACCATGGCGCTCGACAAAATGTTATTGACTTTTTCAACAACATTGGCTTTACTTGCCCTAGCAGGAAGAATGTAGCCGACTTCCTTCAAGAGGTAAATCATGATACATTTCATAACTAGTTATAAATCATATTCGTTACAAGTACTTGCCTTGCATGAGCTTCAAATGATAGGAAAGCTATATTGGAATTGTATTGTAGATCATTAGTTCCCTAGGTAGAGAAAACACATAGTACAAATATCTTGCCATTTCTAATTATATAGCCAGAAGGTCATCAATAGAAAATAAATATCCTATGAGTAGAGACATGTATGGATTAAGCATTGTTATGTGATTAATGTTGGAAATATGCCCTAGAGGCAATAATAAAGTGGTTATTATTATATTTTCTTAATCATGATAAAGGTTTATTATTCATGCTAGAATTGTATTGACCAGAAACTTAAGTACATGTGTGGATACATAAACAAATACCGTGTCCCTAGTGAGCCTCTACTAGACTAGCTTGTTGATCAAAAGATGGTTAATGTTTCCTAACCATAGACATGTGTTGTCACGTGATAACGGGATCACACCATTAGGAGAATGATGTGATGGACAAGACCCATCCCTTAGCATAGCATATGATCGTTCAGTTTATTGCTACTGCTTTCTTAATGTCAAATACATATTCCTTCGACCATGAGATCATGCAACTCCCGGATACCGGAGGAATACCTTGTGTGCTATCAAACTGGGTGATCATAAAGATGCTCTACAGGTATCTCCGAAGGTGTCCTTTGAGTTGGCGTGAATCAAGATTGGGATTTGTCACTCCGTATGACGGAGAGGTATCTCTGGGCCCTCTCGGTAATACAACATCACAAGAAGCTTGCAAGCAAAGTGACTAAGGAGTTAGTTACAATATGATGTATTACAGAATGAGTAAAGAGACTTGTCGGTAACGAGATTGAACTAGGTATGGAGATACCGACGATCGAATCTCGGGCAAGTAACATACCGACAGACAAAGGGAATTACGTATGTTGTCATAAATGTTCGACCGATAAAAATATTCATAGAATATGTAGGAACCAATATGGGCATGCAGGTCCCGCTATTGGTTATTTACCGGAGAGGTGTCTCGGTCATGTCTACATCATTCTCGAACCCGTAGGGTCCGCACGCTTAACGTTCGTTGACGATATAGTATTATATGAGTTATGTGAGTTGGTGACCGAATGTTGTTCGGAGTCCCGGATGAGATCACGGACATGACGAGGAGCTCCAGAATGGTCCGGAGGTAAAGATTGATATATAGGATGATAGTATTTGGTCTCCGAAAGGGTTTCAGAATACACCGGGTATTTATCGGATCACCGGAAGGGGTTCCGGGAGGCCACAGGAGCATATTGGGCCAAACGGGCCAACGAGGGAGAGCACACCAGCCCACATGGGGCTGGTGCGCCCCCACCTCATGGCGCCGACCCTAGGGAAGGAAGGGAGAGGGCCAGACCCCTCTTTCCTTCTCTTCCACATCCAGGGAAAGGAAATGAAAGGGGGGGGGGGGGGGGGGGCTCCCCTCCTGCCTTCCCCCCACGCACCTAAGAAGGAAGGGGGCACGGCCAGGGCAGGAGCCCAGGGCGGCCGCCGGCCCTCTTGGGGGCACCCTAGGCTGCCCCCTCTCCCTCCCTCCACCTATATATATGTGAGGAGGGGAGGGGGCAACACACACCACGATCCCCAAGCCGTGTGCGGTGTGACGCCCCGGCTTAATCGTGCACTAATCATACACGCAAATGCACACGATCAAGCCTAAGGACTCACTTGAAGGAATCGCAACACAACTCTAAAACATAAATAAAGTCATACAAGCTTTATGTTACAAGCCAGGGGCCTCGAGGGCTCGAATACATAAGCTCGCTTACAAGCATCAGCGGAAGCATCAGATATCTGAGTACAGATATAAAAGAGAAACATATAAGCCTTTAAGAAGGCGGGGCAAAAGAAAACACTATGATCGAAAAGGCGTAGGCCTCCTGCCTGGGACCCTCCGAACCTACTCCTGGTCGTTAGCCAACTCGTAGTAGTAACCACCCTCGGGGTGGTAGTAGTAGTCGTCGGCGGGGGCAACTGGCTCCGGGGCTCCGTCATCTGGTTGCATCAAACGGATATGGGGAAAAAGAGGAAGCAAAGCAACCGTGAGTACTCATCCGAAGTACTCAGCAAGCAAGGATCTACACTACATATGCAACATTATGAAAGAAAGGCTGTATATATGGACTGGGCTGCAGAAATGCCAGAATAGAGAGAAGGCCTAGTCCTATCGAAGACTAGCATCTTCAACGGTCTTGCAGCATTAGAAGAGTGTAGATTAGCACAGTATAAAGTAGTAGCAGTATTAAGTATCAATCTCGCCCAGAGATCCTTCCTTGACTCCCTGCGAGAAAGCGATCCCAGAGCCCTAATATCCATTTCTTATCATTAAGTTCTAGTTGTATCGACCGGGATACAACTCCGAGCGTCCGTTATCGAGGATCCGGCTATGCATAGATTAGTTCTTCCCTGCAGGGGTGCACCAACTTACCCACCACGCTCGATTAACTCCGGCCGGACACACTTTTCTGGTTATGCCTGGCCTCGGCCAAACGATACGCCGCAACCCGACCTAGGCTTAACAGAGAGGTCAGCACGCCAGACTAAACCTATGCGCCCAGGGGTCTTGGGCCTTTGCCCCGGGAACTCCTGCACGTTGCGTACGCGGCCGGTGAGCAGACCTAGCAGCCTCCATTACAAAGGAGGGTGCTTAATGCAGTCCAACCCAGCGCGCGCCGCTCAGTCCCTGACGTCCACTAAGCTTCGGCTGATGTATACGACACAGAGTGCCCATAACTGTTCCCACGTGATGGTTAGTGCTATCGGGCCAGAGGCCCACTCGGATCAAATATCCAAATTGTTAGTGTATTGGGGGTGTGCGGTAACGAGCAGAGACTCACGATCGATGTGACCCCGTCGCCCCATCTTGAGGACTTGCAGCAAGGGCTAAGAATGCCCAGCCACACCTCGTAATTTATCTCACGGGCACCCTCCAGGTCAACCCGTCTCCACATCACTCGCATCTTATGCCCGCTCGGGTACCCCTCAGGGTCGACTCGACTTTCCAAGTAACAGTTGTAAAGTCCAAGTATCCGTGTGTCCATAACACCAGGGGAATCTGAGGTATCACCCTCGTTGGATTCCTACTCGATGTATCCGTCAAGGTGAACTCAGAGGAATTACCCTCAATGGGTTTACACTTGAGGTGTCGCACGACAGCGTCGTTATCGGAAGTGGTGAAGGAGGAATCACCCTCGATGACCACGACCAAATAGCTACTCTACAGAGTTAACATCAGAAGTGCTACATGAGGTATCACCCTCGGCACTCGATAGTAACGCTGCAGTGTCGTACAACTAAGGGGGGTGATGTGCGGTGCTGGGGCTTGGTCGCCAAGTCTTCCGATGATCCAGCGGGGGCAATTGGGACAAGTGGGGTGACTGGGGTTCACTAACCAGCCTATTCTAAGCAGTTTAGGATAAGCAGGTAATTATCAAGAGCAGGTTACAAAATCAGGTAATGCATCAGAATAGGTAAAGCAGTAACAACAGCAATTCTAATGCAAGCACAAAAGAAAAGATAATAGGCGATATAGGCATGCTCAAGGGGGGGGGGGGGTGCTTGCCTGGAAGCTCTGCGGTAAAGGCCTGGTCTTCAGGGGCGTAGTCGATATCCGAAACTGCGTCGGTCTCGGGAACTACATCGGTACCGGGGTCTACTGTCGTGGACTTAATACGGCAGATTCCCTAGCAAAAGGACTTAGGTGTGGAGCCATCGCAACTAGGTTAGCTTGAAGGGGTTAAACGGGACAAAGGACACAGAGAGTTTACCCAGGTTCGGCCCCTCTCAACGAGGTAAAAGCCTACTCCTACTTTAGGTTGTATTGCTTGTGTTTCGATTACCAGGGAGCGAATACGCTTGACCTAGTTCTCGATCAGTTGTTTCTTGAGTTAACCCGCCGCCGGGTCACCCCTTTATATACAGGTTGATGCCCGGCGGCTTACAGAGTCCCGGCCGGCTCACACAAACATGACCGGCTCGGTTTCTAACTACCCTTGCCTTATAGGACAAGTTTAAACATATGGCGGCTCATACCCGTGGGCCTCAAGCCGTCTCCGGGTCTTGGGCCTTCAATTAGCTTGCTCTATGAACCGCCATCTTCTTGGACCTTATCGGGGCCTCTTAACTTTAAGCCGCCAGGGGCATGACCCGGCCCCTCCTGGGTGGGTCATACCCATTAGTTATATCCCCAACATTAGGCCCCAGGTTGATTTGAACTGGTTCACATCAATCTTCATCTCTTGACATAGCAGAATCTTCCTTTATCAATTCCCTTTCAGTTCTTGGTAACCCGCCATGACGTCACATCTTAGAATCGTGTTAACCCGCCATGACATCATTGCGCATTAATTTCGCACAATGCCCAGAATATCTCCACAGATCTTTATCTTAATGGACCTCCCGAAAATCGAGGCGTTCACATAGCCACATAGCCATTTTTCAGCCTCCTCGATTCCCGCGCATGCCATTTATTCAACTCCTTATAAATAGGGATGGGGGGCCCCTGTTTTCACTTTTACCCCCTGCCTCTGCATCTTCTTCCTTCTTGCGACTCCACAGCGCCCGAGCTCCGCCGCCGCCGTCCACCTCTAGCGTCTTCAACTCCGGCCGCTGCATCAACCTGAACAGACCAGAGAAACGCGGCGCACTCCCGCTGTCCATCAGCGTCGACAGGTACCCCTCTTGCTTCGCATCAGATCTGCACTAGGGTTTGCTCAGTTCATCGGAGTTCATCGCCGTTCTTCTTTTTTCCTCTTTAGATCACATAGTTAGATCTGAACACAGTGCCAAAATTATGCGGTAGTGGTTTTAGCATTCGTTTCCAATAGTAGAAGATACCCCCGCTGTACAAAAGTCTCATCTGAGCATACGAGTTCTTCTGCTGCCATCACCTTAGGTTTAGAATTTATTTTCTTTTCTGAACTGCTGTAGATCCAAAATCATAGAACCAATCTGTGGAACCTGTTTGCCCATCACTTAGCAAAATTCACTTGTAGATCTGTAGCACTGCAGCTGTTCGGGCGGTTTATAAGATAAGCCGTAACCCGCCATACTCCATTAGTCCCCTTGTTAAGCCGCCAGTATATGTTCACAACCTGTATGACCCGGCATTAGCTTTCCGGTTTAATCATACCAATGTTTAAAACACATCATCCGCTGCATATAAATTGGCTTTGCATGACGCACTCATTTTTTGACCACTGGCTGGCTTAACCGCATAACTTTAAACCGGCAATATTTTTTTCTTTAGGCTTTTCACCAACAAAATGACCAAGACCGTCACTTCATGCAATTGGGTCGCTTCCACTGTCATGGAAGAAATCCACAATGAATTTGTAAAAGAAGGCGTCCTGGCCAAAAAGGATGTGATCCAATGGAGGGCCCCAGGAACCGAGACCACCCCTGAATCAAAAGAGGGTGAAGTTGTAGTTTTCACTGATCACATGCTCCGGGGGTTCACTCCACCCGGCTCAAAATTCTTTCGTGATGTGCTGCACTTCTTTCAACTTCATCTGCAAGATATTGGGCCCAACTCTGTTTCAAACATCTGCAACTTCCAAGTTTTTTGCGAAGTATATCTTCAACAGGAGCCCACTGTAGAGCTGTTCAGGGAATTCTATTACTTGAACCGCCAGACTGAGTTCACAGATGGGCCCAGCCTAGAACTAGGTGGTATTTCAATTCAGAAGCGCAAAGAAGCTACTTTCCCAGCCGCTGCACTTCCCAGTCATCCCAAGGACTGGAACCAGACTTGGTTTTACTGCCAAGACACATCTCCAGAGGGTGAAAATCCCTTGCCGGGTTATCGTGAGAGCCGGCTTAGCAACATGCACCCCTCCCCGATCGGATCAGCACAACAGAACGGGCCAAATATATGCCCATTTTTGGAAAAATCAGAGCCTTAATGGCCAACGGCTTAACTGGAGTTGACCTAGTTCGATGCTGGGTCGCATGGAGAATTTGACCCTTAAGCCGCCGGCCCGGCTTAATGTGCGAGTATACCTGTGATGTCAAAGATCCACAATGCCACAACCAAGTGCGATTGGACGACGAGAGTCTCAACAAGATGGTCAAAACATTGCTAAACGAAAACTTGGCCACTTGCAGCAAGACGGGGCTGAACCCCTTTTGCACCCTCAACAAGCCGCCAGCTGTAAGTGTTTGTGAGCAGTTTTCATTAACTCATTATCTATCAATCTGCCTTCTCATTCTTACTTGAATTTCTGCAGCCTGACTCCCCCTTCTGGAAGAAGAAGCTTCAGGATAAACCGGCCAAGAACACTAGGACCAAGAACAAGGCTAAAAAACCTGCCAAGAAGAAGTCAGAAGCAATTGACCCGTTTACTCTTGATGAAGAGCCGGAGGTAGAACTTGATTCTCTTGGCTCCTTCTTTGTTCATCTTATTGACACTGATTACTACCAGGATGATGCGGAGGCCAGCCATGCAGACGGTGAAGAGGTAACTATCCTTTCCTCCGACTCAGAACCTCTGCCAAGGCAGAAAGTTCGACAAATGAGCCGGAAAGTAAGGTTTTCTCACCCTTTAGCTTATCTGGATCCCCACTTTATTTTGAAGAAACAGCAGCATGAAGTTCGCCGCACAACCTGGAACCGCGGAGGCGGGGAACTTTCCTCCGGTTTACCAAACACGCCGGTTCCTCGCAAGCGCCGAGCAGAGGTTTCACAATTTTCTGATTTAGCTTTTCCAAAAGAGGGTCTTGTTCGACAACCCCTTAACCCTTCTGATTCAAACTATCAGGGCACTTCTCACTCCTCATCTGGGGACTCCACTGGGACTCAGATCCCTCTTTTCAAAGTTGCCCCAGGGTAAGAATATTGAATTTCTTTGCTTTTTAAGCCCTTTGTCAATTATCATGCTTACATCTTTATGTCTCATTGTTAGTGGTCAAGCCAAACCAAGCAAGAAGGCGAAGACCAGTAAACCGGGCGAAAATATCAATACTACTGAAGATCCCAAGGCTGCTAACCCGGAGAAGCAGACAATATCTGAATCTTTGCATCAAACCTCTGAAGCAGCCATTGATGATCCACCGCCCGAAGAGCACAATGTCATTATGGACTCCATGGATGTTGACCCGGCTCGTGCTAAGCCACCAAGTCCCATCAAACCTGCTGAAGAAAAGGCTGACGATGTCATAGTCACTGGGACCCATTACGTTGAGCCGGGCAACCCCACAATCTTAGCCAAACATAGCGCCAAGGAGGAATTTTCTGCTGCTGACAAGGGAAAATGGAAGCTGGATTTAGAAGGTTATGCCCAGTTCAATGCTCAGGAAATTCACGTGGGTTATTTAAACCGCCTTCACACTAGCCGTGACTTTGAAGCCGGCTTAGTCAATCTGATGAAGGAGCGTTTTGAGGTAAACACTGAAAAACTCTTCCTGTACATATATCTGTCAGCCGCCAAGTCTACTGTATATGAAGAAATTGAATATGCCGTAGACTTAAATACCATATTTGACCTTATAACCATTCAATAGCAATTTGTAACTGCTGAATCAAAACAAGTAGCCCCCAAGGGCCGGCTTGAAACTGGGAAGTTAAGCCGGGGCTTCAAATTGTAGCATGAAAACCCACATATGTAGCCCCCAAGGGCCGGCTTAAGCTGCATAGCTGAGCAGGGACTTACCACCATATTTATGAACAAATCCAAATATGTAGCCCCCATGAGTCGGTTTTAGTTGAAGAAACTTTAACCGGGTCATTAAAGATTTGTCTTCAAAAGAGCAAATGTACATTAGCCCCCAAGTGCCAAGTAAAATACCTGTATTATGCTTGGGACTTCAAATAAGATGATTATCATAACCATATGCCGCCTGTCTTTGTTTATGGTAGGCAATATTTGTGTTGATGCAGGCTCCAGAAGTTCCAGACTGGGCCAAGACATGCGCGTAAGGCTTAAGGCCGTATATACCCTTGTGGAGCAACTGTACACCGGCGCTCAATGGGCTATTACTGCTGTCTCACATAAGAAGCAACCACCTTCACTCTTCAAGGAGATGCTGGAGAAACTGTCTGTGCTGCCGCAAAAGAGTTGAAGAACTAAAGCGGTCAGCTGCTAGAGCCGGTGCCATCACCGCGTTGAGCCGGGCAAAGGCATGGCAAGCCGAACTTGACCCGGAAGAATTGGCCACCGGCTGCCCAAGTTTAAAAGAAGACGGGTCTCCCTTTGAAGCCGCAGACTTTACCAAATGTGTAAAGGAAATGCGCCCACTGGCGAGTAAGCTAGCTGAAGAGACTGACTTGACAAAATATCAGGCGGCTTACTCAAAAGAAAACTCAAAAGTATCAGCGCCGATTTATGAGGCCATGGATCTCATCCCGCCAACACGTAAGCACACCTTTGCCCCTGATATTGATCCATCAACTCTCATAGATGATGAGGCTGTATTCAGAGCATTGACTGGGATCAACTGGGCCACAACTGACTGCCAGCAAGTGGAGGAAGAAGAAGAACCGGCGCTGGATGACCCGGAAGCTTCAACTCGCCAAGACCAGGACAACTGATCCGCAAGGCGGCTCTCAGACTGCATCACAGTGCTTGTTTGAAAAAACACTTAATCATTTGGGCTTTGAAAGCCATGTAATAGGCTAGTGAAAACAATGATCTATCATGCCATCGTGCATGTTCTTAGCCTTTGAAACTGATGATGAACTTTTGATATGCCATGGATAAACTTTGCAAGGAATATCATATTATTTTACAAAGCTCCTGCATAGAGTAAACAATAGATACCCTGGCGGTTTACGCCAGGGCGGGTCATAATGTCCAACATCATATATTCTGGCAACTTATAGTCCATAACCAGGGCGGGTTATCAAACCTCACATATTCATATAACAGGTAAACACATACCTGTGAGATTGGTTCATACCGCTGGCTTGCAGTGCCGTATGCAGTAAGGGTAACAGCCAAAAACTGGAAGTGCATAATTCCAAATACACAATCAAAATATGCTGGCGACTTATTGTCCAAAGCCAGTCCGGGTTATCAAAACCCCAAATAAGCTCAAGTATGAGTCATAAGGATTAAGGCTACATGGCCTGAATCGTGTTAAACCATATATCAATATGGTACAAGGGTATGAACCCGAACAATGTTCAAAGAAAATAACAAATCAGAAAAAACAAGGCTTCCATAGGCTGCCAAGCCTCAATATCAAGTGCTGTTCATGGGCCGCACAGACACTGAGTTAATCCTTCATTTAAACCTGTAAGCCAGGCCTCACATGACCAACCGCCGTTTTAACCTTGACAAGTTCAGGGTCTTTATAAGATTGACTGTCAAGAGTTCGGCGGGTCATTCCAGATAACCTGGGCGGAGTGGCAGACATATAGGCAGGATAACCCGAAGTTTTTGGTGTTTGACACCTGGCATCCAAGCCGATCAAAAGGGTAAGTAAAGCTATGTTCATTGAACAATAAGCCCCCAAGTGACTAATAATGAGCCTTCAAGGCAGGATACCTATGTTTGAACTGCTCATTGTAGCAAGTTCTCTTTGGTACCCGTTCAATTTGGGCAATAAGCCCCCAAGTAATTTGCATCAAGGCGTATAAGCCGAATCAGTAGGATAGTCATAACTATGCTCAATGAGCAGGAAGCCCCCAAGTAATTTTTTAAATAAGGCGTGCAAGCCGGATCAAGAGGGTAGTCACAGCTATGCTCAATGAGCAGGAAGCCCCCAAGTGATCTTATGAACTGACAATAAAGACTCAGATACTCAGAAATGAAACAACAGAGGCCCTGAATTATCAGGGATGCCGGCTTTATTATTCTTGATCATAATATATACATGGATGAAAATATGTACAACACAAGAGCCAGTGGCTCAGGTATAATAAGGCCGAAGATGAGCAATATTCCACGGCCGGCGGGTCTCCTCCTCAGATGTGCGTGAGTCCTTGTGATCTCGAATATCAATGAGGTAGTATGACCCGTTGTTCAAGTTCTTGCTGACCACAAAAGGCCCTTCCCAAGGTGGAGATAACTTGTGCATATCAGTTTGATCCTGGATGAGCCGGAGCACCAAATCGCCTTCTGGAAAGGTTCAAGTTTTAACCCGGTGGCTATGATAGCGACGCAGATCTTGCTGGTATCTCGCTGAATGAGCCGCCGCAAGGTCACGCTCCTCATCCAAGAGATCAAGATCATCCTGGCGTGCTTTTTCATTATCAGCTTCAACATAAGCCGCCACACGGGGCGAGTCGTGACGGATGTCACTGGGGAGAGCCGCCTCTGCTCCGTAAACCATGAAGAAAGGCGTATAACCCGTGGATCTATTGGGGGTAGTATTTATACTCCAAAGCACTGAGGGCAACTCCTCAACCCAACAACCCGGCGTCCTCTGCAAAGGGACCGTAAGCCGGGGCTTGATACCTCTCAAGATCTCTTGATTGGCCCTTTCAGCTTGACCATTGGACTGGGGGTGAGCCACCGATGAGACGTCAAGACGAATATGCTCTCGTTGACAAAACTCTTTCATAGCACCTTTGGACAGATTAGTGCCATTATCAGTTATGATGCTATGAGGGTAGCCGAAGCGGAAAATCACCTTTTTAATGAATTGAACCACCGTTGCCGCATCACATTTACTGACCGGCTCTGCCTCAACCCACTTTTAAATTTGTCAACTGCCACCAACAGGTGGGTCTTTTTATCTTTGGATCACTTGAAAGGCCCAACCATATCCAGCCCCCAGACCGCAAATGGCCAAGTGATTGGAATCATCCTCAACTCTTAAGCCAGCACATAAGCTCGTTTGGAAAACTTCTGACAACCATCACATTTGCTAACCAGGTCCTCTGCATCAGCATGAGCCGTCAACCAATAAAATCCATGACGAAAAGCCTTGGCTACGAGAGACTTAGAGCCGGCATGATGACCAAAATCTCCTTCATGAATCTCCCTTAGAATTTCACGGCCCTCTTCAGGAGATATACATCGCTGAAACACCCCTGTGACACTGCATCGGTGTAACTCGCCATTGACAATGGTCATTGACTTAGATCGCCGGGTTATCTGCCTGGCCAAAGTTTCATCCTTAGGTAACTCTCCCCGGGTCATATAAGCCAAATACGGCACCGTCCAATCAGGGATAGCGTGAAGAGCCGCCACCAACTGTGCCTTCGGGTCAGGGATAGCAAGATCCTCTTCCGTGGGCAATTTAACTGAAGGATTATTCAGAATATCCAGAAAAATATTAGGTGGTACCGGCTTACGCTGAGACCCCAGCCGGCTTAAAGCATCAGCTGCCTCATTTTTCCTGCGATCAACATGCTCCACCTGATAGCCTTTGAAATGACCAGCAATAGCATCAACCGCCCGGTGGTAAGCCGCCATGAGCGGGTCTTTGGAATCCCAAGTTCCTAAGACTTGCTGAGCCACCAGATCTGAATCGCCAAAGCATCTGACCCGGCTTAAGTTCATCTCTTTAGCCATCCGAAGGCCATGGAGCAAGGCCTCATACTCAGCTGCATTGTTAGTACAAGGAAACATCAATCTTAAGACATAACAAAATTTATCACCTCGTGGGGAAGTCAAGATGACTCCAGCCCCCGAGCCTTCCAGCTGCCTGGATCCATCAAAATGAATAGTCCAATACGTATTATCAGGCTTCTCCTCAGGCATCTGTAACTCCGTCCAGTCATTGATGAAATCCACAAGTGCTTGAGACTTGATAGCTGTCCGGGGCATATATTTCAGACCATGAAGTCCAAGCTCAATGGCCCACTTGGCCACCCGGCCTGTGGCTTCTCTATTTTGAATAATATCGCCTAGAGGAGCAGAACTGACCACAGTGATGGGATGACCAAGGAAATATTGTTTCAACTTACGACTAGCCATGAACACTCCATAAACCAGCTTCTGCCAATGTGGGTACCTCTACTTAGATTCAATTAGCACCTCACTGACATAATAAACCGGCCTCTGAACCGAAAACTCCTTGCCTGACTCCTTCCTTTCCACAACAACTGCCACACTGACGGCTCTGTTATTAGCAGCCACATATAAAAGCAAGGGCTCCTTGTCAATAGGAGCTGCGAGAACCGGAGGCTCAGCCAATTGTTTTTTAAGCGCCTCAAACAGCTGATTAGCAGCATCACTCCAAATGAAGTGATCCATTTTCTTCATCATCTGGTAGAGGGGGATAGCCTTTTCTCCCAGGCGGCTTATAAACCGGCTTAAGGCCGCGATATGACCCACCAAACACTGGACGTCATTAACACATGCCGGCTTAGCCAAAGAAGTGATAGCCTTGATTTTCTCCGGGTTAGCTTCAATGCCTCTCTCAGAGACCAAAAACCCCAAGAGCTTGGCCGGGTTAAGCATCATCTTGTAGACCCGGAGGTTGTCAAAGGTCTCCTTTAAATCATCTAACAAGGTCTCCTTCTTCCTGGATTTCACAACAATATCATCCACATACGCATGAACATTGCGTCCAATCTGATCATGGAGGCAATTCTGAACACAACGCTGGTAAGTCGCCTGGGCACTCTTGAGCCCAAAAGGCATAGACACATAGCAGAAGGCCCCAAAGGGAGTGATAAAAGCTGTCTTCTCCTGGTCCTTAACTGCCATCTTGATCTGATGATAACCAGAATAAGCATCTAAAAAGCTCAGGCACTCACAACCCGCCGTAGCGTCAATAATCTGATCAATACAAGGGAGAGCAAAAGGATCAGCCGGACAAGCCTTGTTAAGGTTCGTGTAATCCACACACATACGCCAAGTGCCATTTTTCTTAAGCACCAGCACCGGGTTAGCTAACCACTTAGGATGAAAAACTTCAACGATAAAACCAACCGCCAAGAGCCGGGCCACCTCTTCACCAATGGCCTTGCGTCTCTCTTCATTGAAATGATGAAGAAATTGCTTGACCGGTTTAAACTTTAAATCAATATTGAGAGTGTGCTCAGCGAGTTCCCTCGGTACAAAATCTGAACCGCCATCAGTTTGCTTGTGCTTACCGTTGTTACCTTGACCTGCCCTATTGTGATGCTATCCCTTTCCATTGCCGCCCTTCTTCCCCTTGCTAGCCTTCTCTTCGTCAGACGCCGGGTCTTTCGTACTATCTGAGTCGGCATATTTGGTTAGAGCCGCCATGAGTTCTCCCATATCATTGCAGTGGCGCTTAAGCCGCCCCAGCTTCTGTTTGAGGGGAAGGAAACGGCAATTTTTCTCTAAAATCAGGACGGCTGAACCGGCATTAATGCTATCTGATGAATGAATGACTTCCGAGACCCAGCGAACCCAGTGATTGGTTGACTCATCCTCAAGCTGGACGCAAGCATCAAGGTCGATGATCGACATGGGTTGCTTACACGTATCTCTGAAATTCTGAATAAAACGCGCCTTCAACTGTGCCCACGAACTGATGGAGTTGGCAGGTAACCCTTTCAGCCAGGTACGAGCCGGTCCATCCAACATCATGGTGAAATACTTGGCGCACACAACGTCGTTAAAATCTAGCATCTCCATGGCCATCTCATAGCTCTCAATCCATGCTTCCGGAGGTTGATCAGCTGTGTAGTTGGGCACTTTGCGAGGGCCCTTAAAATCCTTGGGCAGACGCTCATTACGTAAAGCCGGCACTAGGCACGGCACCCCCACGGTCCTAGAAGTCATCCCAGCTTCTATGGACGAGGACGGTTATGCTGGGGTTGCTGATAAGCCGCCAACTGAGCCGCCAGCTCCGCCTCCCGACGTGCCCTGGCCTGATCTACTAAAGCCTGAGCATGGTTATTAGCGCGTGGCGGGTCATGCCCATGGGGCTGGTTATGGTGCTGCTCACTGCTCGAAACCGCCGGCGACTCAATGTGCCGGCTGTGGCTCTGGCTTGGGCGTGGGGTTGAATGGATCCACTCACGGCTATATGAATACGCTGCCTGTTGAACCACCGCGGTTTGAAGAAGCTCCACGGCCTTCCGGGTCTCAACCGCCGTGGGAGACTCGCCTTGCATCGGGAGAGCCGCCAGCCGCGACACCGCAGCAATCATGTTGTCCAAAGGGTTAGAAAAATGACCGGGCGGTGTCGGCACCTACTGAGGCGGGGTTAAATTCAAACGAGGCTGGTATGCGACTCATGGCTGAGCCGTCCCTCCAGTCATGGGTACCTCAACAGCTCGGGTTACCTCTGGTGGATTGCTTGGCCCGGCCCCAGGTGTGTTAAAGAGAATCCTCGCATCGTACTCCGGAGGTAACCGACTCATGTGCCTCCTTCCACTACTGGAATCCACTTCTTTGCCGTCTGCCACTTCTTTGCCGTCAGCTAGCGGACGGCAAAGAAAGGCTTTGCCATCAGCCACCAGAAAACTGACGGCAAAGAGGCAGCGGACGGCAACGGATGGCTTTGCCATCAGCATATCTTTGCCGTCCGCTAGCGGACGACAAAGAGGGTGGGTGGCGGGCGTACGAGGGCAACCTAACGGCCATCTTCTTTGCCGTATGCTGGCTGACGGCAAAACATCTTTGCCGTTCGTCAGCAGACGACAAAGAAGATGGCCGTTAGTTCGTCCGTTTCCCCCCGGCCCCACCCCACTAGGTACGCTCTTTGCCGTCTGCTGGCAGACGGCAAAGAGCTGTGACCTAGCAGATAAGGGGCCACGCCCGCGCCCGATCTGTCCATTCCCTCTCTCTCCCTGCCCGAGCCGCCCCGACCCCTCACCCCTGCCGCCGCCCGCCCCGCCCAGCCGAGCCGCCGCCACTGGCCGCGCCGCCCCGCCCTGCGGCCTCTCCTTATCCTCCCCCTGTCTCCCCTCTCGCCGACCCACTCTTCTTCTTCCCCATCCAGAACCCTCCCTTTCCCGTACTCCGTGCTCCATCTTCCCTACAGCCTTCCTCCTCCTTTCCTTCCTCTCTCTCCCTCCTCCCTCATGTCTTCCTCTCCTTCCCTCGCTCCTTTCTCCTTCCTCCCCTCCCTCCCCTCCCCTTCCCTTCCTCCTCCTCCCTGCCTTGCATCCGTCCCTTGCCTCCCCTCTCCGGTAGTTCCCGCCGCCCCGCCCCTCATCGTGGTGAGTTTTTTTTTCTATTTTTTTAGATTTATTTTATATTTGTTTAGTTTTAGGTTTCGTTTTAGTTTAGGTTAGTTTCGTTTATTTAGTTTAGTTTAGGTTAGTTTAGGTTAATTTAATTTATTTTAGGTTACATTTAGTTTATAGTTTAGTTTAGGTTTTTTTTCCTATTTTTAAGAATAATCAAGAAAGATGAAAAAAAAAAGAAAAAGAAGAAGAGGAAGAAGAAGAAGAAAAAAGAACAATAAGTAGTAGAAGAAGAAGAAGAAAAAAAGAAGTAGAAGTTGAAGATGAAAAAAAGAAGTAGGAAAAGAGGGCGCCCGAGGACGAGCGGGTTAGGGGGTTCCTCGGTGTCGATGGAACCCTAAATAGCAAGTATCATCGGTGCGAGGTACATGTGGCCGTCGGTGTCGAATACTACATCCACGTCCCACAAGTGACGCCGACGTCCGGCGTCCCAAAGCAACTGTTCTCGGCGTCGATGGCGGTCGAACACCATTGCGAATTTGTCTGGCAGCCTCTGCGATGACGATTAAAAGGCAAGTGTTGAAACTTGAAACACCCAAACTGACTCAAGTCGGTTTGGTTGTTTGAAATTTCAAAACTTGGCTTTAATCCTCATCGCAGAGGCTGCCAGACAAATTCGCCAAGGTGTTCGACCGTCATCGGCCACCAGAACTATTGTTGCGGGACGCCGGGCGCCGGCTTCACTTGTGGGATGTGGATCTAGTGTTCAACGCCGACCGCCTCATGTAACTTGCACCGATGGTAGTTGCTATTTAGTTTACCCGGGGACGAGCGGGTTAGGGGGTCGTTGTCGATGGAACCCTAAATAGCAAGTATCGTCGGTGCGAGATACATGTGGCCGTCGGTGTCGAACACTACATCCACGTCCCACAAGTGACGCCGGCGTCCGGCGTCCCACAACAACAGTTCTCGGCGTCGATGGCGGTCGAAAACCATTGCGAATTTGTCTGGCAGCCTCTGCGATGACGATTAAAAGGCAAGTGTTGAAACTTGAAACACCCAAACTGACTCAAGTCGGTTTGGTTGTTTGAAATTTCAAAACTTGGCTTTAATCCTCATCGCAGAGGCTGCCAGACAAATTCGCCAAGGTGTTCGACCGTCATCGGCCACCAGAACTATTGTTGCGGGACGCCGGGCGCCGACTTCACTTGTGGGATGTGGATCTAGTGTTCAACGCCGACCGCCTCATGTAACTTGCACCGATGGTAGTTGCTATTTAGTTTACCCGGGGACGAGCGGGTTAGGGGGTCGTTGTCGATGGAACCCTAAATAGCAAGTATCGTCGGTGCGAGATACATGTGGCCATCGGTGTCGAACACTACATCCACGTCCCACAAGTGACGCCGGCGTCCGGCGTCCCACAGCAACAGTTCTCGACGTCGATGGCGGTCGAACACCATTGCGAATTCACCAAGGTGCTCGACCATCATCGGCCACCAGAACTATTGTTGCGGGACGCCGGGCGCCGGCTTCACTTGTGGGATGTGGATCTAGTGTTCAACGCCGAGCGCCACATGTATCTCGCACCGATGACACTTGCTATTTAGGGTTCCATCGACGCCAAGGAACCCCCTAACACTTGCTATAGGTGTCTTCAATCATCAGTATGCGTGACCACTATGCGTCTCCCGTTTGAAAGGGTTACATCTATAAATATGCATGCATTTGCATATTTATAATCGTGATTCTTTCGAATTGTCCAACGTTATCCATGGACAGCCTGAGTATGTGTAGATTGGGTTCGTTTTCCCATATGCTCAGCTCCGGATCCGATGCAGAATTTCTTCAGTGCCTCCCTGTTGTTTTCCGGGTACACATTCTCTCTGCTTATTGCCGATACATGTATCAGGAGAACAGCGGGGAGGTGCTGCCGAAATTTTGCGTCGGATCCGGAGCAGAGCATGGGAAAACGAACCCGATCTACACATACTCGGGTGGGATTAGGACCTATCTTTACCTATTAGCGTGTAGGTTGCATGGACGTAATAAAACTGACAAACTCCATTAACTAATGGATATGGTTTGCTTAATTATGTATATATTTCTTGTGTGTCCAGTAGGAAGTCAATATGAGTGATTGTGCATGGATGTACACCGGTTACACTAGTCAGAAAGTTTGGACCGAGGAATGGTTAACAAAAACCAAGGGGTTTGTTAGAGCCGCATTTGCAAATGGCCAGGAATTAGCTGGTGCCCCTATGCCCGTTGCGACAACTATAAAAAAAGGGACGGGCTTGAAATGAGTAAAGACCTGCAGAAGTTTGGTTTTACGCCTGGTTACACGGTCTGGACATTACATGGTGAGTCTGCCCAACGTGCCAGAGCTGAGGTTCGTCGTCGCACCGACGAGCATGGTACCGGGACCGCAGACATGGTGCAAGACTTTGACGATGCTCGGGACTCGGACGAGGAGATGGAGGAATCTGCAAAGGCCTTCACTGAAATGTTGGAGTCCTCAAAACGTCCTCTCCACGAGCACACTGAGCTTTGTCAGCTGGATGCCATCTCACAAATAATGGCTTTGAAGGCTCAATTCAACTTGGGCAGAGAATGCTACGACGCGATGATGACAGTATTCGGACGATTTCTACCCAAAGGCCATGTGCTACCTCCAAACCTGTACCAGTCAGACAAAATCCTCCGTGCTCTTAAGATGCCCTATGAGAAGATACATGCCTGTGAGAAAGGATGTGTCTTATTTAGGCTTCAGTATGAGGACTTGAACTATTGTCCCATTTGCAATTCTTCCAGGTATGTTGTGGTAGACAACGGTATGGGTGAGAAGACGCAGACCAAAATACCCGTTAATGTTCTTCGGTATATGCCAATCGTACCAAGACTTCAACATCTTTTCATGGTCGAAGAGACGGCCAGACAGATGACATGGCACAAAACGGGCAAAAGAACCAAACTAGATGCAGATGGGAATGTGATGATGGTGCACACATCGGATGGTGAAGCGTGGAAGCGCTTCGATGCATTACATAAGGAAAAAACGGCAGATCCAAGGCATCCTCGAGTCACCGTCAGCACAGATGGGTTTAGTGTGTTTGGTCAGATGGCAGCCCCATACAGCTGTTGGCCCGTGTTTGTCATTCCACTCAATCTCCCCCCCGGGCAGATTGTGCAACGAAAGAATATTTTCCTGACGTTGATAATTCCAGGGCCCAACTATCCGGGGAAGAATATGAATGTGTACATGCAGCCGCTTAAGGACGAATTGCAAGAAGCTTGGGATAATTGGTTCAAGACATACGACGCCTTTAGCAAACAGAACTTCATAATGCGTGCCTGGTACATGTACTCGACGCATGACTTGCCGGCGTATGCGCTATTCGTTGGCTGGTGTGTGCATGCAAGGTTCCCGTGCCCCACATGCAAGGGAGCTCTTGAGTTTCGTTGGCTGACGGCAGGGCGCAAATATAGTTGCTTCGACTTGCATAGACCGTTTCTACATCCTGGCCATAAGTTCAGGAAAGACAAGAAGAACTTCATCAAAGGTAGAGTTGTCAAACACTCTGCACCACCTGCGTTGACAGGCCAACAGACCCTAGATCCGTTAAACGCTCTCGAGCCAGATCCAGAGCATCCAGGGTATTTCAAGGGGTATAATAAGGAACACGCCTGGACTCACAAGACATGCTTCTGGGATCTGCCTTACTTCAAAGACCTCCTTTGCCCACACAACATCGACGTGATGCACACTGAAAAGAATATCGCCGAAGCCATTTTTGGTACATTGTTCGGCATAGAGGGGAAATCAAAGGATAATCCTAAGGTTAGAGTCGATCAAGAGGAGCTATGTGATAGACCGTTACAAAACATGAAAGAACTGAAAGGAAAGGGGATCAACTGGACGAAGCGAAAGGCATGGTTCAATCTTGGAAGGCCAGCTATGAAGGAAATTATTTTGTGGGTGAAAATGCAGTTGATGTTCCTCGATGGGTATGCAGCAAATCTAAAGAGGGGAGCGAGTCTTCAAAAATTGAAAATATTTGGTCTAAAAAGTCATGATTGGCACATATGGATTGAGCGGATAATGCCGGTGATGTTGCGTGGCTTCATCCCTGAGGATGAATGGCTAGTACTGGCAGAGCTGAGCTATTTCTTCCGTGTTCTTTGTGCGAAAGAACTATCACCTGGCCTCCTAGAAGAAATGGAACAGTTGGCGCCGGAGTTGATCTGCAAGTTAGAGAAGATCTTTCCGCCAAGCTTCTTTAATCCAATGCAACACTTGATTTTGCATATCCCGACCGAGGCACGATTGGGGGGGCCCGTGCAAAATCATTGGTGCTACTCAACTGAGAGGATGCAGAAGACGCTTCGAGCAAAATGTAAAAATAAATGTAGAATAGAAGCATCGATGGCGGAGGCATTCATCACTGAGGAGGCGGCAAACTTCGTGACCGCACACTACGAAGCCAAAAATCATCATTTGCATAATCCGAAGCCTCGGTACAATGCTAACGAACCTCAAAAGGGTCAATCCAACCTCAGCCTATTCAAAGGGAATCTCGCACCAGCCGGTGGTTGGAAACCAGTAAGGTTGGATGTTGAAGAATGGCGGACCATTTCGCTGTATCTCTTCAACAACCTAACAGAAGTGCGGCCGTACATCGAGTAAGATCTCGGTACATTGTTTCACAACTTCTAATTCCTTTGAACTTCTCTTATTCCTGGATTTTTGATGCAGTCGATACGTCGCTATATTCTCGTATGGAGCGGTGATCCAAAAGGATTCCGTCGAAGAGTATGAGCTTCTGGCAAAACAAGGAGCCGAATTTCCCGGTTTCATCTCTTGGTTCAAAAAAACGGTAATTTCCATTAGACACTTTTTTTTCTTTGGCTAATTTGCGACTAATGCAACAATCCTTTCGTATTAAACTTGTAGGCTAATTCAGAGATTATGGATGCCGAATTGAGACAAGTAGCTAATGGTTTTGACTATAAGGTCCGTTCATTTGACAAATACGACATCAACGGGTATCGCTTTCATACCTATGGCAAAGAGCTATCTATGGCCGACCGAAAGTCTACAAATTGTTGTGTCTCTGCTATCGGCGAAGGAGGTATCGAGTATTATGGAAGAGTTGAAGCAATTTATGAACTTGAATTCTATGGTGAAAACCCACCAAACGTCGTAGTCTTCAGATGTTATTGGTTCCAGCCGAGGGAGACTAGAAGGACTCATGAACATATAGGGCTAGTCAAAATCAAACAAAGCACCCATTTGGATGTTCCCGATGTCTATATTACGGCTCAACAGGCAACCCAAGTTTTCTATCTACCGTGGGCCTGTCAAAGTGATCCAAATCTCAGTGGTTGGGACGTCGTTTATGAAGTGCCGCCACGTGTTAGACCACCTCCCCCCAATGGAAAGGATTATGAACCTCACATTAACCAAGACACATATGACGAAGGAGAATTCTTCCAAGAAACACGTCTTTCCAAAAAATGTTTCAAGAACCGCTCTACTCCACCCCAGAACATTGAAGTAGACAACGATAGTGAATCCGACTTCACCCTTGAGCTGGAACAAGAAGAGCCGGAAGAAGAAGAAGTTACTGCTGTAGATGACCTGTCAATGCTTGAACGATTACGTAAAGGTGGCCTTCCACATGATGATGCATTTATTAATGATGATGATGAGCACGTCATTACCGATAGTGATGATGATGATGCTTTTATTAATGATGATGACGAGCACGTCATTACCGATAATGATTATTAGGTATTCAAATTTTTATGTTGTACTTGATTTATATAGTTATTTGTATGATTGTATGATTTATATAGTTGGTATTTATAATTTTCTTACTTTGTATGATTGTTTCTTATACATAGTGCCATAGTCTTGATTTCCGTCTCGGTCGGCCCTCGCCCGCTTTATGATTCAGATGTGGTAAATTCTCTTTCATAACTATTTGTTGCATTTCGCATTTATGCAAATTATGGCCATCAAGTTGACATAGAGATATTTTAATCTAGGAGGTATGTGAACCGGAATTTGAAACGGACCCTCTTGTCGAGAAGTTAAATTTAGTTGAAAAAGAAAATGAGTATTTGAAAGAAAAAATTAAAAGAATTGAAGAAGAGAAGATGACATTGGAGTTGTATGTTGCCGATGCCATCGATGATCACAAGATGAAGATGAATGCAATGCGCTTGAAGATGGATGCAATGCGCCTGAAGCTTAAGAAGATTAGAAAATATGCCATTGATAATGAGGCTTGGTATCATTATGCCGTTGGATCAATTGTTACCTTAGTTGCGATCCTCATCACATTTGTTGTGATGAGGGTAAGTTTTCTCTAGTGTTTTGCTTTACAAATGGATACTTAGCTTATTTTCCTCCTAAATGGCATAATTACCTAAGTTAGATAAAAAATAAGCTATACTTAGCTTATTCAGTTCATTTATGACATACTTAGCATACTTAGGTAAAAAATGGCATGATAATCTTTGTTAGCTCCAAAATGATATAGACTTAGCTTATTTTCCTCGAAAATGACATAATAACCTTACTAAGCTCCAAAATGACCTATTTACCTACCTTAGCTCTAAAATGACCTACACTTAGCATTTTTACCTAGCTTAGCAATAAAATGACATTTTTACCTACCTTAGTTAGAAGAAGAAGAAGATAAAGAAGAGGAGAGGAGAAAAAGAAAGAGAAGAAAAAAAATCTTCTTCTTTTTCTTCTTCTAACTAGTCTTCTTCTTCTTCTTCTTCTTCTAACTTTCATCTTTCCCAATTTGCAGATTTGCTTTACATGAGGAAGCTTGGATTCATGGAGTGTACTATTCTTGTGGTGCTTCCTTGTTGTTTATGAAAACTTGTTTGGATATGTATGTCTATATGGATATGTTGTTGGAAACTTGTTTCTGGTTATGTATATATGGATATGTTGGACTTTGTTGAACTATGTTGTTGGATTGGATGAAATATGTTGTTGGACATGCTGTTGGATATGTTGGATATGTATGCATGTATATCTGTGTTTGAAACCATGTCTAATTAATGGGATTTAAATAAAAACAGGGGATATATAGCCTCTTTGCCGTCCGCTAGCAGACGGCAAAGAGGACACGTGGCAGTCACTTGTGCAAACTGGGAACACTGGCTGCCTATTTGGTCATTTTGCCGTCTGCTGGCCGATGACAAAGTGACCATCTATGCCGTCTGCCAGCAGACGACAATGATTCAAACCTCTTTGCCGTCTGCTGGCGGATGGCATATCTGGACACGTGGCAGCTTCCCAGTGCTGCCTAGCGGGGCTCTTTGCCGTCCGTCAGCGGACGGCAAAGAGCGCCGTTAACCCCCTAATGGCTCTCACGCCACCGCACTGCCGTCAGCTTTCTTTGCCGTCTGCTGGCCTCGGATGGCGGACGGTGTAATCCTTTGCCGTTCGTTTCTAAGAAGCGGACGGCAAAGAAGGCCTTTGCTGGCAGGCTTTCATCCGGATAGTTTGCCGTCCGCTAGCGGACGGCAAAGCATTTTGCCGTCCGTGATCTATGCCTTTGCCGTCCGCCATGGCGGACGACAAAGAAGCTGATTCCAGTAGTGTTCGTAAAAAGGCGTTAGATGCATTATGGTCCAAGGTTAACCGAAAATTCTCTGCTTGAATCCGTTGCGTCTCCGCGTCCAGGGCGGCTCGTTCTGTCGCCATCCTAGCGTTCTCAGCATTAAGCTCAACTCTGGCTTGAGCTATCTCATCTCGTAGTTTCGCCACATCCACCTTATGTTGCGCTTGAGTCTCCGGAGTAACCTCTACCTCTAGCAGAGTTGCCAAGGCGTCCAAGAGCTCGGACAAAACTTGAGCTGGCGGGCGCACAGAACCGCTCGCGCCAGCCGTCGCTTCGGCCGTTGAACCGGAAGTCATGGCTGCCGCAGTTGACGATTGCAGCACTGGTTGCATGCCAGCCATGAAGATCGTGACCCTGTTCGGCGGCTCATAGGGGTCCGGAATACTATCGCCATCGGAACAGCCCGCAAGCCCGCCGTCTTGCAGTTGATACATTGAATTAGTCTCACCGGTCGAGGACTCACCATCAGAGTAGATGACCGTCTCTCCACCAGACGCATATCCTTCCTCAAAACCCGCTCCATGCACAAACCCAACAAAGGTGTGCTTCACGGCGGCTTGAGCCTCGGCGGGTCTCGCGCGCCGAGCCGTCTCAATGATGTTGGTGCAGATGTCTGGCTCAGGCTCCGACTCGCCAATCTTGCCGATGAAGACGTGGATTCCGCCGAAGGGGACCCGGTACCCGTATTCGATTGAATCGGCCTCGGGACCCCAGCCTGCATCGTCGATGTAGATCTTGCCGCGGCGACTCTTGGTCATCCGGCCCACGCCATATTCCTTGATCCCTGTGAAGCTGCCCTTCAAGAACTCGAAACCACCGTGCGCTGGCCCCACGGTGGGCGCCAACTGTCATGGACTTAATACGGCAGATGCCCTAGCAAAAGGACTTAGGTGTGGAGCCATCGCAACTAGGTTAGCTTGAAGGGGTTAAACGGGACAAAGGACACAGAGAGTTTACCTAGGTTCGGCCCCTCTCAACGAGGTAAAAGCCTACTCCTGCTTTAGGTTGTATTGCTTGTGTTTCGATTACCAGGGAGCGAATACGCTTGACCTAGTTCTCGATCAGTTGTTTCTTGAGTTAACCCGCCGCCGGGTCACCCCTTTATATAGAGGTTGATGCCCGGCGGCTTACAGAGTCCCGGCCGGCTCACACAAACATGACCGGCTTGGTTTCTAACTACCCTTGCCTTATAGGACAAGTTTAAACATATGGCGGCTCATACCCGTGGGCCTCAAGCCATCTCCGGGTCTTGGGCCTTCAATTAGCTTGCTCTATGAACCGCCATCTTCTTGGACCTTATCGAGCCTCGTGACTTTAAGCCGCCAGGGGCATGACCCGGCCCCTCCTGGGCGGATCTCCGGAACTGTGTCGGTCTCGGGAACTGCATCGGTACCGGGGTCTACTGAGAGAGAAGAGGGGGAGGAAACAGATAAATACATAGCAATCATATGCAACACAGAGCATGCTATGCTAAGATGCAGTGCAGGGTTGCCTAAAGACATGTCTAAATCATTTTAGTTATTTTAGGATTAAAGTTGGATTTATTAACCGATGTATATGCACTATTCATCTATCGGAAACAGGCTAAAAGTTGCGGGTTCACTTCGTAGAGGGTCCCAACACGGAAACAGATAGCATGGTCGGCTTCGTCTCGTCATTCTGAGCAACTTTCATGTATAAAGTTTTTCCATCCGGGCTACGGTTTATTTTCTACGGATTTTCAAAGATTAAATCATTTTCTGGAATTATTTAAATTAACAGAAATGAAATATGACATCAGCATGACGCATGTGTGATGTCAGCAATCAACAGACTCGCTAACCAGGTCAAACCTGACCAGTGGGTCCCACCTGTCTTAGACTCTGGGCTAAACAGGGTTTAATTTAACTAAACTAAGGTTAATTAGTAGCAGGGCCCCACATGTCAGTCACTGATTAGTATTTACTAATTACTTTTATTTATAAAAATGTTTTAATTAACTAATTAAGCGGTGGGGCTCGCATGTCAGCGTCACTGGGCTGCCCAGTCAGCACCTTGACTGGGTCAACCCAGTCAACAAGTCAGCAGGGCCACAGGGGGCCACCAGTCAGTGATGGTGGGGGTGGCCCCAGCGGCGCCACGTCGACCCACTGGCGTTCAACGCCGCCGCGCGCTCCAGCGACCACCAGAGACGGCGGCGTCGCGCGGAAACCGCCGTCCGGCCACGGTTCGAAGTGCGGGTTAGTGCGTTCGCTCGCCCACGATACTCCGCGCACGATGGAGACACTGGCTTTCCGCGGGGAGGGCTACAACGTCGACGGCGACCACCGTGGCAGACGCCGGAATCGAGAACCGCTCGGGTTCGGGCAAAACGGCAATGAGGAGGAGCGCGGCTGCTTGCATTCGTCTCCTGGCAGCACATTGAGCATGCTAGTGTGCTCAGGCGCTCACGAAAACAACTACAGCGATGGCGGCATCGATTGCGGCGGAGCTCAGCTCAGGTGATCGCGGCGTTGCATGATACGGCGGAAACTAGAGAGAGGGAGCAGAGGAGAACTGGCCAGGCGCTCACCGAGAGGCACACGATGGCCGGCGAGAGCTTAGGAGCACGGGGTTGCTGCAGATCGAGGCGAGGCAGTGCAGTTGGCCGGTGGAGGGGATCGAGTCGTCAGCGTTGCTGTCCTGCTCCCGGCCTTGACCCAATGGCACCGGACGAAGAGGATGACTGCGCTGGAGCTCTAGGATAGTCCGGCGAGGTCGAAGGGGCTCGGTGGCCGCGGGATCGAGCAGAGGACAGCGGCGATGTTTCGGGCGAGGTGGGGAAAAGAGAGGGGCGAGGCGCGTGGGGGCGAGTGGGGTAGCTAGGGTTTCGGGGGAGGGCGAGAGGGGCTCGGGGCAGCACTTAACCGCGACGGGGAGCCGCGGGATGCGCGACAGCGCGACGGGCGTCGCCGTGTCGGCAGGCGCGCGCGACAGCGTCGATGAGGAGGACGACGTGGCTAGGTGGGCTGGGCTGGCTACTGTAGCTCGTAGGCCTAAATGCACAGTAAGCTTTGGCCTTTCTCTTTTTATTTCTTTTCTAGTTTTCTATTTTTCTTTTTATTTAATAACAGAGAGAGGAAAAGAATTATTTGGGCAGTCTACTGACTTTGGAAAAACTTGGGAAGTGTCCCATTAATTCCCTGGTGATTTTAGACACTGCCACAAAAAGTTTGGGCAATTTAGGAATTCATTTGAATTTTTCATAAATAGGATAGCATTTAAAAATGCTGAAATGGTGCTGTTATAATTGCTAGTGCTCATCTTTGCACAAGAGTGATGTTTTGTTCCTTAACAAATAAGTGTTATGGAATTTTTGTCAAATGATGAACATTTTTCTAGCAAGTTTTGGGCAACTTTATTTTGCACTTGAATTTGAATTGTTTTCAGAGAGGAATTTGAATTGAGTTGTTTAAACACCATGATCAAGCATTGCAAATGATGTTGACTTGGCATGATTAGCATAAGAGCACAGTGCTTTATTACACAGGGGTGTTACAATTCTCCTCCTCTAAAAGAAATTCTCGTCCCGAGAATTCAGGAGGTAGAAGGAAAGAGGTCGGGGTATTCCTCCCGAAGATGGTCCTCGCATTCCCAAGTGGCTTCATCTTCTGTATGATTCGACCACTGCACTTTCAGGAACTTGGTCGTCTTTTGACGGGTTCGACATTTAGCTTCATCGAGAATGCAGATCGGATGCTCCTTATAAGATAGGTCATCTTGCAATTCGAGCATCTCGTGATCCACTGCTTGGTGCAGAGATTCCTTGAAGCAACGACGAAGTTGCGACACATGGAAGACGTCGTGGATATGAGAGAATTGCGGCGGCAACTCCAATTTATATGCCACCTGACCACGTCTTCCAACAATGCGGAAAGGACCAATGTAGCGTGGAGCTAACTTGCCCTTGATTCTGAAGCGGTGAGTGCCCTTCATAGGAGTGACACGCAGATAAGCTTGATCACCAGGTTGATAAGTCAAACCCCATCGTTTATGATCATAGTTGCTCTTCTGGTGGTCCTGAGCCGCCTTCAGATTTTCTCGAACGATACGGACTTGCTCTTCGGCGTGTTGGATAATATCAGGGCCCACGAGCGGTCATTCCCCAGTTTTTGACCAATTCAGAGGGGTTCGACACTTACGTCCATAAAGTACTTCGAAGGGGCCATTTTCAAGCTGGCTTGATAGCTGTTGTTATAAGGGAATTCGGTATACGGGAGAGATTCTTCCCACTTCTTGCCAAAAGATATAACACAAGCTCGAAGCATGTCTTCAAGCACTTGATTGACTCGCTCGACTTGGCCTTGGGATTGGGGGTGGTAAGCTGAACTCCAGGTAATATGAGTTCCCATAGCTTCTTGGAAACTTTCCCAGAACTTTGAGTAAAAAGACCGCCACGATCCGAACTAATCTCCTTCGGAATGCCGTGGAGTGAAACAATTCTGGAGATATACAACTCTGCTAACTGACTAGCAGTGATAGTCTCCTTGACAGGCAGAAAGTGTGCAATTTTAGAAAGTTGGTCCACGACGACAAGAATAGCATCGTGACCCTTCTGTGATTTGGGAAGGCCAGTAATGAAGTCCATTTGAACCTTATCCCATTTCCATAAAGGAATAGGAAGCAGTTGCAGAATTCCAGCAGGCTTCTGATGTTCTGCTTTAACGCGACGGCAAACGTCACATTCAGCAGCGTATCGAGCAATATCCTGCTTCATTTTGGACCACCAGTACCTTTGACGGGGATCACGATACATCTTGGTGCTACCCGGATGGATAGACATCGGTGTATCATGTGCCTCCTTCATGACCTTGTCAGTCATAAGCTCGAAGCGAGGTACCACAATGCGGTCTCTGAAATACAAGGTTCCATCTTCAGACAACGAGAAATCCCTGTATTTTTCAAGGTGAAAATCTTTCTTCATCAGATCAACTTCAACATCTTTGGCTTGCGCATTCTTTACAGCTTTCTCAAGATCTGGTTGTATCACAAGGTTATTAAGAGAACCCTGTGGAACAATACGCAGATTCAGCTTGCGCAATTCTTCATAAAGATGAGGTTGAGCTTGCTTAACCATGAAGTTGTTACAATAGGACTTGTGGCTTAAGCCATCAGCCATGACATTAGCCTTGCTAGGGGTATATGAAATACCACAGTCATAGTCCGTAATTGTTTCCAACCATCGCTGTTGACGGAGATTGAGATCTGGCTGAGTAAACAAGTACTCCAGACTTTGATGATTAGTATATTTCTCACATCGATTACCAAGAAGGTAGTGTCCCACTGCTTCAATGCATAAATCACTGCAGCAAGTTCAAGATCATGCACTGGATAGTTTTCTTCATGTGGACGCAATTGTCGCAAAGCATACGCAATTACTCTTCGTTCTTGCATTAGGACACAGCCTAATCCTTGATGAGAGGCGTCACAATATATCACAAAGTCTTTGCGAGAATCCGGAGGAGTAAGCACTGGAGCAGAAGTTAGCTTGTCCTTGAGAGTCTGGAAACTTTCCTAACATTTGTCTGTCCACTCAAACTTAACGCCTTTGTGAAGCAGGTTAGTCAGAGGCTTAGCGATCTTGGAAAAGTTCTCGACAAATTGACGGCAATAGCTTGCGAGGCCGAGAAAACTTCTCACTTGCTTGACGTTCTTCGGAGGAGTCCAGTCAAGAATAGTCTGAACTCGTTCTGAGTTAACAGCAATTCCATCCTTGGAAATCACATGTCCAAGGTAGGTTACTTCAGCAAGCCAGAACTCGCATTTGGAATACTTGGCATAGAGCTGGTGTTCTCGGAGCCTTTCTAGTACAAGACGAAGGTGTTCAACATGTTCTTCCTTATTCTTCGAATATACCAGAATATCATCTAGATATACCACGACAAACTTGTCGAGGTAATCCATGAAGATGTAATTCATCAGACGGGAGAATGTGGCTGGAGCATTTGTTAAGCCAAATGACATGACAGTGTACTCATAAGAGCCATAGCGAGTAACACATGCAGTCTTGGAAATATCCTCTTCGCGGACACGGATCTGGTGATAACCCAACCTCAAGTCGAGTTTAGAAAACACCGATGATCCAGCAAGTTGATCATACAAATCATTGATCTGAGGAAGCGGATATTTATTCTGAATGGTTGCCTGGTTGATAGGACGCTAATCTTGGACCAACCTATTCGTACCATCTTTCTTCTTGACAAAGAGAGATGGTGCTCCCCAGGCAGAGGAACTTGGACGGATAAAGCCTTTGCGGAGTGATTTGTCAATTTCCTCCTTAAGCTCTAGAAGTTCATGCGGAGGTATCTTATAAGGACGCTTCGCAATGGGAGTTGTGCCTGGCTTCAAGTCGATGGCAAACTCGACAGCTCTAACAGGAGGTATTCCTGGAAGTTCTTCTGGAAAAACATCCTGGAAGTCTCAAACGACTAGAATGTTTTTGATCCCCTCAAGCGGAGAAGCATTTAACGCATTTAGAGCGTATATTAGGGCCTCGGCATTTTGAGTGATATGAGCATGGTAATTCACTAGCTCATCTGATGGGTGTAGGAGGTGTACAACCTTAGTGGCACAATTGATTGAGGCGTCATGAGCCTTCAACCAATCCATTCCGAGAATAAGATCAATTTTGGAAGATTTCAGGATAATTGGAATTGCCTGAAACTTCAACCTTTCAATCTCAATAGTGACTTCGGGGCTGAACAAGGAGGCTTGGCATCGACCCGCGGGAGTGTTTACCACTAAAGGATGGTGCAACATTTCACATTTAACGTCATGCATGAGTGCGAAATGTTCTGACATGAATGAATGCGATGCTCCTGAATCAAATAAAACAGATGCTGGTACTGAAATAACAAAGAGAGTACCCATCATAGTTTCATGTTGATCCTGAGCTTCAGCCATATTGACATGGTAATTCTGTCCGCGACCATAAGAAGGCCTGACATTGTTGTTGCGGGGTTGATTGTTGCCGCGGGCATTAGGAGGCAGAGCCAGTTGCTTCTAATTCTGATAGCAGTTCCTGGCAAGGTGACCTGGTTTGCCACACTTGTAACACAGCCCATCATTGGGATTGGGAGTAGGAGCTAGGGGTGGTGCAGCTCGAAGAGGCTGCCTCGGTGGTGGAGGAGGCAGACGTGGTACAGCACGGTACGGCCTTGGCGCAGGTGCAGTTGGACGATACATGCTGTGGGGAATCCAGATACGACGCTTCTGTGAAGACGAGCCCGACGATGAGCCTGCTTCACGGGTGCGTTTGAGCGCGTCCTTGTGCTTGATCTGAGCGGTCTCAACTAGAATAGCCTTGTTCACTAGGGTAGCAAAGTCGGTGAAGTCTTGAGCAGCAAGTGCAAGCTCGATGTCTGGGTGGAGTCCATTACGGAACTTCTCTTGTCTACGAGCATCCGTGGTGATGTCTTCTTCAGCATAGCGGGATAGGTCAAGGAACTCCCGCTGATAGGCTTCGACAGTCTTGTTGCCCTGAGTGAGGTTGCGGAACTTGGTTTTCATCCGGTCCATGATTCCCTGATGAATATATCGGGCACAAAAAGCAGCCTGGAACTCATGCCAAGTAACGGCTGTTCCAGCAGGCAGTGTACGCTTGTGTGTGTCCCACCATTGCACAGCGGGACCCTTTAAGAAAAAGGACGCGAAGGTAACAAAGTTGGCAGGGGAGACATTTGCAGACTGCATCTTGTGAGTGATGTCGCGAATCCAGTCATCAGCATCCAGTGGCTTATCAGAATTGCGGAACTGAGTGGGGTTAAGACGCACAAATTCTGACAGAGTTATTGAAGCAGGGTTCTGGTTCTGGTTGTTCAGATGCGGAAACTGAGCCATAATCCCAGTCATGAACTGACGGTTGAGCTCGAATTGTTGCATCATAGCTGCCATATAATTTGGCGGTGGTGGGTGTTCAGGGGCAAGACCACGACCACGACCACCTGGTCTAACCATCCTGCTAAATTTCAATAGGGGTAGTTTAGTAAAAGCAATTGCAAGTGTTTAGCGACAAGCATGATGTAACACGAGAATAATTAAGCAGTGTAATAGATACTTAACAGTAGTCAATTAAGACGTACAGATCCATACACTGAGTCGGGTACATGCGGACAGCATAACGACGCAAATTCAAAAGCTAGACATGCTAGGCGGCGCGCAGGCACGCAGTAAGGAAGTACACAACAAGACATAGCAAAGGCTATATCAACGTCGGAGAAAACTGCTGGAGCGAGGAATCTGCAAGTGACAGCACAGGGTGCGCTCGATAAAAGGATCCTGCAAGCAGAACCTGGCCCACAATCTTGAAGGAAAGGGGTGGTAATTTCAGAACTCCAGGTGGATGTGATCATGAGAACCTAAGGTTGGAGTTAGTAAAATTTTAACCCGAAAGGAAGAGAGATCAGAGTCCCAGAGTAAGGAAGAGGAATAAAAGATCCTAATACCACCCATTCGGCGACGTGGGCCCATAAGTCACACAGCCAAGTTAGTAAAACAGTTTTTCGGATACTAGACTCAACTTCGGCCAAGGAGTTGGAAAGGGGGTTCCTACAGGCAGTCGGCTCTGATACCAACCTGTGGCGCCTCGGCTTAATCATGCACTAATCATACACACAAATGCACATGATCAAGCCTAAGGAATCACTTGAAGGAATCACAACACAACTCTAAAACATAAATAAAGTCATACAAGCTTTATGTTACAAGCCAGGGGCCTCGAGGGCTCGAATACATAAGCTCGCTTACAAGCACCAGCGAAAGCATCAGATATCTGAGTACAGATATAAAAGAGAAACAGATAAGCCTTTAAGAAGGCGGGGCAAAAGAAAACACTACGATCGAAAAGGCGCAGGCCTCCTTTTCCTGGGACCCTCCGAACCTACTCCTGGTCGTCAGCCAACTCGTAGTAGTAACCACCCTCGGGGTGGTAGTAGTAGTCGTCGGCAGGGGCAACTGGCTCCGGGGCTCCGTCATCTGGTTGCATCAAACGGACATGGGGAAAAAGAGGAAGCAAAGCAACCGTGAGTACTCATCCGAAGTACCCAGCAAGCAATGATCTACACTACATATGCAACATTATCAAAGAAAGGCTGTTGATACGTCTCCAATGTATCTATAATTTTTGATTGTTCCATGCTATTATATTATCTGTTTTGGATGTTTTGTATGCATTAATATGATATTTTATATTATTTTTGGTACTAACCTATTAACCTAGAGCCCAGTGCAAGTTTCTATTTTTTCCTTGTTTTTGAGTTTCACAGAAAAGGAATACCAAACGGAGTCCAAACAGAATAAAACTTTCGCGATGATTTTTCTTGGACCAGAAGGAAACCAGGAGACTTGGAGATGAAGTCGGAGGAGCCACGAGGCGGCCACAAGGACGGAGGGCGCGCCCCCCACCCTTGTGGGCCCCTCGTGTACCTCCTGACCTAATTCTTTCGCCTATATATACTCATATATCCCCAAACCAACAGAGGCATCCACGAAAAGACTTTTCCACCGCCGCAACCTTCTGTACCCATGAGATCCCATCTAGGGACCTTTTCCGGCACTCTGCCGGAGGGGGATTCAATCACGAAGGGCTTCTACATCAACACCATTGCCCTTTCGATGAAGCGTGAGTAGTTTACCACAGACCTACGGGTCCCTAGCTAGTAGCTAGATGGCTTCTTCTCTCTCTTTGATTCTAAATACCATGTTCTCCTCGATGTTCTTGGAGATCTATTCGATGTAATACTTTTTTGCGGTGTGTTTGCCAAGATCCGATGAATTGTGGATTTATGATCAGCTTATCTATGAATATTATTTGAATCATCTCTGAATTCTTATATGCATGATTTGATATCTTTGTAATTCTCTTCGAACTATCAGTTTGGTTTGGCCAACTAGATTGGTTTTTCTTGCAATGGGAGAAGTGCTTAGCTTTGGGTTCAATCTTGCGGTGTCCTTTCCCAGTGATAGTAGGGGCAGCAAGGCACATATTGTATTGTTGCCATCGAGGATAAAAAGATGGGGTTTTCATCATATTGCTTGAGTTAATTCCTCTACATCATGTCATCTTACTTAATGCGTTACTCCGTTCTTTATGAACTTAATACTCTAGATGCATGCTGGATAGCGGTCGATGTGTGGAGTAATAGTAGTAGATGCAGAATCGTTTCGGTCTACTTAACATGGACGTGATGCCTATATTCATGATCATTGCCTTAGATATCGTCATAACTTTGCGCTTTTCTATCAATTGCTCGGCAGTAATTTGTTCACCCACCATATTATTTTCTATCTTGAGAGAAGCCTCTAGTGAAACCTATGGCCCCCGGGTCTATTTTCCATCATATAATCTTCTACTTTTCAGCATACAAGTTTCCGATCTACTATTTTGCAATCTTTTACTTTCCGATCTATAAAACAAAAATACCAAAAATATTTACTTTATCGATTATCTATCTCTATCAGATCTCACTTTTGCAAATAACCGTGAAGGGATTGACAACCGCTTTATCGCGTTGGGTACAAGTTGTTTGATTGTTTGTGCAGGTATTCGGTGATTTGTGCGTTGTCTCCTACTGGATTGATACCTTGGTTCTCAAACTGAGGGAAATACTTATCTCTACTTTGCTGCATCACCCTTTCCTCTTCAAGGGAAAAACCAACGCAAGCTCAAGAAGTAGCAGGAAGAATTTCTGGCGCCGTTGGCGGGGAAATCTATGCCAAGTCAAGACATACCAAGTACCCATCATAAACTCTCATCTCTTGCATTACATTATTCACCATTCGCCTCTCGTTTTCCTCTCCCCCACTTCTAAAATGATTTAATTTTTTTTTGCTTTTTTCTTCGCCCCTCTATTTGCCTTTTTTTTGCCCCTCTTCCATTTGTCTTCTTCGTTCATTTTTGGTTTGGTCGTTTGCTTTTTGTGTGCTTGTGTGTTAGATTGCTTTGTCACGATGGCTCAAGAGAATACCAAATTGTGTGATTTTTCCAACACCAATAACAATGATTTTATTAGTACTCCGATTGCTCCCGCCACTAGTGCGGAATCTTGTGAAATTAATGCCGCTTTGTTGAATCTTGTTATGAAAGATCAATTTTCTGGCCTTCCTAGTGAAGATGCCGCATCCCATCTAAACAATTTCATTGATTTGTGTGATATGCAAAAGAAAAAAGATGTGGATAATGATATTGTTAAATTGAAGCTATTTTCGTTCTCACTATGAGATCGTGCTAAAACTTGGTTTTCATCTTTGCCTAAAAATAGTATTGATTCATGGAATAAGTGTAAAGATGCTTTTATTTCCAAGTATTTTCCTCCCGCTAAGATCATCTCCCTTAGGAATGATATTATGAATTTTAAGCAACTTGATCATGAACATGTTGCACAACCTTGGGAGAGGATGAAATTGATGATACGAAATTGCCCTACTCATGGTTTGAATTTGTGGATGATTATACAAAATTTTTATGCCGGATTGAATTTTGCGTCTAGAAATCTTTTAGATTCGGCCGCGGGAGGCACTTTTATGGAAATTACTCTAGGAGAAGCCACTAAACTTCTAGATAATATTATGGTTAATTATTCTCAATGGCATACCGAAAGATCTTCCACTAGTAAAAAAGTGCATGCAATTGAAGAGATTAATGTTTTGAGTGGAAAGATGGATGAACTTATGAAATTATTTGCTAGCAAAAGTGCTTCTTTGGATCCTAATGATATGCCTTTGTCCACTTTGATTGAAAATAATAATGAATCTATGGATGTGAATTTTGTTGGTAGGAACAATTTTGGTAATAACGCGTATAGAGGCAATTTTAATCCTAGGCCATTTCCTAGTAATCCCTCTAATAATTATGGTAATTCCTACAACAATTCTTATGTAAATTATAATAAGATGCCCTCTGATTTTGAGAATAGTGTTAAAGAATTTATAAGTTCGCAAAAGAATTTCAATGCTTTGATTGAAGAAAAATTGCATAAGATTGATGATTTGGCTAGGAACATGGATAGAATTTCTCTTGATGTTGACTCTTTGAAACTTAGATCTATTCCACCCAAGCATGATATCAAAGAGTCTCTCAAAGCTATGATAATTTCCATTGATGAGTTCAAAGAAAGAACCGCTAAGATGCGTGCTAAAAAAGATTGTTTTATAAAAACATGTTCTTCTAGTTTCCGTGAAAATAATGATGAAGATCTTAAAGTGATTGATGTGACTCCTATTGAATCTTTGTTTTCCAATATAAATCTTGATAAAGATGGTACTGGAGATGAGTCAACTTTAGTTAAAAGGTGTCCCAATGATTCGGAGTTTTTAGATCTTGATGCAAAAATTGATAAAAGTGGGATTGGAGAGGTCAAAACTTTATGTAGCAATGAATCCACTCTTTTGGATTTCAAGGAATTTAATTATGATAATTGTTATTTAATATATTGTATTTCCTTGGTGCAATCCATGTTGAATTCTCCTCATGCATTTAATCAAAACAAAGCTTTTACTAAACATATCGTTGATGCTATGATGCAATCTTTTGAAGAAAAGCTTGAATTGGAAGTTTCTATCCCTAGAAAACATTATGATGAGTGGGAACCTACTATTAAGATTAAGATTTAAAGATTATGAGTGCTATGCTTTGTGTGATTTGGGTGCTAGTGTTTCCACGATCCCAAAAACTTTATGTGATGTGTTAGGTTTCCGTGAATTTGATGATTGTTCTTTAAATTTGCATCTCGCGGATTCCACTATTAAGAAACCTATGGGAAGGATTAATGATGTTCTTATTGTTGCAAATAGGAATTATGTGCCCGTAGATTTCATTGTTCTTGATATAGATTGCAATCCTACATGTCCTATTATTCTTGGTAGACCTTTCCTTAGAACGATTGGTGCAATTATTGATATGAAAGAAGGAAACATTAGATTTCAATTTCCGTTAAGGAAGGGCATGGAGCACTTTCCTAGAAAGAAAATTAAATTGCCATATGAATCTATTATGAGAGCTACTTATGGATTGCATACCAAAGATGACAATACCTAGATCTATTCGTGTTTTTATGCCTAGCTAAGGGCGTTAAACAATAGCGCTTGTTGGGAGGCAACCCAATTTTATTTTTGTTTTTGCTTTTTTGTTCCTGTTTTGCTTTTAATAATTCATCTAGCCTCTGTTTAGATGTGGTTTTATGTTTTAATTAGTGTTTGTGCCAAGTAAGACCTTAGGGATGGCCTACGGTGATAGTTGATTTGATCTTGCTGAAAAACAGAAAGTTTTGCGTCCAGTCTCAGAATTTTAATAATTCACTGGAGAGTTGAAAAACCTTGAATTTTTTATACGAGATTGATATACAAATTTCCTATGTTTTCCTAATGTTTAAGAATTTTTGGAGTTACATAAGTATTAGAACAATTCGGATCTTCGCAGACTGTTCTGTTTTTGTCAGATTCTGTTTTCTTTGTGTTGTTTGCTTATTTTGATGAATCTATGGGTAGTATCGGGGGGTATGAACCATGGAAAAGTTGGAATACAGTAGATATTACACCAATATAAATAAATAATGAGTTCAAAACAGTACCAAAGTGGTGATTTATTTTCTTATACTAACGGAGTTTATGAGATTTTCTGTTGAGTTTTGTGTTGTGAAGTTTTCAAGTTCTGGGTAAGGATTTGATGGACTATGGAATAAGGAGTGGCAAGAGCCTAAGCTTGGGGATGCCCAAGGCACCCCAAGGTAATATTCAAGGACAACCAAGAGCCTAAGCTTGGGGATGCCCCGGAAGGCATCACCTCTTTCGTCTTCGTCTATCGGTAACTTTACTTGAGGCTATATTTTTATTCACCACATGATATGTGTTTTGCTTGGAGCGTCTTGTATAATTTGAGTCTTTGCTTTTTAGTTTGCCACAATCATCCTTGCTGTACACACCTTTTGAGAGGGACATGCATGAATCGTGATTTATTAGAATACTTTTTGTGCTTCACTTATATCTTTTGAGCTACGCAATTTTAGTCTAGTGCTTCACTTATATCTTTTTAGAGCACGGCGGTGGCTTTATTTTGTAGAAATTATCAAACTCTCATGCTTCACTTATATTATTTTGAGTCTTTAAACAGCATGGTAATTTGCTTTGGTTATAAATTTAGTCCTAATATGATAGGCATCCAAGAGGGATATAATAAAAACTTTCATACGAAGTGCATTGAATACTATGAGAAGTTTGATTCCTTATGATTGTTTTGAGATATAAAGATGGTGATATTAGAGTCATGCTAGTGAGTAATTGTGAATTTGAGAAATACTTGTGTTAAGGTTTGTGAGTCTCGTAGCATGCACGAATGGTGAACCGTTATGTAACGAAGTTGGAGCATGAGATATTTTTTGTTTGTCTTCCTTATGAGTGGCGGTCGGGGACGAGCGATGGTCTTTTCCTACCAATCTATCCCCCTAGGAGCATGCGCGTAGTACTTTGTTTCGATGACTAATAGATTTTTGCAATAAGTATGTGAGTTCTTTATGACTAATGTTGAGTCCATGGATTATACGCACTCTCACCCTTCCACCATTGCTAGCCTCTCTTGTACCGCGCAACTTTCGCCAGTACCATACACCCACCATATACCTTCCTCAAAATAGCCACCATACCTACCTATTATGGCATTTTCATAGCCATTCTGAGATATATTTCCATGCAACTTTCCACCGTTCAGTTTACTATGACACGCATCATCATTGTCATATTGCTTTGCATGATCATGTAGTTGACATCGTATTTGTGGCAAAGCCACCGTTCATAATTTTTTCATACATGTCACTCTTGATTCATTGCACATCCCGGTACACCGCCGGAGGCATTCATATAGAGTCATATTTTGTTCTAGTATCGAGTTGTAATTTCTTTGAGTTGTAAGTAAATAGAAGTATGATGATCTTCATTATTAGAGCATTGTTCCATGTGAGGAATAAAAAAAAGAGGCCAAAGAAGCCAAAGAAAAAAAAGAGAAAGAAAAAAAAAGGAAAAAAAAGAGAAAAAAAGAAGAAAGAAAGAAAAAAGAAAAAAATATGAGAGAAAAAGAGAGAAGGGGCAATGTTACTATCCTTTTTCCATACTTGTGCTTCAAAGTAGCACCATGATCTTCATGATAGAGAGTCTCCTATGTTGTCACTTTCATATACTAGTGGGAATTTTTCATTATAGAACTTGGCTTGTATATTCCAACGATGGGCTTCCTCAAATTGCCCTAGGTCTTCATGAGCAAGCAAGTTGGATGCACACCCACTTAGTTTTCTTTTTGAGCTTTCATACACTTATAGCTCTAGTGCATCCGTTGCATGGCAATCCCTACTCACTCACATTGATATCTATTGATGGGCATCTCCATAGCCCGTTGATACGCCTAGTTGATGTGAGACTATCTCCCTCTTTTTGTCTTCTCCACAACCACCATATTCTATTCCACCTATAGTGCTATGTCCATGGCTCACGCTCATGTATTGCGTGAAAGTTGAAAAGGTTTGAGAACGTCAAAAGTATGAAACAATTGCTTGGCTTGTCATCGAGGTTGTGCATGATTTGAGTATTTTGTGTGATGAAGATGGAGCATAGCCAGACTATATGATTTTGTAGGGATAAGCTTTCTTTAGCCATGTTATTTTGAGAAGACATAATTGCCTTGTTAGTATGCTTGAAGTATTATTGTTTTTATGTCAATATTAAGCTTTTGTTTTGAATCTTATGGATCTGAACATTCATGCCACAATAAAGAAAATTACATGGATAAATATGTTAGGTAGCATTCCACATCAAAAATTCTATTTTTATCATTTACCTACTCGAGGACGAGCAGGAATTAAGCTTGGGGATGCTTGATACGTCTCCAATGTATCTATAATTTTTGATTGTTCCATGCTATTATATTATCTATTTTGGATGTTTTATATGCATTAATATGCTATTTTATATTATTTTTGGGACTAACCTATTAACCTAGAGCCCAGTGCCAATTTCTGTTTTTTCCTTGTTTTTGAGTTTCGCAGAAAAGGAATACCAAACGGAGTCCAAACGGAATAAAACTTTTGCGATGATTTTTCTTGGACCAGAGGGAAACCAGGAGACTTGGAGATGAAGTCGTAGGAGCCACGAGGCGGCCACAAGGACGGAGGGCGCGCCCAGGGGGGTAGGGCACGCCCCCACCCTTGTGGGCCCCTCGTGCACCTCCTGACCTAATTCTTTCGCCTATATATACTCATATATCCCCAAACCAACAGAGGCATCCACGAAAAGACTTTTCCATCGCCGCAACCTTCTGTACCCATGAGATCCCATCTAGGGACCTTTTCCGGCACTCTGCCGGAGGGGGATTCAATCACGAAGGGCTTCTACATCAACACCATTGCCCTTTCGATGAAGCGTGAGTAGTTTACCACAGACCTACGGGTCCCTAGCTAGTAGCTAGATGGCTTCTTCTCTCTCTTTGATTCTCAATACCATGTTCTCCTCGATGTTCTTCGAGATCTATTTGATGTAATACTTTTTTGCGGTGTGTTTGCCGAGATTCGATGAATTGTGGATTTATGATCAGCTTATCTATGAATATTATTTGAATCTTCTCTGAATTCTTATATGCATGATTTGATATCTTTGTAATTCTCTTCGAACTATCGGTTTGGTTTGGCCAACTAGATTGGTTTTTCTTGCAATGGGAGAAGTGCTTAGCTTTGGGTTCAATCTTGCGGTGTCCTTTCCCAGTGACAGTAGGGGCAGCAAGGCACGTATTGTATTGTTGCCATCGAGGATAAAAAGATGGGGTTTTCATCATATTGCTTGAGTTAATTCCTCTACATCATGTCATCTTACTTAATGCGTTACTCCATTCTTTATGAACTTAATACTCTAGATGCATGCTGGATAGCGGTCGATGTGTGGAGTAATAGTAGTAGATGCAGAATCGTTTCGGTCTACTTGACACAGACATGATGCCTATATTCATGATCATTGCCTTAGATATCGTCTTAACTTTGCGCTTTTCTATCAATTGCTCGGCAGTAATTTGTTCACCCACCGTATTATTTTCTATCTTGAGAGAAGTCTCTAGTGAAACCTATGGCCCCCGGGTCTATTTTCCATCATATAATCTTCTACTTTTTAGCATACAAGTTTCCGATCTACTATTTTGCAATCTTTTACTTTCCGATCTATAAAACAAAAATACCAAAAATACTTACTTTATCAATTATCTATCTCTCTCAGATCTCACTTTTGCAAATAACCGTGAAGGGACTGACAACCCCTTTATCGCGTTGGGTGCAAGTTGTTTGATTGTTTGTGCAGGTATTCGGTGATTTGTGCTTTGTCTCCTACTGGATTGATACCTTGGTTCTCAAACTGAGGGAAATACTTATCTCTACTTTGCTGCATCACCCTTTCCTCTTCAAGGAAAAAACCAACGCAAGCTCAAGAAGTAGCAGCTGTATATGTGGACTGGGCTGTAGAAATGCCAGAATAGAGAGAAGGCCTTGTCCTATCGAAGACTAGCATCTTCAACGGTCTTGCAGCATTAGAAGAGTGTAGATTAGCACTGTATAAAGTAGTACCAATATTAAGTATCAACCTCGCCCAGAGATCCTTCCTCGACTCGCTGCGAGAAAGCGATCCCAGAGCCCTAATATCCATTTCTCATCATTAAGTTCTAGTTGTATTGATCGGGATACAACTATGAGCATCCGTTACCGAGGATCCGGCTATGCATAGATTAGTTCTTCCCTACAGGGGTGCACCAACTTACGCACCACGCTCGATTAACTCCGGTCGGACACACTTTTCTGGGTCATGCCCGGCCTCGGCCAAACGATACGCCGCAACCCGACTTAGTCTTAATGGAGAGGTCAGCACGCCGGACTAAACCTATGCGCCCAGGGCTCTTGGGCCTTCGCCCCGGGAACTCCGGCACGTTGCGTACGTGGCCGGTGAGCAGACCTAGCAGCTTCCATTACAAAGGAAGGTGCTTAACGCAGTCCAACCCAGCGCGCGCCGCTAAGTCGCTGACGTCCACTAAGCTTCGGCTGATGTATACGACACAGAGTGCCCATAACTGTTCCCACGTGATGGTTAGTGCTATCGGGCCAGAGGCCCACTCGGATCAAATATCCAAATCGTTAGTGTATTGGGGGTGTGCGGTAACGAGCAGAGCCTCATGATCGATGTGACCCCGTCGCCGCGTCTCGAGGACTTGCGACAAGGGCTAAGAATGCCCGGCCACGCCTCGTAATTTATCTCACGGGCACCCTCCAGGTCAACCCGTCTCCACATCACTCGCATCTTATGCCCGCTCGGGTACCCCTTAGGGTCGACCCGACTTTCCAAGTAACAGTTGTAAAGTCCAAGTATCCATGTGTCCATAACATCAGGGGAATCTGAGGTATCACCCTCATTGGATTCCTACTCGATGTATCCGTCAAGGTGAACTCGGAGGAATTACCCTCGATGGGTTCACACTTGAGGTGTCGCACGACAGCGTCGTTATCAGAAGTGGTGAAGGAGGAATCACCCTCAATGACCACGACCAAATAGCTAATCTACAGAGTTAACATCAGAAGTGCTACACGAGGTATCACCCTCGGCACTCGATAGTAATGCTGGAGTGTCGTATAACTAAGGGGGGTGATGTGTGGTGCTGGGGCCTGGTCGTCGAGTCTTCCGATGATCCAGCGGGGGCAACTGGGACAAGTGGGGTCACTTGGGTTCACTAACCAGCCTATTCTAAGAAGTTTAGGATAAGCCGGTAATTATCAAGAGCAGGTTACAAAATCAGGTCATGCATCAGAATAGGTAAAGCAGTAAAAGCAACAATTCTAATGCAAGCACAAGAGAGAAGAGAATAGGCGATATAGGCATGCTCAAGGGGGGGGTGCTTGCCTGGAAGCTCTGCGGCAAAGGCCTGGTCTTCAGGGGCATAGTCGATCTCCGGAACTACGTTGGTCTTGGGAACTGTGTCGGTACCGGGGTCTACCGAGAGAGAAGAGGGGGAGGAAACAGATAAATACATAGCAATCATATGCAACACAGAGCATGCTATGCTAAGATGCAGTGCAGGGTTGCCTAAAGACATGTCTAAATCATTTTAGTTATTTTGGGATTAAAGTTGGATTTATTAACCGGTGTATATGCACTATTCATCTATCGGAAACAGGCTAAAAGTTGCGGGTTCACCTCCGTAGAGGGTCCCAACACGAAAACAGATAGCACGGTCGGCTTCGTCTCGTCGTTCTGAGCAACTTTCATGTATGAAGTTTTTCCATCCGGGCCATGGTTTATTTTCTACGAATTTTCAAAGATTAAATCATTTTCTGGAATTATTTAAATTAACAGAAATGAAATATGACATCAGCATGATGCAGGTGTGATGTCAGCAGTCAACAGACTCGCTGACCAGGTCAAACCTGACCAGTGGGTCCCACCTGTCATAGACTCTGGGCTAAACAGGGTTTAATTTAACTAAACTAAGGTTAATTAGTAGCAGGGCCCCACATGTCAGTGACTGATTAGTATTTACTAATTACTTTTATTTATAAAAACATTTTAATTAACTAATTAAGCGGTGGGGCCCGCATGTCAGCGTCACTGCGCTGCCCAGTCAGCATGTTGACTGGGTCAACCCAGTCAACAAGTCAGCAGGGCCACAGGGGGGCCACCAGTCAGTGACGGTGGGGGTGGCCCCAGCGGCGCCACGTTGGCCCACTGGCAATCAACGCCGGCGCGCACTCCGGCGACCACCAGAGACGGCGGCGTCGCGTGGAAACGGCCGTCCGGCCATGGTTCGAAGCGCGGGTTAGTGCGTTCGCTCGCCCATAATACTCCGCGCACGATGAAGACACTGGCTTGCCGCGGGGAGGGCTACAACATCGACGGCGACCACCGTGGCGGACGCCGGATTAGGGAACCGCTCAGGTTCAGGAAAAACGGCAACGAGGAGGAGCGCGACTGCTTGGGTTCGTCTCCTGGCAGCACGCTGAGCATGCTAGTGTGCTCAGGCGCTCACGAAAACAACTACAGCGACGGCGGCATCGATCGCGGTGGAGCCCAGCTCGGGCGATCGCGGTGTTGCATGCTATGGCGGAAACCAGAGGGAGGGAGCAGAGGGGAACTGGCCAGGCGTTCACCGAGAGGCACACGATGGCCGGCAAGAGCTTAGGAGCGCAGGGTTGCTGTAGATCGAGGCGAGGCAGTGCAGTTGGCCGGCGGAGGGGATCGAGTCGTCGGCGTTGCTGTGCTGCTCCCCGCCTTGACCCAATGGCACCGGACGAAGAGGACGACGGCGCTGGAGTTCTAGGACAGTCCGGTGAGGTCGGAAGGGCTCGGTGGCCGCCGGATCGAGCGGAGGACGGCGGCGATGTTTCGGGCGAGGTGGGGAAAAGAGAGGGGCGAGGTGCGTGGGGGCGAGTGGGGTAGCTAGGGTTTCGGGGGAGGGCGAGAGGGGCTCGGGGCAACACTTAACCACGACAAGGAGCCGCGGGATGCGCGACAGCGCGATGGGCGTCGCCGTGTCGGCAGGCGCGCACGACAGCGTGCGATGAGGAGGACGACACGGCTAGGTGGGCTGGACTGGCTATTGTAGCTCGCAGGCCTAAATGCACAGTAAGCTTCGGCCTTTCTCTTTTTATTTCTTTTCTAGTTTTCTATTTTTCTTTTTATTTAATAACAGAGATAGGAAAATAATTATTTGGGCAGTCTATTGACTTGGGAAAAACTTGGGAAGTGTCCCATTAATTCCCTGGTGATTTTAGACACTGCCACAAAAAGTTTGGGCAATTTAGGAATTCATTTGAATTTTTCATAAATAGGATAGCATTTAAAAATGCTGAAATGGTGCTGTTATAATTGCTAGTGCTCATCTTTGCACAAGAGTGATGTTGTGTTCCTTAACAAATAAGTGTTATGGAATTTTTGTCAAATGATGAACATTTTTCTAGCAAGTTTTGGGCAACTTTATTTTGCACTTGAATTTGAATTGTTTTCAGAGAGGAATTTGAATTGAGTTGTTTAAACACCATGATCAAGCATTGCAAATGATGTTGACTTGGCATGATTAGCATAAGAGCATAGTGCTTTATTACACAGGGGTGTTACATGCGGTGCCCCCTCTCCCTCTAGTTCTAGTTCCTCCTCCGTCCACATCCGTTGTGCTTGGCGAAGCCCTACGGATAGTTTCACCACCACCGTCACCACGCCGTCGTGCTGCCGGAACTCATCTACTACTGCGCCTCTCTTGCTGGATCGAGAAGGCGAGGACGTCATCGAGCTGAACGTGTGCTGAATGTGTGCTGAACGCGGAGGTGCCGTGCGTTCGGTGCTTGATCGGTACGGATCATGAAGGTGTACGACTACATCAACCGCGTTGATAAACGCTTCCGCTTAGCGATCTACAAGGGTATGTAGATGCTCTCCCCCTCTCGTAGCTATGCATCTTCATGGATTGATCTTGCGTGTGCGTAGAATTTTTTTGTTTTCTGTGCAACGTTCCCCAACAGTGTGTGGCACCCCGGCTCAGAGGAAACCGGAACACCCCATATTCCAGCCCAGAGACAAGTCTTCTGGAATACGGCACGGTTGGCATAGAACAAATCAGCTCTTTATTATTATGAATAAGGTTACAAGGGTACAAGGATTACATCAGCACGGCGATGCTACGCCTACCCAGGGTAGCTCTATGCTAACAGCGGAACAACCCGAGGAAGCGGAGTAATCTCTCGGCAGCGGAACAACGATGGCGGTGATGGACTCCACTCCGCAGGGACTCTGGCTGGAACGTGTATCCTAGATCGCAAACTCGGGATCCTCAACAAGCAAGCAATCATGGCATGACACGCCAGGTGAGTACTTTGAATGTACTCGCAAGCTCACAGCAACCAAAGCAATCAAGACAAGCAACATCATGGCATTTACAGGTTAAGCAGGTGTAAACATGATGATGCTAGAACAATATAACATGGCATGACATATACTACATGCAACAGGTTGCAACTTACTCTGTCGTGAGGTTACCCCATAACCCCCACAGGTAAGAACTTACCATCGTGTGTGCCACACGATAACCTCGGGACCAACCAAACTTGGTATTACAATACCGTAGTGATAACATGATCACATGGAGCTTGGTCTTTACCCGAGATCACCACATAACACTATCAACCAAATCCGGTATCCACGATACCTCAGTGATCCTCACATGATCACGATCAACCAACGTCGGTATCCTCGATACCACGGTGATTCTCTTGCGATCACATAAAGATCAACCAACTTCTCTCTCATCGAACTGGGTTGTTATAAGCAATATTATTATACTGTTAACCCATAGTGTGTCCTACTACGAACTGTGCCCATATCCAAGGACGCGGCTATCGATAGATTATATACACTCTGCAGAGGTTAGTACACTGTACCCACACCACGGAACTCGTGGCCTCGTGCTCCCATTCGGGTGGACCAACGACGTTCCGACAAAACCCAATCTATTGCATGGCACTCTCCCAGCCACTCCGACAAACTCCCCTTTGGGCTATGTCATGAGTGACTCCTGTGTCCTTCCGACACCTGCCACCGTCGTGGCCAACCAAAACTGTCCCAAACGGGGACCTGAGCTCAATACCAAAATTGGGTTCACAAGGTTATAGCCGCCTACCGGGCCAAGGTAGCACGCGCTCATAACCTTCCCTGGTTGGAGGCACCGGCGAGAGGCATGACAATAGACCAAATTAGGGCTGCCCCATCCCAGCAAGTGTGGTTGCACTGGTGAGCTCGATTCGGTCCGCACTATGGCTCAGCCAACAGGTGTTCAAGTTCGATTATCATCCGGTTTAACTTGAGCGTAAATGAGCTGAGCCATGATGAAATCATATGAGCATAATATAACCTAAGCAGGGATGGGAAGCATAATATCTGGATCATAATATCGACAACATGCAGACATGTCATCATCTTAGCCTGAACTACTGCCAGTATTAACCATGAGCATAATGCTACCAACGACTACTTGATAACTAGCAAGATGCACATGGACAGAATGTAAGGAGAAGCATGGAACATGAGCATATACAGTATTATCAGACATATTAACAGGCACACATTAAATAATTATTCAAGTAGGAAACCATAGCTACTGCAAATCCATCATGCAAGTGGCTGTCATGGCTTGCCTCGGGATGAAGGGAATCACCGGGGAGAAGTGCGGAATGCTCGCGGAAACGATTGCCGGAAACAGTTCTCTCTCGGAGGGCTGTTTATGGGTAAGGGCAAAATGGTCATTTTCACAGTGTCAAAACATTATAAAAATGGTACCAACGGAACGGGCTCGAAGAGACGAAGAAGTGGGCTTTGGATTCACCTCGATCGGAGTTACGAGCAAAAAGTTGTGGCCGTTCACTTTTTAGGCAGAAAAGTAACTAAACAGTGAACATTCACAAACTAACTGTTTCGGCCGGCTGAGCCAAAAAAGAGAAAGCGCATTCTGAGAAAATACGTCTTCAGAATAGGGAAAGCGTAATTAGCCAAATATGCTTCCACTTAAGCCAGCGGGCCCGGGGGGTTGACTTCCTCATCAGAATGACAGGCGGGCCCCACCTCTTTCTCTCTCCTCCTTCTCCTTCTTCCTCCTCCTCCTCTTCTCTCCTCCGACCGAGACCAGCAGGAGCGGCGGCCTCGCCGGTGCCGGTGACAGAAGGCCACGATGGGCTAGGGCGCCAACAGGGATGGTCGCGCCGCTCCATCCCGCGCCTGAGGGTGGCCGCGCCGGCCACGGGGCTGCCGGAGTGGACATCGGCAACGGTGGCCGAGAGCGGCGGCTCCACGGCGAGGGAGGGGTTCCGGTGGCTGCAGCGGTAGGGGAAAGGGGCAGGGGTGGTCTCCGGCGACGGGGTAGGCCGACAGAGGGCTCGGCGGAGGCGGGAAGAGCCGGAGATGGGCGAATTTAGGAGGATGGTGGCGACGGCCATGGCGGCAGGTGGCGGCGAGGAGAGGTCCTGGAGCTTGGGCAAGTGGCTAGGGAGGGGTAGTCGAGGGTGGCGAGTGCGATGGTGAGGTCGGGAAGGGCTCAGGTGGCCTACATATAGGCGAGCAGCGAGGGAGGCCGAGCACGGCCGCGGTGACACGTGCGCCGGCGTCCCAGAGCTTCGGGAGCTCGCCTGGAGGAGGGGAGAGGCATCTACGGGCTTCGCGGAGGATCGGAGAGGACTCAGGTGAGCTCGGGAAGGCTCGGTCGACTAGACTCGATGGCGGCAGAGACGGCAGGGTACGGGTACGGCGGCTACACGCGATGGAGGGGACGGGAGAGGGGGAAGAGGGGTCCAGGAGAAGTACGGCGATGGAGCGAAGCTCCTAGACATGGAGAGGTGTCGAGCGAGTCGAAGAAACGGACAACCCCGAGGGTCCCATGTACAGAGCGCGAGTTTTGGCAGGTTAAACGCGTGGTCACCGTGTGACCACGGCGTTGCCACGCCGCACTTGATGCCAAACCATGTCCACCGTGTAGGCACATCATCAGATAGGTGATGTGAGAGTTCAGATCAGAGAGAGAGTCCCTGGTGTGACTACACCAAGGTTAACTGCTGATGCACAGCAAGGTGCTTGTGCCGTGGAGAGGAAGATTGGTATGGAAGGAGATGCTGATATTTTGCTGAGGGTGATCAACCACTAAGATGACCATCTCTGCAAATTTTCAGCTCATTTGAATAAAGTTAACTAGCACTTGCTGTACATTGTGCCAAACTAGATAGGAATGCAAATGTTGAAGTGGCCCTCACATACTTTCTTGGATTGAGCTGAAATTTGGAGGAGATGAGTTATATAGGCATATGAAGACACTGTATAAATTTCATACCATTTGGATAAACCAAAATGGTACCTCCTTCACACAGCATCCCACTGGACAGAATTTTAGAAAAATAAGTGAGGATAAATGGCTAAATTAAATGAGCCCAATTTTTTTGGAGAGGTGTTATATGTGTAGGGGAATGCTCTGGTAAATTTTCAGCAATTATGAAGCAATATAAAATATAGTTGCTTCACAACAGGAAAATATGACCAGAAGCCAAGATTTGATGCTGTGATCACATAGATAATGTAGCGATGCTCAAATTTGGTGGAGATCTATTATTTGAGCATATGAAGATGCTTGCAAAATTTCAACTCATTTGGATATTCCTAGCTTGCACTTCCTTCACAGGGTCTCTGTTTGAACAGAAACTTTGAAAAATTGCTCAGGAATATTTACTAGGCAAATGAAGTTGAAATTTGGCATGTGGCAATAATATGGATAGGAAAGAGTGCACAAAAAGTTTGACAGCAAGCATGCAAAGATAATTGGTACTTGCTTCACAAACTGCCAGCTAGGGCAGAATCAGAAAATGAATATTGGTGGAATATTTTTGGTCATGGCAAGGAAGGATTTTGACATATCTGAGGAATATTTGACCCAAACAATTTATGGGAATTATTTGGGAATCTTTGGAATGATGGAAATGTGGGTTGCTTCACAACCCAGGGCAGACAGGGTTATTCCTTTAATAAGAAAAGGAATATTCCCGAGAAAAAGAATATTGGGATTGGTCCAAGATGGAACTAACAAGGTCTTGAGATGATTTTGAGGTTGGCAAGCCACTGGGGAGAGGAATCAAAGGTGATCTCTCCAGGTTTCAAGACCACTAAGCCACAGAAAAGCAAAACCAGACCAAAATCGAAAGAAAACGAAAATGGGCAAAATCCAGGGTGTTACACAGTGGCATCATGAGCTAGGTCTATGCGTAGATGATATGCACGAGTAGAACACAAAGGAGTTGTGGGCGGTGAGGTTCATATTGCTTCCCACCAATGTCTTATTTTGATTCGGCGGCATTGTGGGATGAAGCGGCCCGAACCAACCTTACATGTCCACGCAAATGAGACCGGTTCCACCGACTGACATCCAACTTGTTTTGCATAAAGGTGGCTGGCGGGTGTCTGTTTCTCCTACTTTAGTTTAATCGGATTTGACTACGGCGGTCCTTGCAGAAGGTCAAATAGCAACTTGATAATCACCATTGTGGTTTTTGCGTAGATAAGAACGATTCTTACTAGTTGCCCGTAGCAGCCACGTAAAACTTGCAATCAACAAAGTAGAGGACGACTAACTTGTTTTGCAGGGCATGTTGTGATGTGATATGGTCAAGATGTGATGTGATATATGTTGATGTATGAGATGATCATGTTTTGTAGTAAGTTCACGACTTGCATGTCGATGAGTTCGACAACCGGCAGGAGCTTTAGGGTTGTCTTTAATTATTGTATGACCTGTGTGTCAATCACTTAAGCGCCATGTAATTGCTTTACTTTATTGCTATGCGTTAGCAATAGTTGCAGAAGCAATAGTTGGCGAGACGACCCCGACGCAACGATGGAGATCAAGGTTTCATGGCGGTGATGATGGAGATCATGCCGATGCTTTGGAGATGGAGATCAAAATAACAAGATGATGATGGCCATATCATGTCACATATTTTAACTGCATGTGATGTTTATCCTTTATGCATCTTATTTTTCTTAGAACGACGGTAGCATTATAAGATGATCCCTTCACTTAATTTCAAGATAAAAGTGTTCTCCCCGAGTATGCACCGTTGCTAAAGTTCGTAGTTTCGAAGCACCTCATGATGATCAGGTGTTATAGACTCTACGTTTACATACAACGGGTGTAAGCCAGTTTTGCACATGTAGAATACTTGGGTTAAACTTGACGAGCCTAGCATGTACAGACATGGTCTCGGAACACTGGAGACCGAAAGGTCGAACATGAGTCACATAGTAGATATGATCAACATAGAGATGTTCACCATTGAAGACTACCCCATCTCACGTGATGATCGGACATGAGTTAGTTGATTTGGATCATGTATCACTTAGACAACTTGAGGGATGTTGATTTAAGTGGGAGTTCAATAGTAATTTGATTATTTGAACTAAAATTTATCATGAACTTAGTCTTAATAGTTTTTTCATATCTATGTTGTAGATCATTGGCCCGTGCTACCGTTCCCTTAAATTTTAATGCATTCCTAGAGAAAGCCAAGTTGAAAGATGATGGTAGCAACTACACGGACTAGGTCCGTAACTTGAGGATTATCCTCATTGCTGCACAGAAGAATTATGTCCTTGATGCACTGCTAGCTGACAGACCTGCTGCAGGAGCTGAAGCAGATGTTATGAACGTCTGGCAGACTCGATTTGATGATTACTCAATAGTTCAATGTGCCATGCTTTACGGCTTAGAACTGGGACTCCAAAGACATTTTGAACGCCACGGAGCATATGAGATGTTCCAAGAGCTAAAATTGATATTTCAAGCAAATGCCCGAGTTGAGAGATATGAAGTCTCCAACAAGTTCTATAGCTGTACGATGGAGGAGAACAGTTCTGTCAGTGAACACATACTCAAAATGTCTGGGTATCATAACCACTTGACTCAGCTGGGAATTGATCTTCCAGTTGAGAGTGTTATTGACAAGGTTCTTCAGTCATTGCCACCAAGCTAAAAAGGCTTTGTGATGAACTATAATATGCAAGGGATGACGAAAAAGATTCCCGAGCTCTTCGCGATGCTGAAATCGGCGGAGGTAGAAATCAAGAAGGAGCATCAAGTGTTGATGGTTAACAAGACCACTAGTTTCAAAAAAAGGCCAAGGGAAAGAAAGGGAACTTCAAGAAGAATGGCAAGCAAGTTGGCGCTCCCGTGAAGAAGCCCAAATCTGGACCCAAGCCTGAAACAGAGTGCTTCTACTTCAAAGGAAATGGTCACTGGAAGCGGAACTGCCCCAAATACTTGGCAGATAAGAAGGATGGCAAAGTGAACAAAGGTATATTTGATATACATGTTATTGATGTTTTCCTTACTAATGCTCGCGCGTGTGGGTATTTGATACCGGTTTGGTTGCTCATGTTTGTAACTCGAAACAGGAGCCGTGAAATAAACGAAGATTGGCTAAGGACTAGGTGACGATGCGCGTCGGGAATGGTTCGAAGGTCAATGTGATCGCCGTCGGCACGCTACCTCTACATCTACCTTCGGGATTAGTTTTAGACCTCAATAATTGTTATTTGGTGCCAGCATTGAGCAAGAACATTATATTTGGATCTTGTTTAATGCGAGACGGTTATTCATTTAAGTCAGAGAATAATGGTTGTTCTATTTATATGAGTAATATCTTTTATGGTCATGCACCTTTGATGTATGGTCTATTCTTGTTGAATCTCGATCGTAGTAATACACATATTCATAATATTGATGCCAAAAGATGAAAAGTTGATAATGATAGTGCAACATACTTGTGGCACTGCCGTTTAGGTCATATTGGTGTAAAGCGCATGAAGAAACTCCATGCGGATGGATTTTTGGATTCGCTTGATTATGAATCATTTGATACTTGCGAACCATGCCTCATGGGTAAGATGACTAAAACTCCGTTCTCCAGAACAATGGAGCGAGCTAATGACTTATTGGAAATAATACATACTAATGTATGCAGTCCAATGAGTGTTGAGCCACGCGGCGGGTATCATTATTTTCTAACCTGCACAGATGATTTGAGTAAGTATGGGTATATCTAATTGATGAAACACAAGTCTGAAACATTTGAAAAGTTCAAAGAATTTCAGAATGAAGTGGAGAATCATCGTAACAAGAAAATAAAGTTTCTACGATTTGATCGCGGAGGTGAATATTTGAGTTACGAGTTTGGCCTTCATTTAAAACAATGTGGAATTGTTTCTCAACTCACGCCACTTGGAACACCACAGCGTAACGGTGTGTCCGAACGTCGTAACCGTACTTTATTAGATATGGTGCGTTCTATGAAGTCTCTTACCAATTTGCTTTTATCATTTTGGGGTTATGCATTAGAGACAGCCGCATTGACGTTAAATAGGGCACCGTCTAAATCCGTTGAGACAACACCGTATGAACTATGGTTTGGCAAGAAACCTAAGCCGTCGTTTCTTAAAGTTTGGGGATGCGACGCTTATGTCAAAAGGCTACAGCTTGATAAGCTCGAACCCAAATCGGAGAAGTGCGTCTTCATAGGATACCCTAAAGAAACTATTGGGTACACCTTCTACCACAGATCCGAAGGCAAGATCTTTGTTGCTAAGAATGGGTCATTTATAGAGAAGGAATTTCTCTCGAAAGAAGTGAGTGGGAGGAAAGTAGAACTTGATGAGGTAATTGTACCTTCTCTCGAATTGGAAAGTAGCACATCAGAGAAAACCGTTCCCGTGATGCCTACACTAACTAGAGAGGAAGCTAATGATGATGATCATGAAACTTCAGATCAAGTTACTACTAAACCTCGTAGGTCGACCAGAACACGTACCGCACCAGAGTGGTATGGTAATCCTGTCCTGGAAGTCATGTTGTTAGACAACGACGAACCTACGAACTATGAAGAAGCTATGATGAGCCCAGATTCCGACAAATGGCTTGAGGCCATGAAATCTGAGATAGGATCCATGTATGAGAACAAAGTATGGACTTTGGTAGACTTGCCTGATGGTCGGCAAGCCATTGAAAATAAAATGGATCTTCAAGAGGAAGACAGACGCTGATGGTAATATCACTGTCTACAAAGCTCGACTTGTTGCAAAAGGTTTTCGACAAGTTCAAGGGGTTGACTACGATGAGAATTTCTCACCCGTAGCGATGCTTAAGTCTGTCCAAATCATGTTAGCAATTGCCGCATTTTATGATTATGAAATCGGGCAAATGGACGTCAAAACTGCATTCCTTAACGGGTTTCTTAAAGAAGAGCTGTATATGATGCAACCAGAAGGTTTTGTCGATCCTAAAGGAGCTAACAAAGTGTGCAAACTCCAGCGATCCATCTATGGACTGGTGCAAGCATCTCGGAGTTGGAATATACGCTTTGATGAGGTGATCAAAGCATATGGTTTTATACAGACTTACGGTGAAGCCTGTATTTACAAGAAAGTGAGTGGGAGCTCTGTAGCATTTCTGATATTATATGTGGATGACATATTGCTGATTGGAAATGATATAGAATTTTTGGATAGCATAGAAGGATACTTGAATAAGAATTTTTCAATGAAAGAACTCGGTGAAGCTGCTTATATATTGGGCATCAAGATCTATAGGGATAGATCGAGACGCTTAATAGGACTTTCATAAAGCACATACCTTGACAAAGTTCTGAAGAAGTTCAAAATGGACCAGTCAAAGAAAGGGTTCTTGCCTGTGTTGCAAGGTGTGAAATTGAGTCAGACTCAAAGTCCGACCACGGCAGAAGATAGAGAGAAAATGAAAGTCATTCCCTATGCCTCAGCCATAGGTTCTATTATGTATGTCATGCTGTGTACCATACCTAATTTGTGCCTTGCCATGAGTCTGGCAAGGGGGTACAATAGTGATCCAGGAGTGGATCACTCGACATCGGTCAAAATTATCCTTAGGTACCTAAAGAGGACTAAGGAAATGTTTCCCGGTTATGGAGGTGATAAAGAGTTCGTCGTAAAGGGTTACATCGATGCAAGCTATGACACCGATCCGGATGACTCTAAGTCTCAATCTGGATACGTATTGAACGCGGGAGCAATTAGCTAGAGTAGCTCCATGCAGAGCATTGTAGACATAGATATTTGCAAAGTACGCACAGATCTGAATATTACAAACCCGTTGACTAAAACCTCTCTCACAAGCAAAACATGATCACACCTTAGAACTCATTGGGTGTTAATCACATAGCGATGTGAACTAGATTATTGACTCTAGTGCAAGTGGGAGACTATTAGAAATATGACGTAGAGGCAATAATAAAGTGGTTATTATTATATTTACTTAATCATGATAAAGGTTTATTATTCATGCTACAATGGTATTGACCGGAAACTTAAGTACATGTGTGGATACATAAACAAATACCGTGTCCCTAATGAGCCTCTACTATACTAGCTCGTTGATCAAAAGATGGTTAAGGTTTCCTAACCATAGACATGTGTTGTCACTTGATAACGGGATCACACCATTAGGAAAATGATGTGATGGACAAGACCCATCACTTCGCATAGCATATGATCGTTCAGTTTATTGCTAGTGCTTTCTTAATGTCAAATACATATTCCTTCGACCATGAGATCATGCATCTCCCGGATACCGGAGGAATACCTTGTGTGCTATCAAACGTCACAACGTAACTGGGTGATCATAAAGATGCTCTATAGGTATCTCCGAAGGTGTCTGTTGAGTTGGCGTGAATCGAGATTGGGATTTGTCACTCCGTATGACGGAGAGGTATCTCTGGGCCCTCTCAGTAATACAGCATCACAAGAAGCTTGCAAGCAAAGTGACTAAGGAGTTAGTTACAAGATGATGTATTACGGAATGAGTAAAGAGACTTGCCGGTAACGAGATTGAACAAGGTATGGAGATACCGATGATCGAATCTCGGGCAAGTAACATACCGACAGACAAAGGGAATTACGTATGTTGTCATAAAGGTTCGACCGATAAAAATCTTCGTAGAATATGTAGGAACCAATATGGGCATCCATGTCCCGCTATTGGTTATTAACCGGAGAGGCATCTCGGTCATGTCTACATCATTCTCGAACCCGTAGGGTCCGCATGCTTAACGTTCATTGACGATATAGTATTGTATGAGTTATGTGAGTTGGTGAGTGAATGTTGTTCAGAGTCCCGGATGAGATCACGGACATGACGAGGAGCTCCGGAATGGTTCGGAGGTAAAGATTGATGTATAGGATGATAGTATTTGGTCTCCGGAAGGGTTTCAGAATACACCGGGTATTTATCGGATCAACGGAAGGGGTTCCGGGAGGCCACGGGAGCATATTGGGCCAAACGGGCCAACAAGGGACACTCGTAGAAAAAGGCCCATTTGTCCCGGTTCTAGAGGCCCATTTGTCCCGGTTCTGGAACTGGGACTAAAGGGTCGGGACTAAAGCCCAATACCTTTAGTCCCGTATCACCTACGAACCGGGACAGATGGGGCTCCACGTGGCCGCTGCGGCTTGCCTTGGCAGGAGGGCCTTTTGTCCCGGTTGGTAGCACCAACCGGGACCAAAAAGCCTCCACGCGTCAGTAGTTCAGGGGCTGGGGTTTTTGTTTTTTTTGTTTAAAGTGGGGGGGGGTTTGGGGGTTTTGTAGGGTATATATTGTGTTAGCTAGGTAATAGAGAGAAGTGACCTCTCTTATCTCTGTGCTTGGTCGATGCTACGTACTATACATATAGAGAGAACTCGCGACACGCTAGCTAGTAAGGAAATGAAGGAAACCATTAAGTATACAAGATCGTCATGAACATATATATACAAAGAGAAGTGATCGACCTCCTCCTTCTCCGAGAGATTGGTCGAACAACAAGTTTTCGTATATCTATCCGACGCTACTAGCTACATATATACAATATAAGATCTCTTACAATCCCTAACATCTGATGTCAAGTTCCACATGGTATTCTCCGGTTTTATTGATGACGTGGTCAAGAAAGAATCCCGCCAATTCCTCTTGAATTGCTTTTATGCGATCTTGTGGTAGGAGTTCATCCCGCATCTGCCACATCTAATTTGAAGAAGGGGGTCAATACATATATATGAATGAAACTCAACACAAATGATGGTAATAAAATAAAATTGTGAATATTATTGCTTACGCACTTCATATTGTTTTTCAGAGTAGCCCCGCTCATAGGTCGTGTGGCGGATGAACTCGCAAATGTAGTATCCACAAAAATCAGTCCCGCCTTCCTGCCACAACCACTTTACAAGAAATAGAGGTCAATCAAACTGATAAGCAAGCATGCTAAATGGTATTGATGAAACTAGCTAGAATCAATGGGAGATGCGCGGAACTAGCTAGTAGTACTTACTTTCGGATGTGTAAATCGGAGCTCCCCCGGCAGTCCCGGAGCTTTAGCGGTGAACTCTTTCCAAACCCTGCCAGACAAAGAAAACAATTACTTGATATCAGGAAATGAACAAAGTTGCCAATATGGTGCGATAACGATTGATTGAACTTACTTCTCGAGCATTTTAGTCATGGCCGCATACTCCTTGGGATCTTTTCGTCTCGAGTCTAAGATGGTTACTAGTCCCTGCTCAAGCTTAATCTCTAGGAGAATAAAGTGGAAGCTGCGCACGCATGCATAACTCATCAATTACATTACTATAACCTCGAGTAATAAGGGAAACCGAATATGCACAAGATAGTAACACTCACTTGAAGTTGTAAGGAAAGAGTATTTTATCTTTGTTTTGATTTCGAAGCAACGATTGTAGCAAGTTGGCCTCGGTTTCTTTGGCATTATATTTAACCGTCCATTCATCTATGAGATTTGTGTTAATGAACCCAATATCATAGATTTGTGCTTTTCTGCATTCGACGATCTTCAATCTGCATAATATAGTGAGGATAATTATATATACATGCAATGAAAGAGCTGAGCTATATATAGAGACTTAATTACAGAAGTAGTACTTACAGACAGTAGCAAGTGACGATTATTTTATCGAGGGCCTTTTGATTGAAAAACTGGAAGAACTCCTCAAATGGAACAGACAACAGACCAATTCCAACGAGGTCGTGCTCCTCTTTAACTCTCAGCATCAAAGTATCCTTCCCAGACTCCTTGCAGGTGTCCATGTACCACTCATGGAATCTTCACATCATCGTTGTTAGAGGAGGATGACCAGGTTTGACGAGAGGCTTCCCGTGCCGGTATTTTTGTTCGTCCACCTCCATTATATCAAAATGCATCGTCGGGCAGGTAATCTGCAGAATTGGTACCGGGCACCATCCCTGGATGATTAGCGACGATATCGCTAGACACCTTGAGCGGGGGGGCACGATTGGTTCGCTTGTTCGCCGAGCTGGGGATTTTTTTTCCCACTTCTTCGTTCTGCTAACCTTCGATCACTGCAAGTACTTCCCGACCGCTCCGCTTCCTGATATGTCCTTTCAATAATGCGCTCATAGTTGGTTTGCGGCGGAGACGGTGGTGGTCGCTTCAGGGCATCGAGAGTGCGCTTCGCTTTCACCGGATCTATCTTCTCCTCCGGAGGTGGAGGTTTCTTTGCAAAAAAGTCCCTCACTTGGGCTTTACAGATCTCCGCATTTTCCTCCTCGGTCATCTCGTATGGTAACTTCTCTAGAGGCTTGAGAGATGGACCGAATCTGTATTGCCTCCCGCCTCTGGCTGTACTGCTAGACGCCGGAGCAGCGGTGTTTCTCTTCCGTTGCTGTTGACAAGTAGTAGAAGGAGGCGGAGTGCTCCGACGCGCTGGAGCAGCCGGAGCGGCGGCTTCTGTCTTCCGCCGTTGCTGACGAGGCGGAGGAGGAGGTGGGCTGCTCGGACACGCCGGAGCAGGCGGAGAAGGAGGCGGAGTGCCGCCCTCACACGCCGGAGCAGCCGGAGAAGGAGGCGGAGTGCCCTGATCACTCACCGGAGGAGGAGGAGGAGGAGGCCGAGTGCCCTGACTCGCCGGAGGCGGAGGCGTCCAGTTCGGAAGCTTGATGTGCTCCTTCCGCCATAGACATGGAGTCTTCAGAGCAAGACCCAGCCGAGTCTCCCCTTCACCTGTAGGGTGGTCAAGCTCGAGCTCCTCAAATCCCTCCGTTACTTCATCCACCATCACAACAGAATAGCCTTGTGGAATCGGACGGCAGTGAAAAGTTGCGTCGGGTTCAGGAGGTGCAACAGAGCCGACAGTCGCCTTGACTTTGAGGTGCTGCCATTGCGTCATAAGCTGGCAATGTTGAGCCTCCGTGATAGCATCCACGGGGTAGATAGGAGCCGTGAAGTCAGGCTGCTGAACGAGCTCGGTGGAAGCCACGCTGCTTCTTCGCTGAGATGGCGGGGTAGCTTCTGGGGTAGCTCTGGCAGCTCGCTGGCTCTCAACTTGTTCCTCTAGCTTTTGTACCCTTGCATTTAGCTTCTGCAGTTCGCTCTGCTCTAGTTTCCTCTTCCTCTCCCAGGTTTTGTAACCGTCTGCGCCGGGAAACGCAACCTTCCATGCAACGGAGCCTGGCGTGCCACGTGTTCGTCCAGGGTGCTCAGGATTCCCGAGGGCCTCGGTCAGCTCGTCATTCTCTCTGTCGGGAATGAACGTCCCTTGCTGCGCTGCGGCGATACACTTCTGAAGCTTCTTGACGGGTATTGCAAGTTGCTCGTCCGTCCAAACGCACTTCCCTGTTTCAGGGTCCAAGGTTCCCCCAACCCCGAAGAACCAAGTCCTTGAACGGTCTGGCCAGTTCAATGTCTCTGGTTCGACCCCTTTAGCAAGCAGGTCATTCTCAGCTTTGTCCCATAGCGGCCGGGCTTTGAGGTAGCCACCTGACCCCGTGCGATGGTGAAACTTCTTCTTTGCAGCATTTATCTTATTTGTCTCTGACATCTTCTTACTCTTGTCCGATGTCTTGTAGGCCACAAATGCGGGCCAGTGATCTCTTATCTTCTCAAATCGGCCGGTGAATTTTGGAGTCTTCCCTTTGTCGACAAACGTTGATTTCAACTCATTCTTCCACTTCCTGAATAGATCTGCCATCTTCTTAAGAGCACACGCCTTGACCAATGGCTCTATAACTGGCTTATCCGGATCCTCCTCTGGCGGTAGGGTGAAATTTTCCTTCAGCGAGGTCCAAAGATCATCTTTCTGTCTATCGGTGACATAAGAAACTTGAGGGTCTTCATTCTTCTTAGGCTCATTCCATAGCTGGATGCTGATCGGGATGCTGTCCCTAACAATAGCTCTGCACTGAGCTGAAAATGCATCCTTGGTCCGCCTCGGTTCAATCGGCTGGCCATCGTTCGCGATTGCTGTGATCATGAACCTTTCATCCTGACGCAACCTTTTCTTCGGGCCTCGTCTCGTTACCGAAGTTTGGCTCGATCAAGAGGGCTTTAAAAGAAGAAAGAAGAGTTAATATATGTACATACCAAAACAATTAATGCATCAATTAACTAGTCAGCACAGGCTTAATTAATATATATACCTCGCCGGACTTTGCAACAGCTCCCTCCTCCGTTCGATCACCGGAGCCATCATCATGGTCTCCTTCTTCCTCCGGCATTCGGTCACCGGAGCCATCATGATCATGTCCTTCCTCCTCCATTGTTCGATCACCGGAGCCTTCACCCTCTCCTTCCAGACAATCGGTGTCGTTGAGATACGACAAGACATCACCTCCGCCGAGGATGATGTCCCCCAACAACTCTTCTGTTTCCAAGTCTCTTTGTTGATCCATAGTTTCTGCAAATATTACAACATGGCAATTAATATACAAACATGAGAGATGGATATATTAGTGGAAAACATAGACCTAGCTAGCTAATCACAACAAGGAATATTAATTAGTGGCCTCGACGCTTCTACGGTTTGGGGTGGCCTTGACAACGCTTCTAGGGTTTGGGGTGGCCTCGACAACGCTCTTTTAACTTGGTAAATTTGGGTGGCCTCAACGCTTCTATGGTTTGGGGTGGCCTCGGCAACGCTTCTAGGGTTTGGGGTGGCCTCGACGCTTCTAGGGTTTGGTCGGGCGAGAGGGGGTTGATCGACGTCCCCCCTCATGTTGAAGAGTTACCGGAGTTCTATCATGAATGTCCGACGTCCGGACCGCCTCTCTCATGAATGTCAAACAAGGGATTTAACAAAATGGCGCCATTCTGGATGTGCAGAAAATGGTCCATATTTTTCCTGATCTCATCTACCCTTCTATATGTCACGTTGTCAGTGTCAAAGGATTCAAGAAAACCATGGCTTCATCATTAGCCGGAAGTAACAGGCGCATAATGGTACGAAGCTCTCCAAAATTGTTTTGGAACAGAGTCCCGGATAGGATAATTAGTTTTTTGGTACGAAGTTCAGCAAGAGCCTTCCGAATATCGCTATTTGGAAGGCCTTTGCTGAAATTCGTACCAAAAAGCGAATTATTCTATCCGGAACTCCGTTCCAAAACAACTTTGAAGAGCTTTGTAGCATCATACGCCTGTTACTTCCGGCTAATGATGAAGCCATGGATTTCTTCAATACTTTGACAGACAACGTGACATATAGAAGAATATATATATAGATGAGATCAGAAAAAAATGGATCAACTTGTGCACATCCATAATGGGGGCATTCTTGATAAATCTATATATGTCAAAATTCAAACTTTGACATATGATCAAATGTTGGATATGTCAAAATTCAAACTTTGACATATGATCAAACTTTGATATATGATCAAATGTTGCATATGTGAAAATTCAAACTTTGACATATGATCAAACTTTGATATATGTCCACCGTGATATAAAATGATACATAGACTTGTTCGGGCGAGAGGGGGTTGATCGACGTCCCCCCTCATGTCGAAGTTACCGGAGTTATCTTCTAGTGGTTTGGGTGGCCTCGAGAGTTTGTCGGGTAGGGGCGGGAGGGGGTAGGAGATCGACAACGCTTTTTTTCTAGGGTTTGGATGGCCTCGAGAGTTGGTCGCCCGGTATATCGAGAGGGGGGTGAACATTTTACCTTAGTAACTTAGAAAAAAATGTTATCAGGGAGGGGGTATATCGACCCCCCCCTCATGTCGAAGTTATCGGGGAGGGGCTATATCGACAACGACATACATATAGCCACATACATATAAAAAAAAATTCTATGAACATCCATACATACATATAGCCACATACATATATATGGCTATGAAAAAAAAATTCATCATATAAAAAAAATGTTATCGAGGAGGGGGTATATCGACCCCCCCTCATGTCGAAGTTATCAGGGAGGGGCTATATCGACAACGACATATACATATAGCCACATACATATATATGGCTATGAAAAATGCTATGAAAAAAATTCATCATATAAAAAAATGCTATGAACAAAACAATTAATACATATATGAACAAAACAATTTTATGAACATCCATACATACATAGCCACATACATATATGTATATACATTATATATGAACAAAACAATTTTCATCATATAAAAAATATCAACATATATACATTATATGTGAACTCCACCATTTCTCTAAAAAAATTCTCTATGCAAATTTCTCTAAAAAACTGACTTTGATCATGAATATCTCTAACTGTGCAAATATCTCTAACTATGTAAATATTTTTCTTATATTTAATAAATTCCAAAGTTGGAATTTCAATTATTCATATTTCCTTTGATTTGCAAAGGAGCTATATTCTCCCCAATTCTTTTGCACCCACAAAAATTACTCCATCTATTTGACAGTACCCACAACCCATTCCGCCAAAAACATTTGGTTCTATAGTTCAAAATTTTCAAATATCATTTAGTTCAAATTTGGACCAGATTCAAACTCCATGGTCAAAGCGTAATTTAAATTGGACAAAAAATTCTCAAACTTTGCCAAACTCTCTTTTGTGCATCAACACCTCACCACAAAAATTCTCAAAAAATCTTAAAATTCCTGGAGCCCTTTGGCATTTCATCATACACTTGATGTGCACTGTTTAGCACTGTCAAAAAATTCAGTAAATTCAGAAAAATTTGGACAGAGGGGGGAATCGATGCCATGCACTCCTCATCTTCCTCTATCCCACACGGCGTCGCCACACTGGACCCCCTTGGTCAGTGGCTCGCCGCCGATGGCATTGGGGTCGGCAGCAGGGTGTCGGGGTCGGCGGCAGGGTGCGGCGACGGCGTCCAGTACAGGGAGGAATAGGAGGAGGAGGAGGGGATCAGGGCGGCGCTCACAGCGAGGACGCGTCGGCGACGAGGAGCGGGCTCGGGGCGGCGATGACAAGGACGGGCTCGGGGCAGGGCGCAGCGACGGTGTCGGTGTAGGGCAGGACGACGGCGACGAGGAGGCAGGGCCGGCGACGACGACGTCGACGAGGAGCGGGCGGCGACGGGGCAGGGCGCGGCGACGGCGATAGCTACGAGAAGCAGGGCGTCGGCGTCGGGGAGAATGTGAGAACTTGCTGAAAAATTCCTAAGTGCCACTTATATAGGAAAGCCTTTGGTCCCGGTTCGTGGCATCAACCGGGACCAATGCCTCCTTTAGTCCCGGTTCGTGCCACCAACCGGGACCAAAGGTCAGTTTTCAGCAGCCCAAAGGGCGGGAAACAGAGACCTTTGGTCCCGGTTGGTGGAACCAACCGGGACTAAAGGTGGGCATTGGTCCCGGTTGGTGCCATGAACCGGTACCAACTCACCCCTTTCGTCCCTGTTGGTTCTACCAACCGGGACCAAAGGCCCTGCGCTGGCGCGGTGCGGTGGGATGTTTAGTCCCACCTCGCTAGTTCAGAGTACTCGAGAGTGGTTTATAAGTGCTTCTGCGCCCACCCTCTCGAGCTCCTCTCAACTGCAGGCTTTCGGGCCTAATCTGTTACTGCTTGCCTGTGGGCCTACTGGGCCTGCTGCGGGCCTGAATCCTGGCCCATGGTTGGGTTTCTAGTCGTATTCAGGCCGTGGTGGCCCAGTAGGTGGCATTTTTTTATTTTTTTCCATTTTTTGTTTTCTTTTTTGCTTTATTTATTTTATTTTGTTTCTACTTACAGCAAAATACTTACTGTTTTTCAGTGATTCTTTTTGCTTTTAGGTAATAAAAATTATAAACTTTCTGTTAGTGCCATTAGTTTTCCAATTTGAATAGTTTAAATTTGAATTTTTTGAAATTTATGTGAATCACTAGTTTGTGAATAACTTTACTATAAAAATATATTTTTTAGTGATTGTTTTTCCTGATATTTAATATTACTGTGTTTTATCATTAAATTCAATTTGGCAATTTTTAGGTTATTTGAAATGTCTGTTTGAATCAAAAACAGATTTTGTTATTTTAGTTTGCTATTAAAGTTTCAAACAAAAAAATTCTGAAGAGGTTGAAAGTTGTCATGGTATCATCATTTCACCCACATAGCATGTGCTAAAAAGTTGAGAGGGTTACGGCAAAAACTGGATGCACTTCGTGTACAAAATGGACAATCTCTTTCGAAGTATCAGGGTTTCGGACGAAAACTCATCTGTTACAAAGGGATTTCATTTTTTTTGAACTTATTTGGACTCCAGACTTTTTGTGTGTTCAAAATGCACCATTCAAAGCCACATCATCAATTTTCAACCCTTTCTGACTTCATCTGATATTTTTCATGCATTTACTGATTTTTTTTTGAGCTAAATGACCCTGAAATTGAAAAGCACTACAAATGAATTCTGAAAAGGTTGAAAGTTGGCATGGTATCATCATTTCACCCACATAGAATGTGCTAAAAAGTTAAGAGGGTTACGGCAAAAACTGGATGCACTTCGTGTACAAAATGGACAATCTCTTTCGAAGTATCAGGGTTTTGGACGAAAACTCATCTTTTACAAAGGGATTTCATTTTTTTGAACTTATTTGAACTCCAGACTTTTTGTGTGTTCAAATGCACCATTCAAACCCACATCATCAATTTTCAACCCTTTCTGACTTCATCTGATATTTTTCATGCATTTACTGATTTTTTTGAGCTAAATGACCCTGAAATTGAAAAGCACTACAAATGAATTCTGAAAAGGTTGAAAGTTGGCAAGGTATCATCATTTCACCTGCATAGCATGTGCTAAAAAGTTGAGAGGGTTACGGCAAAAACTGGATGCACTTTGTGTACAAAATGGACAATCTCTTTCGAAGTATTAGGGTTTCGAACACTCATATGTTACAAAGGGATTTCATTTTTTTGAACTTATTTGAACTCCAGACTTTTTGTGTGTTCAAAATGCACCATTCAAAGCCACATCATCAATTTTCAACCCTTTCTGACTTCATCTGGTATTTTTCATGCATTTACTGATTTTTTTTTAGCTAAATGACCCTGAAATTGAAAAGCACTACAAATGAACTCTGAAAAGGTTGAAAGCTGCCATGGTATCATCATTTCACCCACATAGCATGTGCTAAAAAGTTGAGAGGGTTACGGCAAAAACTGGATGCACTTCGTGTACAAAACGGACAATCTCTTTCGAAGTATCAGGGTTTCATACGGAAACTCATCTGTTACAAAAGGCATTTCATTTCTTCACATGTAACTGCAGTGATATTCTAGATCAAAGGCATCATCATAATAGTTGTGGAGAGAAAGTCTTCACTTTTTCTTCGCTTTTGTCTTTTGCTTATTGCGCCGTAACCATGGATAATCTTCATCGTTTAACAGGGTGCTTGGGTCAGCCTTGACTTTGAAGGGAGGAATGTCATGAAACTTTTCATAATCTTCAGACATGTCTGTCTTGCCCTCCAATCCCACGATGTCTCTTTTTCCTGAAAGAACTATGTGGCGCTTTGGCTCATCGTATGATGTATTCGCTTCCTTATCTTTTCTTTTTCTCGGTTTGGTAGACATGTCCTTCACATAGAGAACCTGCGCCACATCATTGGCTAGGACGAATGGTTCGTCTGTTTACCCAAGATTGTTCAGATCCACTGTTGTCATTCCGTACTGTGGGTCTACCTGTACCCCGCCTCCTGACATATTGACCCATTTGCACTTAAACAAAGGGACCTTAAAATCATGTCCGTAGTCAAGTTCCCAAATGTCCACTATGTAACCATAATATGTGTCCTTTCCCCTCTTGGTTGCTGCATCAAAGCGGACACCGCTGTTTTGGTTGGTGCTCTTTTGATCTTGGGCGATCATGTAAAATGTATTCCCATTTATCTCGTATCCTTTGTAAGTCAATACAGTCGAAGATGGTCCCCTGGACAACGAGTACAGCTCATCAGAAACAGTGTTGTCACCTCTGAGACGTGTTTCCAACCAACTGCCGAAAGTCCTGATGTGTTCATATGTAATCCAGTCGTCACACTGCTCCGGGTGTTTGGAGCGCAGAATGTTCTTGTGTTCATTGACATACGGGGTCACCAAGGTAGAGTTCTGTAGAACTGTGTAGTGTGCTTGAGACCAAGAATGCCCGTCCCTACATATTATTGAGTCCTCTCCTAGCGTGCCTTTTCCAGTCAGTCTCCCCTCATACCGCGATTGAGGGAGGCCAATCTTCTTAAGGCCAGGAATGAAGTCAACACAAAACCCAATGACATCCTCTGTTTGATGGCCCATGGAGATGCTTCCTTCTGGCCTTGCGCGGTTACGGACATATTTCTTTAGTACTCCCATGAACCTCTCAAAGGGGAACATATTGTGTAGAAATACAGGGCCCAGAATGACAATCTCATCGACTAGATGAACAAGGACGTGCGTCATGATATTGAAGAAGGATGGTGGGAACACCAGCTCGAAACAGACAAGACATTGCGCCACATCACTCCTTAGCCATGGTAGGATTTGTGGATCGATCACCTTCTGAGAGATTGCATTGAGGAATGCACATAGCTTCACAATGGCTAATTGAACGTTTTCCGGTAGAAGCCCCCTCAATGCAACCAGAAGCAGTTGCGTCATAATCACGTGGCAGTCATGAGACTTTAGGTTCTAGAACTTTTTCTCTGGGGTATTTATTATTCCCTTTATATTGGACGAGAAGCCAGACGGGACCTTCATACTGAGCAGGATTTCAAAGAAGATTTCCTTCTCTTCTTTGGTAAGAGCGTAGCTGGCAGGACCTTCATACTGCTTTGTAGGCATGCCGTCTTTTTCGTGCAAACGTTGCAGGTCCTCCCGTGCCTCCGGTGTATCTTTTGTCTTCCCATACACGCCCAAGAAGCCTAGCAGGTTCACGCAAAGGTTCTTTGTCACGTGCATCACGTCGATTGAAGAGCGGACCTCTAGGTCTTTTCAGTAGGGTAGGTCCCAAAATATAGGTTTCTTCTTCCACATGGGTGCGCGTCCCTCAGCGTCATTCGGAACAGATAGTCCGCCGGGACCCTTTCCAAAGATTACGTGTAAATCATTGACCATAGCAAGTACGTGATCACCGGTACACATGGCGGGCTTCTTCCGGTGATCTGCCTCGCCTTTGAAATGCTTGCCTTTCTTTCGACATTGATGGTTGGTCGGAAGAAATCGACGATGCCCCAGGTACACATTCTTCCTGCATTTTTCCAAGTATATACTTTCAGTGTCAGCTAAACAGTGCGTGCATGCGTGGTATCCCTTGTTTGTCTGTCCTGAAAGGTTACTGATAGCAGGCCAATCATTGATGGTTACAAACAGCAACGCATGCAGGTCAAATTCCTCCTGTCTGTGCTCATCCCACACACGTACACCGTTTCCATTCCACAGCTGTAAAAGTTCTTCAACTAATGGCCTTAGGTACACATCAATGTCGTTGCCGGGTTGCTTAGGGCCTTGGATGAGTACTGGCATCATAATGAACTTTCGCTTCATGCACAGCCAAGGAGGAAGGTTATAGATACATAGAGTCACGGGCCAGGTGCTGTGATTCTGCTCTGCTCCCCAAAAGGATTAATGCCATCCGCGCTTAAACCAAACCATACGTTCCTTGCGTCACCTGCAAACTCCTCCCAGTACTTTCTCTCGATTTTTCTCCACTGCGACCGTCAGCGGGTGCTCTCAACTTCCTGTCTTTCTTACGGTCCTCTCTGTGCCATCGCATCAACTTGGCATGCTCCTTGTTTCTGAACAGACGTTTCAACCATGGTATTATAGGAGCATACCACATCACCTTCGCAGGAACCCTCTTTCTGGGGGGCTCGCCGTCAACATCACCAGGGTCATCTCGTCTGATCTTATACCGCAATGCATCGCATACCGGGCATGTGTTCAAATCCTCGTACGCACTGCAGTACAGGATGCAGTCATTAGGGCATGCATGTATCTTCTGCACCTCCAATCCTAGCGGGCATACGACCTTCTTTGCTGCGTACGTACTGTCGGGCAATTCGTTATCCTTTGGAAGCTTCTTCTTCAATATTTTCAGTAGCTTCTCAAATCCTTTGTCAGGAACAGCATTCTCTGCCTTCCACTGCAGCAATTCCAGTACGGTACCGAGCTTTGTGTTGCCATCTTCGCAATTGGGGTACAACCCTTTTTGGTGATCCTCTAACATGTGATCGAACTTCTGCTTCTCCTTTTCACTTTCGCACTCTCTCTTTGCATCAACAATGACCCGACGGAGATCATCATCGGGCACATCGTCTGGTTCCTCTTGATCTTCAGCTTCCCCCGTTGCAGCATCACCGTATTCAGGGGGCACATAGTTGTCATCATCCTCTTCTTCTTCGCTGTCTTCCATCATAACCCCTCTTTCTCCGTGCTTGGTCCAAACATTATAGTGTGGCATGAAACCCTTATAAAGCAGGTGGGTGTGAAGGATTTTCCGGTCAGAGTAAGACTTCGTATTCCCACATATAGGGCATGGACAACACATAAAACCATTCTGCTTGTTTGCCTCAGCCACTTCGAGAAAATTATGCACGCCCTTAATGTACTCGGAGGTGCGTCTGTCACCGTACATCCATTGCCGGTTCATCTGCGTGCATTATATATAATTAAGTGTGTCAAAAACCATTACAGAACATCATGAATAGATAAGTGACCAAATTAATAGAAGTTCATCATCACATTAAAACCAAAGTACATACATAGTTCTCATTGAACAACATATAGCTCTCCAGAGCATCTAATTAAACCATACATTGAAACTATGTAAAACATTTCAATGCAACAACAAATGCGATCATAATCGCAACCAAGGTAACAATTGATCCAACAGCATAATGATACCAAGCCTCGGTGTGAATGGCATATTTTCTATACTTTCTAATCTTGAAGCGCATTGCATCCATCTTGATCTTGTGATCATTGACGACACCCGCAACATGCAACTCCAATATCATCTTCTCCTCCTCAATTTTTTTCAATTTTTCCTTCAAGTAATTGTTTTCTTCTTCAACTAAATTTAACCTCTCGACAATAGGGTCGGTTGGAATTTCCGGTTCACATACCTCCTAGATAAAAAAAATCTATGTCACGTTGGTCGGCATAATTGTCATAAACAATAAATGAACCAAATAGTTATAAAATATAATATATACCACATCCGAATCATAGACAGGATGAGGGCCGACGGGGGCGGATACCAAAACCATCGCACTATATAATAACAAACAATAATAAAAGTAAGAAAATTATACAAGTATCTATCTAAATCATACAAGTAAGAATTTTTCTCTTTTAGAAAGAAGATAAGAACAAGAGGCTCACCACGGTGGTGCCGGCGACGAGATCGGCGCGGGCGATCGACGGCGGTGAAGACGGGGACGGGACGTGACGGACCGCTAAACCTATACAAATCTTGAGGAAAATGGAGCTTGGAGGTCGAGCTTGGAGAGAAGAAAGCTTAAGTAGTGTGGCTCGGGCATTTCATCGAACACCTCATGTGCATAGGAGGTGAGCTAGAGCACCACAAAGCCCTCCCCTAGCCGGCCAGAAAAAACAGAGCAGTGGAGTGCTCTGCTTGCGGGCGAGGGGGTATATATAGGCACCTCATTGGTCCCGGTTGGTGGCTGGAACCGGGACTAAAGGACCTCCTTTGGTCCCGGTTCCAGCCATGAACCGGGACCAATGGATGTGGGCCAGGAGCGAGGCCCATTGGTCCCGGTTCGTGTCTGGAACCGGGACCAAAGGGTCCAGACGAACCGGGACCAATGCCCCACAAGGCCCAGCCGGCCCCCTGGGCGCACGAACCGGGACGTATGCCCCCATGGGTCCCGGTTCGTCACTGAACCGGGACTAATGGGCTGGCCAGGCCTGGACCAAAGCCCTGTTTTCTACTAGTGGGAGAGCACACCAACCCACATGGGGCTGGTGCGCCCCCACCTCATGGCGCCGGCCCTAGGGAAGGAAGGGAGAGGGCCAGCCCCCTCTTTCCTTCTCTTCCACATGCAGGGAAAGGAAAGGGGAGGGGGGGGGCGCCTCCCCTCCCGCCTTCCCCCCACGCGCCTAAGAAGGAAGGGGGGCGCGGCCAGGGCAGGAGCCCAGGGCGGCCTCCGGCCCTCTTGGGGACGCCCTAGGCTGCCCCCTCTCCCTCTGTCCACCTATATATATGTGAGGAGGGGAGGGGGCAACACACACCACGATCCCCAAGCCGTGTGCGGTGCCCCCTCTCCCTCTAGTTCTAGTTCCTCCTCCGTCCACGTCCGTTGTGCTTGGAGAAGCCCTGCGGATAGTTTCACCACCACCGTCACCACGCCGTCGTGCTGCCGGAACTCATCTACTACTTCGCTCTCTTGCTGGATCGGGAAGGCGAGGACGTCATCGAGCTGAACGTGTGCTGAGCGCGGAGGTGCCATGCGTTCGGTGCTTGATCGGTACGGATCGTGAAGGTGTACGACTACATCAACCGCGTTGATAAACGCTTCCGCTTAGTGATTTACAAGGGTACGTAGATGCTCTCCCCCTCTCGTAGCTATGCATCTCCATGGAAAGATCTTGCGTGTGCGTAGAATTTTTGTTTTTGTTTTTCATACAACGTTCCCCAACAAATTAACATAACCAAACATCGCACGGAAAAATGAAGCGAAGATAATTTAGTTGACATGGTGTTCCATTGAAAGAAACATATAAAAAGATGAAACAATATTAGGAAGAGCACTAGGTTGTTTTTTTAGCATAGGGAAACAGTAGTGACATTTATTAAGTTGAACTGCATGCCTACGTTTTTTTTACCGAATTCTAATGCACAAGAAGTCTTGTCCACTTGTTCACACACGGTGATTGGAATCAATAGTAAAACACTTTATAGTTAATGTATCATTTAGAGTAAGCACGAGATAAATTTCTCCAACTACTCAACATGATAAACAATGTACTATTTGCATTGGACAGGTTACCTTAAAAAAGTATCAAAAGCAGGACTGGAGCGGTGATGTGAGCGAATATCAAAATCATACCATTGAAAATTTCGTAAATTGCTTCAAAGCATATGACCTTCCTCAATCTCTGGAAGATAAGCAGTGCAAGAATTATGACATCAAACATGGCAAGGAAGAATTTCAAGCATATAACAATCCAGGCATATCAAAGTGGAATGTTTTCAGAGCTTGCCTCTCAAGGGAAGTACTCCTATTTAAAAGAAATTTTCCGGTTCATATGTTCAAGGCTATACAAATCATTTTTCTAGCTTTTGTCATTGCAACACTTTTCCTCCGGACAGAAACGAGCCCAGATACAATTTTTGATGGAGTAAAGTACTTGGGTGCTCTCTTTATGGGTATAGCTGTTATAAACTTCAACAACATGATCGAACTTGCAATAACCACAAAGAGGCTCCCGATATTCTATAAACAAAGGGAGTCATTGGCATTACCAGGATGGGCTGTTGTTTGCTCAGTTTTCCTTATCAGTCTACCTATATCACTAATGGAGTCAAGTCTTTGGACCTTCCCAACCTACTATGCAATTGGCTATGCACCTTCTCCCATTAGGTATATACAAAAATTTCAACATCATTCATCATCATTCAGATGCTATCCAATAAGGAAATAACTATTCACTAACAAAGGCCTTCAATTTTGTGGCAGGTTATTTCAACAATTACTAGTGTTTTTTGCGATGCATCAAATGTCACTGGGTCTTTATCGCTTTTTAGCAACCATAGGAAGAACACCAATAGTATCAAATATACTAGGGATGCAAGCTCTAGTTGCAATCTTCATGCTTGGAGGCTTCATCATATCAAAAGGTTAGATTATCTACCATTGAATAGCGCAACAACGTAATAACATTCTCATCTTTTCAAGGCCAGAGATGGAATTTACCTATTTTCCATTCAAAACGCAGATGACCTCCAACCATGGTTGAGCTGGGGTTATTGGGCTTCCCCATTCACCTACGCCCTCAACGCTCTAGCTTTGAACGAATATCTTGACAAAAGATGGGCTAAGGTAAGAAGGAACAATCTACTAGCAACATATAACACTACAACATAAACAATTCTAGTATGTCATGAGACACAATATCTCTGTGTTCCATTGTCTACTATTTTTTTAAATCATGTCTTATTACAGGAGTTCCATTTTAAAAATGCTAAGACTATTGGAGAAGCTATTCTGAAGTTCAGGGGTTTGCTCGGTGAATGGCAATGGTATTGGATTTGTGTAGTAGTTTTATTTGGATTTGCACTGATCTTCAACATCCTGAGCATATTGGCATTAGAGTTCTTAAACTGTAAGTACATTGAACAAAGTTAGATCTTATGCTTCACAGAGAAAAAACAAGGATAAATATCTCATCAAAACTATTTGCAGCTCCACACAAGCACCAAGGTAATATCAAGTCACAAGGGAGACAATCTTTAGAGTACGACGATCATGAAATAGTTGGTGGGAAGGCTTCAACTGATCAAGCTAGCATCCCGTTCCAACCGCTGTGTTTCGTATTTAAAAAAATCAACTATTTTGTTGACATGCCTAAAGTAAACTCCCTCCCTTGTATGTCAATTTTATGTTAGGTATAACAGCTTATTTTGCTCTCTTTTTATCTTAGATACGCCAATTTTTATGACAGGAGATGAAAAAAATATGGAGCAACCGAACCAAGGCTTCAACTGTTACAGGATGTTAGTGGCTCCTTCAGACCAGGAGTCCTAACAGCGTTGATGGGGATTACTGGTGCTGGGAAAACAACATTACTTGATGTTTTGGCTGGAAGAAAAACTGGAGGTTACATCGAAGGTACTATTAACATAGGTGGCTACCAAAAACAGCAAGATACATGCTCAAGGATTACTGGTTATTGTGAGTAAACCGACATACACTCTCCTCACTTGACAGTCTATGAGTCATTTCTATTTTCTGCATACCTTCTCCTACCTTCATATGTGAAACCTTATCAACGAGATGTAAGATATTTATTACTTTTATTATTACAGAAAAACTAGCACCATGATTTGCAAACATGTTCTCACAGGTTTCATGTTTTAAACTTTGCTAGATGTTTGTGGAAGAAATTATGGAACTACTAGAGCTAAACAGCTTGAGGAATGCAATGGTGGGCATTCCTGGGGTGACAGGTCTATCAGCTGAGCAACAAAAAAGACTTACAATAGCGGTGGAGCTTGTGGCAAGCCCTTCTATTATGTTCATGGATGAGCCAACAACTGGTTTAGATGCTCGTGCTGCAACAATTGTCTTGCATACAGTAAAGTTGGTGGACACTGGGCGCACTATTGTTTGCACAATTCATCAACCGAACATTCATTTATTCGAATCTTTTGACGAGGTATGTTAGTTGTTGTGCACATGTCTAGTGCTACCAGAAAGAATGACATCCACACCCAATATATGAGTAGGGATGTCTCTTTTACAGGGGCTCATTTGACAAAACATTTCTTAAAATTAAGCTGATCATCTATTCCATGCAAAAAATTATTTAGTATAATGATTGGTTTTTTCTCATTAATCACAGCTGCTACTTATGAAACAAGGAGGTCAACGCATTTATAGCGGTTCTCTAGGCTCACTATCTAGAAATTTGACAAAATATTTCGAGGTGAGATAGGTTGAGACAAACTTATCATTCATAAGATAAAGAGAGAAACTAAATGGCCTCTTTTTAGGTTATTCCTGGTGTTCCTAGAATCAAGGATGGTCAAAATCCAGCTTCATGGGTGTTAGACATTAGCTCACATGTCATGGAGTATACAATTGGAGTGGACTACGTACAAATTTACCAGAACTCCAACTTATATAAGTAAGCTATTACATGCATGCCTATAAATTTGCTGTTTAAATATTGTATTTGTCATCTGGAAAATTTGAAGGCAAATGATCACATTGTATTTCTCTGGCTTGTGTATGTATCCACAGGGAGAACATGGCTTTGGTTGACGAGCTGAGCAAACCAAATACAAACCGGGAAGATCTACAATTCACATCCAAATATTGGCGAGACACTAAAACTCAATGCATGACATGTATATGGAAACAATATTGCTCTTACAGAAAAAAACTCGGAGCTAAATATATTTCGCTTCCTAAATACATTTGCGATCTCAATCATGTTTGGCGTTGTGTCCTGGCAAATTGGGTCAACAATGTAAGTACACATGCATGGTCACTAGTTGTGTCAAATCTAAAATGAAAAGTTCACCATACATAGAATATTTACCAGCTATCTTCTTCACAGCAGTAAGGTGGAGCAAGATGTGTTCAACATACTGGGAATTGGATATGGATGAGCCCTATTTCTTGGTTTCATGAACTGCAATAGTTTACAACCAGTCGTGGCAATGGAGAGAGTTGTTTTCTATAGAGAAAAAGCTTCTGGCATGTACTCCTCAATGGCGTTTGTAATTGGTCAGGTGAGTCAATTGATAAAACACCTTCCATCACTTGGGAATGCAACTAACACACTCATAATGGATCTTCTTGCACAGGTAGCAGCTGAAATTCCTTACATTGTTATTCAACCACTCATTTTCTCAGCAATTGTGTACCCAATGGTAGGGTTCCAGATGACATTTGAAAAATTCTTATGGTTTGTCATGTACATGATACTAAGCTTCATGGACTACACACTCTACGGGATGATGGTTGTTGCACTGACACCCAGTCCTGAGATAGCTGCTGGGCTATCCTTCCTCATCCTCATGATATGGAATTTCTTCTCGGGCTTCATCATTACACGGAAGGTAACTGATCCCTTCAATTCTTTCTCTCTTTAGAAATTTTGGTAGAAGAATGGATGTTACGCATTGCCACTCACTTTTACAGGCGATGCCCATGTGGTGGAGGTGGATGTACTGGGCCGATCCAGCAGCATGGACCCTATATGGGCTTGTGTCTTCACAGCTCGGCGACCACACGGAACTAATCCGTGTGTTGGGCCAGCCAGACCAACCAGTGATGAAGTTTTTGGAGGACTACTTAGGCCTTGAAAATGGCTACTTTCCCCTGGTTACAGCTCTTCACTTCGTGCTAAGCATGTTCTTCTGTTTTATCTTCTGTGTTGGCATCAAGTATATCAAGTTTCAAAAAAGATAGACGTTTTAAAATTTGTGGATCATTATGGGGCATCATTAAAAGTGTATGTACTCTATACAGATGGTACATCATTTTAAAGATCTATAGAAATTTTATTTAGGTTATATGTTTGTGTATTCTGCTTGTAGCTAATATTTGTAGATTAAATGATCGGAGTGGACATGTGAATCTAACTGAAAGGATTATTTGAAGAACTACAGAAATGGTTGGAGATAACTTGGGTCTCGGAGAAACGTCTAGAAGATAAAATAAAACATCATACCAAAGTAGGAAGAACAGTGGAGCACCTCCCTGATATAAATGAGGGAAATTGGAATTTCTAGACATAATATCAACGATAGCAACTATGGAGTGATAAAAGCGTGAATGAAAGTCAATCAAACATGCATGTATTTAGAGAAATAATAACAGAAAATAGGCTTCCTAGAAAAAGATGACTTTTAAGATACGAGCAGATCGATATGAGGCATTCATCGAGCTGATCCAAGGAACCTGATCAATCGATACTACTCCCATACGTGAGTGCTAGTATTTTTTTGGTCAAAAGGTAGGGTTGGTAAAGGGACCAAACAAATCCCACAAGTCAACGGGCATAATCGGAAGAGTTACCAGTTTGAACGCGAGCAAGTGGTTGGTTCAACCCATCATTCACATCTTCGCTCTCATACTCAGGGGCAGTGCACCATTGTTACAGTTTGGCCACCGGCATCCATCGCTCCCCTCCACCTTCATGTTTCGTCATTTTCTGTGATGTATACACCAAGGACAAGAGGAAGAAACGAGAGCACTTCATAAAAACAAATAGCAAAATCTCTAATTCACAGGTAGAAGTATACTGTTTTCTTAAATAATAGAAGTATACTGTTAGCTTATTGACCGCTTGGCAAAAAAGAGCGGTCAGCTATCTCGAGAACCAAAAAACTGTTAGAGCATCTCTAGCACACCCTGTATAATACCGACCCGCATAAGGTGTTTACAGTTTGACGAAGATATGTTTTGCGGGGCGAAATCGCGCGCTGCAGAATAGACCCCGTATATGAAACTGTATAATTTGAAGAAAAAAACTTTCGCGGCAGAAATTGCAACCACACTTATCATTCATAGTTCATCACATACTACATGATCATACATACTATATTCTACTACTACTACTACTAGAGGGGGATGGGGGATCTCGCGGCGGCGAGGCCGAGGTCGATGTACCAAAATGGACGAGCTCGCGGCCGAGGACGACGCGGTGGAGGAGCTCTGCCCTCCTCGTCGGAGCTGACGAGGTCGACGAACTTCTCCCTCTGGTCCTCGCGGATGCGCCGCCACTCGTCGTCCTTGTCCTTTGCGGCGAGGTTGGCTGCGACCGCCTGCTTGAACAGGAGGTCTTCGAGCTCCTCGTCGTGGCGGCGGCGCTCCGCCTCCTCGCGCAAGCTCCGTTCGGCAATGGCGGCCGCGACCGCGTCGACATCGTCGCCGATGTAATCTTCGGGCCCAACGACGCTTCGGCGTGCGATCTCTCCGGCTCCTGCTTGACGGCGACGAGCTCGCGGTCCTCCGGCTCCTCCGCCCACTCCCTCTTCATGGGGAGAAGCGCCGCACCAGAAGGGCCCCTCGTGGCGGAGGAAGAGCCCGCGACCGAGGAGGGCGACCGCCCGTGCCGGCGGTCGTACTCGTCCATCTCGCGATGGAGGAGCCTTGACGGCGGCTCGAGGCCTTGGTTCGTCCACTTCCACGCCGCGCGCTTCCTCGCGCCATCCGCGCGGACACACCGCTCGCGCTCGGGGTCGCCGCTGCGGCCGTAGCTCCACATACGGCCCCACATGGCGTTTGGAGGCGGAAGAGGGCTCACCGGCGGCGAGAAATGCGAGGGAGAGAGTGGGGAATCGCGGGGAAACGCGGCGGCGGGGGGATAGGGTTTCGACCCGTATCTGCCCCGCAAACCCGTATATCGGGGATGAGGTTTGCGGGCCGCGGTAATATTTTTTACGGGCCAGACGAGTATACGGGCTCTGTTCTGGCCAGAAAATTGAGCCGAATCCGTATACTCGCCGGAATTATGTAAGTTCGCGCGTTATACGGGTCTGCTACAGATGCTCTTAGCTTATTGGCCTTGAGCCCTCAATTTTAATGTATACAACAAATGGCGGAAGATCTGTTTGAGGCTTTGATCTAATTACAAAATAAATTCTAGAACAGAGGAGAATTTTGTGACCATGGGTCAGAGCGTTCAGTTGATCTTAGGGTGAATTTTACGAAACCATCACAATTCTGACTTGACCCGGGGAAAAGACGACTTCTCATAACCCTAGCACTTTGCACCGTGCGAAATTTTAATTTCTTTGTAAAAACACTGACCGCTAGCTGTGTTGTCTGTTGATGTACTCTGTGCGAGTATCCTAACTTTACTAGTGACGCTTAAATTGCATGGTTCCATGTTCATGTTGTGCCTCAGCGCACTGGCGGAGCGTCGACGGGACCAAAGGGGGTCCTGCCCCCCTCCCTATAAGAGAAATTTTGCAGGATAAGCTCCTCCTAGGCCTAAACTCCCTGCTAATCTCGCGGCCTCTCTAATCTCCCTAGCTTATTGGCGCCCTCCTTGGATTTGATTCACGCTCCGCCACTGCCTCGGCGGTCCATCAAATGTGTTTCCCTTGGTCCTCACCTCTAGTCATTGTTCCTTTTTTAGTAGACAATTCGAATAATTTATTTGGTCCTTACTTTATTCACAGTATTAAGGACAGTATAACCGCACCTAATCCCTGCCCTCGGATTTGGGTTTTCGGCCGTTCGTTTTATTGATATGGGAGTTCCTGGCCGTCGGATCTCGTCTGGAAAACAATCTATCCCGTACTATGTTAAATCTAGCCCAGCTGTCCCGTGGACTGCCGCTCCAGAGGCCGAAACGAAGGCCTCCGGTGCACTGGGTTGACCTAGGCTTAGAGGGATGGGAGCGAACTGCGTGGAGTTGCTAAAAAAAAATGCCGACGCGAGCCGGAGCCGCACGCACAGAGGAGCCGCCGGTTTCATCGACTCCCGATGCAGGGGCACAGAAGCGAGAAAAAAAGAAGCGATGTCCAGATTATCTCCCGATGCAGGCGGAGATCAAGCTGCGGAGGCGAGTGTGGGGAGGCGACGCGGGCGTTTGACTGTTCGTCTGTTCTACCGGCGAAACCGATTCATTAGGATTTTAAGGAAGCAATCAATCTTCAGTTTTTGGAGGCATTCATGGCGGGTGATGCATGCGTGACTTTCTATTTTCTTCAATACATGCGCCTGTACATATATGCCTCCTCACCTCTGTCCTGTCACCGTTCCTACTCCAGCAACGGGACCTCTAGCAGCAATTTACATTTGTTTCCTTTTCTATACGATCCCTTCTTCCACCCATGATTACGGTGTTCTAATATCCCCCGATCTTAATTTTGTGCAGGCGATGTCCATACTGGTTGTGGTCAATTGGTTCTTGGGGAATCCTACGATTTGGAGACTGATTTGGCTTTTTGATTTGGGGAATTCTTCAGTTTTGGCACAGTTCGGAATTCTTCAATTTCTGATCTCCGATGAATAGCGGCTATTAATTCTGTTCTAAAATTATTTATTTCTTGATCTGATCTTCTAGCGTGCTCTAAGTTAAATTTTTCTATGCAGATTCTATAAATTAAATTGTTCTAGGCAGATGATTACCACCCCTATAGAGTACCAATTGTGAGGATGTTTGATCTTGGAAATGGCTTCTCTTTTGACGTATGCATCCATATAGAAAAATTCATTCTGATGTGCTAGCTCTTGGTTCATAGATGTCGACATCAGACCTATATTAGACTCAACGATGGTGAGTTCACATACTTTTGAGAACTTGGGGTGCAACGTTGTAGTCGGTATTCAAAAACCCAACTGATATGATTTTCTTGTATTTGAATTGGGATGTACCAACTGTTTTTTTTGTCTTGTGTATCATGTATCACATCAATCGCTAATGTGAGGCTACAGCAGGGATACACCATTAGAAATGACCTTATTTTAGGAGCTAAGATCTACTCTGATGCATCTTTGAAAAGCTAAAAAATTCCAGGTTTAACTAATGGCAACACAGCCACGGGCTGTTTTTCTCAGTGTTTTGCAGGAAGAAGAGAGCATTCAGGTACAGATTGAAGCATATGCACCAGCCACTTCTTCACCATTCCAGGCATTTGGAACGCTGGTGTTTTTTTCACAGATAATGTCAGCTCCTCCAAGTCTCCCAGCCCACTCTTCTCACAATAATCTCACCCTCGCCAAGGTGGGGGCGCAAAGGAATGTCACTGCTGACTTTGTTCCTTGGGCAGTCAGAAAGCTTGTTGCTGATTTGTACAGGGCAACTCCGGGTGTTTCACATCTCTAGGGACATCACTGGTATTGCTCATAATGTAGCTCATCAGTTTGACCTGTCTTTAGCTATTTTGGTTTAGCTCATAGACATAGAACTTGCCCTGTAATCTCTCTCCTGTCTTCTGTAGATCCCCAGGGTGTTCTTCCTGTTGTACACTGCTTTTGAGTTGAATGAATTTGGTGTCTTCGGCGCCTTTCTCTGTTTAAAAAAAAAGGCTTATAATACAGTAATGATTACCTGCTAACTTGTGCATACAAGTTTGTCATTTCACAAGTCTTATTGAGAATACTTTTTTTTTTCATTTTACTAAGCTCTTTTGAATGCATTACTGGCTACATAGAATTATGGACCATCCAGATCGAAACACACACTTAATATGCATTTGGAAAGCTGGTGTTTTTTTTCAAATCGTTCCAAAACTTTACCTTTCTTGATAAAAAAAAATCTTGATATTCGAACAAATATTATCTTGAAAAGGTGAGTATTTGTTTGCATCTTATCTAAAGCTTGCATCTTGCAGTTTACTTCACGCTACCTATGAAGCTTATACAACTTGATAAGTGCAGTGTGTTGATTAACAAAATCATTTGACAAGTGACTAATTTTTCTACCATTCACATAGTTCAAGGTACAAGAGGAACTACAGGAGATGGCGTGCACAACCAGCACATAGCTGCTACAAGAGTCAATTGATAGTGAATATGGACCGGTTGCCTTTACACCGATTTTACCGCTGCACGCTCTTGCAGTACATTTTATATTTTCGCATGTAGATTTGAAACCAATTGAATAGGTCCAAAACGGATTTTAGGCCTCAGAAATCAATTAGTTCACTATCAAAATCTACATGTCGGTCTCACTTTCTTTTGATAAATCCTGAGGTGTCATATTTTACTAAATTTGCTGCTTTGATGATTGGTTTATTCTTTATCTCATGGATCTTTCTGGCACGTGCTAGCTATGAAATGAAAGATCACCGTCTCTAATCATGTATGCTTCTGTATCACAGAGTTTGCATGTTGTGAGTAGTCCTATGAGCGAAAAATGTTATCTTGCAACATTATTTGGCTAGAAGCACAACTAAATTCTCAGGACTTCGTAAGTTGAATAGTTGATCATGTATGCATCATGCTCATGTATGATAGGTGTTTTTTTACAAATTGCACTATTCTATCGAAAAAATAGACGGGTGCGGCAACGCGCACCATCAATGATCTAGTATGTTTTGCAGCTCACCATAATCCATTCATTTGCCTCTTTGGCTTTTTAATTAAGAGAGAAGTGTGAGACACGGGTCGAACCCGCGCCGCGCCGGCAGGAGCACACAACTGCGCTTCTACCACTGGGCTAGCAGCCCATCCACTTTATTTTTATTTTTAGCTACTATTTCTTTCTCCCTAACGATGACAAATGGGACCCGCACATGACATGTCCTGTTTTAATCAAAAAGCACTCTCGGTCAACAAAGAAACCACCCGAGGTGACACCAGGGACTAAACTTATCTGCTTTTGAAAGTTGAGGGACTATATTTTACTGGTTTTGAAGTTTGGAGACCATTTTTAAACTTTTGAAAGAGTCGAGAGACGAAAAATATACTTTTCCCTAAAAAATGGTATCTTCTACTCCATTTTGCACCACTTTGCAATTCTATAATTTGCAGAACTTAAGAAATTGACGAGATTGAGCAAACAACCGGGACTAGAGATTCTCGGTCAGCATGTGTTGGCCAACCGTGTTGATCAAATGTCAGCTGATGAGATAGAGCAAACAGTTGGTAGGGATGCGCCTGCATCAAGGGCAAGCTTATGTCATATGGAGGACGATTGAATCTGATTAATTCGGTTCTCACAAGTATGCCTATGTTTTTATTGTCTTTTTTCGAAGTACCAGTTGGAGTACGGAAAAGGCTAGACTTCTATCGATCGCGCTTCTTCTGGCAGAGTGATGAATTAAAAAGAAAATATAGACTTGCTAAGTGGGATATCATTTGTAGGCCGAAAGACCAAGGAGGTCTAGGCATTGAAAATTTAGAGGTGAAGAACAGATGTCTTCTCAGCAAATGGATGTATAAGTTATCTGTAGAGACGGATGCCACTTGGGCACAGATTCTTCGTAATAAGTACCTTCATTCCAAAACTTTGTCCCAGGTAACGGTAAGACCGACTGATTCGCCTTTTTGGAAGGGACTTATGCGAGTGAAATCAGCCTTTTTCAATAGGACAAATTTTGTAGTTGGAAATGGTACTTCCACAAGATTCTGGGAGGATACATGGCTAGGGGAGACACCCCTTGCGATCCAATATCCGTCTCTCTATAATATTGTTCAGCAAAGAGACGCTTACGTTGCAACAGTACTACAGTCAACTCCTCTTAATATCCAATTCAGGAGGACGCTAGTGGGAAACCGTTGGGAAGCTTGGCTCCATCTTGTGAGAAGATTGATGAATGTCCAACTATCTCAACAGCCAGATCAGCTTCGCTGGAAACTAGCTAAGAATGGGGAGTTTTCGGTGAAATCCATGTATTTGGATATTATCAACACTAGCGTGATTCCTAGTTCGAAACACGTTTGGAAAGTCAAAGTGCCTTTAAAAATCAAAGTGTTTATGTGGTTTGTCCACAAACAGGTCATCTTACCTAAAGATAATTTGGCGAAACGAAACTGGACGGGTTCTAAAAGATGTAGTTTTTGTGATAGTGATGAATCAATCAGACACCTCTTTCTCGATTGCCCTCTGGCAAAGATTTTGTGGAGGTCGGTCCACATAGCTTTTAATATAACTCCTCCGAATTCCATCAACACGTTATTTGGGACGTGGCTAGATGAGATTGACGTAGTAACAGCGAGACATATCCGTGTAGGAGTATGTGCTTTACTATGGGCAATTTGGAACTGCAGAAACGATTTGGTTTTTAACGGAACAACAAATATTCATTTCTTGCAGGTTATCTTCAGGGCCACTACACTTATCTGTATGTGGTCGCTACTCACTCCGACGGAAGCCAGGGAGCATTTGGTTACTGGATCTATCCGTTGGGAGACGGTAGCACGGGATATCTTCAACCGGTTTGGATGGCGGTCATGTAATAGGATAGGTGTTTAGTTTCCTATCTGTTTTTTGCCTGCCGGTTGTGGCGGTCCGGTTTTTGTTTTCATGCTCTTTTTTTTTTGAGCACTTGTTTCTTTGTTTTGAGACTGCGAGACTTTTGTTGGACCTTTTGCTTATCAATAATATGGCCATATGCATCTTTCTGATGTAGAGGCCGGGGCAAACCTCCTTTTCGAAAAAAGAAAAAAAATCACACGCTAGGAACCAGGTATAATTCACCATGGAGGCCAGGTCAGACATGGAACAAGCTGATCTCGTGGCTCCATGTTCATGCTGTTTCCTTGGTCTATCAACTCTTACTCATGGGTCTTTTTCTTAGTATATCTTTTCAGGCAGGAACAAGTCAAACAGGTTCATTTCTGCTACGAAGGACAAGTGAAACAAGTTGACCACTGAAAGCCCTGGAAAAGTTGATGTCACAGACAATGTTTCGGGTGGCTGGGGAGTTGTAAAACATTGAGAGCACCTTGATGCAGCTCAGGTTCGACCATAACCATTTATTTGGTTTTAGCTTTACAAGAATGGATGGATGTTATGGGAAATCAAGTACTCCCTCCGTCTCAAAATAAGTGTCTTGAGCTTAGTACAAATTTGTACTAGAGCTAGTACAAAGTTGAGACACTTATTCTGGGACGGAGGGAGTATTATGGTAGACAGAATATAGCATGAGTGACATATAATAAGAAAAGTACAAAATACAGACTATTTGTACAACATGGCTGCTGAATCTACTTCACACAACATAGTAAGAAATTATAATACACATGCACAAAAATATTCGGATAACATTGGTCATTTAGCTAATCGATACTACTACAAAAAAAGTTTCCGCAGCTTCGTAAACCACATGTGAGGCAAAAACAGATACAACTGGGTAAAGGGTATCATAGTCCATAACATCAACGCAATACCCTTTCGAAAGGAAAAAAAAAAAACATCAACGCAATACAGGAAGCATCAAACATGACCTTCTAAGTGGATTTCCCTCTTGTGCTTAACAATATGGGACCAAGCAATAGTAATCTCCACCACAGAGTCACCAATCTTGCATATACCTCGGCTAACATTGCAATATTTGGTCCTGAATGTGACACTACTTTGTCTAGCAATAGCACCAGACTGCGAGTAGGCTTGTATGACAAATTGCAGGCTGTCTTCCAATTTTACAGAAACAACACGCCTTGACAGATCAATGTAACCGGCTGTGCCCATGGGCATTTCTCTTCCTTCACAACTATGAGAATCAACCAGAACAACTTGCCTGGATAGGGGGTCCTTAACTTCGTGTGGTGGTGAGGAGCACATAATCCGTCCGCCATATTCAAAAGGCCATGGCCCCTCTTTGTCAACACGAACACTCAAGATAGTAGCCTGGACAGTTTCCGTAAGCCACTCTTAAGCTTAACTCTACCGTGCAAAAGCAGTTGCTGAAGAGCATGGTCTCTAAACCTTGATGGTAACCACCGGAGTAAGTGGAGCGATGGGTGATCAATGCTCTGTCACTAGACCTTGTTTCACCCTTTACTTTCAGTTGGACTTCCAAATCGGCATATTCCATGGCCACAATCGCACGGGACGGGCCAGTCAAGCACAAAAATGGATCCTGCAGGGATCATCATAATCATGCGTATAGTTGAACACAATGAAAAAGAAAAAGAAAGGTAAAACGAAGAGAAAAAACAGGGGTGCGGTGCATATATACCTCTGGAGTGAGTTTTTGACAGTCTTCCCTCCGTCGAGAGAAGAGAATGTTTCGGTTGTGATCCACATCGTCTCGGGCAGCGATGACTCCATAGTCCATACACATAGAGTGGCCACTTCAACTTCCTACCTGCTCCGATAATCTTGACGGAGTAGATCTGCAGGGTGCTCGCGGCCCTAGCAGCATACGGGATCAATCCTGGCGTGCAGTATGTAAAGTGCATAGGGCTCAGCACGGCTGCAGGATACAAAGCCACCAAATCAATCCAAGCGTTAGACATGTTCCAACATAAATTACTTTATACTCCCTTTAGTAATCTAAAAAACCTTATATTAGTTTACAGAGGGAGTACAATGGAGGACTGAATGAAAAAAACAAAAGAATATACTTCCTCCGTCTCAAAATAAATGTCTCAAATGTTTTACTTACTCGCGTCTTCGAAGTCGTTTTCGTCTCCCCATGCAGACTCCCAGCCTTTACGCTCGAAAGCAAACAACTTCTCCTCCGCCTCCATCTCCATGGCCATCTCCTCGGATGATTCCGTGAGGTCTTCATCCTCTTCCTCTTCCTTCTCCTCCTCCTCTTCCTCTTCCTCCTCCTCTTCCTCTTGGCCCCGACGCGAAAGCAGATGGCGTCCACTTCGCTGCGCCATTTAATGTCGTCCCTCTCATTCTGCTCCCGGAGCTCGCGAAGGCCGTACTCCAACTCTAGCAGCTCCTTGCGGAACCGGGCATACATCGCTATGTCCTTCGCGGTCCTCACCCCGTCCTCCTCTAGCTCGACCTCGCTCTCGAGCATCCATTAATACTTGGTCGTCGGGGGTCATGTCCTCCTCCTCTCCCTCCTCCGGTTGATGGTCAGTGCCAGCGGGGTCTGGAACAAGCTCGCATGCAGCTGCTGGTCCCGGCAGGAGCATGGACTTCCCCGATCTGAGCTTGGATACGGCGTGCCGCACCTCCGAGATGCGATCCGAGATGTCCGTCCCCGCGCCGCAGCCGTCTCGTTGTTGCTGCTGCGGCGGAGCGCGGCTGCTGCTGGTTTGATCTTGGCCCTCAGGAAAGACGCAAGCGCCTCCATCTCCACGCACAGGACCTCGATCTGTTGCTGCTCGGGAGTGGAGCTCGATTCGCCTCCGTCTGTCGCAATAGACTTTATATTTTGAAATAGATGAAGTAATTTTTTTTATAAAAACCCAATAACATCAACGGCGTTGCAAAAGCGCGTCTAACTCTTCTAGTATTGAACACGGTAGATAGATTCAAGCCATGCTATTATCACTATAGGACATGGCAAGACTATTTCAGATTTTAAGCCATATAATATGTTAAAAGCTGGTTGCATCTACAATACTTCCTCCATTTACTTATACAAGGCCATTATGAAAAATACATATTGCATCTATACAAGGCCACAAACTCATATTACAGGCATTAAGGTAAAACTTAATGTCTACTTTACAATCTAGACTGTCTTTCGTTTACCCGGGGTATTTAATACACTGCATGCAAAATCCTTCAATACTGCATGTGTTGTTCTCTCACGCCCACCCAGGGAAAGCCAACACACTCACACCTCTCAAGAGATAAATAGCAAGCGAATAGGAGAGTGAGGGGAGCGAGGAAGTAGTAGGCGTAATTATCACTCCATGCATGCAGTATTAAACATGTTTGCTTGTACCAGAAAATCTAATTAATTTTTGCCTCGTTTTGTGTTAGTGGTCTTGTATAGATGCAATATGTATTTTTCATAGTGGCCTTGTATAAATAAATGAATGGAGTACCATTAGTTTGTATCATCTATATGATACTAGTGTATAATACTATCTCCGTAAGATTATCCATAGTGAGGAGTAATTTAGACTAGTAACATGCATATGTAACTAGTCTATATTATTACCTTTATAGTAGGAAGTAACATATGTGTGATGTCATGCAACACTTTATTTATTAGGTTGTAGACTTATCTTATCTTGATATGTGTGAATACTCCCTCCATCCATCTATACAAGACCTAACCCAAATTTCATTTTTCTATGTATACAAGGCCAGATTAGATAGCCAATGTGCCTCCTTTTAATTCTCCCTCGCAAGTCGTAAGCCCTCCTTGTGACATCGCGTTAGATGTTGCATTAAATTCAATGCATGCAGAAAAGGGATGAGAGGAAGTTGCATGCGAGAGGTTAATAGAGAGGGAGGGCGGGCTAGGCATTTAAATGAGGTTGCATGCAAGATTTACACAGCGTCCAAAATCTGCTCCTCTTGCGCACCAGCCTTGGTATGGGAGATTCAGGCTACTCATAGTGAGAGTAATTTTAGCAGTAATATAGGGTTCAACTTAGCAAATTTGATTATGTGGCAATGATTTGAGTAACATAGCTAATTACTCACACTACGAGTAACATCATACATATCAAGACAAGATAAATCTACAACGTAATAGATGAAGTGTTGCATGACACCACACATATATTATTCCCCACTATAGAGGTAGTAATATAGACTTGTAACATATGCATGTTACTACTCTAAGTTACTCCCTTTTTGGGTAGTCTCAAAAGTTAGACCACGTAAAAATGGATGGAGGGAGTAACATACTATGTTACCACATGTCTCTCTTCCTTCATTAATTACATGTCACATCATCTATTTTTACTAGATATGTGTGATGTTACCATTTATGTTATTCCCATTATGGATAGTCTAATGCATAGTATTGTAGATTTAGTAGTAGATGACCTTATTTATTGCCGTGCAAGACACATAATAGTACAATATTTATTATGACCTGGTACCAGTACGATATTCAACCATCTCTTTCTTCATTTAATTCTATGTCACCTCATCAAAATTGCCTAGTTGACATGCATGATACTAGTTATTATACTCCCGTTACGGACAGCCTAAGCACCTCTACATTGGAAGAGGCCATAGGAAAAAAACTGTGCTAGCCTAATCACATGTAGCATGAACCTCAAATCATTAAATTCAAATACAACCTCCAAGAAACAATGGATTGGGTAGTTGTCTAGTCATACTGGGACGTAACTTAGTCTAGTAACATGCATATATTACTATTCTACGTCACTATCTTCAAGATGGTCACATTGGGAGGTATTATATACTAGTATCATGCATATCAACATATGATACTAGTGTGTATGATACTATCTCCACAATGCATAGTATTATATGTTAGTATTGATATGATATCATATCATGATACTCAATTCTCCTTTTTTTCATTTAGTTGTGTGCCATCTCAGCAAAAATGCCTAATTTACATGCATCACACTACCTATGATATTCCCATTGTGATCAATCCATAGTGGGTAGTAATATACATGTGATATCATGGCCTTCATTTATTTACATATAGACTCATTTTGCCTTGGGATGCATTATGTTACAGTCCACAAACATCTCTCTCCTCATTTACTACTTGCCACATAAACAAACTTGCCTTGGGGGTATGTTACTAGCTAAATTACTCCCACTATGGTCAGCCTTAAGTTTTTATAGATTACATGTGTCTACCACGAGATTGTTGTGCAAGATTCTAATGATCTATCGACTAGCCTATCATCGGTTTATATAATGTACCAGAGGCCCAAGATAACAGGAATCCTAGTCGGCTACGTCGGTGAAGAGGATTCCTTGTCTTATATGCCAAGTCTTATGGAATCTTCCTTGTATGCGTCATGTGTTGTCCAAAGTGGCCCAGGACGAAAACGACAAAGTGGGTCCTTGGCCCGGCCCACCTGGGCGGGAGTCAACATGGTAAGTACCCCCTGATTCAGGACACCATCACTATGCCCCAAGTCTATTTTCCTATCATTGCAGTCAAATGTTATTATTTTGTTTTCTCGCTGTTCTTTTTATTTATTGCTTCTATTTATCACTTCCTACCATACCATACAATTTACCTATGTAACTAACAAGACAAGAAGATTGACAACCTTCTTGAATCATTGGGACAAGTTGTTTTGTGTGTTGCATGAAGGTACTGATCATTAGTCATTGCGGAGATAATTCTTACTGGTTGGATAAACCTTGATTCCCAGTCGAGGGAAATACTTATTTCTACTTTTCATCACCCTTACACTTCGGGGTTAACTAACCACTCTTACGGGAGAGTAAGCCACATCCATGTGCGTGGTGACCGTTCTGCAAATAGCGGGAGCACCGAAGCGGATCTCGATAATAAGCCACATGTTGCCTAGGAGCGAGGCATTTGCAACATCTACCATAGCTAAGCGGGGATGGGATTGGGAGCCATTGTCGGGGATGGCGATGTCGGGCGGTGCAGACTGCGGTGGGGAAGCAGCTCTTGCCACCCCTCGCTCGCCATCACAACATCCCTCACACTGCCTGAGCGGTCGGTGCTGAGTTCTTGGCAGCGAGCGACATCAATGGGGCCAACTCCTCTTCGCCATCGTCCGTGGCGAGGGGTGACCCATGACTCAGGCCGCCCCAAGCCTAAGACCCGAAAGTGCGAGGGCAACCATTGGTGGTGGGGAAGCGCAGCTCTCCCAATCTGGACGTGGGGAATTGGAGAGGATGACCACAGGACATTTTCAGCAGGAGGGGAAGACGAAGCCGGAGTGGCATGATACGTCTGCAACGTATCTATAATTTTTGATTGTTCCATGCTATTATGGTATCAATCTTGGATGTTTTATATTCATTTACAAGCAACTTTATATCATTTTTTGGGACTAACCTATTAACTTAGTGCCCAGTGTCAGTTGCTGTTTTTTGCATGTTTTTGGTTTTTCAGGAAATCAATATTAAACGAAGTCCAAACATAGATAAAACTTTGGATTAATTTTTTCTGCACCAGAAGAGACCCTAGAAGGTTCGGGAGAATGCCAGAAGAGCCACGAGGGAGCGACAAGCCCTAGGGGCGCGCCCCGGAGGGTGCCCCCAGGCTTGTGGGCCCCTCGTGGCACCTCCAACCCTAATTCCACCTCTATAAATACTCAAATATTCCCCTGACATCAGGGAGCCACCCGAAATACTTTTTCTGCCGCCGCAAATTTCTGTTCTCGTGAGATCCCATCTGGAGGCCTCCGCCGGCACTCCGCCGGAGGGGGAATTAATCACGGAGGGGCTCTACATCAACCTTGTTGCCCTTCCGATGATGCGTGAGTAGTTTACCACAGACATACAGGTCCATAGTTAGTAGCTAGATGGCTTCTTCTCTCTCGATGTTCTTCAATACAATGTTCTCCTTGATGTTCTTGGAGTTCTATCTGATGTAATGACTTTTTGAGGTGTGTTTGTTGGGATCCGATGAATTGTGAGTTTATGATCAGATTATCCATGAATATTATTTGAGTTTTCTCTGAACTCTTTTACGCATGATTGCTATAGCTTCGTATTTCTTCTCCGATTTATTGGTTTGGTTTGGCCAACTAGATTGATTTATCTTGCAATGGGAAGATGTGCTTTGTAATGGGTTCGATCTTACGGTGCTCAATCCCAGTGACAGAAGGGGACATGACACGTATGTATCATTTCTATTAAGGGTAAAAAGATGGGTTTATTCATACATGAGTTTATCTTTTCTACATCATGTCATCTTGCTTAAGGCATTACTCCATTCTTTATGAACTTAATACTCTAGATGCATGCTGGATGGCGATTGATGTGTGGAGTAATAGTAGTAGATGCAGGCAGGAGTCGGTCTACTTGTCTCGGACATGATGCCTATATATGATCATTGCCTTGGATATCGTCATGATTATTTATTTTTCTATCAATTGCACAACAGTAATTTGTCTACCCACCATATGCTATTTTCTCGAGAGAAGCCTCTAGTGAAAACTATGGCCCCCGGGTCTACTTTTATCATATATTAAATCCAAAAATACCTTGCTGCATTTTTTCTTTCTTTATTTATTTTATTTTATATTTAGTGTGATCTATTTATCTATCACCATACAATTGAATCTTGCAATTAACCTTCAAGGGATTGACAACCCCTTGTTCTCGTTGGGTACAAGGATTTGTTATATTGTGTGCAGGTATTGCTTACATAGTGTTGAGTATGTGGTTCTCCTACTGGATTGATAACATTGGTTCTTAACTGAGGGAAATACTTATCTCTACTGTACTGCATCATCCTCTCCTCTTCGAGGAAATCCCAACGCAGCTCACAAATAGCAGGAAGAATTTCTGGCGCCGTTGCCGGGGAGACATCATTGATACGTCCATTTTGCATCATGTTTCCCTACTGTTATTTATGATGTTTTTATGCATAATAATGCTTTTTGGAGTAATTCTAATGCCTTTTCTCTCATAATATGCAAGGTTCACACAAAGAGGGAGAATTCCAGCAGCTGGAAATCTGGACCTGAAAAAGCTACGTCAAGCTACCTATTCTGCACAACTCCAAATGAGCTGAAACTTCACGAGGAATTTTTATGTAATAAATAAGAATTATTGGAGCAAATAACTACCAGAGGGGCCCACCAGGTGGTCACAACCCACCTGGGCGCGCCAGGGAGCCCAGGCGCGCCCTGGTGGGTTGTGCCCTCCTCGGCCCACCTCCGGTGTCCCTCTTCTGGTATATTAGTCATTTTGACCTAGAAAAAATAAGAGGAGGACTTTCGGGACGAAGCGCCGCCGTCTCGAGGCGGAACTTGGGTAGGAGCACTTTTGTCCTCCGGCGGAGCGATTCCGCCGGGGGAACTTCCCTCCCGGAGGGGGAAATCATCGTCATCATCATCACCAACAACTCTCCCATCTTGGGGAGGGCAATCTCTATCAACATCTTCAACAACACCATCTCCTCTCAAACCCTAGTTCATCTCTTGTGTTCAATCTTTGTACCGGAACTATAGATTGGTACTTGTGGGTGACTAGTAGTGTTGATTACATCTTGTAGTTGATTACTATATGGTTTATTTGGTGGAAGATTATATGTTCAGATCCATTATGCTATTTAATACCCCTCTGATCTTGAGCATGATTATCATTAGTGAGTAGTTACTTTTGTTCTTGAGGTCACGGGAGTAGGCGGCGGTAACGACGACCGCGCCTACGCCGTGTTCGCCGCAGACCACCACGCGCGGCTGGACCCGCCCGTCCCCGGCACGTACCTCGGCAACTGCTTGGGCCTCTGCTTCGCCACAGCAAGCAAGAAGGAGATCACCGCCGCCGGTGCGGGCGGCCTCTTAGCGGCGTGCTCGGCGGTGGCCGCGGCCGTCGACGAGGCGACGCGCCCGGGCGGCGGCGACGGCGGGCGGGGCAGCTGGGACGCGTGCATGGAGCGCGTGGTGGAGGCGTACGGCGCCGGGGTCCCGCTGACGCTGGCGGGGTCGCCCAGGTTCCGGGTGTACGACGTGGACTTCGGGTTCGGGAGGCCCGCCAAGGTGGACATCGTGTCCGTGGCGAGGACCGGCGCGATGTCGGTGGCCGAGGGCCGCGGCGGCGCCGGCGGGACCGAGGTGGGCATCTCGCTCCCGCCGGACGGCATGCGCAGGTTCCGGAGGTGCTTCGCCGACGCCGCCGTCGCGTGCCTCTCGTCGACGTCGCCCGTGAAGCTGGCTGGCGCAGGTTTGTCGTCAGAACTCCAACGTCTACTCCCTCTTTTTTTTCTCGACGATGGTCAAGTCTTCCGTCTTCTTATGGTCAAGTCTTCTTCACATCTTTCCTTTCTTTTGCAGATACTACATAACGGAACGTTGTTAATGGAGTAGCTGTGTTCCATGTATATAAAAATAAAAGACGACGTACGAGTACGTATGTTCTTTTTGTTGCATCGGCAGGTCTTTGGAGGTGTCATCTTCAGCTGGCAAGAGTGACATTTTCAGGCTAGGGACTATGCTATGCACGTGTCGACTTGCCCTTGGCCTTTCAAGTTTTAGCACTACGTACGTACTCCCTCTGTCCCAAAATTCTTGTCTTAGATACGTATCTAGACAAATCTAAGACAAGAATTTTGGGACGGAGGGAGTACTAGTACTCCCTCCGCTTCTAAATATAAGTCTTTTTTAAATATTCCAATAAAATGGTCTACGCTCTAAAATGTGTCTATATATATATATATATATATGTATGTAGTCCGTATTGAAATCTCTAAAAGGTCTTATATTTAGACATGGAGGGAGTATTTTTTTAATATTTTCTGTAGAATATTTTTATTTTAGTGATTGTGCATATTATACGGTCTTTTTTTTAAGGGAAGGCAAACTTTATTAATCATATGACCGTTACATCGTCCGCTAACAATTTAACGATGAACTCCGGCGGGGCATCAACCCAAAAAGATGGATTTTTAACACGTCCCCATCTAGCTAATTCATGAGCTACAAAATTTGACTCTCTAATACAATGCTCAACAATCACCTTCCCAAAATCTAGTAAAATACTACGACAATCGTCAAGCACCGGCGCCGCAACCATAGAATGGTCTTCGTTGAAGTTTATGGTGTCAACTACTGTACTGTTGTCCGATCTCACCACTAGGTTAGAGCACCCAGTATCCCTTGCCAGCTTCAATCCTTCCGCTAAAGCAGCTTCTCCTGCCGAAAACATATCAACTACATGCTCCAACCTTGCCGTAGATGCCGTTATAAAATTCCCCCGATGATCACGGATAACAGCTCCGCATAACCCTGCATAGTCGCCCTCGAAAAAGGATGTGTCCACATTTAAGATTTGCTGTCCAGAGAGAAAGCCCGGCCACTTGTTTAGTTTCGGTACAATCTTTACCTCCGCCGCATGCGCAAAATTCAAAGCCGGGGTAGCTCAACCGGACAAGTTGCCTCCGTTGCCACCATAGATACCAGCACGTCGTCGTAATAAGTTTCGGTAGCTCAACCGGACCAGCATAAGTTCTTTGGTATGATTTATCACATAAAATAAAGTCCCAGACCGCTGCACCCGATCGGTCAATCATACTAGCAAAGGTAATGTCTTGTGCTAACCCGAGAGCATCCCAAATGGCCTTTGATCTTATACAATTAAATAACAGATGTGATATGTCCTCTGCACCACCATGGCAAACTGGACACTGAGAAATGTTTCCAACATGGCGGTTCGCAAGAACACTGAGTTGAGTGCTGCTTCACCTACAACACAAGTTGTACGGTCCCTTTACGACACTGGATATAGACATCGCTGATTGCAACTTGATGCTACATGGTCACGGTCCAATGTAACATCGGATGGGTTTCAATTGTACGTAAAGTAATTCCGTTTACTATTTCTTAGGTGACTGAAGAAGGTAAGCATTTCTAAGTCACCATTGAAGTTCACTTTTTTTTTTTTGCGGGTGACCATTGATGTTCACTTTTTTTTTTTTGCTGGTGACCATTGACGTTCACTTAATCAGACTATAGGATATGTGATTGCGTAAAGATGACAAAATCTTGATTTACAGTATGAGTTATCGATAGAAAATTGTAACTTCAGAATACCACCAGTTGTATGCAAATGATAATGTAGAGCCCCCCAAAATAAAGGTGAAAGTGGTTTGGATATTATTATTTTTGACTAAAATCGAATATGAATTTCATAGTACAAGACATGGTAGTACAAGATATGGTAAGAAATTCTTGATACCCAGACACAATTCGATCTGAGTCTGAATACTTGCTTATCCAATTTATTGATAAAAAACTTTCAATATGTAGTTAGTATCCCTTGGCTATGAGCAAGTGCATATGCTTGCTAATGTATACTACCTTAGAGTGGCAGAGCATCACATCCTAACAACTATCTTTCTTTTCGCAAAAAAATACTGACTATCTTTCTAATCCCAATGTATAGTTGCACCCCAATGCCATCTCAAGTATACCCTAATATTATACTCAATAATCACCATGTGATTTCAGAATTCCCGAAGTACGCTATATAACATGAACAAGATTCAATCCAAAGTAAAGAAACATACATCGAGAAGCACATCATACAATTCAACACCACTAATAACGCTCAATATCACAATCATGTTTGACAACTATATGATCCGCGGGGGGGGGGGGGGGGGGGGGGGGGGGGGGGGGGGGGGGGGGGGGGAGACTACTCCACATCACCATGGAAGTTACAAAGATATTTTATGGTAAAGGTTATGGCGACTATGGAGGTGTCCCTGAAGACATTCTGTAAGGTCAGATATCGACCAGAGAGGGGTCAATGGGAGATATGACAATTGCTTTGAAAATGCAAGTTCTTCGAAGAAAAACATAGTAACTTAACGAAATTGCATGACAGGATAAACGAAAATCTAGAAAGATAGCAAAAGTCTCAGAGGAAGTAAAAAAGTACACCAGAGACAGAGACATACTTGTTCTTTGGCAGTTCACAATTAGTCTTGGAACAAGGCCGGGCCCATAGGTGTGCGGAGCGTGCGGCCCGCACAGGCCTAGTATGTATTTTTCCAAAAAATGTTGTTCCGTTGGGCGCTGGGCCGCTGGCGTCCGCGATGCAATCCAGCCGCCAGGCCGCTGCTCTTGATCCCACGCAGCTCGATCTTTTCTCATCGGTTGTCCACGGGTTCGTCACACCTCATAAAAGAAAAAAAACGAGATCGTCGGGACGAGAGTTAGATCGATCGCAAAACAGCGATCGCGTTGCCGTCGCTACTCGGCTTCGGCTACTGGCTGCTGCCTGCAGGAGGATTGGTCAGCGATTCGGCGACAATCCTGGGGCCGCTCATTGATTGAAAATGGGATCGTTCAATCGAGTGCTTCACAGCTTCCATCCTCCGGCCACTAGGTGCTCTGACCGTCTCACAGCTTCCATCCTCCGGGTGCTTCACGGCTTCAAAACAGGTAGCCTGCCGCTGGCGAGTCCTCCTTTCTAATTAACTTCGGCTCATACTCCTAATTACTAATTTTCTAATTAAATTTTGGTAGGGATCGGTAGAGATCAGTTCTTGCCTACTCGTTAAGAACACAGTGTAGTAGTTTAACCGGACAGAACATGAGACTAGGTGAGTTAGACGGTTCGTCTATTGTCAAACATTGACGCACTATCTCCCATTAATATTTGTTGTCGTGTCACTTTAATTTTATTTTATTCATCTTTTGTATCTTGTGTTTCAATAATTCAGATTTGAGTCATCATGGGGAAACATCAGTTTGGTTCCTACAAGCACAAGAGAAAAGAAAGAGAACATAATTTAATTAATAAATCTTATAAATGTGGTATGGACAGGTTTGTTAGAAAAGAAGCATCACAAGTGCCATCCGGTAATCAGTCTGTTGATCCTTCTACCCTTGCACTTGCAGTTGTTCCTTCCAATGATTCTAGAGATGGCCAGACAAAGACAGATAATATTGAGGTAGAGGAAGATCATATTGATGTTAACTTGAATAGTTCACCTGGTACGAATTTTGATGATTCCTTTAAGTCTGGTATATTTGATCCAAGAAACTGGGATTCTCTTGATTCTAAACAGATTGATATCTTAGCACAAATGGGTCCAAAAAAGACTTATTACTTAAGAAAGGTCCTAAAGATAGATATCATAAAAGGTTTACTGCATTATTCTACACAAGATTTCTATCAAATGGGGAGTATTGTTATAGGGATTGGATTGTCTATTCTAAGGAACTTGACAGAGTCTTCTGCTTTGGCTATAAATTATTTACAAAAGGTCATCGGAAAGGTCAGTTGGAAATGAGGGCTGTAATGATTGGTCAATATGACCAATAGACTAAAAGATCATGAGACAAGTGTGGATCATGTTTTGAATATGACTAATGGGTATGAGTTGCGTAGTAGATTGGAAAAACATCAAACTATATATTGATAAAGCTGCTCAACGACAACTTGAGAAAGAGAACGACCATTGGAGAAAGGTATTACTCAAAATTGTTTGCACTGTAAAATTTCTTGCCAAGCATAACTTAGCATTCTGTGGTACTAATGGCAAGTTGTATCAAGATACCAATGGTAATTCTCGGGTTTGGTAGAGATGTTGCCTGAATTTGACCCGTTCTTCCGGAGCATGTATGGCGTATTACAAATGAAGAAACTCATGCTCATTATCTTAATCATAAGATTCAGAATGAATTGCTATACTTGCTTGCTTCTTTTGTTAGGTCGGAAATTATCAAGAAAATAAAGAGTTCAAAGTGTTTCTCTATCATACTTGATTGTACCCCTGATGCAAGTCACCAAGAGCAAATTTCTTTTATTATAAGATATGTGGATTCATCTTCAAGTCAGGTTTGCATAGAAGAATCCTTTCTAGGATTTCTAGATGTAAACGATACAACTGGACAAGGACTTTTTGATGTGCTAGAGAATGAGCTAAAATTTCTTGATCTTGATATAAATGATGTGTGTGGACAAGGTTATGATAATGGATAAAATATGAAAGGAACACATCAAGGGGTACAAAGGAAACTTTTGGATGTAAATCCGAGAGCTTTTTATTCTGCTTGTGGTTGTCATAGCCTAAATTTAACACTTTGTGATATGGCCAAGACTTGTGGTAGAGCAAAAGACTATTTTGGAATCATCCAACGCATCTATATAATTTTTTGCCAATTCTACTAAGAAATGGTATATTTTAAAAGAAAACATATCAGGATTGACTCTCAAGTTTGTGTCAGCTACATGTTGGGAGAGTCGTGTTGAAAGTGTTAAGGCTATTAGATTTCAATGTTTAGACATTCGGGAGGCTCTACTTTAGGTAACCAATATGTTTATATTGATAATGATGTAATTCCTTTAGGCTTTGACTACATCCAATCATAACATTTATGAACTTTCTTTTAATTTCAGGTATCTAAAACTGGTAGTGATCCAAAGATAAGCGGTGAGGCTCTAGGTTTGGCAAAAAATGAACTTGGAGAGTATGAATTTATCATGGCAATAGTAATTTGGTATGAGGTATTGTTTGTTGTTAATATAGTAAGCAAAAACTTGCAAACAAAGGATATGCTTATTGATGTTGCTAATGAGAAAGTGAAAGGGCTTATTTCTTTCTTTGAGGGGTACAGGGAAACTGGTTTCTTAGAAGCATTGGAGATAGCCAAAGAAATTGCACTTGAGATGGATATTGGTGCATTATTTCATAAAAGGAGAGAAATTAAAAGAAAGAAACTATTTAATGAGAACCCAGACGACACAAATATTGCCGCATAGTCTGCAGAGGAATCATTTAGAATCAACTATTTTATACCTGTTGTTCATCAAGAGATTTGAGCAGTATCAGGGTTACCAGAATTTTTTTGATTTCTTATTTACCTATGAAACATTGTGCTCATTGGATAACGATAGTTTGAAATCTTCTTGTGTTAATCTTGAGGCTGCCCTTAAGACGGATAAAAAAAAATCTGATATTGATGCCAATGATCTGTTTGTTAAGTTGAAGGTTCTTCAAAATTTCATGCCAAAAGAAAATATCGGGCTTGTTGAAATTCTAAAGCGACATGATTGCTTTCCCAATGCAAGTATTGCATATAAAGTTCCGTTGACCATTCCTATGATAGTTGCATCGGGCGAAAGAAGTTTTTCTAAATTGAAGCTATTGAAGTCCTATATGCGTACTACTATGACATAATAAAGACTCAATGATTTGGCCACAATAGCACTTGAGAGCAAAGTGTTGGAGAAGATTGATTATGAGGATATCATTGAAGATTTCATTTCAAAGAATACTAAAAGAATTATGTTGTTCAAATAAATGTTACGCAACCGGGAGTTGAGTACGTATGATGTTTTATATAGCCAATTATTATGTAAGACATTATATTATACACACTATAATTTTTCTGTGAGATATATATACATCATAATTGCTCGTTAGTTCATTTTTCTAATGAGACATGGCCCCATTTTTTAGTTCCGCACAGGGCCCAGATTTTTCCGACCTGGCCCTGTCTTGGATGCTCTAGAACAAACACCTTCTAGAGGACGCATAGTCCTCAAAAGTAAAATGTCAAGTTCAGCTTCGATCAAGTTCTTCAGTGATGCTCAATCACTTAGCATATTTTAGGCTATGTTTTTTTTCCTCATTTATGATTCTCTTAATCTCCTCGCATGATAGGTTGCTTAGATAACACTTGTCCAATCACACGTAATAGGCAACCACCATTGGGAGGTAAGCGATTATTTATTGCCAGGAGCAATCCCGAGGTGAAATGACCGTTGGAGGTAGGGCCACCCAACGTACACCGACACATGGGGAAACACTTTAATTTCAAACGCAAACACTAGATTGATTTGCATAACAAGTCATCCAACTCCCTAGCGTGGACATTTAATTAGGATGTCCGAAAGAACAACTTATTCGACACCAAAACTAAATGAACTATTTCGAAGGAGATTTCAAAGTATTCACTCAAAAAGTTAGGTTGGATTGAGCACACACACTAAGACTTCAATCTCAGCTTTCACTTATACCCCCTTAATAGTATGGTTTGCACTATTGACTCAATAGAAGAATAATGTAAACTAGAAAACCAAAGTCTCCAATACATCTTCATATTCCTCGCGGCAAACTTCGTGTTCCTCAAACCGAAAAACCAAATTCTTCAATTGTACACACAATTTTTAGGGGCCATACACTTCTGTTAAGCCAAATCTCGAGGGACTTTCACCTGTGTATACCCACAAACACATTAGTCCTTTAATTTCCTTTTAAATTAATCACCCCATACCCTCTAGGGGCAATAGATGAACTTACACATTCTGACGCACCCAGATGAGATAGGGTGAGGGCCCTCCTCATCCTTCTTCCTTGGACCTCCCATGAAAGAGGGGTGTTTCTCCTCTGGTTTTCATGCAAATGGTGGTGGAAGGGCAAGAGTCTCCTCTAGATTGGATCTCTGTTTCAAGCAAGTATTTTATGGATCTTAAAATCGGACACCTTTCACCATTTTATCGGTTGTCGGATCCGTAAATCCAAAAATATATGAAAAATACTACATTTTGATAACTTGGGTGAGCAACAACCCTCCAGAGGGCAACCACGAGGGTGAATGTGGGCTCCACACGCGCTTCCACGTAGTTTGGCCCTGGTCTACATGGTTCTGTGATCCCTCCAATGTTCATCCAAAGTATTTTAGTTTATTCTACCTCAGCTAGGATGCAGTTGTTCAATACATATATCCAATTGGTACATATTTGCTTTGAATAGTTATTTATTGAATGAAGAGTTCAGAGGATATTTTTTCTTTTGAGGATAGAATTCAGAGGATTTTGATATCACATATTTCTTATTCTTTCAAGATTTTGGTTGTGTGCATTCATTTCAGTTTGCGATAAAATCTGTCGCATCTTTTTCTTTGAGGAAACAAAGTTGGCCGGAGAGTTGAAACAGAATCTAACTCTCTAATGGTGATCAACTGTTGCTTCGGTCAGAGTACGTGGGACGCAGCAACAGCGATATTCACGGAATGTGTGGACATCTCTACCTTGATTGGGAAGGTCAAGTTTAAGCATTGAATCGATCAGCAAATCAAGCAGCACATGTGCTAGCTAGTTTTAGTTATTGTAAGGGCATCTCCAACGGCAACCTGCAAAAAACCTCCCGCATCCGTCCGCGGATAGGGGGAACAATCCGCGGACATGGATGCGAGAGGCGTCCATCCAACGCTAGCCGCATTCATTTCAAACTATTTTTCAACAAATCGGATGAAATTCATGCAAACACGTGTGGATTTCGTACAAACATAACGGATTTCATACAAACACGACGGATTTAACTACATTTCGAACATTTAGAACAAAAAAAGACCCGCCCCTAAACCTATCGTATGGCGGTGGCACCCGGCGTCCAAGCCCGTGTCATCCTCCTTCCGCCGTATCCATGAGCACCGGCGATAAGATCGATGAAGTGAAGGTGCGTTCTCCGGCGAGGAAGAGTAGAACACGGGAGACGGACCGGCCCACATGGGATACCAGGCCCCGCCACCTCCCGTGGCCTACTCATCCTCGGAGGAGTCCGCGCCTTGTCCGTCGCCGGTGGACGTAAGGTCCACGAGGGAAATGGTGGCGCCTTGGCTGTCGTCGTCCCACCGGGCTGGCTGATGGTTCGTCGACGGCGTGTAAGAGGAGCAGCTGGCTATGTTCTCCTACGCGATCGCCTGCAGTTGCGCCTCCGCTGATGGGGAACGTAGCATGCAATTTCAAAAAATTTCCTACGCTCACGCAAGATCTATCTAGGAGATGATAGCAACAAGAGGGGGAGAGTGTGTCCACGTACCCTCATAGACCGAAAGCGGAAGCGTTTGACAACGCGGTTGATGTAGTGGAACTTCTTCTCGTTCCGACCGATCAAGCACCGAACGTACGGCACCTCCGAGTTCTGCACACGTTCAGCTCGATGACGTCCCTCGAACTCTTGATCCAGTAAAGTGTCGAGGAAGTAGATGAGTTCCGTCAGCACGACGGCATGGTGAAGTGATCCGCGTAGGGCTTCGCCTAAGCACTACGAGAATATGACCGGAGGCGTAAACTGTGGAGGGGGGCGCTGCACACGGCTAACAATTGTTGGTGTGTGTTCTAGGCGCCCCCTCCCCACGTATATATAGGTGGGAGGGGGAGGGGAGCAGCCTTGGGGTGCCCCAAGTAGGAGGAATCCTACTTGGGGCCCTAGTCCAATTTGCCCCCCCCCCCTTCCTTATTAACCGGAGGGGAAAGGAAAGAGAGGGGGGAGGGAAAGGAAGGGGGAGGCCGAATCCTCCCCTTTCCTTCTCCCTTCTCCTCTTTCCATCTCCTCCTATTTCGGCCCATATGGGGGCGCATTAACCCCTGCTAGCTGCTGTGTTTTCCCTCTTGGCCCATTAGGCCCATATCTTTTGCCGGGGGTGCCCGGAACCCCTTCCGGTGACCCGATATGTACCCGGTACCCTCCGGAACACTTCCGGTGTCCGAATACCATCGTCCTATATATCAATCTTTACCTCTTGACCATTTCGAGACTCCTCGTCATGTCCGTGATCTCATCCGGGACTCCGAACAACATTCGGTCACCAAATCACATAACTCATATAATACAAAATTGTCATCGAACGTTAAGCGTGCGGACCCTACGTGTTCGAGAACTATGTAGACATGACCGAGACACTTCTCTGGTCAATAACCAATAGCGGAACCTGGATGCTCATATTGGCTCCCACATATTCTACAAAGATCTTTATCGGTCGAACCGTTATGACAACATACGTTATTCCCTTTGTCCATCGGTATGTTACTTGGGCAAGATTCGATCATCGGTATCTTTATACCTAGTTCAATCTCGTTACCGTCAAGTCTCTTTACTCGTTCCGTAATACATCATCCTATGACTAAGTCACTTTGCTTGCAAGGCTTCTTATGATGTGCATTACCGAGAGGGCCCAGAGATACCTCTCCGATACTCGGAGTGACAAATCCTAATCTCGATCTATGCCAACCCAACAGACACCTTCGGAGATACCTATAGAGCATCTTTATAATCACCCAGTTACGTTGTGACGTTTGATAGCACACAAGGCATTCCTCCGGTATCCGGGAGTTGCATAATCTCATAGTCAAAGGAATATGTATTTGACATGAAGAAAGCAGTAGCAATAAAACTGAACGATCATTATGCTAAGCTAACGGATGGGTCTTCTCCATCACATCATTCTCCTAATGATGTGATCCCGTTATCAAATGACAACTCATGTCCATGGTTAGGAAACCTTAACCATCTTTGATCAACGAGCTAGTCAAGTAGAGGCTCACTAGGGACACAGTGTTTTGTTTATGTATTCACACATGTATTTAGGTTTCCGATCAATACAATTCCAGCATGAATAATAAACATTTATCATGAATAAGGGAATATAAAATAACAACTTTATTATTGCCTCTAGGGCATATTTCCTTCAGTCTCCCACTTGCACTAGAGTCAATAATCTTGTTCACATCGCCATGTGATTAACACCCATAGTTCACATCGTCATGTGACCAATACCCATTGAGTTTACTAGAGTCAATAATCTAGTTTACATCGCCATATGATTAACACCCAAAGAGTACTAAGGTGTGATCATGTTTTGCTTGTGTGAGAATTTTAGTCAACGGGTCTGCCACATTCAGATCCGTATGTATTTTGCAAATTTCTATGTCTACAATGCTCTGCATGGAGCTACTCTAGCTGATTGCTCCCACTTTCAATATGTATCCAGATTAAGACTCAGAGTCATCCGGATTGGTGTTAAAGCTTGCATCAATGTAACCCTTTACGACAAACTCTTTATCACCTCCATAACCGAGAAACATTTCCTTAGTCCTCTTAGGTAACTAAGGATAATTTTGACCGATGTCCAGTGGTCCACTCCTGGATCACTCTTGTACCCTCTTTGCCAGATAAGTGGCAAGACACACATCAGGTGTGGTACACAGCATGGCATATCGTATAGAACCTATGGCTGAGGCATAGGGAATGACTTTCATTCTCTCTCTATCTTCTGCCGTGGTCGGGCTTTGAGTCTTACTCAACTTCACACCTTGTAACACAGGCAAGAACCCTTTCTTTGACTGATCCATTTTGAACTTCTTCAAAATCTTTGTCAAGGTATGTGCTTTGTGAAAGTCCTATTAAGCGTCTCGATCTATCCCTATAGATCTTGATGCTCAATACGTAAGCAGCTTTACCGAGGTCTTTTATTGAAAAACTCTTATTCAAGTATACTTTTATGCTATCCAGAAATTCTACATCATTTCCAATCAACAATATGTCATCCACATATAATATTAGAAATGCTACAGAGCTCCCACTCACTTTCTTGTAAGTACAGGCTTCTCCGAAAGTCTGTATAAAACCATATGCTTTGATCACCTCATCAAAGCGTATATTCCAACTCCAAGATGCTTGCACCAGTCCATAGATGGATCGCTGGAGCTTGCACACTTTGTTAGCACCTTTAGGATCGACAAAACCTTCTGGTTGCATCATATACAACTCTTCTTTAAGAAATCCATTAAGGAATGCAGTTTTGACGTCCATTTGCCAGATTTCATAATCATAAAATGCGGCAATTGCTAACATGATTCGAATGGACTTAAGCATCGCTACGGGTGAGAAAGTCTCATCGTAGTCAACTCCTTAAACTTGTCGAAAACCTTTTGCGACAAGTCGAGCTTTGTAGATAGTAATATTACCATCGGCGTCAGTCTTCTTCTTGAAGATCCATTTATTCTCTATGGCTCGCCGATCATCGGGCAAGTCCACAAAAGTCCATACTTTGTTCTTATACATGGATCCTATCTCAGATTTCATGGACTCAAGCCATCTGTCGGAATCTGGGCTCATCATAGCTTCTTCATAGTTCGTAGGTTCGCCTTGGTCTAGTAACATGACTTCCAGTACAGGATTCCCGTACCACTCTGGTGTGGATCGTGTTCTGGTTGACCTACGAGGTTCTGTAGTAACTTGATCCGAAGTTTCATGATCATCATCATTAGCTTCCTCTCTAGTTGGTGTAGGCATCACGGGAACGGTTTTCTCTGATGAACTACTTTACAATTCGAGAGAAGGTACAATTACCTCATCAAGTTCTACTTTCCTCCCACTCACTTCTTTCGAGAGAAACTCCTTCTCTAGAAAGGATCCATTCTTAGCAACAAAGATCTTGCCTTCGGATCTGTGGTAGAAGGTGTACCCAATAGTTTCTTTTGGGTATCCTATGAAGACGCACTTATCCGATTTGGGTTTGAGCTTATCAGGTTGAAGCTTTTTCACATAAGCATCGCAACCCCAAACTTTAAGAAACGACAGCTTAGATTTCTTGCCAAACCATAGTTCATACGGTGTCGTCTCAACGGATTTAGATGGTGCCCTATTTAACGTGAATGCAGCTGTCTCTAATGCATAACCCCAAAACGATAGTGGTAAATCGGTAAGAGACATCATAGATCGCACCATATCTAATAAAGTACGGTTACTACGTTCGGACACACCATTACACTGTGGTGTTCCAGGTGGTGTGAGTTATGAAACTATTCCACATTGTTTTAAATGAAGGCCAAACTCGTAACTCAAATATTCGCCTCCGCGATCAGATCGTAGAAACTTTATTTTCTTGTTACGATGATTTTCTACTTCACTCTGAAATTTTTTGAACTTTTCAAATGTTTCAGACTTATGTTTCATTAAGTAGATATACCCATATCTGCTCAAATCATCTGTGAAGGTCAGAAAATAACGATACCCGTCGCGATCCTTAACACTCATCGGACCGCATACATCGGTATGTATTATTTCCAATAAGTCATTGGCTCGCTCCATTGTTCCGGAGAACGGAGTTTTAGTCATCTTGCCCATGAGGCATGGTTCGCAAGTATCAAATGATTCATAATCAAGTGATTCCAAAAGCCCATCTGCATGGAGTTTCTTCATGTGCTTTACACCAATATGACCTAAATGGCAGTGCCACAAATATGTTGCACTATCATTATCAACTTTGCATCTTTTGGCATCAATATTATGAATATGTGTATCACCACGATCGAGATTCAACAAAAATAGACCACTCTTCAAGGATGCATGACCATAAAAGATGTTACTCATATAAATAGAACAACCATTATTCTCTGATTTAAATGAATAACCGTCTCGCACTAAACAAGATCCAGATATAATGTTCATGCTCAACGCTGGCACCAAATAACAATTATTCAGGTCTAAAACTAATCCCGAAGGTAGATGTAGAGGTAGCATGCCGACGGCGATCACATCGACCTTGGAACCATTCCCGACGCGCATCGTCACCTCGTCCTTAGCCAATCTTCGTTTAATCCGTAGCTCATGTTTCGAGTTACAAATATGAGCAACCAAACCAGTATCAAATACCCAGGTGCTACTACGAGCATTAGTAAGGTACACATCAATAACATGTATATCAAATATACCTTTGTTCACTTTGCCATCCTTCTTATCCACCAAATACTTGGGGCAGTTCCGCTTCCAGTGACCAGTCCCTTTGCAGTAGAAGCACTCAGTTTCAGGCTTGGGTCCAGCTTTGGGCTTCTTCCCGGGAGTGGCAACTTGTTTGCCATTCTTCTTGAAATTCCCCTTCTTTCCCTTGCCCTTTTTCTTGAAACTAGTGGTCTTGTTAACCATCAACACTTGATGCTCCTTCTTGATTTCTACCTCCGCAGCTTTGAGCATTGCGAAGAGCTCGGGAATTGTTTTCTCCATCCCTTGCATATTATAGTTCATCACGAAGCCTTTGTAGCTTGGTGGCAGTGATTGGAGAACTCTGTCAATAACACTATCATCTGGAAGATTAACTCCCAGCTGAGTCAAGTGATTATGATATCCAGACATTCTGAGTATGTGTTCACTGACAGAACTATTCTCCTCCATCTTGCAGCTATAGAACTTGTTGGAGACTTCATATCTCTCAACTCGGACATTTGCTTAAAATATTGACTTCAACTCTTGGAACATCTCATATGCTCCATGACGTTCAAAATGTCTTTGAAGTCCCGATTCTAAGCCGTAAAGCATGGCACACTGAACTATCGAGTAGTCATCAGATCGAGCTTGCCAGACGTTCATAACATCAGCATCTGCTCCTGCAGCAGGCCTTTCACCTAGTGGTGCATCAAGGACATAATTCTTCTGTGCAGCAATGAGGATAATCCTCAAGTTACGGACCCAGTCCGTGTAGTTGCTACCATCATATTTCAACTTAGCTTTCTCTAGGAACGCATTAAAACTCAAGGGAACGGTAGCACCGGCGATTGATCTACAACATAGATATGCAAATACTGTTAGGACTAAGTTCATGATAAATTAAGTTCAATTAATCAAATTACTTAAGAACTCCCACTTAGATAGACATCCCTCAAGTCATCTAAATGATACGTGATCCAAATCAACTAAACCATGTCCTACCATCACGTGAGATGGAGTAGTCATCAATGGTGAACATCTCTATGTTGATCATATCTACTATATGATTCACGTTTGACCTTTCGGTCTCCAGTGTTCCGAGGCCATGTATGTACATGTTAGGCTCGTCAAGTTTAACTCGAGTATTCCGCATGTGCAAAACTGTCTTGCACCCGTTGTATTTGAACGTAGAGTCTATCACACCCGATCATCACGTGGTGTCTCAACACGACGAACTGTCGCAACGGTGCATACTCAGGGAGAACACTTATACCTTGAAATTTAGTGAAGGGATCATCTTATAATGCTACCGTCGTTCTAAGCAAAATAAGATGCATAAAGGATAAACATCACATGCAATCAAAATATGTGACATGATATGGCCATCATCATCTTGAGCTTTTGATCTCCATCTCCAAAGCATCGTCATGATCTCCATCGTCACCGGCTCGACACCTTGATCTCCATCATTGCGTCGTGGTCGTCTCGCCAACTATTGCTTCTACAACTATCGCTAACGCATAGTGATAAAGTAAAGCAATTACATGGTGTTTGCATTTCATACAATAAAGCGACAACCATAAGGCTCCTGCCAGTTGCCGATAACTTTTACAAAACATGATCATCTCATACAACAACGTATAACACATCATGTCTTGACCATATCACATCACAACATGCCCTGCAAAAACAAGTTAGACGTCCTCTACTTTGTTGTTGCAAGTTTTACGTGGCTGCTACGGGCTTCTAGCAAGAACCGTTCTTACCTACGCATCAAAACCACACCGGTGATTTATCAAGTTTGCTGTTTTAACCTTCAACAAGGACTGGCCGCAGTCAAATTCGATTCAACTAAAGTAGGAGAAACAGACACTCGCCAGCCACCTTTATGCAAAACTAGTTGCTTGTCTGTCGGTGGAACCGGTATCATGAACGTGGTCATGTAAGATTGGTCCGGGCCGCTTCATCCAACAATACCGCTGAATCAAAATAAGACATTGGTGGTAAGCAGTATGACTATCACCGCCCACAACTCTTTGTGTTCTACTCGTGCATATCATCTACGCATAGACCTGGCTCGGATACCACTGATGGGGAACGTAGCATGCAATTTCAAAAAAATTCCTACGCTCACGCAAGATCTATCTAGGAGATGATAGCAACAAGAGGGGGAGAGTGTGTCTACGTACCCTCATAGACCAAAAGCGGAAGCGTTTGACAACGCGGTAGATGTAGTCGAACTTCTTCTCGTTCCGACCGATCAAGCATCGAACGTACGGCACCTCCAAGTTCTGCACACGTTCAGCTCGATGACGTCCCTCGAACTCTTGATCCAGCAAAGTGTCGAGGAAGTAGATGAGTTCCGTCAGCACGACGGCGTGGTGACGGTGATGGTGAAGTGATCCGCGCAGGGCTTTGCCTAAGCACTACGAGAATATGACCGGAGGCGTAAACTGTGGAGGGGGGGCGCTGCACACGGCTAACAATTGTTGGTGTGTGTTCTAGGCGCCCCCTTCCCACGTATATATAGGTGGGAGGGGGAGGGGAGCAGCCTTGGGACGCCCCAAGTAGGAGGAATCCTACTTGGGGCCCTAGTCCAATTCGCGCCCCCCCTTCCTTATTAACCGGAGGGGAAAGGAAAGAGAGGGGGGAGGGAAAGGAAGGGGGAGGCCGAATCCTCCCCTTTCCTTCTCCCTTCTCCTCTTTCATTCTCTTCCTATTTTGGCTCATATGGGGGCGCAGCAGCCCCTGCTGGCTGTTGTGTTTTCCCTCTTGGCCCATTAGGCTCATATCTTTTGCCGGGGGTGCCCGGAACCCCTTCCGGTGACCCGATATGTACCTATTACCCTCCGGAACACTTCCGGTGTCCGAATACCATCGTCCTATATATCAATCTTTACCTCTCGACCATTTCGAGACTCCTCGTCATGTCCGTGATCTCATCCGGGACTCTGAACAACATTCGGTCACCAAATCACATAACTCATATAATACAAAATCGTCATCGAACGTTAAGCGTGCGGACCCTACGGGTTCGAGAACTATGTAGACATGACCGAGACACTTCTCTGGTCAATAACTAATAGCGGAACCTGGATGCTCATATTGGCTCCCACATATTCTACGAAGATCTTTATCGGTCGAACCGTTATTTCAACATACGTTATTCCCTTTGTCCATCGGTATGTTACTTGCCCGAGATTCAATCGTCGGTATCTTTATACCTAGTTCAATCTCGTTACCGGCAAGTCTCTTTACTCGTTCCGTAATACATCATCCTGTGACTAAGTCACTTTGCTTGCAAGGCTTCTTATGATGTGCATTACCGAGAGGGCCCAGAGATACCTCTCCGATACTCGGAGTGACAAATCCTAATCTCGATCTATGCCAACCCAACAGACACCTTCGGAGATACCAGAAGAGCATTTTTATAATCACCCAGTTACGTTGTGATGTTTGATAGCACACAAGGCATTCCTCCGTTATCCGGGAGTTGCATAATCTCATAGTCAAAGAAATATGTATTTGACATGAAGAAAGCAGTAGCAATAAAACTGAACGATCATTATGCTAAGCTAACGGATGGGTCTTGTCCATCACATCATTCTCCTAATGATGTGATCCCGTTATCAAATGACAACTCATGTCCATGGTTAGGAAACCTTAACCATCTTTGATCAACGAGCTAGTCAAGTAGAGGCTCACTAGGGACACAGTGTTTTGCCTATGTATTCACACATGTATTTAGGTTTCCGATCAATACAATTCTAGCATGAATAATAAACATTTATCATGAATAAGGAAATATAAAATAACAACTTTATTATTGCCTCTAGGGCATATTTCCTTCATCCGCGGCTGCTGCTTCTTGCCGAGCGGCGGCTTGAGCGGGGACGGCATCGTAGATGGCACGCTGCTCCACGACAAAATTTGGGTTCGTCACGACCATGGCCGCCATGGCCTTCTCGCTCGCGCGCTCGCCGTAGATCTGGCCCTCCACCAGCCGGTGCTGCTCCAGGAGGAACATGTTGTACCGCTGTTCCTCCTACGCCTGCTGGAACGCCGACAAATGCGTTGGTGCAGGCTGCACCTCCGCCATGGTGGCGTTGAACTGCGCCTGCGCCTGCTCAATGGTGAAGCCGCGTGCACAGGAGGCGCGGGAGCTGGGGCAGAGTCGTCGGAGCCCGTCTCCATCGTGGTGTCGTCCTCGTCGTCGGAGACCTCAGGCGAGCTGGCCGGCAAGCCGGCCTTGATCCGCCTGGCACGGCGGCTATGCGAGGCGGTGGCAAGGGCGGCCACCGCGTGCTTCATCTCCAGCAACAGACTGTCCCACGGTGCTTTCCCGCTGGCGGTCATAGCGGATGCAGTGCAAGGAAGGAGGTTGTGGAAGGGCTGGTGTTGTGGTGTGGTGCTAGCCGGGTACGGCCGCCTTTATATAGCGGATTCCGATGAGGCTAGGCGTCCGAGTGCGTCAATGCGTGGCGCCAGAGTGGGTTTCTTGGCCGGCAAGCCTACTTAATGGCGGCAGACAGACGAACAGCAGCATTGAACGGGCGCGGTAGATACCTGTCCCGTCCCGTCCAGTCACGCTTCTTCGGCATTGAACAGGCGCGAACACCGGAGACGCATCGCGGGCGGCGCCCTCGGTCGGCGCGCCTCTTCAGTGGCAGAGATAGTGAGAGGTCGCGTCCGCCCTGAGCTGTCTTCAATGTTGAGCAGCGCGCTCTATAGCGGCATGAATGTGGGCAGCTAGCGCCGGGCGGGAACAAGCGGGGGAGGGGGAACGGTTTTTTGGTGGGCCAGGGCGGTCAGAAAACGGTCTTACGATTGGTCCGGACTCCCGCAAACCTCCCCACGTTTGTCTCCGATTTGCGGGAGAAATCATGTCCGGACCGCTCTGCGGACTGATACAGGTCAGCGTTGGATGACTTACGTTGTCCGAACAAACCGGTCCGGACGGTTGCGCAAGGTTTACGGGTCCGCCTTGGAGATGCCCTAAGCCTCTAGATTGTCTAGTGAGCACACTCATAATGTATCTCTATTGACTAATCAATAATAATAATAATAATAATAATAATAATAAGTTGTCCGGTAGTCTTGGAAGAGGGAAACTCTTACCTCGTACAGGCCGATCCGTGCGATCGTTCCGCCTGCTCCATGTCCGTCCGATCGCGACTTGATCAGACGGTCGAGAGCATTCCCTCGTCTGCCGGCTCCATGTTTGTTTCCTGTAACCCAGCTCTTGTTTCATGACCGTTTCCTGCAACTGCAGATCCAGCGCTGGGCGTCTGCCGCCTGCGGCACGTGACGCGTGTCACATGTAAACCCATTGCACCGCACATCCTTCTCCCCTTATCTTATCTCTTCTCCAACAAGGCCTTGTACAATGCTAGGTGCTTAGGGAGATGCTTAGAAAAATAAACCGAGTTTTTCTGAAGCACCGGTGCCTATTTCTATAGGAGAGACGCCTAATTAAGCGTCTACCCTGTACAAATAAGCACCCGTGCTTAAAGAAAGCCTGGTTTATTTCTCCAAGCACCTATTCTAAGCACCTTGCATTGTACAAGGCCTAAGTCTTTCTTCCCCAACTCCTGCAGCACTGCCCGCCTCGTCCCAGCAACTCCGGTAGCAATGCCGTCCTCATCGTGGGCTTTTACCATTCGACACCAACGCTCTCCTCGGCCGTGGCTGGCCATGGCCACCACCATCTCAAGCTCCTGCAACGCCACTGCTCACTCAAGCCCGCCGGCCGCCGCCACGCGCTCGCACGTGCCCGTGCTCGCTGTTGGGGATATAACTATTGAGTATAAACCGCCCAGGAGGGGCCGGGTTATGCTCATAGTGATTTACCTGTATTGAAGCCCATGAAGACATAGAAGATGGCGACTTACGAAGGAGACTTAATAAGAAGGCCCAAAGCCCAAAGGCGAGTTAGGGCCTATAGATGTAAACCGCTATAAGTATATGACTTGTATTGTAAGATAGGAAAGAGTGGATACCGAGCCGGACACGTTTATGAGCCGGCCGGGATTCTGTGAACCGCCGGGCGTCAACCTGTGTATATAAAGGGACGACCCGACGGCGGTTTAGGGACAAGAAACAACAGATCGAGAGCTAGGTTAAGCGTATTCGCTCCCTGGTCATCGAAACCCTAGCAATACCACCTCAAACTGGATTAGGCCTTCACCTTCACCGCAAGGGGCCGAACCAGTATAAACTCCCCGTGTCCTTTGTCCTGATTAACCCCTTTAAATTAACCTCATTGCGATGGCTCCATGACTAAGTCCTCACACTAGGACATCTGCCATGACTATTCAACGACAGTTGGCGCCCACCATGGGGCAAGCGCACGGTGGTTTCGAGTTCCTGAAGGGCAACTTCGAAGGGATCAAGGGATACGCTGTGGGCCGGATGACCAAGAGTCATCGCGGCAAGCTCTACATCGACGACGAAGGCTGGGGCCCCGAGGCCGGCTCAATTGAGTACGGGTACCGGGTCCCCTTCGGTGGAATTCACGTCTTCATTGGCAAGATCGGCGAACCGGGCCCTGAGCCAGACACCTGCACCGGCATCATCGAGACGGCTCAGCGTGCAAAACCCGCCCGAGTTCAGCCCGCCATGAGTCGTGCCTTCGTGGGATTCATCAATGGTGCGGAATCTGAGAATAAATCGGTATCTGACGGTGAGACAGTTGTCTATTCTGATGGCGAGTCATCCACCGGTGAAACCGAGTCATTGTACCGACTACAAGATGGTCGGCTTGGGGGCTGTTCCAATGGCGATAGTATTCCGGACCCCTACGAGCCGCCGAACCGGGTTGCAATCTTCATGGCCGGTACGCAGCCAGTGCAGCACTCTTCAACTGCAGCGGCATTGATTTCCGGGTCAGCAGCGGCGATGGCAGCCGGGGCAGGAGGCCCTACGCGCCCGCCGGCTCAAGTCTTGTCCGGTTTACTAGACGCCTTGGCAACACTGCTGACGACGGAGGTTAACCCGGATAATCAAGATCAGCATAACGCGGAAGTCGTGAAATTGCGAGATCAGATAGCTCAAGCTAAGGAAGACCTGGCAGCTGAAGATGCCAGGATGGCTGCGGAGCGGGTTACGTTGGATGCTCAAGCGTAGCGGATTCAGTCGGAGTCTTACCGGCTCATGCTAGATCAGAACGCTTCAAACGAAGTCATGAGGAGGAGGCATCAGTCTCGCCTGCCACCGGTTTACGAGGCGAGGAACCTCTTTAATACGCCAGGAGCAGGAACTAGTAACCCGCCAGTGGCGGACCGGGTTGAAGCGCCTGGGACGGGAGCGCCGGTTCAGCCGCGCACCACGGATCCGCCTCGTCAGAACAATATCCCGCCGCAACACATGCCAACACCACCGGGTCATTACTCTAACCCTTTGGATAACATGATCACTGCGGCATCACGATTGGCGGCTATCCCAGTTGAAGGCGAGTCTCCAACGGCGGTTGAGATGCGGAGGGCTAGAGAGCTCCTTCAGACAGCATTGGTTCAGCAGCAGGCTTATTCTTACAGTCGAAGCCGGATTCATTCCACCCCTCGCCCAAGCCGGAGTTACAGTAGGCATATTGATGAACCAGCTGTGTCAAGCGGTGGGCAGAACCTTAACCTGCCTCGTGGACATAACCTGGCAGGCGGTGGTGCTAATGCTCAGAACGTGGTGGATCAAGGTAGAGCATGTCGAGAGGCCGAGCTGGCGGCGCAATATGCGGCCTGTCAACCTTCTCCGGTTCGTCCGACAACTTCGGTGGAGCCAGGTGTAACCCTTAGGAATTTGGGCATGCCATGTTTAGTGCCGGCCATACGTAATGAGCATCTGCCCAAGGATTTTAAGGGTCCTTGCAAGGTGCCTAACTATACAGCCGATTTGCCTCCTGAAGCATGGATCGAGAGTTATGAGATGGCCATGGAATTGCTAGATGTTAGCGATGCGGCATGTGCTAAATATTTCCCCCTGATGTTGGATGGAACGGCTCGCACTTGGTTGAAGGGGCTCCCTGCCAACTCCATTGGGTCATGGGCCGAGTTAAAGGCCCGGTTTATCCAGAATTTCAAAGATACATGCAAGCAGCCTATGTCAATTGTGGATCTAGATGCCTGTGTCCAAGAAGAGGGTGAGTCCACAACCCATTGGGTGCGTCGGGTTTCGACCATCTTACATTCATCGGATCGCATCAATGCCGGTTCAGCGGTCATAATGTTGGAGAAGAATTGCCGGTTTACGCCTCTTAAGCAGAAGTTGGGTCGGCTCAAGCGCCACTGCAATGACATGGGAGAGCTGATGGCGGCTCTGGTTAAGTACGCTGACTCTGATGGTACCAAGGACCCCGAGTCTGATGATGACAAGCCGGGAAAGGGAAAGAAGAGCAGCAGCACCAGAGGACAGCAGCATAATCCGGCGAATCAGAGAGGCAATGGTAAGCGCAAAGCTGATAATAGTTTGGACTTTGTGGCTAACACCAATGCACAGAATAATGGCCAGCGTCGTAAAGGTAAACCGCCCCCACGGACCGGAGGGTCAGGCTTTAATCTTGAGCAGATGCTAAGTCAGCCCTGCCCAAGGCATGGGACGCGAGAAAGACCGTCTGGCCACCTCTGGAAGGATTGCTACATCATGAAGGAGTATAAAAATTCCAATCTTTTTCAAGACAATCATGGACCGGGTGGTGGTTCAGGGTCCGGTTCTCATGGGCCGGGTTACGGCGGTGGCGGTTCTAGTTCTGGATTCCAAGGTAATCAGGGCAATCAAGGCAATCAGGGTGGCTACCGACAACAATCAGGTCAGGGGAATCAGCAGCAGCAATCTGGGTATCAGAGTAACCCAAATCAGTTGAATAGTGGGCAGTACCACGTCTTCACCACAAATTTATGCAAACAGGATCAGAAGCTTCATAAAAGGGCAGTGAACGCCGTTGAACCGGCGGTTCCCCGTTACTTGCGCTGGTCTGAGCAGCCCATCGTGTGGAGTCGGGAAGATCACCCGCCCCGGGTTGATAATCTGGGTCACCTAGCATTGGTGGTTGCACCCCAGGTTGGAGGGTATAAGTTTACCAAGGTACTCATGGACGGAGGGAGCAGCATCAATATCCTTTATTACGAAACTTTCCATCGCATGGGGTTGACAGATAAAAATCTTAAACCGTCGAATACAGTTTTCCATGGTGTGGTGCCTGGTAAGTCGGCGTACCCTGTTGGTAAGATAGCTCTGGAAGTTGCCTTTGGAGATGATCATGACTCTAGGTCAGAGACATTGACCTTTGAAGTAGTCAAGATTCACAGCCCGTATCACGCTCTGTTTGGACGGCCGGCTTATGCCAAGTTCATGGCACGGCCTTGTTATGTTTATCTGCAGCTCAAGATGCCGGGTTACAAGGGGACCATCACAGTACATGGGAGTCAAAAGATAGCCTTGGAATGTGAAGAAGGTGATGCGGCTTATGCTGAGTCGGTTTGTGCAACGGAGGAGTTAAAATTTTACAAGGACAATGTTGATCCGGCGGATATGACGTCTTTGAAAAAGCCAACTGCAGAGCATGATCCGGTTTTGAAGTTTAAATCGGTAGATGACACTAAGATGGTTGATTTTGTTCCTGGCGATTCATCCAAGCAGTTCAGCATCAGTGCTAATATGGATCCGAAATAGGAAAGCGCGCTCATCGAGTTCATCCGTGAGAACCGGGACATCTTTGCATGGAAACTTTCTGACATGCCAGGTGTACCGAGGGAACTCGCTGAGCACACTCTCAATATTAATCCCAAGTTTAAACCGGTCAAGCAGTTTCTTTGTCGTTTCAATGAAGAAAGGCGTAAGGCCATTGGTGAGGAGGAAGCCCGGCTCTTGGCGGCTGGGTTTATTGTTGAAGTTTTTCATCCTGAGTGGTTGGCTAACCCGGTGTTGGTACTTAAGAAGAACGGCACTTGGCGCATGTGTGTGGACTACACGGATTTAAACAAGGCTTGTCCGGCTGATCCTTTTGCTCTCCCTCGTATTGATCAGATTATTGATGCTACGGCGGGTTGTGAGCGTTTGAGTTTTTTGGATGCTTATTCTGGTTATCATCAGATCAAGATGGCAGTTAAGGACCAGGAGAAGACAGCTTTCATAACTCCCTTTGGAGCCTTCTGCTATGTGTCTATGCCTTTTGGGCTCAAGAGTGCCCAGGCGACTTACCAGTGATGTGTGCAGAATTGTCTTCATAATCAGATTGGACGCAATGTTCATGCTTATGTGGATGATATTGTGGTGAAATCCAGAAAGGAGACGTTGATAGACGACTTGAAGGAAACCTTTGATAATCTCCGAGTTTATAAGATGATGCTTAATCCGGCCAAGTGTGTTTTTGGTGTGCCGGCGGGCAAGCTTTTGGGCTTTCTGGTGTCTAACAGGGACATTGAAGCTAATCCGGAGAAGATCAAAGCCGTTACTTCTCTGGCTAGACCGGCGTGTATCAATGATGTTCAACATCTGGCGGGTCGTATTGCGGCGCTAAGCCGGTTCATAAGCCGCCTCGGTGAGAAGGCCATCCCTTTGTATCAGATGATGAAAAAGACAGATGACTTCGTCTGGAGTGATGCTGCTAATGAGGCATTTGAGGCGCTTAAGAAGCAGCTGGCTGAGCCGCCGGTCCTAGCCGCGCCCGTTGATAAGGAGCCGTTGTTGTTATATGTGGCTGCTAATAGCCGGGCTGTCAGTGTGGCTATTGTGGTTGAAAGGAAAGAGGCAGGCAAGGAATATCCGGTTTAACGGCCGGTTTATTATATCAGCGAAGTGCTTATTGAGTCCAAGCAGAGATACCCACATTGGCAGAAGCTTGTATATGGGGTTTTCATGGCAAGCCGGAAGCTTAAGCAATATTTTCAGGGTCACCCCATTATTGTGGTTAGCTCTGCTCCTTTAGGAGATATCATCCAAAACAGGGAAGCAACAAGCCGGGTTGCCAAATGGGCCATTGAACTTGGGCCTCATGGTTTGAAGTATATGCCTCGCACGGCCATCAAGTCTCAAGCACTGGTGGATTTCATCAATGACTGGACAGAGCTGCAGATGCCTGAGGAAAAACCAGATAACACGTATTGGACTATTCACTTTGATGGGTCCAGGCAATTGGAGGGCTCGGGGGCTGGAGTTGTGCTAGCTTCCCCTCGAGGTGATAAATTTTGTTATGTTCTCCGTTTGATGTTCCCTTGCACTAACAATGCAGCTGAATATGAGGCCTTGCTCCACGGTCTTCGGATGGCTAAGGAGATGAACTTAAGCCGGGTAAGGTGCTTTGGTGACTCAGATTTGGTGGCTCAACAAGTCTCTGGTACTTGGGATTCTAAGGATCCCCTCATGGCGGCTTATCAACGAGAGGTGGATGTTATTGCTGGTCACTTCAAGGGTTATCAAGTTGAGCATGTTGATCGGAGGAAAAATGAAGCGGCTGATGTCTTAAGCCGGTTGGGTTCTCAACGTAAACCGGTGCCACCTAATGTCTTTCTTGACGTTTTGCATAACCCGTCGGTCAAGTTGCCTACAGAGGAGGATTTGGCGATTCCTGACCCGGAAGCTCAGTTGGTGGCGGCTCTTCATGTTATTCCTGATTGGACAGTTCCATATTTGGCATATATGACCCGGGGCGAGTTACCTGAGGATGAAACCTTGGCCAGGCAAATAACCCGGCGGTCCAAGTCAATGACAATTGTCAATGGAGAGCTGCACCATTGCAGTGTTACCGGGGCGTTTCAGCGTTGTGTTTCTCCTGAAGAAGGTTGTGAGATTTTGCGTGAGATCCATGAAGGAGATTGTGGTCATCACGCCGGCTCTAAATCTCTTGTAGCCAAGGCTTTTCGTCACGGTTTTTATTGGCTGACGGCTCATGCTGATGCTGAGGACTTGGTTAAAAAATGTGACGGTTGTCAGAAGTTTTCACGTCGAGCTCATGTTCTGGCTCAGGAGTTGAGAATGATTCCAATCACTTGGCCGTTTGCAGTTTGGGGGCTTGATATGGTTGGACCTTTTAAGAGGTCCAAGGATAAGAAGACCCACCTCTTGGTGGCGGTTGATAAATTCACTAAGTGGGTAGAGGCAGAGCCAGTCAGTAAGTGTGATGCAGCAATGGTGGTTCAATTCATGAAGAAGGTGATCTTCCGTTTTGGCTTTCCACACAGCATTGTAACAGACAATGGCACTAATCTTTCCAAGGGTGCTATGAAAGAATTTTTTCAACGTGAGCATATCCGGCTTGATGTATCGTCGGTGGCTCACCCCCAATCTAATGGTCAAGCTGAGAGAGCCAATCAAGAGATCCTGAGAGGCATCAAGCCCTGGCTTATGGTTCCCTTACAGAGGACGCCGGGTTGTTGGGTAGAGGAGTTACCCTCGGTGCTATGGAGCATCAACACAATGCCCAACAGATCTACGGGTTACACGCCTTTTTTCATGGTTTATGGAGCAGAGGCGGTTCTCCCCAGTGACATCCGTCACGACTCACCCCGTGTGGCGGCTTACGTTGAAGCTGATAATGAAAAGGCACGTCAGGATGCACTTGACCTGTTAGACGAGGCGCGTGATCTCGCAGCGGCTCGTTCGGCGATTTACCAGCAAGATCTACGTCGTTATCACAGCCGCCGGGTCAAGACCAGAACCTTTCAAGAAGGCGACTTAGTGCTCCGGCTTATCCAGGATCAGACTGATATGCACAAGTTATCCCCACCTTGGGAAGGACCCTTTGTGGTCAGCAAGAATCTGAACAACGGGTCATACTACCTTATTGATGTTCAAGACCACAAGCACTCACGCACGTCGGAGGAAGAGACTCGCCGGCCGTGGAATATTGCTCATCTTCGGCCTTACTACACCTGAGCCATTGGCTCTTCTGATGTACGTATTTTTGACAATGTATATATTGTGATCAATATAATAAACCAGCACCCCTGCTAAAGCAGGGCCTTTGTCATTTTTTCTTAATGAGTCTTTGGTTACTTGGGGGCTTCCGGCTTATGAACGAAGTTATGATTACCCTTTGAACCGGCTTATAAGCCAATTGAAAAAAAAACTTGGGGGCTTGCTACCCAGGTTAAAGGTACCAAAGAGAGTCTGTTGCAAAATCACAGCTCAAACATAGGTGCCCCTTGAGCACAGCTCAAAAATATTACTTGGGGGCTCCTTGATTCTAAAGAACAAAGAGTTTGTATAACCCTTGTAATAGGCTTAAAAGCCAGGCTTGGAAGCCAGGTGTATTCACCTAAAACCCCGGGTTATCCTGCCTTTTTAAGTAAGCCACTCCGCCCAGGTATTCCTGGAATGACCTGCCGAACGTTTGACAAGTCAATCTTATACAGACCCTGAACTTATCAACGTTAAAACGACGATTGGTTATGTGAGGTCCATCTTATAAGGTTTGTATATAGGTTTAACTCAGTGGCTGTGCGGCCCGTGAAAGCACTCGATTTTCGGCCTGGCAGCCCATGAAAAGCCTCGTTTTTTCGTTTGTTTTATTCCACAGTTTTTTTAGGTTTATTTGATGAGGCTTATAATGCTTTATGATCATAATTCATCCGGTGTTTATTAGCCCGGCCTGGTTTTTGACTATAAGTCGCCAGTATGAAATAAGATAACATTCGGTGTTTATTAACCCGGCCTAGCTTTTGACTATAAGTCGCCAGTATGAGATAAGATAATATCCGGGGTTTATTAACCCGGCCTGGTTTTGTTCATAAACCAAGCAATCTATGATAATTACCAGTGCTCAAAGTTTGGGTTCTCCCCCTTACTACACCGGTTTGGTAAACCAACAGTGTGATCAAATATCACAGGTATGATATATTTCAAATTCGGTTATTCTGAAAGTCCAGCCTTGGGTATAAGCTATGTTAGTTTCCATGGTTTTATATTGGGCGTTATGACCCGTCCAGCGGTAAACCGCCAGGACACTTTTAATCCATTGCATGCAGGAGCAGATTCCACATTGTTAATATTATAAGCATAAGTGGCATATCTTAACATGGTGGATTAGCAGTGTCATGCAAAGTAAATATGCACGATGGCATAGCAGAACAATAGTTTAAGCTAGCCTATTACAAGGCGTTTGGTGCCCAAAAGAATAATTGTTTTAACAAGTCTTAAAGAAAGCAGCTGCTAAACTGGCCCCCGGTTTACGAGTCCTGGCCTAGCTGACTTGAAGGTTGCGGATCGTCCAGCGCCGGTTCATCTTCCTCCTCTCTACCCAGTGGCTGGAAGTCAATGGTGGTCCAATCGATCCCAGTTAATGCCTTGAATACAGCTTCATCACTTATAAGTGTGGAGGGGTCAACATCAGGGGCATAGGTATGCTTACGGATTGGAGGAATAAGATTTGGAGCATCATAAGTTGGCGCGTTAACTCTCTTGTTGTTGGCATCATAAATCGACTGATAATGTGAAAGATCATTTTCTTCAGCCAATGGGCGCATTTCCCTCGTCAAGGCTCTGAGGTCATCGTTATTAAAGTCTGACCCGTCCTCCTTTATGCTCGGGTAGCCGTTTCCCACATCGGCCGGATCAAGATCAGATATCCAAGCTTTGGCCCGAGTCAGTGCAGTAAGAGCACCCACCCTGGCAGCTGACTTATTTAGCTCTTCAAACCGTGCAGGCATCATCGCCAGCCTTTCCAACGTCTCGTTGATCAAGGTTGGGGGCGGTTTATTATGGGAAGCTGTGCAGATAACCCGTTGTACGCCGGTATATAATTGCTCTATAAGTGTATAGGCAGCTTTCAGTTTTTGCCGCATATCTGAGCCAAGATGAGCAATGCGAGTTCCTGCATCATCAAAAACATTGGTAAACCGGCAGTCTCTTACATAATACATGTTCAAAGCTCATGAAGAAGTTATTTACCAAATAAGGCAGCGGTCATGGCATTTATTTGCTGTTTCAAGCCAGTCAGCTCCTCAACTACCGGATTAAGGGCAGCCTCAGCATCCTCAGCCCTCTTCAGCAGAGTTGACTTTTCTGTATCCCAACCTGCCCGCTCGTTCTTGAAGCTCTCCTTCAGTTTTTCCATTGCTGTTAAGGCACTGGTCAGTTCTTCCTTGGCTTTGGAGGTCTCGGCTTGTTGCGACTTGATATTTTCTTGAAGGTCGGCGATTTGAGATTCCTTCTTATTAAGATCAGCCTGCAAGAGACATGCAATTAATTAGATAGCAGTGCATATTCAAAGTCCCAAGCAAATAACAAGTAATACACTTGGCACTTGGGGGCTAATGTCTATTGCTTCTTATCAAAAAAAAATTTACAAGTCCCAAGCACATAACAACTATCAGCTTGATGGTCAACCGGATTATAAAGGTCCTAAGTAAGAATTTTGAGCCTTACAGCAGAATTAGTCTCAACTTAACATATTTGTTAAGTCGACCCTTGGGGGCTACGCAGGCGAAATTGAAGACTTATTATTCTAAAGTCCCGGTTCATATTGACATTATAAATCGGTCCTTGCGGGCTAGTGGAGTTGATCTATATGGTTCTTGAAAGTTTGCAGAACATTCTATTCTTTTATGTCCAGTAAACTTGGCAGCTAAGGGAAGAATATTTATGCAGAGTTAACAGCATTTACCTCATATCGCTCCTTCATCATGTTCAGTAAACCGGCTTCATAATCACGGCTTGTGTACAAACGGTTTAAAAACCCAGAATGAATATCTTGGGCGCTGAGGTGGGCATAGCCTTCCAAGTCCACCTTCCACTTGCCCTTGTCAACAGCAGAAAATTCTTCTTTGGCACTATGTTTTGACAGAGCAGTGGGGTTGCCTGAGGCTGTATAACTGACACCGGTAACTACAACATCGTCAGCTTTATCATCAGCAGCCTTAGTTGGGCTTGGCGGTTTATCAGCATGACCCATCGGATCAATTTCCATCTGTTCAACAAAGGTTTCATGATCTTGCGGTGGCGGATCATCAAGAATAGCTTCAGTATTTGGTTCAAACTGTTCCGGGTTCTTTTCCGGATCAGTTGGCGCGCTGTCATCAGCCGGTTTGTTCAATTTGGCCTTTTTACTGGGTCTGGCCTTGGCTCTGACAGAGACGCAAATAACAGGTTAGTATAATGATCAAGCATAAGGTATAAACGGTTGGTTAAAAATGCTCACCCAGGAACAATTTTGAGGGTTGGAATTTGTGTCCCTGTGGACTCGCCAGAGGATGAATGGGAAGTTCCCTGATAGTTTAAATCAGACGGATTAAGAGGTTGTCGGGAATAACCAGCCTTGGGATAAGATGTGTCAGAAATAGAAGAGACCTCTGGGCGGTGTTTACGAACTAGCGAGTTTGGTAAACCGGAAGAAGTGACCACATGGCCGCTATGCCGGGTTGTGCGGCGAGCTTCGTGTTGCTGCTTCTTCAAAAGAAAGTTTGGATCCAAGTAAGCTAGGGGGTGAGAAAATCTTATTTTCCAGCTTGCTTGTCGGGTTTTCTGTGTGGGCAGAGGTTCTGAACCGGATGAGAGAATAGTTACCTCTACGTCGTTTGCGCAGCTAGCTTCTGCGTCGTCCTGATAAAAATCATCGTCAATGAGATGTATGAAAAAAGAGCCAAGTGAATCAAGTTCTACCTCTGACTTCGGATTATCATCGTCAATGTTTAACTCGGTAGGCTCGGTGTTTTTCTTAGCGAGCTTCTTGTTGACCATTGTATTGACACGAGGTGTTTTGGCCGGTTTATCCTGCGGTTTCTTCTTCCAGAACGGATCATCACCCTGTTTAAAGATTGAAAAGATCATAAGGGAGTATTAAGAATATGGATTAAAGCAGGAGTAGGGTAATTCTTACAGCTGGCGGTTTATTTGAAGCGCAGAAAGGACTAAGTCCTATTTTGCTACAGTCGGTCACCGGTTCATCCAACATCTTCTTAACAGATTGAGTAATTTCAGCATCAGTCAGCTGAATATCAGTGTGGCGTTGAGGGTCTTTCACATCCCCTGTGTACTCACACATTAAACCGGAGCGACGGCTTAAAGGCAAAATGCTCCAAGATACCCAGCAACGGACAAAATCAATGCCTGTCAAACCGTTTGCCACAAAGGCTCTGAGCTTTGAAAGCTGTGGTGCATATTTGGACCGTTCCTTTGCATTGAGTCTTTGGGGGAATGGATGTGCATCGGTAAGCCGGTGAGCATGGTATCCCGGCAGAGGATTCTCGCCAGCTGGAGATGTATCTTGGCAATAGAACCAAGTTTGATTCCAATCTTTGGGATGGCTATGATGCTTAGCGTGAGGGAAGCTGACGTCTTTTCTCTTCTGAATTGAAACCCCGCCAAGTTCAGTATTGGGCCCATCCGTAAATTCAGTACGGCGGTTTAAATAGAAGAAATCTCTGAACAGGTCGACTGTGGGCTCTTCTTGCAGGTAGGCTTCACAAAACACTTGAAAATTGCAAATATTGGACACGGAGTTAGGCCCAATATCTTGAGGGTGAAGTTGGAAGAAGTGAAGCACGTCACGGAAATTTTTTGATCCGGGAGGGCTGAACCCTCGACTCAGATGATCAACAAAAACGATCACTTCCCCATCCTTGGGCTCAGGAGGATTTTCTGGACCGGGGGCTCTACAGTGGATGTCTTCCTTTTTCGCTAAAGCGCCGGTTGCAACACACCCGTTCAGTTCTTCTTCTGTAACCCGGGATTGAACCCAGTTACAGGAATAAAAGGATTTGGCCATTTATACGATAACCTGGAAAAGATTTGTGCCGGTTTAAGGTTCATGGTTAACAGGCAGAAAGTGTTGAAGCATGCATAAATGTTAAACCGGACAGTGACGTTATCAAATTACAAAGACGAGCACTTGGCGGTTTAAGAGGGGACTAATGGTACCTGGCAGGTTATTATTTTCTGAAGTTAAACCGCCTACACGGATATTGAAAGTATAGATCTGAAGCTGGAAAATGGCTAAGTGATGAAAAACAGGTTTCATAGATTGGTATTACAATTTTGGATCTACCGCGTGTCAGAAAATGAAAATATATTCAGACCTAAAATACTGGTACTTGAGCAGTTTATGAAGGTCCAGATCGGATTTTTCTACCTAAAAAGGATGCTCTCATGAGGAAAAAGGGACTAGGATTATTGCCGCACAGGATAAATATCAAGCTTGAATCAGACCTCATGCTACAACGAAGAACAGGTGAAGAACAGTGCCGAACCTCCATGAATTCGTTCGAACCCTAATGAGATCTACGGAGGGGGAAGGAGGAAGAACTTACCAAGGCTGTTGAACGGCGGAGGCGCGTGAGCAAAATCTGGACAAAGTCAGGTTGATGCAGCGGCCAATGGTGATGCAGAGGAGAGGGTCGATGGCGGCGGCTGGACTAGAGAGCAGCGCGTCGCGAGGAAGATGATGAAGACGAAGAGGCCGAGGGGGGAAAGTGAAAAGGACCCCTGGCCCTATTTATAAGGTGAATGGATAAGTGGCATGCGCGGGAATCGAGGAGCTCCAAATTGGATATGTGACAGGGCTGACGCCTCGATTTTCGGAGGTTCATTAAAAAGGAGATGCATATATGATTTCTGGATGTTTATAAAATTAATGACATGTGACGTCATGGCGGGTTATCATGATCTCGGAAGATGACGTCACGGCGAGTTACAAATTTTTGCGAAGGTAATGAAGAAGGAATTTTCCTGAGTGTTGAAGATTGACATGAACAAGTTCAAATCAACCTGGGGCCTAATGTTGGGGATATAACTATTGAGTATAAACCGCCCAGGAGGGGCCGGATTATGCTCATAGTGATTTACCTGTATTGAAGCCCATGAAGACATAGAAGATGGCGACTTACGAAGGAGACTTAATAAGAAGGCCCAAACCCCAAAGACGAGTTAGGGCCCATAGATGTAAACCGGCATAAGTATATGACTTGTATTGTAAGATAGGAAAGAGTGGATACCGAGCCGGACACGTTTATGAGCCGGCCGGGATTCTGTGAACCGCCGGGCGTCAACTTGTGTATATAAAGGGACGACCCGGCGGCGGTTTAGGGACAAGAAACAACAGATCGAGAGCCAGGTTAAGCGTATTCGCTCCCTGGTTATCGAAACCCTAGCAATACCACCTCAAACTGGATTAGGCCTTCACCTTCACCGCAAGGGGCCGAACCAGTATAAACTCTCCGTGTCCTTTGTCCTGATTAACCCCTTTAAATTAACCTCATTGCGATGGCTCCACGACTAAGTCCTCACACTAGGACATCTGCCGTGACTATTCAACGACACTCGCCATCGGCCCGCGCCAGCAGTCGTCGTTCGCCGGTGAGGTAGAGTGAGGCATGGCTCACGATGTGCTTCTGCAACAACGACGACGACAAAGCATGTTCGTGGGCGACCTTGGAGGTAGTATGCAAGCAGCAACTAGTGGCTACAGCGCAAGCGCCATGGAGGTAGCATGCGAGCTCGTCGGCCGATGCGGCCGATGATGGGGATTGGCGGTGATCGGAAGTGGATGGCCTTGTGGTTGACGGCGACGACGCGAACAGCGGCGGTGTTGTCGGCAACGTCGTCATTCATTTTCATTGATTTTTTTCTGCAACATCATCCATGTTTCAGAAGTTTCTTCCGCAACAACACCCATGTTGCAGAAAAGTAAAGGCGAATTTTTTTTCAGCCGATCATTTATATTGCAAAAGCTCCTTCTGCAACAACACCCATGTTGCAGAAAAGTAAAGACGATTTTTTTTTTTGCAAAACCATCTATGTTGCAAAAATTCGTTCCGCAACAACACCCATATTGCAGAAGTTTGTATGTAACATGCTCTTTTGTCGCAAAAGTTTTTATATAACATGATCTTTTCTTTTTGAAAAAATTCTGCAACATGCTCTTTATTGCAAAAGTTTTTCTGCAACATAAACTCTACTGCAAAGGTTTCTACAACCTCATCTATGTTGCAAAGTTATTCCGCAACAAAGCGCTTGTTTCTGCAACTCGACCGTTGTTTCAGGAATTAATGGGTCGGGGGAGGCGACCGAGCCGCGTGCCAGAAGTAGATCGGATGGCTGCGCGCGCGTACATCGAAGGGCCGTCGAGGTGGCGGATGTTTCATACGGATCAGCCGGTGGACGCGTACCAGTCCCCCTTGGAAAACCAGCCGCAGCAAGAAGTGCTGAAAAACCGGGGTTAAACCGGCCAGCGCCCCAACGAGACGTCTAAACCGGTCCGTGGTAATCTCCACAGCACCACCTCCAGCAGAAAAGCGCACGCAGCGGCGCCTCTCCCCTCCGCCGCGCCGCGCGACCGCCGAGATGAGCCTCTCCCACCGCCGCCCCCACCTGCCGCCCGCCGCGCCGCCGGAGGTGGACCCCTACTACCACCTGTACGCGCCGCAGCCGCTCCAGCACCCGGACCGGCGGCAGGGCGTCGTCACGCTCTTCGTCGCCGGCCTCCCCGACGACGTCAAGCCCCGCGAGATCCACAACCTCTTCTCCCGCCGCCCCGGCTTCGACCACTGCCTCCTCGAGTACACCGGCCGCGGCAACCAGGTCCCCACCCCCCTCCCCTAAGCCGTGCTCTGCCCGTCACTCAGACTAAACCCTCGCGTCGCGTAGGCATTTGGGGGAAGAGCCCTTCGATTCGGCTGCTTCGTCTTTGCCATCTAGACTTGACTCTGTGTGATTAGTGCAGACTAATCCAATTTTCTCTAGCAGGCGCTGTAGCGGCAAGATAGATAGAATTTCCACCTCCCCTGTTTGGGTGTAGGGTGCTACATTACCTAGATTTGAGCATACCCCTGTTTTTTCTGATGTCGTATCTTAATTCTTGTGCTGCAGGCTGTTGCCTTTGTGTCATTCTTCACTCATCACGCGGCCCTGGCAGCAATGGCTTCGCTAAATGTGAGTTATACTAAGTTCCTTCTGTGTTTTTCCTGTTTGTCCTGTGTAGAATTTCTCTGTGCTAATGTGGATATGAATTTAGGCAAAGTGTTATACTTAATTCCCTGCTAAGGGTCATGCCGTTGCCGGCATCCTCAGTTCAATCATTGTATTAAAATTCAGCAGCAGGTGTTAATCATTGTTTATAAGGCTGTAAGGAAACCTAAGGCGAGCACCAACCGCCCTGACACCTAAGGCGGACACCTAAAGCGGGCATAATTGTAAGGCGCTGCCAGGGCGCCTTGCCGCCTAAGCGTCCAAGCCTTATAAACAATGGTCTTAAAGAACTGAATTTCCAGGGTAGTAGCTTTAGTCACTATTAAAATCCATATGCTGAGTAACAAATTGACAGTGTCTGTTGTGTAAAACGTGCTTGATTTGCATCAATAGGTTGATATTGAATGATGAAATCATGTGCCACTTCACAGTAGTACATCATGCCAATGAGAATTGTGAAGAGGGAACTTGACTTGCTCTAGTTACATGGAATCAAAACAAAAAAGACTGGATTTCCGTAAATATGATCTAGAAAAACTTTTATGCTTTTACTTGTCAAACCTTGACCATATGAGTAGGCCAAAAGCTCTACACATGCCTCTGATGTATAAAGTACATTTTCGATGTATGCGGTAGTAGAAAGAAATTACCTATTCCTGCCTCAGAAATCTTACGTTCTGGCCTCATAGCTGTATCAATAGTGTTGATCACTTGATTGTCATTAGCACCGGTCTGACATTCTGTTCCATTTTAGGGATCTGTTTTTGATCCCGATAACGGTGATTGCTTGCACATTGAGCTAGCTAAGTCAAATTCACGCAAACGCCATGGAGGTACTTTTTGTGCACTATTGCTAATTTTCTTAATCATATCACTTTCCCCAATTAAAATGCTATTGAAAACTTGCACACCATTCAATGGATTACAATTTTTCATGTTAGGTGGTGGTGAGGTCTACAGAGTAATAGACAAGCGAGTTCGAACAGAGGAAAATTCTGACAATGATAACAACCGTGATGAAGGTGATGATGATGTATCCGGCAATGATGAGGGTAATGGTCATACTTATTGATAATATCTCACATCTGTAAGGGAGTTGGTCCTAACTCCACATAGCTAGGAAGCCACTGTAGTGCCATCTAAAAGATCGCATTCAGACTGAACTTGTTATAAGAGAAATTAGGAAGGGCTAGAAATTTGCTGTTCAACATGGCTTCCATTCACTTCCTTCTCCTCTTATTTATGTGGTATGTTCCATACCTTGAGGAGCACAAATTGGGTGTTACCTCTTCATTTTATTTTCTCTAGAATTATTTGAGTTGATTTCATGAAATAACTAGCAAGAGTATTGGCATGTTAGCAGCAGTAAGAGTTTGCACTTGGTATGCCCCCATTAGGAAACAATTTTGCGGTCGGGTGACTTTGCACACACATGTAAATAAAAGTAATGCCGGTTGCAGTATGGGTTCTCAACGCACTATCACCACAACATAGTGTATCTCACTTGCACATTCTTGTTGTTGTTGTAACCAAACATTCAGGACAGGGTGGATCTGATGGACCATCGGATGAAGAAAATGATAATTCCAGCGACAAGAACGAGTTACCTACGGACCAAAGGTTGACATGCAGTTCGCATTACTCATAGTTTGAGTTAGTTATATTTCTTAATTTGGCATTCAACTTAATTAAACACTAGTGCTAGTGAGCCACTTCTCTTATGTCTGCCGATTGTGCATGGATTTGTTGATGATATTTGATTGATGTTTCCTTTGATGGACAGTGGTGAACCAGGGATCAAGCAGCAGAAGGGGCGTTCTTCTTCAAATGTGAGTTTTGTGTCATAGCTTCACTTCATCACACTTTGATCTGATATCGTCTTTGTAAAACTAATATACACTGCGGCAGTGTTGTGAAACAAAGCAACCGGTTCTGCATGTTTTTGTAGCATGCTTTGTCACATTCTGTATTGTGGCATGATGTTAGTTGTGTTCATGCTCGTATTTCTGTTTAACGACTATTAGAAGAGGCTGACCAAATTACGCTTGCAATGTAGATTTTGCATGCCTTGAAGAATCATGTAGTAGCTCGATTTATCTACCAATCTGAAAAGGGGTGTATCTGTACCAACTGGGTTACTTTGAACATGTTCTCTTATAAATGTTTTAAATACGAATATGGCCTGTAAGTGGGACAGTGCACATGCTTTTATCATGTTTCTTCATGTCTTCTTTAACTGCACATGTTGTGACACGTTCTCTCTCTCTATATATATATGTTTTTGGAGAATTTCGAAGTGCACAGGTGCAATATTTTAATGATGGATGCATATAAATTTATAACCCTAAAAGTATATTTGATTTTCCCATGCAGTGTCCCTTTTTTTTTCAATTTCTTATAACGCGACATTGATTGTACAGGATCAGCCAGACAAAATTCCACCTTGCTCTACTTTATTTCTTTCAAATTTGGGACAAACATGTACAGAGAAGGAGCTAGAGGAACTTTTGTCTAAGTATGTCGACTAAACTCTACTAATATATTCAATAAAGTGAAGTTGCAGAAGAAATAAAATGATGATTATTGCTTATTGTTGGCAGGCAACCTGGATTTCATGTGCTTAAAATGCGTCGCCGCGGTGGACTGCCTGCAGCGTTTGCTGATTTTACGGTATGTCTACCTTTGTTGTTTACGTTTTAGTTAAGTTATTTTACCTGTTCTTCAGAGATGCTATGGATGGTTGATCTGTCTTCACTGTATAAATTACCAATAGGCACATCACAGGTTGTCTTTGAGTTGCACATGGGTCCTTATTGTCTTTTAACTTACTAACAAGTTTAGGTTTCCATACCTTTGCATTTTTTAGTGATATAGAATTGGCATAATCAGACAGATGCCATAATTTCTTGTACTTATAATTATTAAAAGTACAATCAGACGCAAGTTCAATGTAGGAACAATGTTTGATATGACAAATCAGTATATTTTGGTGTATATTAGCGCTTCATGTTTAGAAGGGGTTTGTTTACGTGCATTCTGAAAATACATCTAGAATACAAGAGGGGGTAATATCGCTTCTTCATCCCTGTTTCCATAGCTTTACTTTTCTGAGACATGGCCTCATTGTGCAGGATATCGAGTCATCCACAGCTGCTATGGAGAACCTCAAAGGCACCATCCTGTCTTCTTCTGATAGTGATGGCTTGCAAATTGAGTATCCTTTATCTTTTGCTGTTCAAGGCACTGCTGGTTCTACTTTAAATGCAATTTTTCTTATCATTCTCGTGCATGTCGGTTTGTTGACTGGTGTTCATAATGTTTTTATATTATTTTTTTACATGAACCCAGCAATTGGTTTTCCCTGGAACTGTTCCTCGGCCTTGTTTCCTTAACTCCAGCTGCAGGTACGCCAGGTCAAAGATGAGGAAGAGCTAAGCGAGGAGTACGCCGTCTTCGACTGGAGTGACTCCCAAGCTATCATTGAGCGTCACCTGCACATGTAATTGCCTCTATGCTGTAGCATCTGGAGTTTTAGTTTGTATTCTTTATCGAACTACATGAGAACCAGGAGCTGTGCATATGTCCTGTGCCAGAGGATTTGGAGTATTTATTTACCCATCGCTTAGGAAACTTTCTGTTTTCGGATTTCAGCAGGAATAGCATCTCAGATGATGGGATGGCAGATCTTGTGCCACTCCACCAGGTCATATGAAACTGGCATGCATCCTGGCTCCCGGGACTCTTTCATAGAGTTGCAACAATTTCTCCCACTCCTCAAAAGCCCAAAGGAATGGAGTTGATGCTCCCACGTCCATAGCATGAGTAGTTGAAGCAAGTGAATGATTTGAAATTCGAGTTTTGGGCTTTTGGACATGCCATTGCGCAATCTTTCTTGATGGAAGACAGCTACCGTCCTATTGCAATCCTGACTGTTTCGGCGAAAATGTTTTTAGATGGTTGGTCACATCACTCACTCTACGTTGAACGAAAAGATAAGCTGAAAGGTGCATGATACGAACAGTGGAAACAGATGAACTTCAAACTATATCCCATATGAATATGTCTCAGGAACAAACCTAAAGCGTACTAAAACTACTAATACTTGCCCTAACGGCGAGTTAAAGACAACTAGTGAGTGCTCTCTGCTGCAAGTCATGTATCCCCTAACCATCTGAAAAATCTATTCTCTAGGCTCCTGCCGCGGGTCTCACAGCTCTACCTGTGGCTGCACATTGCTCCCCTGAATGCTGCTGCTCATCGCTCCCCTGACCAACGCCAACTTGTTGGCTCCCGCAGCGCATGACTGCTACAGCTGGTAAGTATATGTACTGTTGCTAGTGGCCAAATTGCTGGTTCCATCGGCCTTGTTGGTTCCGGCCGTGTATGAATGCTGCTGCTGGTAAGTATCGTTGCTGCTGGCCAACTTGTTAGTTCCGGCTGCGTGTGCATGCTGCTGCTGGTAAGTATATGTGCTGCTGCTGGGGGCCAACTTGTTGGTTCCGGCAGCGTGTGAATACTGCTGGTAAGTAGATGAACTGTTGCTTGTGGTCAACTTGCTGGTTCCGGCGGCATATGGATTCTGTTGCTGGTAAGTATATGTACTGTTGCTGGTGCCCAAAAGGCTACCGGGATGACCGCCAGCATACCCACCATTGTTCAGTTGACCCACTGGTTGATGTGCAGCGCCGCCATAACCGTAATTGAAAACCCCAAGAGACGCTGCCGCAGCATCTAGGTAGCTGGTGGCCGGCTGATACGGCGTCGTGCTGTAGTTGTTGTATCCTAGTCCTAGAAGTAGAGGCGCCATCGTCTCATATTCCAGCAGCGACAGCAGCATGGCCTCATCAAAGCCGTAGCATGAAACACCAGGATGAGACGCTACCATCTCCGAATCTGAGAGCTGCGGCGGCAGTTCCTGCGACGGCGACACGGTGCCCGGACCGTAGTCACAGTCTTGTGCTGGTATCAATGTCTCTGGGCATGGCGGTTGCGGTGGCGGTGGCGGTTCATCATGCTTCTGCTGCATCAGTTGTGGTCTCTTGTTGGGGCGGCTGGCTTGCTCCAACTCAAACATGTCCGTCTCATCTCCTTTCTCTGGCACCTCCTGGGCTCCCTGAACCTGGAGGACCTGATCATCAGTTCCCTTCTGTGCCTTGCCCTTCCTCTTCCTGCCGCCCGCCTTACTTTCTCCCTTGCCCTTGATCGTGTCGTCGCCGCCACGCTGGCTCTTTTGCCTCTGTATCGTGCACAGCACCCACTCGCCAAGCTGCATGCGATAACAGATTATAGTACAAGTACAGATTAGTATTTTCGTCGGTCTGCGATGAATAGATCGCCGAGAAGGAAACAGATTAAGGCGTAGGACGAAGGGCAATCGAGATGACCACCTTGTCGGCGTTCTTGTCGTTGGCCTCCTCCTCGGACGTGAGGTTCTCGTACTCATACATGGTCCAGGCGGTCTTGGCCGCCTCGTCGGGCCCGGTGTAGAACACGAGCGTCCTCCTGCGCCCGACCAGCGGATCAGCATCCGAGGGCCCAGTGCGGATCAGCCGCTGAGGGCCGGTGGCCTTCCAGTACCCCCTGCCCGGCGTGGTCCGGTCCGGCCGGTTGCCCGTCGCGTACTTGCGGGTCCGCTTGGTGAAGAAGTACCACCGCTCCTCCCCGCAGCCCATGAACACCTCTGCAACACCCATGCATCAAATCCAGATCAGATCATATCGATCTCTCCGCTGTTTTGGTCAACTCGCACGCATTCGAGATCGACCTAGCTAGCGCAAGGAACAAGGAAGACTCGTCGTCGTGTTCGTACCTGTGATCTGCTCCGGGCGGTAGTCGGTGATGGGCACGTCCTTGAAGATGGGCAGGTGCGGCGGGTGGCCGTCCATCTTCCGGCGGAGGTAGTGGACGATGAGCTCCATGTCCGTCGGCGCGAAGTGGTAGCCGGGAGGCAGGTTCAGCACTAACCGTTGCTTCCCTTCTTCCATGGTTTGCACGCACGGCCGCCCGCCTGCAGGCCCACCCCCTCTCGATCGACGGGGTGCGGCGGTTAGGGCAAGATCCCGAGTCGTCCGCGTAGTTGACGATGCCCTACGTAGTCCGATTATTTATTTATATAATAGTACCGCCCGCGCACGCGTCGTGGTGGCCCTTCTCTCCAAGAAAACTGGAGCGTCTGCTGGGCCAGCCCATTGAACGCGCATCGCAGCGCTAAAAATCACCACAAAAATTGTTTTCACAGAAATCGAGCTCGCGCCGTCGCACTCATGTACTTCCTCCGTCCCAAAATAGTCTTAACTCTGTACAACTTTATGTTAAAGTTAGTACAAAATTGAGACACTTATTTTGGGACGGAGGGAGTATGAGTCAAGCTACCACTCGACCTACAACATGCTTGCCAGTATGAACGTCACGGAACTTTTAAGAACAACAGTGGACACGCTATTTATTGTACAAAACGTGAATTTTCTTTAAAAAAAATGTGAACCAAAAATTTGGTAGTCCACAGATTTCAAAACAAAGTTCACGAACATGCAAAAAATTCATGTATTGAAAAAGTTCGAATATTTTGAAAAAGTCACAAATTCAAAAACAATTCATGAATTTGAAAAAAAAATTGAAGAAAAATCCTGAGTTTGAAAACAAGTTCATCAATTGTGAAAAAAGTTCATCAATTCTGAAAAAGTTCACAAATTTTAAAAAGGTTCATTGAACTTGAAAAAAAGTTCATCAAATTTGAAAAAAGTTCATCGATTCTGGAAAAAGTTCATAAATTTGAAAAAAGTTCATCGATTTGAAACAATGGTTCATTGATTTTTTAAAAAAAAATCAACGATTATGAAAAATGTTTATCGACTTTGAAAAAAATCATCAATTCTAAAAAAGTCACAAATTTGGAAAAAAGTTCATTGATTTTAGAAAAAGTTCACGAAATTTCAGAAAAGTTCATCGATTTTGAAAAAACTTCATCAATTTTGAAACAACATCCAAGTTGAAAAAGTTCATCGAATATCAAAAAAAAGATCATAGATATTCAAAAAACGTTCATCGATTTGAAGAAAAGGTTTAGGTATTTGCAAACACTTCATCGCACCAGGAAGAAGTAAAAAGAGAAAAGAAAAAATGAAAAAGAAAAAGAAAACAAGGAAAGATGAAAGAATAAAAGATGGAAAAGGTTGCAACTATCACTATCCTGCTGGGTGGTGGGGTGGTTGCGGCAGTGTACCAAGATGAGGGAGGTTGCATATTCAATTCAAATTCAACGCACAGTTTTTGTCGAATTAAAACTCAGAAAAATACATGGGCCGGCCCAGCGTGGGGCGCTTCAGGCGCAAGTTTGCAAATTACACTCTAATGGGCGCCTGAATCGCCAAATAGGATTTGTCCTAGCTGAGAGTACTCGTTGCGGGGCTTCGCAAGGGTCACTTTTGGTGGGCCGGGAGCCTGCCAAAGCTCATCACGGCGTGCTCTCAACCACTGTCATGTGTCGTGTGCTAGGCTCTCATTCAGGATTTTTTTATGCGTTCTCGGGTTTTAAACGATTATTTTTGGTTTTTGGCTTCTCGGTTTTCACTGGTTTTCCCTAGGTTTTCGTACAAGAAAAAAATTTGCACAAAAAAAACATATTTTTTTCTTTCGCGAGAGGCATGGATTTATTTTTGTGGAGGCACAGATTTGCTCCTGTGAGAGGCGCGACTGTGCCTCTAGAAAAAGGAGAAATATTCTCTTTCCGCGAAAGGCTCAAATTTACTTCTCGTAGAAGCACAGATTTAATTCCATGAGAGGAATAACTGTGCTTCTTAGGAAAGGGGAAAACCGAGTTTTATTTTCTTTTTTCTTTCGTCAGAGGCACATATTTACTTCTTTTGAGGCACAAATTTTCTTTTGCAAGAGGCACAGTTATGCCTCTCGTAAAATGAAAAAAAAAGTGTTTCTTTTTCTGCCGCGAGAGGCACATATTTGCTTCTCGTGGAGGCAAATATTTGCTTTCACGAGAGGCACCGGAAAACCAAAAAAGTGAAAAAAAAACCATACTTTTGGTATGCTTTTTTTTTTGTGAAACAAAATTTTGTCGAAACCTATCAACATGGGATCGACGCGAGGAATCCAAGAGTGAAAACGGTTTAAGATTTAGTCGCATGGTTTAAGAGATAAAATGTTCTGAATAAACGAATTCGAAAAGAAAAACTCCCAGGTTGCGACAAGTGGTCGTAACCTGGGGAGATGAGAGTGACCTTTGCAAAAAATAATCCTTAATTAGTGATTTCGCCAAGATGTTGTTATTAGCAAACCGACATCATTATCAACAGTCATTGGCAAATAGATTTGACACGTGTGAGTTTTTGATATGTGATGAGTCGCAACAGTGGACATACATGAACGCCATTCAATTTCGAGAAATAATTGCAGCAGCTTGCTGGTACTTGTGGTGGTAGAGAAGACAGATAGTTCGAGGGGAAGATGTTCAAAAGGCAGAACAGGCCCGGCTATAGTGGCGCTAACCTTGAACTACGCCCGAGCAGCAGGGAAATCTTCTACTGTTCCAAGATTGAATAAATGGCCAGTTGCCTTGGCAGGACAACAGGTAGTGAACGTTGACGCATCTTTTTCTGCTGGTGAGTTTACTGGTTCATATGGCATGATCATACGTGATAGTCGAGGGATTTATCTCCGTGGGTACGAGAAAGCTTGAACATGTTGCGGATGTGGTAACCGCGGAGGCAGCAACACCACCGGCGGAGCTATGTGCATCTCTGCAGGGGCCGTGCCCCCCCCCCCCCCCCAAGTCTAGGGTAAAAATATGCCTTGCTGCTGGTTGTTCTAATATCATGTTGAGAATGGATAATATCATTGTGATAAAAGCTCTGATGGCAGCTTCTGTTCTTAAAGATTGCAGAAATACGTTGAAAGAGTTGGGGAAGGTGATTATTGAGCATTGTAATAGGGAGTCGAATGTAGTTGCTCATGAGCTAGCTAGATGGGGTCGTGTTAATCCCCCTGATTTTCTAGTAAAAAATTTAGCAGATGATGTAAGTGTTATTTGATTTTAGTAAAGCTAGCTAGAAGGTCTTCCCGTAACAAAAATAGATTTGACACGTGTGATGATTAACGAGCCGTCATTAGCAACAGTCATTAGCAAATAGACGAGATCAATAGACCCAAAAAATTCTATGGGACTGGGCCTAACGCTCGCCGTCCTAGGGCCCGATTCATTTACTCCAATGAGGAACAACAACAAAAAAACTTGAAATTGGCCACAGTTTTCAGCCAACACCTATTCGGCACCTTAAGCAGATAAGCGCTGCTTAAACGTGTTTTTCGTGCGGGGTGCACCCGTGGGAGCTCCTAAGGGCAAATACAACGCAGACACTAAGGCAGGGCGCTAGGAATTAAATCCTGGTAGGTGTCGTAGTTTCCAAGCTATTCCCTGTGTTTTTTTGGCATCGATGCCAACCTAGGAGTCCAACGCTTAGAAATCACATACAAAATCCATCTCCTAGCACCTGCTCCTAGCGTCGATGCTTGCGGGAAAAAAAAAATCAGGATCTTAAGCGCCTGTGTAAGCACCGTTGCATTGAAGATGCCCTAACCGGCGCTCTCAGCGCCGGTTTAGGTTACTGGCACTCGGAGGTAACATTACTGGGCCGCGGCCCAACAAAACTCTGATATATCACACGAGACTCGAATGAGACATGAAGTTCACTTGCTCACTTATAGCTTGTTGGCTGGTTGACCAGTTGACCGTTGACTTTTCGACAAAGTTCATAAATGTAAAGAAAGGTTCTAAATTTGTAAAGAGTTTGCATTTTTCTGAAAATAGTAGCAAAATTTGAAAAAGTTCATAAAAAAGTTCATGAATTTGAAAAGTTCAGGTAAATTGAAAAGGTTCACAATTTTTTTAAAAACTTCATAGAATTTGAAAAAAGTTTGTAAAAATTGAAATAGGTTCACGAATTTGGGAGAAATTTCAGAGCTATAAGTTCATGAAATTTGAGAAAAGGAAATCATGAATTTTTAAAAAGTTTATGAAAGTTGAAAAAAGTTCATGAATTGTAAAAAACCTTAAGACGCTAAAAAAGTGACACATTTGCAAAAAAGTCACGGATTTGAAATGCTTTTTAAGAATTCGAAAATTGTTCATTAAAATACTAAAAGGAGAAAAAAGAAAAAAAGAAACAAAAAAAGAACAAGAAAATAAAAAAAAAGCAATCAGGAAACCAAGAAAAATCCAGGTTGAAAACATTGAAAAATCTAAACCGGAATGAATGTGGGTCGGTTTTGTTGCTTTTTTCCGTTTTTGGCTGCTTTTTTTCTGTCACTTTTCCTGTTCAGAACAAAGTTTCCTGTTCCATTTTTTGCTGCTTTTTTCTGTCTCTTTTTCTTTTTCGATTTTTTTCTTTTCATTTCCTTTTGTTCTCATTTTTTATCATGAACAATTTATAAATTCATAAACTTTTTATCAAATCCGCTAACTTTTCCCAAATTAGTGAATTTGTTTGCATGTTAATTTTTCTCAAATTCGTAAACTTTTAGCTCGGAACATTTTATTTTAAATTTGTGTACGTTTTCTAAATTTTGTAATTTCTTTTACGGTTTTTTTGATTTTTTTGAAATAGTGAACATTTTTCAAATTTCATGAACTTTTTTCTCTACCTTTTTTTTTTCCAAATTCGTGAGCTTTTCAAATTTGCGAACTTTCTTACATTTTTATGAAGGTTTTTCAACTTGCGATTGTTACCAATTTTTTAAACCTTTATGATTTTTTTCAAAAGTCAATGGTCAGCTGTCAGGCGGTCAACCGATCAATCAGTCAACTGGTCAACTAGCCAATGAGCTAGATGCGAGTGAGTGAACAACGACTGTCTCGCTTCGTGTCTCGTTCGAGCGTCCCATTCGATAGATAGAATATTTGTTGGGCTGGCCCGCTAGCGTCGTCTGTGAGCGCTAGTAAGCTAAACCTGAGATCGAGAGTTCTCTGTTTATCTCTCATGATTACCACCGGGATATTACAATTGGTATTTATAGCAATAGATCCTCGGAGGCGTTCTCGCGACGGCGACCGAGGTCGACGGTGGTGAGAATAATTGTGTGGCCTTGGCGGTAGTAGACATTTCGGGTGCAACTCGGTAGCTGAGGCGGCGGTAGACACATAGCTCCGGTCCTAAAATCTCGTGACCCAAGTTGGTTCGTGCACCATCGGCAACGAGTTATCAAGGTGACGAGAGCTGACCGTGACTTGGGAAGGTTGCAGACAAGTTCCTGTGTAAAATTCTCCAAGAATCAGAACAACAAGGCTATGGAGGCCAGACCTCTCGAAGATTGAAGAAATGATCGACAAAAGCCGCGACCGACCAATAGTACTAGGAGCCTGCCAGGGCTTTACTTCTTGGGGTGAATTGCAAGCGAGTCGAGAATTCTAGACGAGTTCGAGAGCTATAGACGGCGCGCTACATCGGGGGTGGCCTGTCGGACGGCATTCTAGATGTCAGGCTGGTCTCAAGGGCTAGCAGGACGTCATGATTCTACGGTCCTCCAACTGGCGCAGGGAACCCTCCAAAAGAAAACCAGGTGTCTTGGAGGGCAAGCTAAGGACTCTTCCACTGAGGAGAACTCTAGGTTGGTTAGGACTCTTGTAACCCCAGGACTCGCCGTCCTTTATAAGACGAGGCCAGGGGATAGCTCCATGCATCGATTTCATAGAAATCGTCTCGGTAGCTACAACCACCTCATACTTGTAACCCTCTCACGCGAGGCGTTTTCACCGGCAATTAAATCAAAACAGGAGCAGAGTATTACCTCAACCAAGAGGGCGAGAACCTGAGTAAACTCCTCGTGTGTGATCCTTCCAGTCACGCTCTCTACCTTACCAAAGCTACTAATAGTTTTCGCTACCTTCAACGAGAAGTGGAGATGGTGGTGGCGTGGAGCTTGGCGTAGAGAGAGAGGGAGAGAGAGAGAGAGAGAGTCAGCTTGGCTCATTTTGACCCCGCCTAATGGCCGTTAACGGCCTCTCCGTCTCCCCTACCTATGTGGCTTGACGGGTGGGGCCGGCCTGTCATAAACGCGCTCAACTTTTAACCAACCGAGCATTTGGGTTTTCTGAAATGATAAACCGTAAAAAGGGTACGTATTTGTGCAAAAAATGGTAGTTTTCAGGATCCATTGCCTCAAATGTGATAGTTTTATGCTATTTACTCAAGTTGTGTCCATCCAAATGTTCATGATTACTTTATCCGTCTTTTCTGACAAACTTGTGTATGCTGAAAAATGACAAAACGTGTCATGGTTGGTCGCATCGGTCTACTTTGAGTTGAAATGGAAAATGGAAGAATGAAAAGAATCGTTCTCTGAAAAGAGTTGCTTGTCTATTATACATGCGCAAAAATATACTATCGAACAAATGATGAAAGGGTAGATGTCAGCGGATGAGGAACGAACAATTGTGAAGGTAACTGTTCCAGCACCGGCTATACCATGGCCTCCTCCGCCGACGGAACACGTTGCACTCTCTGTCGATCGCACCTTCTCCTTGGAGGATGGTTCGGCGACAGCTGGTATGGTTTTGAGGAGGCATGCTTGTTGGAAATATGCCCTAGAGGCAATAATAAAGTGGTTATTATTATATTTCCTTAATCATGATAAAGGTTTATTATTGATGCTATAATTCTATTGATTGAAAACTTAAATACATGTGTGAATACATAAGCAAATACCAAGTCCCTAGTAAGCCTCTACTAGACTAGCTCGTTGATCAAAAGATGGTTAAGGTTTCTTGACCATAGACATGAGTTGTCATTTGATAACGGGATTACATCATTAGAAGAATGATGTGATGGACAAGACCCATCCGTTAGCTTAGCATATGATCGTTCAGTTTATTGGTACCGCTTTCTTAATGTCAAATACATATTCCTTCGACTATGAGATCATGCAACTCCCGGATACCGGAGGAATACCTTGTGTGCTATCAAACGTCACAACGTAACTGGGTGATCATAAAGATGCTCTACAGGTATCTCCGAAGGTGTCTATTGAGTTGGCGTGAATCGAGATTGGGATTTGTCACTTCGTATGATGGAGAGGTATCTCTGGCCTCTCTCGGTAATACAACATCATAAGAAACTTGCAAGCAAAGTGACTAAGGAGTTAGTTACGAGCTGATGTATTACGGAACGAGTAAAGAGACTTGCCGGTAACGAGATTGAACTAGTTATGGAGATACCGACGATCGAATCTCGGGCAAGTAACATACCGACAGACAAAGGGAACTATGTATGTTGTCATAAAGGTACGATCGATAAAGATCTTCGTAAAATATGTAGGAACCAATATGGGCATCCAGGTCCTGCTATTGGTTATTGACCGGAGAAGCGTCTTGGTCATGTCTACATCATTCTCGAACCCGTAGGGTCCGCACGCTTAACGTTCGTTGACGATATAGTATTATATGAGTTATGTGAGTTGGTGACCGAATGTTGTTCAGAGTCCAGGATGAGATCACAGACATGACGAGGAGCTCCGGAGATAAATATTGATATATAGTATGATATTATTTGGTCTCCGGAAAAGGTTTCGGAATGTACCGGATATTTATCGGATCACCGCAAGGGGTTCCGGAAGGCCACAGGAGCATATTGGGCCAAACGGGCCAACGAGGGAGAGCACACCAGCCCACATGGGGCTGGCGCGCCCCCACCTCATGGTGCCGGCCCTAGGGAAGGAAGGGAGAGGGCCAACCCTCTCTTTCCTTCTCTTCCACATGCTGGGAAAGGAAAGGGGGGGCCTCCCCTCCTGCCTTCCCCCAACGCGCCCAAGAAGGAAGGAAGGGGGGGGGGGGGGGGGGGCGCGGCCAGGGCAGGTGCCTAGGGCAGCCCGCCGGCCCCCTTTGGGGGCACCCTAGGCAGCCTTCCCTCCCCCCTCCACCTATATACTCCCTCCGTCCCAAAATTCTTGTCTTAGATTTGTCTAGATACGGATATATGTACATATATCCGTATCTAGACAAATCTAAGACAAGAATTTTGGGACGGAGGGAGTATATGTAAGGAGAAGAGGGGGCAACACACACCACGAATCCCCAAGCCGTGTGCAGCGTCCCCTCTCCCTCTAGTTCTAGTTCCTCCTCCGTCCATGTCCGTTGTGCTTGGCAAAGCCCTGCGGAATAGTTTCACCACCACCGTCACCACACCGTCATGCTGCCAGAACTCATCTACTACTTCGCCTCTCTTACTGGATCGAGAAGGCAAGGACGTCATCGACCTGAACGTGTGCTGAACGCGGAGGTGCCGTACATTCGGTACTTGACCGGGACAGATCGTGAAGGTGTACAACTACATCAACCGCGTTGATAAACGCTTCCGCTTAGTGATCTACAAGGGTATGTAGTTGCTCTCCCCCTCTCGTAGCTATGCATCTCCATGGATAGATCTTGCGTGTGCATAGAATTTTTTTTGTTTTTCATGCAACGTTCCCTAACAATGCTGGCTCAGTGTTTTTTACAGCCTACCATTTTGTTTTTAACAATGCTCTGGAAGTGGAAATTCATGCTTTAATGCAGGGTATGGCTCTGGCCATCCAACACACAACCCTTCCGGTGATTGTTCAGTCGGATTCCTCGGAGGCGTTGTTAACTTTAGCTAGCGGTGGATTGGATCGTTCGACATATGGTCATCTTGCTGTAGAGATTAAATTGTTTATGACCGGGAGGGAATTTATGCCACGGAAGATCCGTAAGAAACAAAATAGAGTGATAGATAGACTGGCTTCGTATAGTCGCACAGAGTGTACTACCGTGGGGTGGCTTAACCATATCCCCTTATTAAGGAACTTGTGTCTCTTGATTGTAACTCTATTATTCAGGAATAAAACTCCCTTTTACATCGCAAAAAAAAAGTTCTCTACTTCCTTTTTCGGAAAGAGTAGTTGAACTTCTGAAATCCAAGTGCGATCTGATTTGATAAATATCATCCTACCTCGAATACTTTTTATCGCTCGCTCATATATGTTAGTACGTGTTCCACAGTGCCAACCTCCATCGTGCAACTGGCGGTATCGGCGAACCAACCTGTGGTTGGATGGTTAGAGGGACTGTGGTATCCCCAACCCACCAGGGTTCAAGTCCTGGTGCTCGCATTTATTTCTGGATTTATTTCAGGATTTCCGGCGATGCGAATTCAATGGGAGGAGACGTTTCCGTGGACGACGAGATGCCTACGGTGACTTCGTAAATTTCAAGATGATATGCCGGCTCAGTCTTTCGGAAGTGCTAATAAGGATAGGGTGTGCGTGTGTGCGTTCATAGGGGTGAGTGTATGCGCGTGTATATGAGCGCTTGTGTCTGTACTGTGTTAAAAAAAAACTGACGGGTATCGGGATGCCGCCGACCGAGCGCTTGTCTGTCGAGCTCATCTCGCGGACGCTGGTGCGCGCTTCGGACCCCGATGCGCGGCTTCCTGGCAGTGTTCTCGGTCTCCAACCCGGACCTCGTCCTCAGCTCAATCCACGTCTTCCCTCGCTGGTGTTGCCTCTCACCTCGCCGAGACAGAACCGAGCGCACGTCCGCTCATTAACAATTTTGTACTATTCTTTTTGCTGTTTAAGACACTGCATGATTTTTTTTGTAACAAAGGCTCTATATGAGCCTGACTTCGAATTACCAAAGCCAACCGGCCAGGAGTTACAACCCACACAATTGAACATATAAACCTTGCTACCCTACCCGCCGTTCTGGAGCACTTGCGATCGCTGAGGCTGCTGCATCGTCCGATTGATTTACTGTGCTCCTGCTTTTACCGCTGGCAACCGGTGGTCCGTTTGTTTTTTTGCACGTCCATGCCATCTGTGATGCTCAATGCCAGATGGGCCTGGTTAAGCATGGGGCCAACTGATCAGGTGGTTTTCCTGTGTTCGTACGTGTGTGTGAGTTTCGTGCGGGTGTGGTGAAAGAAAATATCCCGTGAGCCCCAGATGCGTCCAATTCCTCTTTCTTCTCCTTCCTCTCCTCCAATCCCCCAATCCCCGCCTCCTCTCCTCCTCCCCAATCCGTCGCCTCTCCCCCATGCCGCCGCCCTCTCTCTCCCGCGTCTTCGCGCGTCTTCGACACCGCCGTCGCCGGCTCCCGAAGCTCCGCCAAGGGGAGAACCCCGAAGGAGGAGGGGCGTGAAGGGGAGAAGAGGGGGTGCGGCGGAGAAGGGAGACCTAGGCGGCGGCGCTAGCCCGCAGGAGAGCACGGAGCGCCGGCGCGCTCTGCCTGCCGTGGTTCCTCTTCGTATCCGGCCTCCTCCCCTACACTTTGACCCTCTCTACCACGCGCTCAGGTTGCCATCAACAGGCCGCCAGGATGAGCTACCGGCGTCGAGGACCGGCTCACCCCGCAGCCTCTTCTCCATCCACGACTTAGGGTTGGGGAGGCCGGGTCTTCGCGCTGGGGGTGGAGGAGCTGGGGAGGGCCGGGAGGGTGGCGGTGGAGAGCAGTGAGGCTGGCCTGCTGCCTCTCCCTCCTCTCCGTTCTCTCCAGGAGGTGTGCAGGTCGCCGCCATGACCCTCTGTTACCTTCTTCGCTCGCGCTCCCTCACGTCATGGTGCCCGCGTCGACCACCGCGTCCACCCTCGACTCTCTTCGTTGCGAAGACGGCAGAAGGATGAATGGTGGCGGTCCGAGATCTACCGCCTCCATCCCTGGCTCGTCTTCCTCGTGTGTGGCAGCCAGCCGGATATTCCCGATAGCATTGCTCAACCTACAGGTGCGTCTCTCTGTCCCTCTGAATGATATGGTGGTGTTTTGCAGGGTAGGACGTGGAAGAGTTCGCTGGTGGCCAGATCTATTTTTCAATCAGTCATTCATTTTACGTAGTTACTATAAACTCTTGCTGATGTTGTAAATTAAATTGAACCTCTTGCAATCTTTTCCTCTTTTGTAAATGCATGGATATGTAAGAAAAATATGTTTTTGTTTTGTTCAGTGTGCAGTTCTAAAGCGGATATTGATAACCAGATGCTTGCGGCCGCCGCACAACACGCGAGGGAACAGACGCAATGGCTCTTCCCCAAGGTATCTAGCCCCCCCTCACCCTCATTCCTTCCTCTCGCTTCTCGCATGCACACATGCCCAAGAAACGTTGTGCTGATGTATTTTCTATGTACATTTTAAGAGAATTGGTATCGTCTTTGTCATTCTTCTAAGTGTTTAATGTATTTTTTTCTTCAGTTTTTGATATTTAGTTTCAGTCATGTTTCATTTGCCGCAGACCTACGCCTATTAGGGAGACTATAGTTTCATTTCAATCATGAGTAAGCAGTGCATTTTGTCCATCTGTTAAATCAGTTATGTCACATTCAGTTGATTAGGTTCAGTTTTTGTTCCTTCTTCATTCCTTCAGTTTTCTGTTCCTTTATTTAGGTCATTGTGCTTGCATCATTTGTAGATATTTTAGTCAATAACTAGGTCAAGCCAAGATCAATCTCTCACATTATTAGGAAGCTCGTCAGCCATGGAAGATGAGGAGGAAATATCCATGTAAGTTCCCCTCTGTATGTATAAATAGTGCACAGAAAGTTAATTTCTTTTCTTTCTTCACCGCATCTAATTTTCAGAGAGGAATCTGAGAGATAGACAACCTGAAGAATTTTTTTTCTTTTACTTTTCAACCATGTCTAATTTTTGGTAAAAGAGAGAGAGAGAGAGAGAGAGAGAGAGAGAGAGGAATTTGTGAGAGATAGGCAACCTGAAGAGCTTTCAACAACTTTGAATGTTTGAGTGTGCTGCCGGCCTCCTCGCTGCTGCTGATTTTTGGTAAGAGAGAGAGAGGAATTTGTGAGAGATAGACAACTTGAAGAGCTTTGAGCAACTTTGAACGTTTGAGTGTGCTACCGGCCTCCTCGGTGCTCCTGTCGTGTCGCTGGCACCAGTGTGTTGCTGCTGCCAAGATGGGCGCAGATTAGTCTGGGTTCGGTGATGGTGTTGAACAACACCTTAACTGGACCATGGAATTTAGTAGTGTTGTGGGATGATAAACCAATTTATTATGTTTCCTGTACTATCGTCTCAAATTATAACTTTGGTGTTCTGGTAGGCAGGGATCAGCTTTGGTGGCGTCCGATTCTGGCAGGTCACAGGGTTAGAGCAGAGGAAGCTGACATGACGTTTGAAACTCAGGTGGTCATGGTCATCGACCAGATGTTGCGCCTCATGTCACCCCGAGCCTCGAAGGGCTTGCTAGCGGTGCTCATAGAGTAAGAATATGCCTGCAAGTGCTCGTTTCCCATGCCTCTCATCAAGCTTTCTTTTTTATTTCCCTAAGATTTCTCTAAATTTTGTTGTGTGCATGACTGGGAAAGAAATAAGAGGAATAAGCTATGGTAACGTCTTGGTGAAGTACATTATTTCCTCAGGTAATTCCCTTTTGTATTCTGATGTACATGCTTGTTTAGGGTGAACCATTTATTAGATGTGTGGGGTTCTCATGGTTCTGGTGGGCAACTGCAGCTATGAGGATGAGCTAATGGAGTAGTGTGAGACTCCTCCTAGACGTCCCCAGGACCATGGTTTGTACCCTTTTTTTTGCAACACATGCTACTCCCAGCACTGAACAAGATTGCAAACTACTGGAAACAATATCATGTGGAAAATTTGTATTTTCGTGGTTATATTATGCCTCCATTTTATGTTTTGTTTTCTGCTTGCTTTCTTGTTTACGGATTCTCTGTAAGTGTCCCTTTGTGTTGGCAACATTGTGCTTTGGTTGTTAAATTGCTGTTACTTGTGATCTGATAATAGTTTTCCTTGGTGTTACTTAAATAGTCCCTGCTATTTTGTGTTGTTTCCATACATGTTAATGGGGGTAACATATACTAAGGCTGCACAGGTAATGGTCACAACAGATTTTAATTGCATGATCTTACTTACATGTAGACCTGACGATAGATAGCTTTGGGCACGAACTTGGAGAGTGCCTTAGCAGGTGATGTCGAGATGTAAAGCTCAGCCCCAGCCTACACACTCCTTCCAGTATTTTAAAAAATGTAATGCCTAAGATGCATTGTCATGAATTTTGTAGGACAATGGCTGTTGTTGATATTTTTAGTGCCGAACCGAGAGTCATATATAGACAGACTGTTGTGAGTTTTATGATATCAATGTGATCAAGCAGTTTGCATCAACATATTATTTTGCCTAATTATCGGTATTCTGTGGCATCTATTTTACCACATGGTTTCTACCAAAAAAAATGATAAATAAAGGTGGACAATCATGATAGGTTACAATAGTGATCAAAGGAAGAGAAATACTTTTGCGAGCCATGCATGGATTTTTTATCAGCAAAAATTTATTTTCTTCCGATGTATAGTCCTATTTTTCTTCTTGCTCATTCCTTTGGGCTTAGAGCAAGAATAATCAGAATATACCTGGAGTGTTTGTACTATCAGCATACACTTTAGCTCAAAATAATAATGCGCTTCCTGTTACTTGCTCTGTTTTTATAATGTACATACATTAGTTGTGATATATAATTGGTATTATATAAAATAATATTAGTTATCCAGTGAATGCTTTTAGATTCTTCCATGAAAGCATCTCCCCCCTTTTGCGATTTTCATTACATGAAATGAGTTATGATGACTATCGTGATAAATTTCTCTCTGAATATTTATTACAATGGAACTCGAGTATCAAGTGTGTATAGTTGTATACCTACTTTTTAGAAAATAAAAACTCTTTGTATCCATTATACCTGAATCATAAATTAATATTATGCACTGATCAGGGTGTGTAGCATCAGATCTACACCTTACAGAAAATAGAAAACAACTCAAGTAGTGATGCTAGAATATTTTGGTTTGAGCTGGAGACTTGGTTATAGCAGAAATTTCTCATGGAAAATACTTAAATCTAACTATTCAAAATTATTCATGGAAAATAATAAATCGAGGGCTTTTATTATTGTTTTGTAGTTTATGAACATGATTTTATTGTGCTACACTTGATTCATAACTAAACATCGCAATAGTAACTCATATGCACAATAGTAGCTCATATGCACTTCTACTTTGCTGTACAATCTTTTATTGTTTTCTATATTGTGTTGCCAGCATGCTCTATAATGTTTGGAACATGCTTTGCATTACTGACTTTTTATGGGGAGAGGTTTAATTGTTCAACCAAGTCAAATGCAAAAGGAAGGCACACATCTGCTTCCCTCCCGATGTTCACATGTACTGTTGATGTTGAATTAATTATTGAAAAATATTGCTGACAAAATGTTTAGGAGATTTGTTTTAATCTTCTAATGAAATAGGAGATTTGTTGATGCTCCATTAACCAAATGTTTGCTAACAAAATGTTTTCTGGTACATAATCCATCTTGTTGGCCTTTTCGTTTGTGCCATGATGTGCTGCTCTTCTCCCGCTTGTTGTTTTGGTGTGATGTTAGGTGAGTTTCTGACGCGTGGTGGCTGCTTGCAGGCGCAGAGGAGCAAGTTTTGGTGGAAATTGAAATTCCTGAAACCACGCGAGGAGTGGAAGGTAGAGGCCGCGCTCCCGCTGGAGCAAGGAGCAAGGATCTGGCGGCCTCTACCTCCCCGATGTATGCCACCACTGCATTTCCTTCCTGTTTAATTTTTCAGTTTTTACATGTTGAGCTATAGGTTGGTTTGATCTCTTGTGTCAGTGCGGTGTGAGGTTGGGCATTTTGGCGATGGCAGCCACGGTTTCAGCGAAGGATGCTCATGCATTGTGCAATGACAGCAACATCATCACAGGGATAGGCCATCGGCATGACACAGGTGCATCTAACCTCCTTATTGGTGAGTATCATATCATCTCGAGTTCTTGATGCCTTTGTTTATCTTATTTAATCTTGAGAACTGTTGTGCCTTAGTGTGTATTCTGCTCTAGGTTGTGCAAACCAAGTGGTTGATGCACACTCCGCTTCTTTGTACAACTTGTGTAAATGTTTTGTTTTCCGTATATCCCATTAAGCAAATAAAAGCTGTCTTTATTTTGCATTTGCTTCGCTTCTCTCAAGTTTTGTTACTGCTGCAGGAGAGACGTGAGGGTTAGTTGCATTCCTGTTGCTCCATTGCTTGAGATGGATCCATTTGGTTGAGGTATGTTCCTGCCCTTCTATCCCACATCGTTCTTTTTTCCTTTCAAACTTGTAACCTATTGTCGTTCTTCTTGTCTTTGTATGTTAGTTTGTATGTCTGGGGTTGCCGAGCAGATCTACTGGCACATAGGATGTACAACTGTACTTTTACTGATTATACATAAGAAATTGAGAAAGGTCCACTAAATAATCAGGGCGCGAGGGAGATTGACACAGCTGAATCATTGAAATTGCCCTCCTACAGAATATTGACTGCTTGAGATTTCCTTCCCTTGTTTCTAATCAATCTACATAGATACTTCTTTATTAGGCTTTTGTGCACCATCAGAGTTAATCGTTGGCTGCTCTGTTTCCCCTCGATGTCGATTTCATTTATATATGTCATTCTCTTAGCTATTAGCAGTTTGTGTTACAGCATGCATGGCCTTTGTATTTTATTTCTATTTGACTCGCGACCATTCTCCTTCTATTGCTTTTCACCATTTGTAGGTGCCGTGCTGGAAATAGAATATCTTTGTATTTGTGTTACAACAAGCATGGCTGACCTCTGTATTTTTATTAAGGTTGCCATTGTTACAAATCTCACTGCTTGTGTTATCCTGTAAGAAAATGAGGTGTAAGCACATTTCCTGGCTACACCAGCAAGGTTTTAAAATATGTGCTGGAAGAGACATCGAAAGCTTTGGCTTGTTTTTTCTCATCCAGCTTGTTTGTTTTCTATAGTATACTGTTCTTGTATCAGTTCCATTATTTCTTATAGGGCCTGCAGATCTGCACCAAATTTTACCTTGTTGTCTTGTTGTGTGCTGATTAGAAGCTCTATGTGATCTGAATAACACAAGTCAAGGTCACTTGAAGGTTCCCTTCCCTCGGTGAAACATGCACTCTGCTACACTTGTGAGTTCTTTTGTTTTCCTTTTTCTGAACAACCATGAGCTCAGCTATAAATTGCAAGGTAATCTGGTAAGAGAGATATAGTTGTAGTTATGTATGCATCTAAAATGGGCAAATCACATGGGAAACATTCTTAGATTTGGCTGGTGCAAAACCTGCGGGGTTTTTCTTGATGGCTACTTTAATGTGCTTTGTCCGTTGGTTCTTGTTCAATTAGCTGCATTCCTTTGCTCAGAAGGTGTATTCTCCATGCTAGGTTGTCCTTCCTATGCTAATTCATATGCTCTTACTTTGTGCTAAAAATGTTCTCTTCCTTGGTTATGTACCCTCCTGTAGGGTACTAAGAGATTTTATGCTCTTTTCCTAAGCATGTTCATGTCATAGGAATGGCCTATGTGTAGATTATTTATTCTTGACTTATGTATGGTTTCCTGTGTGTATGATCATACATGAGAAGAAATCTTCTTGGGTATATACTTCATTTAGTTTTTTTTAATTGCTGAGTGCTCATTGATCTTTATTTATGCTTCACATTTTTATTTTCCTAGAGAATTGTGAATTTGATTTTTGGGGTTGGCCACTAGGAAGAACATTATTCTTTTGTAGGTTGGTGGTAATGGACACTGTCGATATTCTTAATTCAGGGCGTTGTGCTGATTTCATTGGTCTGGATTTCGTGCCCGTTCAGGTCATACAGGTCGGCGTCGTTACCAACACCATGATCTTATTATTTATTAATTTCATGTATGGCAATGGACATTTTTATTATCTGTATTCCACTCTGTAAATTTGTCAGAATTTGAAAGTTATAGGTGTTCAGCATATTGTGTTGTCTTATGTACAGCAAAGACTAACCTTGCCTTTTTGTTTCTTGCTCTGGTGTCGATCCTAGACATGGTGACCATGTCTTCCCTCACTGGTTGGTTGCAGCTTTACCGTCTGCTGTTGTATCCCGAGCGCCGCGTCCAACATCCTCTCCTCTCCCTTTCCCCTCGCTGCCCAGTTAATGTTTATGGATAAATCTTACCAAATTATTTTCTGAGATTGCCAAACGAAACAGAACCCCAATAATATGCATGTCTTTTCGCTATGACATAATGTTCTGATTAGCCTGTAGTTACCTGTTGCATTCCCTTCTGTGATAGATATCCCATATTTGCAATGGTACAACTCAAGGCATTATATAATCATGTGTTATTCTAGAATATAACCAAGGTGAACTTTTTCGGTTTTAGACCAAAGATCAACTTCATCTCTTCTGGAGAAACAAGCTATTTTGTTCATATATATATGTTAGTGATCTGCATAAATGTATGTCTCTTTTTTTTAAGTATTTTCATATTTTGATTCCTGCCAATTTGATGTATCAACAAGTACTCTCAGCACAAATCAGTATACGCACCGCACAAATAGGTTTTAAAAACTTTCAAACTGAATGAATAATGAATGTGGAGCAACTCACCACGTTAACTCTGTAGGGTGGTGGGTTTGCCATAGGATATGCACTGGCCAGTGTGCGCATGCCGGTGTACGCGCACATGATGTACCTCAAGATCTCAGTTCTCACTATGACCACAGGTATGCTCAATGGTTTGGCCTAAACTTTAAATTAGTCATGCGCTGCATTTGTGGTCATGCAGGTGCAGCTAACAACAGAAATCCAATAGATGACTGTTGATTATGCTATTGCTTGTGGGGCCTTTCTTAAGAGTTGAGAAGATAGTTAAATTCCTTTTTTTACTGAACCTATGATAATTGGCTCTAGACATCACACAGACTGGTTCTGAAGTGCTATGTACAAAAGGCTAAAATAGTTGTATCCCAATCTGCTTGAACTGTAACAATACCTAAACAAAAGAACTAGAAGTACGGTTGTACAAACAATTGTCCTATTTATTCTGTTATGTTCCGCCATGGTACAAGTGGTGAGCAAAATCTGAAGTTAAAGGAGGCATTGAAGGCTCTTTGTTACCATGTTCATTTTTGGTTTCAATGATTTCGATGATGGATTCGCATGTCTCAATGCCTTCTTCTGGCTTAGCATGCAATTCCAATGTTAGATACTTATTTGTACAGAAGATAAGCATATAATCCCCTGTAGTGAATAGGCAGAGCAACAGCAAAGGCCTGCCGGTGTGAATTTCTCAGAATGGGAATTGCTACAGTGGCGGCGACGACACATCAGCACCGGCGGTGCAGCAGTATGGTACCCTGCCTCCACCTTGCCACCAGCCTCCTCTACCTCGCGATGGCGGCGTCTCCGACCTCCAACTCTGGTAACCCCATCCTCCTCTGCGACCCATGTGATTTTTTTTCTTGCTACGGCCCACATTGTCTGCTACTTTTTACTCTTCAGTTATGTTCTGCGCTTTTGTGGCTACCTGACCACCAATTGTTAAATTAGTAATACTTGGAAACTGGTTCTTACAATGATATTTACTAGAGTGGATGAACAAGTTGTACCAACATTGCCGTTATGTGTACACCGCATGAGTTTTGTTAGTTACATATTTTTTTATGCTAACTTTAGGAAGTCCAATGCTGACAATATTCCCCTTAACACGATCATCTTTACAGATATCTGAATAGAACAATATTTTTATCGGCACGGAAAAGAAAAGGTTGATTCCTGCAGTCAGCTAGCTTCTTTTTGTGAAGTTCCTTACCCATGCTTCATACGGCTCACTATTTGCTTTCCGTTTTTGGATAGACCATCAACCAAGTTCAAATAAACAAAAACATGTGCAATGTGTTGATGAAACTGATATTCACCTTTGTTGCTGTAGGCGTTCAAGACCTGGCAGGGCTGGGTCAACCGACCCTTCGTGTTCAAGACTCGGCTCTGATGAGCCTTGACAGCCGTGCTACCGGCTTGGCATATTCATCCTGAGCCGTGTCCGGAACCAGACCAGTAGGGGCACCCTGAGTGAGCACTCGAGGCATGCTGTCAAGTTGGACGAGTGCAACCAGGCCAGCTGCCGTGTGTGTCCACGGTTCATACAGCAAGGTGTTCGCTCATCTTGGGCCAGAACGAGCACTACAAGAGGAACACCCCCCCAGTATTTTTCATTCCTTGATAGATGGTTACATTGTTGTATGTTGGTTAAAGACAATGTTTTTCTTCTCAAATTATGAAACCTCAAACAACACTAAGATATAACCATTTTGTTTGTTTTGCAATCAAAGCTTCCATTGAATAATATTTTAGAATTGTGCTCCGTCTTATTCATAAAGTGTGGCTATTTTGTAGATTCATACATGATTCGGCTTTGTGTGCATTGAAATAGCAACAAGTTGGCCTCTCGGTCTCATTTCTGTATACATTTGACTCATACACGCAGCGAGCGTGTCCATGTGATCTGGATGAATTTCTCTATCCTGTTTTATGTTGTGATGTCTTTGATTTTTGTCTCTTCCAAATTTACATATAGATGCCTCGGTGAATACTCAAGAATTTTGTGTTCTTTTCTATTGACGGCCTTTAGGCAATTTTTTTTTATTTTTTATAATGATTCTGAAATGAGGTCACTCCTACTAATCTTGCTCTCCAGGCCTGGTGGCAGGATGCTTGGTCAAGAATGCAGGGTGAGCAAAAGAAAACTAGGAACGCTTTTATCTCTCTGGTCATCTAGAGCATATGGAGGGAGCAAGATAGCGGGCTTTGATAGTGTCTTCACACCGCCCCAGAGGGGGTGCCACTGAGGGCTTTCTCATGGAATGCGGTGCAATGTGGTTTTATGCACGCCTATGAGCAGGCTACCCTGCACGCTGGTCTTCTACTGCTTTCCTAGGCCTATTACTTCCCCCTGAGATGCTTCCAAGGGTTCTATTATGCTCCATTGTATTTTTTTTCTTTTTTGATTGCTTTTCCTTCTCTGTTTCTTTTTTTATATGCAAAGCCATAAATTTTTACCATGCATCCTTGCTCACACAGAAAATTACTTCAAAATACACATGCTTCTAAAAATGCACATCCTTTTCAAAACTATGTATATCTTATTATCAAAGGTTATAACGCAGAATGTGTTTGCCCATGACTAAAACAAGTAATACATTGTACTTTTTTCAAAGCACATGTGGAATTAGCGGGCTCCTTCAGGTATTTCAAGGGAAAAAACAAAATCTGTTTTAACTAATTTTCTATATTGCTTATTTATGCATTTGTGCCCATAGCTTTCCACTTTAGCTCATAAACTGGATAGCAAAATAGAGTTTGCCCATTTCATATCTATGTTGTCTTATTAGGAAAATAGAGTTTGTTTTATAGCTGATGCTTAATATGTTTTATCGACCAGTGAATGCTCAACTTTAGCTCATAAACTGGATGGCAAATGCTAATTCTGATGGGGCTTTTGCCACTTATTGTTTTATGGTTGTCTAGACAGCTAATGGCATGCTTCCTTTTTGCTAATTGTCAATTCTTTTGTATAGGGTCCCTCAGCTACTTATGCTTTGCTAGACAATGAGAGTATGTAGATAGCATGTATGGTTTTTACATTGTTTTGCGCAGGTTGAGATGCATCACATGATATTTTCCTTTTTCATTTATGAGTATTACAGAGTCCTTTCTTTTTCCACAAGGGGCAGTAGCTGTGCCATTTGATTAGAAGGACAAAGAGTTGATCACAAAGGGGTAGCATTCAGGATATATACACACAAAAGAGTATAGAACCAAATTATATGATGTAATTGACCACTATTTCTATTAACTTCTCCTGTACACAATGTTCACGAGTTCATGTATTAAATACATTTTATTGTGTCACTTGTGTTTACTTTTTTTCAATGCAAGTTTACAGCTACTCGGAGTTCCTAATTGTAGACTCAACTATCTTGACCTACCGATGATATAATTTGTGGCATTATTACCTTAAGAAAATATTTGCATTGAATTTCCTTTATATATAAGGAGTATAAGTTCTTACCAAATGTACTCAAATATACGGTTATTGAAAAAATGCAAATATTTTCAACACGAACATGGTTTTAAATGGGTCTTTGCGCCATTTGGCGCAACTGGTCATCTAGTAGAACACAACAACCAAACTGATACAATAAAGCTTACTAGAAAGCAAACACAACACAAGCAAAAACAAGCATCTAAGAGGAGAGAACATCTAAGGGCACAACTTGATTGACAATGCACTCCACACATGGCACCTTAAAAACATAGAGGATGTACAAGGCGACGCAATGCGACCCCTAGGGCCGCAAGCGCTGGATGCAACCAGGGACAAGGGCAGCAAAGCATCTTCCTTCTCTATCACCGAAGGGGGTCGTATCCCCTCACCTTAGATCGAAAGGCACTGCACCGTCGAGATGTAGAGACGCTCACCCGAGAGCAAGAAGAATACATGCCTCCATGTCCTGTATAACCACTAAGCAACCACCTTGATTTGGGCACGCCTTGTCAGCAGCACAGCTACAGACCAGAACAACCAAATGGAGTGGGAAAACTTTCAGAAGCAATCACAATCGAGGAGGCAGCAGGGCACTGAGGTGAAGAGCAACAAGCGAGCAGAGCGACCGGGTATAATGGATAGCTCCTCCGGCACCGGTCGCGCCGCTACTGCCGAGAAGGGGAACCCTATCCCCTTCTGATAGGATAAAAAATGATGTACCACCGAAACTTGAACAACGCAGGCTGTCAACAGAGAGACACCAACCTGAAGCACGTCGACACCTGCAAACACTATGCCTGTCGGGGGGATGGACCCCGGGCAGGCAACGGAACCCGGATCCTTTCAAAAACATCAGGGCTAGCAATGCCCCTCAATTCGGCTTGCCCCTGGCCGGCTTCCCAGCGCAATCCGGCTAGGTGCCGCAACCCGGCCGACCGGCTGGCGCATGCCGGTCGGTTCCCAGAAGACGACCTCCATCGACAAGCGAGCATGGCTACAGTGCGCCCCCCTTTACGCCGACCCTGGCAGGCGCGGTTGTCGTGCTGACCAAGCCACTGCCTGGGGCGGGCGGCGTCTCGGGGGGCGTATCCCTGTAGCAAGGCGGCGTAGCCGTCCCATGACGTCCGGCGCGGCCTGCCAACAGTACCTAGCAGCCGATCGTACCCGCACCCGATGGACCCGACGAGAACCGCATCCGGCGGACCCGGCAGACCCGGCGCCTCGGCGGCCCCCACTGCCGGCTCCTAGACGCTGGCATCAGGGCCCCGCGCTCATGTATCTTTACCGTTGTAACCCTGGGGGGTCGGCCTATAAGACCCCCCAGGAGGCCTCCATGCACGGGGCGATCACTAGTTAAACTCTTCGGCCACACACACACACACATCCACCCACTCGGAGAAGGAGCAGCCTATACACTGGCTTGCTTTCCTTCCTCCACAAAACAGCTCTAGGAGCAAGCTTGTATCATCCTCATATAAACCACACTCGGAAGGACTAGGGGTATTATCTCTCCAGAGAGCCCCGAACATGGGTACGTCTTGTGTCTCACGCTCGCTCGTACCAACCTCACCTCTGGAGCCCACCGGTGGCCTCTTGCCAGTTCCTCTCTTTAGAAATCCCATCGCATCTACCGTGAGCTCACCACGACAGTTGGCGCCCATCGTGGGGCAGCTCGAGGTGCCGGCCGGAGACATGTTCCAGACGGGGCCCTTCACCGACTCCGGCGAGCTCAGCTCGCACGGCCTGGTCCCTGCGCCCGGCGCAGCGCCGGCCAGCTTCGCTGGCTCGTTCGACGTCCCCTTCGGCGTGCTGCGCGCCCCCGCCGCGCTCGTCCCCGATGAGTACCCCAGCGAGGTGCTCGATGTCACCGACTCGCCCGTCCCCCTCGGCCGCGACATCTTCGACGACGTGGCGGACCTCTGCACCCGCGTGGAGGTGCTCGCCACCGGCTCTGGCTCCACTTCGTCCAGCGCCGCGAAGAAGGCCGCTGCTACCAGGGCCGCAGCAGAGCGCACCAGCACGGCCGACCCACTGCGCGCCACGATGCAGAACCTCAGCATCCCCATCACCACCGACGTCAACGCCACCCAGGCCCGAGCTCAGCTCAACAAGGAGCGCAAGCGCCTGCTGGATGAGGCCACGACGCTTGCTGCTACGCAGCGCCGGCTGGAGTCCATCCAGCGGGAGCGCGATGCCGGGTATGGCTTCACCCCGGCCGTGATAGAGCCCAGCCGGGTTGCCGAGATCCGGACCCATGGCGGCACCATCGGCCGTGCATTGGGCACGGTCCCGCCCGTCTACGACACCCCCGTCAAGAACATGCACGCCGCGGAGGCGGCCGCCGTAGTCCTGGAGCAGCTGCAGGGCGAGGAGCTGCAGGAGCGCCTGCAGCGCATGCGTGAGCTGCTCGGGGCCGCGAACACACATCATGAGCGCCTCGACCGTCCCGCGGCGTCCGAGTCGCGCCACCCCAAGGACCCTGAGCAGCGGAACATGATACGTCTCCAACGTATCTATAATTTTTGATTGTTCCATGCTATTATATTATCTGTTTTGGATATTTTATATGCATTAATATGCTATTTTATATTATTTTTGGGACTAACCTATTAACCTAGAGCCCAGTGCCAGTTTCTGTTTTTTCCTTGTTTTTGAGCCTCGCAGAAAAGGAATACCAAACGGAATAAAACTTCACAATGATTTTTCTTGGACCAGAAGACACCCAGGGGACTTGGAGTCCAAGTCAGAAGAGCCACAAGGTGGCGACAAGGGTGGAGGGCGCGCCCTAGGAGGGCGCCCCCCTACCTTGTGGGCCTCTCGGTGACCTCCTGACCTAGGTCTTCCTCCTATATATTCACAAATATTCTAGAACCACCCGAGGCATCCACGAAAACACTTTTTCACCGCCGCAACCTTCTGATCCCGTGAGATCCCATCTTGGGGCCTTTTCCGGCATCCTGCCGGAGGGGGAATCGATCACGGAGGGCTTCTACATCAACTCCATTGCCCTTCCGATGATGCGTGAGTAGTTTACCTCAGACCTACGGGTTCATAGCTAGTAGCTAGATGGCTTCTTCTCTCTCTTTGATTCTCAATACAACGTTCTCCTTGATGCTCTTGGAGATCTATCCGATGTAATCTTCTTTTGCGGTGTATTTGTCGAGGTCCGATGAATTGTGGATTTATGATCAGCTTATCTATGAATATTATTTGAATCTTCTCTTGATTCTTTTATGCATGATTTGATATCTTTGTATTTCTCTTCGAATTATCGGTTTGGTTTGGCCAACTAGATTGGTTTTTCTTGCAATGGGAGAGGTGCTTAGCTTTGGGTTCAATCTTGCATGATTTTACACCGTGACAAAGTAGGGGTAACGAGACACATATTACATTGTTGCCATCGAGGATAAAAAGATGGGGTTTTCATCATATTGCTTGAGTTAATTCCTCTACATCATGTCATCTTACTTAAGGCGTCACTCCATTCTTTATGAACTTAATACTCTAGATGCATGCTGGATAGCGGTCGATGTGTGGAGTAATAGTAGTAGATGTAGGCAGGAGTCGGTCTACTTGACACGGACGTGATGCCTATATGCATAATCATTGCCTTGGATATCGTCATAACTTTGCGCTTTTCTATCAATTGGTCGACAGTAATTTGTTCACCCACCGTATTATTTGCCTTCATGAGAGAAGCCTCTAGTGAAACCTATGGCCCCCGGGTCTATTTTCCATCATATTACTTTCCGATCTACTATCTTTTATTTTCAGATCTATATACCAAAAAAACCCAAAAATATTTTATCTTTTGTTTATCTATCTCTATTAGATCTCACCTTTGCAAGTGACCATGAAGGGATTGACAACCCCTTTATCGCGTTGGGTGCAAGTGTTTGATTGTTTGCGCAGGTGTTGGTGATTTGTTCGTTCTTCTCCTACTGGATTGATACCTTGGTTCTTAACTGAGGGAAATACTTACCTGTACTGTGCTGCATCACCCTTTCCTCTTCAAGGAAAAAATCAACGCAAGCTCAAGAAGTAGTAGGAAGAATTTCTGGCGCCGTTGCCGGGGAGATCTATGCCAAGTCAAGACATACCAAGTACCCATCATAAACTCTCATCTCTTGCATTACATTATTCGCCATTTGCCTCTCGTTTTTCCTCTCCCCCACCTCTAAAATGATTTTCAGAAAAACACAAAAATATTTGCCTTTTTGTTTGCCTTCTTTCCGTTCGATCTTTTGTTTGCTTGTGTTACCATGTGCCTTCTTTTTGCTTGCATCTTCGCTTGCTAAAAGTTTATGGATCCTCATCCACTTGCTAATCTTTTTAGGAGATCCAATTATGATGAACCAATTGCTAGTGAGTTGAGTGCACTAGATTATCTTTATGAAGTTTTGCTTGAAATTCGTGAATCTGAAAATTGTGATGAAATTTATGAAGTGATTCACGATAGCTCCTTGAATGAAAAGCAAGATTGAAATGTTGTTATTATAACTTCTCTTAATGTCAATTGTGCTAATAATATGCAAAACCCTAAGCTTGGGGATGCTAGTTTTGCTATGTCCACTACTTATTGCAATGATCATGATTGGGGTGATTCTTCTTATGATCTTGAAAATTTATTTAAGCCTCATGATGAATATGTTAGTGATAATAGTGTTTGCATTAATATTGAAAGTGGGTTTGGAAGAGTGTCAACTTTAGGAAATAATAATCCCACTACTTTGGAGTTTGATCAATCTTATGAAATTTTTGATAAAAGTTGGCTTGGAGATGTAATGACTTTATTCTATGTTAATCCCACTATTTTGGAAGAGTGTCAACTTTGCATGCATGCGGATCATGAAGAGAAAATTTTATGTGATAGTTATATTGTTGAATTTGATTATGATCCTACATGTAATTATTATGAGAGAGGAAAATATGGTTGTAGAAATTTTCATGTTACTAAATTACCTCTCGTTATGTTGAAATTGCTATTGTTTCTTTCTTCTTCTTTGCATATGCTAGGATTTGCTTGCCTTGATAATTTGTTTGCCTATAAGATGCCTATGCATAGGAAGTATGTTAGACTTAGATGTGTTTTTCACATACTTTATGATGCTCTCTTTGTGCTTCATTCTTGTCTTTCATGTGAGCATCATCAAAATTATCAATACCTAGCTAAAAGGCTTTAAAGAAAAGCGCTTGTTGGGAGACAACCCAATATTTTTCCTTGCTGTTTTTCAATAATTTTTTCATCTAGCCTCTGGTTAGATGTGTTTTGGTGTTTTAATTAGTGTTTGTGCCAAGTAAGACCTTTGGGATGGCTTAAGGGTGATAGTTGATTTGATCTTGCTGAAAAACAGAAACTTTTGCATTAAGTCAAAGAATTTTTATAATTCACTGGAGTGTGGAAAAACCCTGAATTTTGTACGCAGGATTGATATACAGATTGCCTCTGTTTTCCTAATGTTTCAGAATTCTTGGAATTACAGAAGTATTAGAACAATTCAGATCTTCGCAGACTGTTCTGTTTTTGACAAATTCTGTTTTCTTTGTGTTGTTTGCTTATTTTGATGAATCTATGGGTAGTATCGGGGGGTATGAACCATGGAGAAGTTGGAATACAGTAGATATTACACCAATATAAATAAAGAATGAGTGCACAACAGTACCAAAAGTGGTGATTTTATTTTCTTGTACTAACGTATCTCACGAGTTTTTTGTTGAGTTTTGTGTTGTGAAGTTTTCAAGTTTTGGGTAAAGATTTGATGGACTATGGAATAAGGAGTGGCAAGAGCCTAAGCTTGAGGATGCCCAAGGCACCCCAAGGTAATATTCAAGGACAACCAAGAGCCTAAGCTTGGGGATGCCCCGGAAGGCATCCCCTCTTTCGTCTTCGTCTATCGGTAAATTTACTTGAGGCTATATTTTTATTCACCACATGATATGTGTTTTGCTTGGAGCGTCTTGTATGATATAAGTCTTTGCTTTTTAGTTTGCCACAATCTACTTGCTGTACACACCTTTTGAGAGGAACACGCATGAATCGTGATTAATTAGAATACTCTATGTGCTTCACTTATATCTTTTGAGCTAGGCAATTTTGCTCTAGTGCTTCACTTATATTATTTTGAGAGTCTTTCTAAACAACATGGTAATTTGCTTTGGTTATAAATTTAGTCCTAATATGATAGGCATCCAAGAGGGATATAATAAAAACTTTCATATAAAGTGCATTGAATACGATGTGAAGTTTGATTCCTTATGATTGTTTTGAGATATAAAGATGGTGATATTAGAGTCATGCTAGTGAGTAATTGTGGATTGCAGAAATACTTGTGTTAAAGTTTGGAATTCCCGTAGCATGCACGTATGGTGAACCGTTATGTAACGAACTTGGAGTATGAGGTATTTATTGATTGTCTTCCTTATGAGTGGCGGTCGGGGACGAGCGATGGTATTTTCCTACCAATCTATCCCCCTAGGAGCATGCACGTAGTACTTCGTTTCGATGACTAATAGATTTTTGCAATAAATATGTGAGTTCTTTATGACTAATGTTGAGTCCATGGATTATACGCACTCTCACCCTTCCACCTTTGCTAGCCTCTCTAGTACCGTGCAACTTTCGCCGGTGCCATACACCTACCTTTTACCTTCCTCAAAACAGCCACCATACCTACCTATTATGGCATTTCCATAGCCATTTCGAGATATATTGACATGCAACTTTCTACCATTCTGTTTTATTATGACACGCTCCATCATTGTCATATTGCTTTGCATGATCATGTAGTTGACATAGTATTTGTGGCAAAGCCACCATTCATAATTTTTATACATGTTTCTCTTGAGTCCTTGCACATCCCGGTACACCGTCGGAGGCATTCATATAGAGTCATATTTTGTTCTAAGTATCGAGTTGTAATTCTTGAGTTGTAAGTAAATAAAAGTGTGATGATCTTCATTATTAGAGCATTGTCCCATGTGAGAAAAAAAATAAAAGAGGCCAACAAAGTCCACAAATAAAAAAAGAGAGGCCAAAGAAGCCCACCAAAATAAAAAAAAAGAGAAAAGAGAGAAGGGGCAATGTTACTATCCTTTTTCCACACTTGTGTTTCAAAGTAGCACCATGATCTTCACGATAGAGAGTCTCCTATGTTGTCACTTTCATATACTAGTGGAAATTTTTCATTATAGAACTTGGCTTGCATATTCCAATGATGGGCTTCCTCAAATTTCCCTAGGTCTTCGTGAGCAAGTGAGTTGGATGCACACCCACTTAGTTTCTTTTTGAGCTTTCATAAACTTATAGCTCTAGTGCATCCGTTGCATGGCAATCCCTACTCACTCACATTGATATCTATTGATGGGCATCTCCATAGCCCGTCGATACGCCTAGTTGATGTGATACTATCTCCTTCTTTTTGTCTTCTCCACAACCACCATATTCTATTCCACCTATAGTGCTATGTCCATGGCTCACGCTCATGTATTGCGTGAAAGTTGAAAAGGTTTGAGAACATCAAAAGTATGAAACAATTGCCTGGCTTGTCATCGGGGTTGTGCATGATTTGAATACTTTATGTGATGAAGATGGAGCATAGCCAGACTATATGAGTTTGTAGGGATAGATTTCTTTGGCCATGTTATTTTGAGAAGACATGATTGCTTTATTAGTATACTTGAAGTATTATTGTTTTTATGTCAATATTAAACTTTTGTTTTGAATCTTATGGATCTGAACATTCATGCCACAATAAAGAAAATTACATGGATAAGTATGTTAGGTAGCATTCCACATCAAAAATTCTGTTTTCATCATTTACCTACTCGAGGACGAGCAGGAATTAAGCTTGGGGATGCTTGATATGTCTCCAACGTATCTATAATTTTTTATTGTTCCATGCTATTATATTATCTGTTTTGGATGTTTTATATGCATTAATATGCTATTTTATATTATTTTTGGGACTAACCTATTAACCTAGAGCCCAGTGCCAGTTTCTGTTTTTTCCTTGTTTTTGAGCCTCGCAGAAAAGGAATACCAAACGGAATAAAACTTCATGATGATTTTTCTTGGACCAGAAGACACCCAGGGGACTTGGAGTCCAAGTCAGAAGAGCCACGAGGCGGCGACAAGGGTGGAGGGCGCGCCCAAGGGGGAGGGGGCGCCCCCTACCTTGTGGGCCCCTCGGTGACCTCCTGACCTAGGTCTTCCTCCTATATATTCACAAATATTCCAGAATCACCTCAGGCATCCACGAAAACACTTTTTCACGGCCGCAACCTTCTGTTCCCGTGAGATCCCATCTTGGGGCCTTTTCCGGCATCCTGCCGGATGGGGAATCGATCACGGAGGGCTTCTACATCAACTCCATTGCCCTTCCGATGATGCGTGAGTAGGTTACCTCAAACCTACGGGTTCATAGCTAGTAGCTAGATGGCTTCTTCTCTCTCTTTGATTCTCAATACAACGTTCTCCTTGATGCTCTTGGAGATCTATCCGATGTAATCTTCTTTTGCGGTGTATTTGTCGAGATCCGATGAATTGTGGATTTATGATCAGCTTATCTATGAATATTATTTGAATCTTCTCTGGATTCTTTTATGCATGATTTGATATCTTTGTATTTCTCTTTGAATTATCGGTTTGGTTTGGCCAACTAGATTGATTTTTCTTGCAAAGGGAGAGGTGCTTAGCTTTGGGTTCAATCTTGCGTGATTTCACCCCGTGACAAAGTAGGGGTAGCAAGACACGTATTGCATTGTTGCCATCGAGGATAAAAAGATGGGGTTTTCATCATATTGCTTGAGTTAATTCCTCTACATCATGTCATCTTACTTAAGGTGTTACTCCATTCTTTATGAACTTAATACTCTAGATGCATGCTAATAATATCTAAAACCCTAAGCTTGGGGATGCTAGTTTTGCTATGTCCACTACTTATTGCAATGATCATGATTGGGGTGATTCTTCTTATGATCTTGAAAATTTATTTAAGCGTCATGATGAATATGTTAGTGATAATAGTGTTTGCATTAATATTGAAAGTGGGTTTGGAAGAGTGTCAACTTTAGGAAATAATAATCCCACTACTTTGGAGTTTGATCAATCTTATGAAATTTTTGATATAAGTTGGCTTGGAGAAGTAATGACTTTATTCTATGTTAATCCCACTATTTTGGAAGAGTGTCAACTTTGCATGCATGCGAATCATGAAGAGAAAATTTAATGAGATAGTTATATTGTTGAATTTGATTATGATCCTACATGTAATTATTATGAGAGAGGAAAATATGGTTGTAGAAATTTTCATGTTACTAAATTACCTCTCGTTATGTTGAGATTGCTATTGTTTCTTTCTTCTTCTTTGCATATGCTAGGATTTGCTTGCCTTGATAATTTGTTTGCCTATAAGATGCATATACATAGGAATTATGTTAGACTTAGATGTGTTTTTCACGTACTTTATGATGCTCTCTTTGTGCTTCAATTCTTGTCTTTCATGTGAGCATCATCAAAATTATCAATACCTAGCTAAAAGTCTTTAAAGAAAAGCGCTTGGTGGGAGACAACCCAATATTTTTCGTTGCTGTTTTTCAATAATGTTTTCATCTAGCCTCTGGTTAGATGTGTCTTGGTGTTTTAATTAGTGTTTGTGCCAGGTAACACCTTTGGGATGGCTTAAGGTGATAGTTGATTCGATCTTGCTGAAAAACAGAAACTTTTGTGTCCAGTCAAAGAATTTTAGTAATTCACTGGAGCGTGGAAAAACCTTGAATTTTTTACACAGGATTGATATACAAATTTCCACTGTTGTCCTTATGTTTCAGAATTTTTGGAGTTATAGAAGTTTTGGAACAATTCAGATCTTCGCAGACTGTTCTGTTTTTGACAGATTCTGTTTTCTTTGTGTTATTTGCTTATTTTGATGAATCTATGTGTAGTATCGGGGGGTATGAACCATGGAGAAGTTGGAGTACAGTAGATATTACACCAATATAAAGAAAGAATGAGTTCACAACAGTACCAAAAGTGGTGATTTTATTTTCTTGTACTAACGGATCTCACGAGTTTTCTGTTGAGTTTTGTGTTGTGAAGTTTTCAAGTTTTGGGTAAAGATTTGATGGACTATGGAATAAGGAGTGGCAAGAGCCTAAGCTTGGGGCTGCCCAAGGCACCCCAAGGTAATATTCAAGGACAACCAAGAGCCTAAGCTTGGGGATGCTCAAGGCACCCCAAGGTAATATTCAAGGATAACCAAGAGCCTAAGCTTGGGGATGCCCCGGAAGGCATCCCCTCTTTCGTTTTCGTCTATCGATAAATTTACTTGAGGCTATATTTTTATTCACCACATGATATGTGTGTTGCTTGGAGCTTCTTGTATGATATGAGTCTTTGCTTTTTAGTTTGCCACAATCATACTTGCTGTACACACCTTTTGAGAGGGACACACATGAATCGTGATTAATTAGAATACTCTATGTGCTTCACTTATATCTTTTGAGCTAGGCAATTTTACTCTAGTGCTTCACTTATATCTTTTTAGAGCACGGCGGTGGTTTTATTTTATAGAAATTATTGAACTCTCATGCTTCGCTTATATTATTTTGAGAGTCTTTCTAAACAGCATGGTAATTTGCTTTGGTTATAAATTTAGTCCTAATATGATAGGCATCCAAGAGGGATATAATAAAAAAATTCATATAAAGTGCATTGAATACGATGTGAAGTTTGATTCCTTATGATTGTTTTGAGATATAAAGATGGTGATATTAGAGTCATGCTAGTGAGTAATTGTGGATTGTAGAAATACTTTTGTTAAAGTTCGTGATTCCCGTAGCATGCACGTATGGTGAACCGTTATGTAACGAAGTTGGAGCATGAGGTATTTATTGATTGTCTTCCTTATGAGTGGCGGTCGGGGATGAGCGATGGTCTTTTCCTACCAATCTATCCCCCTCGGAGCATGCGCGTAGTACTTTGTTTCGATGACTAATAGATTTTTGCAATAAATATGTGAGTTCTTTATGACTAATGTTGAGTCCATGGATTATACGCACTCTCACCCTTCCACCTTTGCTAGCCTCTCTAGTACCGTGCAACTTTTGCCGGTGCCATACACCTACCTTTTACCTTCCTCAGAACAGCCACCATACCTACCTATTATGGCATTTCCATAGCCATTCCGAGATATATTGCCATGCAACTTTCCACCGTTCCGTTTTGTTATGACACGCTCCATCATTGTCATATTGCTTTGCATGATCATGTAGTTTAGTGGGGTAAGACGTTCCTGTCGACTACGAGGCATCTGTGGTGACTTAATCAATCTCAAGATATGATGTCGGCTCAGTATCTCGAAGGTGCTCATAGGGATATGTTATGGGTGTTGTTCATAGGGTGGGTGCATGTCCGTGTATATGAACATCTGTGATTGTACTGTGTTAAAAGAACAATTTTTATTTGTTCGGTTGTTAGTTTTGGAGATTTGGAAGGGTTTTTCGGTTCAATTTGCATCTTCCAAAAAAAACAGTGGACACATGTTTAATTTTGCCCGTGTGATCACCCAAATCATGATCGTTTCCATTTTTTCTTGAATGCCAAAATCTGGCAATGTTTCCTGGAAGCATTTTCCAATGGACACCGAAATTGCCATAACAATTTTACCGGACTTATCATGATTGAAAGAGAAAGTTGCCATATAATGCCAAAAAAGAAAACCTAGCGATTTAAAAAAAATTATCATCCCCCAACTGCAAAAAAAAAAAAATTATCATCCCCGTGGTCTGGATCCATTGGCTGTTGGGGCGTTCGCTGGGACCTTCCTTGAATGAACATTCGCCAGTTAACATTTTTCTTTTTTTGGAGGGGAAGGCCTGTTGCATTTTGTTCTGCTTATTATGGGGATAGTACTGTTATGCCCATTATTGTAAGTCTGTTTACCTGTTTCTTTTTTTTTTGAAAAGCAGGATGTACCGCGGTCTCTGCATCTGGACGATGCATGTAGTCATATTATTAATTATTCACAAAGATCATACGAGATGATACATCAATAAACCTGAAGCCACCATCTTGACAACGCTGTTGCTACTCCTATCCCCTTGATGAAGGTGTGCCAAATGTCCAGGCCTAATACCAAGTAGACATCGCACCAAAGCCTAACATGTAAAGCCAGGTGTCCCATCCAAGCCACTACCTAGATTGGGTCCCACACCGGTCCGGCACACTCCCCGTGAGCACCGCACGCTGCAAGGGCCGTCACCTTCATCTTCCATTGGTCCATCCTTAGAGCAGAACTGATGCACCGACCTTGCCAGGCCTCTCTGCCATCAACGCCACCATGACGCCAGACAGCTTCCTCCTCCTGCGCGAGTCCATCTCCATGCATCAGACGCCGAGTCTCCACTGCGCCATGCCGCCGAGACCCACCGTCGACGATACGGTTGATGCCACACCGCTCCACCTACATGCCATCTCGCATCGACTCCGAACTACCAGCACCTCCACCACCCCGAGCAGTCCCCGGCCAACGCCTTCAGGAAGGAACACGACACCAAAGTGCCATCGTTGCCAAAACAGAGGAACAGAGGCTTTCGCCTGTGCTCATGGCAGAGGTGGGGGGCGTATGATCCACACCAAAGCCTCCAGGAAGGGAATCGGCACCGAGGGCGTCGACTTTGGTGCGGCTGCCATGCCAGCCTGGAGTTTCCCCCGGATCCATGCCCACCCACCAGATCCGTCCAGGCAGTATTGGCGTCGACCGTAGTCGCTACCGTAGCCAGCACGAACCAGAGTAGATCGAGTTGGAGACGACGCCTCCCATGGAACTCCGGTCGGCCATCGAGGAGCCGCCGTAGCGCTGTCGCCTCCACGTCACCCACGCAGACGTGGAAGGCCTCCCATCTGCACCCCCGGGTGCCGCCCGCCAGGCAGGCCGCACCGCACGCCACCGATCGAGGCCACCGCCCCAAGATCCCCATGCCGCCTGAGGCACCGGCGGACAGATCTGAAATAGATCGACCACCGGCCACCATAGGAGCGCCCCGAACGCCCCCCCCCCCCGCGCGACCACTAGGGGGAGTCACGAGCGCGCGGTGCAGCTCCTGCCGTCGCCCCCTGAGTCCTCGCCGACGCGCCCCGCCGCCAATGCGCCGCCAACCGCCACCAAACGCCACCCGCACCAGGTCTGGCCGCTGTGGGGAGGAGAGGTGGGAGAGGGAGTTGAGGACTTGGCGGCGCTAGGGTTCCCCCTGGTCGCCGCAAGGGGGCGACATAGGAGGGGTCAAAGTCGCTTAGCATGACTCTACATTTACATAGCACACCTGGTTTTGGATCCAACTGCTAGTACACTGATGACCCGCAAGTATAGGGGATCTATCGTAGTCCTTTCGATAAGTAAGAGTGTCGAACCCAACGAGGAGCAGAAGGAAATGACAAGCGGTTTTCAGCAAGGTATTCTCTGCAAGCACTGAAATTATCGGTAACAGATAGTTGTGTGATAAGATAATTCGTAACGGGTAACAAGTAACAAAAGTAACTAAGGTGCAGGAAGGTGGCCCAATCCTTTTTGTATCAAAGGACAAGCCTGGACGAACTCTTATATAAAGCAAAGCGCTCCCGAGGACACATGGGAATTGTTGTCAAGTTACTTTTCATCATGCTCATATGATTCGCGTTTGTTACTTTGATAATTTGATATGTGGGTGGACCGGTGCTTGGGTGCTGCCCTTCCTTGGACAAGCCTCCCACTTATGATTAACCCCTCTTGCAAGCATCCGCAACTACGAAAGAAGAATTAAGATAAATATAACCATAGCATGAAACATATGGATCCAAATCAGCCCCTTACGAAGCAACACATAAACTAGGGTTTAAGCTTCTGTCACTCTAGCAACCCATCATCTACTTATTACTTCCCAATGCCTTCCCCTAGGCCCAAATCATGGTGAAGTTTCATGTAGTCGACGTTCACATAACAACACTAGAGGAGAGACAACATACATCTCATCAAAATATCGAACGAATACCAAATTCACATGATTACTTATAACAAGACTTCTCCCATGTCCTCAGGAACAAACGTAAATACTCACAAAGCATATTCATGTTCATAATCAGAGGAGTATTAATTATCATTAAGGATCTGAACAAATGATCTTCCATCGAATAAACCAACTAGCATCAACTACAAGGAGTAATCAACACTACTAGCAACCCATAGGTACCAATCTGAGGTTTTGAGACAAAGATCGGGTACAAGAGATGAACTAGGGTTTGAGAGGAGATGGTGCTGGTGAAGTTGTTGATGGAGATTGACCCCCTCTCGATGAGAGGATCGATGGTGATGACGATGGCGATGATTTCCCCCTCCCGGAGGGATGTTTCCCCGACAGAACAGCTCCGCCGGAGCCCTAGATTGGTTCTGCCCAGGTTCCGCCTCGAGACGGCAGCGCTTTGCCCCGAAAGCTTCCTTATTATTTTTTCCAGGTCAAAACACACTATATAGCAGAAGATGGGCGTCGGGGGCCTGCCAGGTGGCCCACAAGGACGGGGGGCGCGCCCAGGGGGGTAGGGCACGCCCTCCACCCTTGTGGATGGCAGGTGGCCCCCCTCTGGTACTTTTTTCGCCCAATATATTTTTTAAATCCAAAATGACTATCCGTGAAGTTTCAGGACTTTTGGAGTTGTGCAGAATAGGTCTCTAATATTTGCTCCTTTTCCAGCCCAGAATTCCAGCTGCCGGCATTCTCCCTCTTCATGTAAACCTTGTAAAATAAGAGAGAAAAGGCATAAGTATTGTGCCATAATGTGTAATAATAGCCCATAATGCAATAAATATTAATGTAAAAACATGATGCAAAATGGACGTACCGACTCCCCCAACCTTAGACCTCGCTTGTCCTCAAGCGAAAGCCGATATCGAAAAATATGTCCACATGTTTAGAGATAGAGGTGTCGATAAAATAAAATACGGACATGAGGGCATCATGATCATCCTTAGAACAGCACATATATTGTCATATAATTTCTTATGCTAAAGTAACAATTCGTTCACAAGGTAAAGTATGAATCAAAAACTTCATTGAAAACTAACAAACTATGATCTCAGTCATTGAAGCAATTGCAATTTATCATAACATCGGAAAGAGTCCATATAAGAGCTTTTCAGCAAGTCCACATACTCAACTATCATTTAGTCTTTCACAATTGCTAACACTCACGCAATACTTATGGGTTCAAAGCTTCCATTGGACATAGAGAAAGATAGGGGCCTATAGTTTCGCCTCCCAACTTTTTACCTCAAGGCTAATGTCAACAATAATACTTTATGATAACCTACATCCGAGTGGGTATATATATCTGGATCTTTCTCCAACACATAGTGCTTGCCAAAAGGAAAAAGTGTAAAAAGGAAAGGTGAAGATCACCATGACTCTTGTATGAGGGTAGAAGATAAAAGTAAAAGATAGGCCCTTCATAGAGGGAAGCAGAGGTTGTCATGCGCTTTTATGGTTGGATGCACAAAATCTTAATGCAAAAGAACGTCACTTTATATTTCCGCTTGTGATAAAGAACTTTATTATGCAGTCCGTCGCTTTTATTTCTTCCATATCACAAGTTCGTATAAAGCTTATTTTCTTCACACTAATAGATCATACATATTTAGAGAGAAATTTTTATTGCTTGCACCGATGACAACTTACTTGAAGGATCTTACTCAATCCATAGGTAGGTATGGTGGACTCTCATGGCAAAACTGGGTTTAGGGATGTTTGGAAGTACAAGTAGTATCTCTACTTGGTGCAAAGAATTTGGCTAGCATGAGAGGGAAAGGCAAGCTCAACATGTTGGAAGATCCATGACAATATAACTTCTATTCGGATATAAGAAAACATAACCCATTATGTTGTCTTCCTTGTCCAACATCAACTTTTTAGCATGTCATATTTTAATGAGTGATCACAATTACAAAAGATGTCCAAGATAGTATATTTATATGTGAAGCCTCTCTTTCTTTATTACTTCCTATTAATTACAACAATGACCAAAACTATGTTTGTCAACTCCCAACAAATTTTATTCATCATACTCTTTATATGTGAAGTCATTACTCTCCATAAGATCAATATATGATCTTTTTATTTCTTTTTATTATTTTATTCCCTCAAGATCATAGCAAGAAAACAAAGCCCTCAACTCAAAACTACTCTTTATTATATAACTCACAGACTAGATTACATAGATAGAGATCAAATCAAAACTCAAAGCTGGATCATACTAAAACTTTATTCTACTAGATCAAGATATAACCAAAAGGATCAAACTAAGAAAAACGATAAAAGTAAAGGTGTGATGGTGATATGATACCGGGGCACCTCCCCCAAGCTTGGCAGTTGCCAAGGGGAGTGCCCATACCCATGTATTTATGTTTCTTTCTTCGGAGGTGATGATGATGGAGTTGTTGATGAAGTAGTGCCACACATCGAGCGTAGGAGATGCTCCAGTTTACGAATAATGCCCTTGAGTGCGGTGATGTACTCTTGCAACAGAATATTTTCGTGAGTGAGATATTTATTTTGCACACGAACTAATTCAATAATCTTGAAAGCTTCAATTTCAGTAGGGGTAAGCTGATTGTAGTAAGGTTGAAGGATGTCTTCTTCTTCTGCTACCGGAACTTGATCTCCCTCGGCCTTCTTGATCTTATCGTCCTTGTTAGTTTCCCCAAGTTCTTCTCTCTTCATCTCTATCTTCATCAGCCAAGCATTGTCGCCCGCATTGATGGAGGAGGGGGATGACATGATGCCTGGTCTTGAAAACTCTGGCAGAAAACAACTTGAAACAAGAGCAGAAGATATTGTCGTGGTACGGTGGTCAAAACCTTCGGGAGATTATATAATGAATTTTTACCAACCAAAAGAAGTATTGTGCAAGAAAACGGAGTCCGGAGGGCACACGAGGTGGCCACAAGGTCGGGGGGCGCGCCCAGGGGGTAGGGCGCGCCCTCCACCCTTGTGGTCGCCTCGTGTCTCTTTCGGACTACTTTTAATTTTCCTAATTTTTTAAATATTCCAAAATGGAGAAAAATTATCATTGGAAATGTTTTGGAGTCGGTTTACTTACCGTACCACATACCTATTCGTTTTCGGAGTCTAAAACGTTCTGGAAAGTGTCCCTTATGTACTCCTCCAGTGTTACGGTATCAATTATATTGGTCTCAACATTTATGGGAGTACCTGAGATATAATGTTTGATTCTTTGACCGTTTACCACCTTCGGATTTGTGCCTTCGGCGTTGTTGATTTTTATGGCACCGGAACGATAGACCTCCTCGATAATGTAAGGACCTTCCCATTTAGGGAGAAGCTTTCCTGCAAAAAATCTTAAACGAGAGTTGTATAGCAAAACATGATCACCTACATTAAACTCACGCTTTTGTATCCTTTTGTCATGCCATCTTTTAACTTCTTCTTTAAACAACTTGGCATTCTCATAGGCTTGGGTTCTCCATTCATCAAGTGAGCTTATGTCAAATAACCTCTTCTCACTGGCAAGTTTGAAATCATAGTTGAGCTCTTTAATTGCCCAATAAGCTTTATGTTCTAGTTCAAGAGGTAAGTGACAAGCCTTTCCATAAACCATTTTATATGGAGACATACCCATTCGGTTTTTATAAGCAGTTCTATAAGCCCATAATGCATCATCAAGTTTCTTAGACCAATTTTTTCTAGATCTATTAATAGTCTTTTGCAAAATCAATTTAATCTCTCTATTGCTCAATTCTACTTGACCACTAGATTGAGGATGATATGGAGATGCAATTCTATGGTTAACATCATACTTAGCAAGCATTTTATGGAAAGCAGCATGAATAAAATGTGAACCACCATCAGTCATTAAATATCTAGGGACTCCAAACCTCGGAAAAATAACTTCTTTAAGCATCTTAATAGAAGTGTTATGATCAGCACTACTAGTTGGAATAGCTTCTACCCACTTAGTAACGTAATCAACAGCAACTAAAATATGTGTATACCCATTAGAGGAAGGAAAAGGTCCCATATAATCAAAGCCCCAAACATCGAATGGTTCAATAACAAGTGAATAATTCATAGGCATTTCCTGACGTCTACTAATATTACCAATTCTCTGGCATTCATCACAAGACAAGACAAACTTACGAGCATCCTTGAAGAGAGTAGGCCAATAAAAACCAGATTGCAACACCTTATGTGCAGTTCTATCTCCAGCGTGGTGTCCTCCGTAAGACTCGGAGTGGCACTTGCGTAGGATCTGTTCCTGTTCATACTCAGGTACACTAGTAATGTGACGACCCCGGCTTAATCGTGCACTAGTAATACACGCAAATGCACATAATCAAGGCTAAGGACTCACTTGAAGATATCACAACACAACTCTAAAACATAAATAAAGTCATACAAGCTTTATATTACAAGCCAGAGCCTCAAGGGCTCGAATACATAGCTCGATGGCATACAAGTGTCAGCGGAAGCATCAGATATCTGGGTACAAATATATTATAGAACAGAGATAAGCTTTTAAATACTACGATCGAAAGGCGTAGGCCTCCTACCTAGGACCCTCCGAATCCTACTCCTGGTCGTCGGTCGGCTCCTCGTAGTTGTACTCGCCTGGAGGGTAGAAGTAGTAGTAGCCATAGTCGTCGACGGGGGCAGCTACCTCAGGGGCTCCGTCATCTGGCGGTGACATATGGATATGTGGAGAAAAAGAAAGTAAAGCAAACGTGAGTACTCATCCGAAGTACTCAGCAAGCAAGGATCTACACTACATATGCAACATTTTCAAAGGAGGGCTGTATATGTGGAATGGGCTGCAGAAATGACAGAATAGAGGTGAAAAGCCTAGTCCTATCGAAGACTAGCATCTTCAGCATCTTCAACAGTCTTGCAGCATTAGAAGAGAGCAGAATAACATAATGTAAAGTACAGCAGTGTCATCAACCTCGGCCAGAGATTCTTCCTCGACTCCCTGTGAGAAAGCAATCCCAGAGCCATACTATCCATTTCATCTCAAGTCATCAGTTCTAGTTGTACCGATCGGGATACAACTCCGAGTGTCCGTTACCGTAGGACAGGTGAAAGTGCAATCATGCACTTACATCATGTTTTGATGTTGATGACAATATACATGTAGGGGACTAACTATGTTCGTCAAATGAATCTCAGGTGTTAGTCCCCGGTTCATCAAAAGTGTGTGGATCATGAGCATACGAAGTGGATTTCACTCAAGAAAGAAGTAGCAAAATGATTACATATTTGTTTTCTTGAGTATAGGATCCCGCACTATTAAGAGGGGATCGGTAGGGTTAGTAAAAGACTTGCTCTTGCCACAAAGCTCCTTCCCAAAAAAAAATTGTTTAGATCCTTCACTATATGCTCTGGCTTATTCTGCCTCTGGCATTGCCGAATGTCCGGGCTGGCCCCCGGATGTCCGGGCCACCTGCCGGATATCCGGCCCGCACCGCGGATATCCGGACCCTGCTATCCAGAGTACAATATATGGGTGTGCCCTTTTCCGGATGCCCGGCCCTCCATGCCGGATGTCCGGGCTCTCCATACACCCCGGATATCCGGGCCTTCATGCCGGATGTCCGGCTCGAGCTTTCCAGTGAACATCTTCTGTTCTGTGAACTCGCCGGATGTTCGGCCACCAGCCGGATGTCCGGGCTTTCCTGACATGCCGGATGTCCGGGCTTGAACCCCCATGTCCGGCCCCTCTGGTTTATTATCTGCTTCTGCCCAGTTCTTCAAGTGCCTTGCCAGGCCGGATGTCCGGCCTGCCCGGTCACATGCACTACAACAGTCACATTTGCACTCACACTATATATAGCTCTCTTCCCCCCTTGGAGAGGGTTGACCATTCACTTTGAACAAACCCTAGAACACATTTTGACTCTCTCTCACTCTCATACACCAAATCTTAGATCCCAAGGGGATTTGAGAGCATCTGTGAGATGTTGTCCAAGCAAGTGATAGATCCACTCCTTCCCCTTCTTTGCACCAAAGGAATTCGTGATTTGAGCAAGTCTTGAGCTTTTCCCCATCGTTCTTGTTACTCTTGGAGGTTGGAGACTCCTAGGCGGTAGGAGTCACTCGGAGAGGAATCGATCATTGTGATTAGCCCCAGAAAGTTTGTGAGGGTTTGGAGACCACCCCAAGGTCTTCCACTAGTGGTTGAGAAACGCCTTCGTGGTGTTGTCTCAAAGGGAGAATAGGGTGAGCCTTCGTGGCGTTGGTGTGCCTTCGTGGTAACATCACCTCTCTAACGGTGACGTAGCTTCCCTCCAAGGAAGTGAACATCGGAATACATCCTCGTCTCTCGGAGTTGCGGTTATTCCTAACCCTAACTCTCTACTTGTGGTTACTTGTCTCTTAGCACTTACTTATATCATATTGTGCTTGCTTACTCACATAGTTGTATTACTTGTTCATCTTGCGTAGCTCTTAGCATCTTACTTGTAATTGTTAGGCTCACTTTCATATTCCGCTTTATTGCCTAAAATTGCTAAGTAACAATTAAAATTTGTAATTGTACCTATTCACCCCCCCTCTAGGTCCATCTCGATCCTTTCAATTGGTATCAGAGCCTCATGCTCTATTCTTGTGGCTTAACCGCCCTAGAGCGAGATGAACCCCGATGGGACTCCGCTTGTTGCGGATCCGAAGGATAAGGGCGCGGCTTCCACGGAAGTCAAGTATTTTACTTCTGAGGATCTGGAACGGGCGCTTGCTAAGCAAAGGGAGGAGCATGATGCTTCTCTTGAGGCCTTGGTCCAAATGAGACTAGCCACACTAACCACGATGCTTGCACCACTTTCTGGTGGTGCTGCCTTGAGGCCAACTGTGCCTACTCCTTCACTTGGCCAACAACCTCCTAGTAATGAACACTCCAGTGTTCCTTGGCTTTATGCAAGACCTCAAATAGAGAAACCAAAGTATAACCCTCTAGGAAAACCTCCTTTACTTGATGACACTACCGATTTTGCTTTGTGGAGAGTTGCTATGCAGGATCATCTTCGATATGGAAATGATGAGATGCTGGAGATCTTGGAGTATGGCTACCAAGCCGTTGACCCGAAGAATCTTACTCCAGGAGAAGTATATGACAAGAATCTCAACGACACAGCAATCATGTGCATAAGAAGAGGTATGACTGACAAGCAAAGGAGACCATACATACATATCACAAGTGCCAAGGAATTATGGGATAGCATTGTGAGGACCAAGACCGGTACCTCCACTCTCCGGCTTGCTCAATATGAAATTGCCAAGGGTCAATTGCAAAACTTTTGTATGGAGAAAGGTGAATCCCCCAAGCAACTCCTTAAGCGTCTCATGACTCTCACCGCTGACATCGAGTCATGTGTGTGTGACAAGACACAAGATGGATTCAACTTGACTAAGAGATTTCTCGTGGATAAGTTGCTTCATGCTCTTGCTCCGTATCATCACCAAATGGTGTGGGACATAAGACAACATCATGGATTCAAAGAAATGACTCCAGATGACATCATATCCACTTTCCAACTATTTGAAGAGTCAAAGGCAAATGCTACAAAACATCTTGCCATGCATGGTACCTCAACATCAAAAATCAATCTTACATTGAAGGCCAAGCATGTATATGAAGAAGAGCAAAGTGAAGAAGAAGAAGATGATGAGGATGAAGACGGTGATGACATTGACTCCGATGAGAGCCCTTCATATGAAGACATTGCCCTCTTTGTCAAGAAGTTTAGCGCTGGAAAATTCAAGGGAAGATTCCAGAAGAATAAAGTGAGAAAATGTTACAACTGTGAAGAAGTCAACCACTTCTCCAACGATTGCCCCTATTAGAAGAGAGAAGATAAACCAAGGTTTCCCAAGACCTTTCCCAAGAAGAAGTTGCCAAACCCTTTGAACTCAAAGCTCAAGAAGAGAGATGGGAAAGCAATGGTTGCTCATGAAGAATCCGATCCGGATGATGTTAGTGGTGTTGCCGGAGTTGCTCAAGATTCTCAAAACACCTTGAGGCTAGTCAACAAGAGTGGTGATGTTGTCACATACAGCTATATGAAAGACTAAAAGGGCAACGCTCACAAGTGCCTGATGGCAAAGGCCGTGGTTGAAGATGAAGAGGACCAAAACTCTCCTGACAAGGTCAAGGTAACCCCACGATCAAATCCTCCTCTCTTCACTCCTCCTACTAGTGATGAGTACCTTGATGCGGAGGATAATCATGATGATAATGATATAGATGACCCCATGTTTGCTAAACTAAATAAGGTCATGTGCTCCCTCAAAGGAAAGAAGCTCACTATGTTTCGTATGCTTATGGAGATGGTGGGTAAGCACACCGTCACCATTAAGGAACTCGAAACCCTCGTAACCGAGGAAAAGGAAAAATATGAAATCCTTGAGCGGAAAGTCCAATATGAGGAAGCACGAAATGATGAACTATGCTTGAAAATTGGTGCAAACATTGATGTTCATGCTATAGATCTTGCCTCCTTGAAAAAGGCTAAAGACTTTTGCGAAGAGTTGATGAATGATAAATGTAAGCTTGTGAAGTCTCATGCTTCTCTCTCTAAGGATTGTGAGCTCCTATTCGTGTCCCTCAAGACTAAGGAAGAAGAGCTCACCCTTCTTACAAAGAGTTTTGAGACGCTCAAGCTTACTTATCTTGAAACTCTAGCCAAGGCTTACTCTTCTCCTATTATCAATGTTGATGCTTGTACTACTTACTCTAGTAGTGATCTAGCATCTATTCTTGAGGAGAATCGCTTTCTCAAGGCTCAAATCGAGAAATGTCTCATGACATGTGCTCAAGGACAAAAGAACCTTAATGAGGTATTGGGCCAACACAATGAGGTGTTTGCCAAAGAGGGGCTCGGGTTTGACCCAAGCACAAGCAAGAAGAAGACGTCTTCTCAAAAGTGCATCACCCCTCTAAAAGAAACATTTGTACGAGAAGGGCACAAGGAGAAAGGTAAGGTTGTGAGTGGGAAGGCCACAAGGGGCATGCCCACTCTCAACAAGCCAAAAGAGTTCATACCTCCATCCTATGTACTTCGTAAGACTAAGGATGGAGAAGTTTATGCAAAATTTGTTGGTCCTCGAAATGCATTCCGATTCTATGCTATTTGGGTCCCTAAGACCCTTGTGACTAACTTGAGAGGTCCCATTGCAAAATGGGTGCCTCTAACCAAGTCATAATTGTGTGTAGGTTGCCTTCTCTGGTGGAGTAAAATGGGTGATTGATAGTGGATGTACCAATCATATGACCGGAGATAGCAAATTGCTCTACGATTTCATGGAAGCTATTCAACCATTTACGAACATTATGTTTGGTGAAGGATCAAAAGGACAGGTACTCGGGTTGGGCAAGGTGGCTATCACAAATGACATGTCTCTTGCAAATGTCATGCTTGTTCAATCCCTTAAATATCATTTGCTTTCTGTTCGCCAATTGGCTTTTGTTGGTTATGATACACTCTTTGGACTAACGGATGTGAAAGTCTTTAAGAGAGATACTCTCGAAGTGGCCTTTGTTGGAGAGTTGGATGGCAACCTTTACACGGTTGATTTCTCGAAAGAGAGCACATTCCATGCAACTTGTCTAATGGCCAAGGCCGACAAGGGGTGGTTTTGGCATCGCCGGCTAGCCCATGTCGGCATGAGAAATCTTCAAGATCTCTTAAAGGGTAATCACATCCTTGGACTAACCAATGTCTCTTTTGAGAAAGATCGTGTGTGTAGTGCTTGCATAGCTAGGAAGCAACATCAATCAAAGCACCCACCCAAGAATATTGTGTCTACTTCAAGGCCTTTGGAGCTCCTTCATGTGGATCTTTTTGGGCCTCCTTCATGGGATAGTCTTGGTGGGCAAAAGTATGGACTTGTCATTGTTGATGATTACTCAAGATACACATGGGTGTTTTTCCTCAAGTCCAAGGATGAGACGAAGATCACCTTCATTGATTTTGCCAAACAAGCACAACGCAAGTTTGACAAAGAAATCTTGGCAATAAGAAGTGATAATGGCTCCGAGTTCAAGAACTACACCTTGGAAGGATTTCTTGGTGATGAAGGGATTGAGCATCAATATTCCGCACCATACACCCCTCAACAAAATGGTGTTGCAGAAAGGAAGAATTGTACACTTGTGGAGATGGCAAGGTCCATGTTGGATGAATACAAGTCGCCACATAGTTTTTGGGCCGAGGCTGTCAACACCGCATGCCATGCATCAAACCGTCTCTTCCTCCGCAAAATATTGGAAAAGACTCCATATGAGCTCCTAACCGGGAACAAGCCAAATGTCAAGTACTTTCGTGTATTTGGGTGCAAATGTTTCATCCTCAACAAAAGAGAACGGTTAAGAAAATTTCAATCCAAAACAACTGAGGGCATATTTGTTGGCTATGGATCAAACTCTCATGCCTATAGAGTCTACAACAAATCCAATGGATGTGTTGTAGAAACTTGTGACGTGGTGTTTGATGAATTTAATGGCTCCCATGGGGAGCAAGTAGATCTAAGTGATGTAGGTGAAGAAGATTCGTCTCAAGATATTGTGTCCATGGGTGTTGGTGCTCTTCTTCCCATGGAACAAGAACCTCATGATGATGAAGAAGAAGATGGAAGTTTCACACATCATCAAACCACTTCATCACCCATAACACCACAAGCTCCTATTGCTCAACTAATGCCTGTTGTTCAAGAATAAGAAGATGATCAAGTCCCTCACCATGAGCATCTCCATGAGCAAGATCATCACCAAGAGCAAGAATGAGAAAATGCAATCATTGATAATGATCCTCAACAAATGCAATATGAAGAAGAAGATCTTCCACCTCGCATTAATGATCCATATGTTGAGGATGTGGATGATGGACATGAAGTTGAACCTCGTGAAACCTTAACCTCCATCATGCCCCGTGTGGCCGGTCGTGTTGATGTTGATAAAATCCTCACCGGCATATCGGAAGGTAGAGTCACTCGTAAACAATTGACAAACTTTTGTGCTCACTTCTCGTTTGTGTCTAGTGTTGAGCCTCTCAAGGTACAAGAAGCATTGATGGACAACGATTGGCTCACTGCTATGCCAGAAGAGTTGAACAGCTTTGAACGCAACCAAGTGTGGTCATTAGTCAAGAGGTCAACTACGGAACACAATGTCATTGGAACAAAATGGATTTTCAAGAACAAGCAAGATGAGAATGGTGTAATCATCCGCAACAAGGCAAGGTTAGTGGCACAAGGGTACTCACAAGTTGACGGTTTGGACTTTGGTGAGACCTTTGCTCCCGTTGCCCATCTTGAATCTATTCGCATCTTACTTGCTTATGCTGCTTTCAATGGTTTTACATTACATCAAATGGATGTGAAGAGTGCTTTCCTTAACGGTCCTCTACAAGAAGAAGTATATGTATCACAACCACCTGGGTTCGTTGATCCCGATCACAAAGACTATGTGTATAAACTTCATAAGGCTTTGTATGGCCTCAAACAAGCACCTCGTGCTTGGTATGATCATCTTAAGAAGTTTTTACTCGATGATGATTTTGTGAGAGGGGTGATCGATCCCACTCTTTTTACTAAGAGGGACAAGGGTGATTTGATCTTATGCCAAATCTATGTAGATGATATCATTTTGGGTTCTCCAAAATTCATTTGTGCAAGAAGTTTGCGGCTTCCATGACCAAGAACTTTGAGATGTCACTCAATGCGGATTTGAAGTTCTTTCTTGGATTCCAAATTCAACAATTTCAAGAAGGAATTTTCTTGTCTCAAGCAAAGTACCTCAAGGATATTCTAGAGAAGTTTGGCATGTCTGATGCTAGTCCATGTAAGACACCCATGCCAACAAAAATTGTACTCACTGAAGACACAAACGGTATCCCTTTTGACCATCTATTTACCGCTCTATGATTTGTTCATTGCTTTATCTTTGTGCATCTACACCAGACATCATGTTCAGCGTACGCATGTGTGCTAGATTTCAAGCTTCCCGTAGGGAAAGTCATCATAAGGCGGTTAAGCATATTCTTAGATACCTTGTTCACACCCCTAAGTTGGGTTTATGGTACCCCAAGGATGCTTAGTTTGATCTCATTGGGTACACGGATGCGGATTGGGCTGGAGACAAAGTGGATCGTAAGTCCACCTCCGGTGCATGTCAATTTCTTGGACGGTCCTTGGTAAGTCGGTCCTCGAAGAAACAAAATTGTGTTGCTCTCTCCACCGCCGAAGCTGAATATATTGCAACCGCCAGTTGTGCAACTCAATTACTATGGATGAGGCAAACTTTGAAGGATTATGGTATCACCTATAGACATGTACCTCTTCTATGTGATAATTTAAGTGCCATCAATATTGCTGAGAATCCCAAAGATCATACCCGCACCAAGCACATTGATATTAGGTATCATTTCTTGAGAGATCATGTGGAAAAAGGTGACATTGATATTGCTCATGTTGGCATAGATATGCAACTTGCAGACATTTTCACCAAGCCATTGGATGAAGCAAGGTTTTGTCAACTTAGGCGTGAACTTGGTATCTTGGAGCTTGACAACATTACGTGAAATCTAGTACCCATCCATATATGTACTTAATGTCTTGTCTTGATGTAGGCATATATTTAGGGGGAGACATTCAATTCATGAGTATTCTCACCCTACATAATGCATAAATAGAACAAACACTCTCAAAGTTATCATGGTTTTCGAACTATGGTGCTTTAAATGATGGAGTCGTGACTATGTACCCAAAGTCGAAATCTTTGCGGTACTATGTCACATATGCTCAAACATGGTGACCTCGGTCACCGCTCGTGGAGTGCGTATATGAACCTTTCTTTACTTAATATTGTTGTGTTATTGTTGCACATCTTAGTATGGCCATAGATTACTCAAGTTTTCATCCCTACAATCTCTAAATCTCCTTGGCGAAGTCTATATCAAAATATCTTGTTGGCCCTTACAAAATCTTTCCCTGCTTGGGCTCTCTGTCCAGTTGCCGGACATCCGGGTTCACAGCCGGACATCCGGGCCCTGGCAGGATTTTTTTTGCTGCTAAAGTTTCCCATCGAGCACCTCCAACGGCCGGACATCCGGGCATTATCCGGACATCCGGGCCCTGGATTTTGCTCCCTGACCTCCAGTCGCCGGATATCCGGGCTTTGAGCCCGGATTTCCGCCCCGTCGGCCGCAGACACACAAAACGGGGGAGGACTCGGGATTTGGGGGCAGTTCCCCATTCTCCCCATTGCTCTCCCATCTATCTTAATCAGCCACCGCCGCCGGGCTGTGCTCCGGCGCTGCCCCGGCCATCTCCTCCGTCCTCCGGCCCCGATCTTCTGCCTACACCTTCATCTCCTCCCGATCTACGTTTCCATCCAATCCATTCTCTGGGTTGCGGTGTGAATCACTCGGGAGGGACAGGTTCGGGTGTTCACTTGTGGATCGGCCGCCGGAGTTCTTCATGGCACGTACCAAGAATTGCGGGCCTGCCCCGGGTATGGCTGCTATCTACTCATGCCTCCTTTCTCTTGTTTTGGCACAACCATCCTAGGCTTTCACTATCTCTCATGACTATCTTGGTGTATATATCTCTCGAGAGATTCGATGTCACTTGCCTAGCCTAAAATCCTCTCTATGTACTTGGCTAAACAACTTAATCATGGGCATGTCAATATTTTAATCTACCACTTGGACTTGTCCTATGGTCATGTTCGAAAATGTTCGCGTCCCCACTATTGAATTTGCTTTATCATTGTTCATACTGTTTGTCTCCTTCTCATCGGTACCCTTATCATGTATCCGTTTCAGTCGCTCGCCGGCAAGGTTCCACCGATTCCGATGAACTTGCTCGACCCAAGAAGAAGAAGACCACCACCGGTCCTAAGAAGAAGCGTCGGGCACCATCCATCGGTCTCTGATCCGGATGATGAGGACTATGTTGGGGAGGAAGAAGAAGAGGTCACTACTCCAAGACACTCTGTTGGCCAGTCGAAACCAGGCACTCGGAGGGCTCCCATGCCTCAGGTCCGTGGTGCGGCGATGCCCGTTGTCCATGGTCGTCGCATCTCCATGGAGCTTCCCGACAGCGGGAATCGCCCCACTCACGACTTCACAACCGTGCGGGCTGGTCCGTATCTTGAGTTCCGTCGGGATACGAACCCATATGAGATGGTGGCTGATGCCGAAGATCCTCGTTTCCGTACTCGTATGCAGCAGGATCTCTACTCTAGTTTTGTCCACGGGCGTGGTCTCGCTCCTCACAAGTACTTGGATCTTCAATTCATGCGTGATCATCCTGCCATGTTTCCTAACAACCCGGTCAAGATCATTGATGATATGACTCTCGGTCCTGCAATGACCTTCAAGTGTGATTGGAATGAAGCGGCCATCCTTCAGTTCTATGCCACCTGCTTTTTTGGTCCAAACAACACTCTCACATGGATGACCGATGACACTATGCTGAGCATCACCTATGCTCAGTTTGTTCAGATGTTGGGCTTCTCCGGTGTTGGCCATCGCATCCATAGTCTGGATCCAGAGTATAAGCCCAAAGGGATTGATGCTTGCATGCCTCTTGTTAAGCCTACCACTCAGCTCTCTCCAGAGGAACGTGGATATCCTCCCAATGAGGTATCCATCTTTCGGGATCCTTACTACATTCTCTATCAGTGCGTGCTTCACACTCTCTATCCTAAGAAGGGAGATCGCTCAAGGGCTCGCAACTATTGTATTGACTTGATGGTTCGTATGCATGACAAACCCACCGAGCCTCTGGATACAGCCCATTACATTTGGCATGAGATCCATCTTTCCAGTTTCATTCAGACGCGCCAATTCCCTTATGCTCCATTCATTCAGGCTATGATTGATCACACTACTCCCTTTGCGGTTGTTAAGACTGCTATGCACTCCGTTTGGAAGCCTCCGGCTCATATGCGCGTGCTGGCTCCTGCATCGTCTGCTGCTCCTACTCAGCCTAGGAGGTCTACTGGTGGGTCTCAGCCCACGGGTCCCTCCGTGCCTTCCTCCTCGACCGCTCCTCGTGGACGTCTTGCCTCGTTCTTGGGCAAGGCTCAGTCTGCTATCATGAAGGCGATCACCTTCAACTGTCAGCAAAACCATGATGTTCAGAAGCGCCTCATCATTTCCAAGAACCAGCTCAAGCAGTGCCTTCATGACCGTGGGAGTCCCGTGAGTGATGATGACCCGATTCCCGCAGCTCCGTCCTCTTCCACCTTTGGTTTCACGTCTCGTGATGAGTACGCCGAGTTCTTTGTTGATGATGATGACATCCGCCAGGAGTGATATAATTCTTCGGTTCTTCGCCCCTTTTTACTTGTTGCTGTCAAAGGGGGAGAAGTAGTATCTTAGTGTGGCCATGCTATATGTTGGCTATTTGTGTTCGTTTTTTTGCTACTTATGGTACTTAATCGTTTGAGACTATGTTGTTATCTTTGTGGCTATGAAATGTTGTTATGGTTGTTTCATATGTGCGTGTCACACATTTATATCTTTTTGCTACATATGCTACCATGAGAGTTTGTGCTGTACATCCTAACATATTCATCTCATGCACACAATGAGGGGGAGCTAAAGCAAATAGGAACATATTTTGTATTATGATCTCATGATTTACAATGTTAATTTATTTATTGCATCTATGATACTACATGTATGATTGTCAGCAAAAACACAAAGGGGGAGATTGAAAGTGCAATCATGCCCTTACATCATGTTTTGATGTTGATGACAATATACATGTAGGGGACTAACTATGTTCGTCAAATGAATCTCAGGTGTTAGTCCCCGGTTCATCAAAAGTGTGTGGATCGTGAGCATACCAAGTGGATTTCACACAAGGAAGAAGTAGCAAAATGATTACATATTTGTTTTCTTGAGTATAGGATCCCGCAATATTAAGAGGGGATAGGTAGGGTTAGTAAAAGACTTGCTCTTGCCACAAAGCTCCTTCCCAAAAAAAATTGTTTAGATCCTTCACTATATGCTCTGGCTTATTCTGCCTCTGGCCTTGCCGGATGTCCGGGCTGCCCCCCGGATGTCCGGGCCACCTGCCGGATATCCGGCCCGCACCCCGGATATCCGGACCCTGCTATCCAGAGTACAATATATGGGTGTGCCCTTTTCCGGATGTTTGGCCCTCCATGCCGGATGTCCGGGCTCTCCATACACCCCGGATATCCGGGCCTTCATGCCGGATGTCCGGCTCGAGCTTTCCAGTGAACATCTTTTGTTCTGTGAAATCACCGGATGTCCGGCCACCGGCCGGATGTCCGGGCTTTCCTGACATGCCGGATGTCCGGGCTTGACCCCGGATGTCCGGCCCCTCTGGTTTATCCTCTCCTTCTGCCCTGTTCTTCAAGTGCCTTGCCAGGCCGGATGTCCGGCCCCTAGCCCAGATGTCCGGCCTGCCCGGTCACTTGCACTACAACGGTCACATTTGCACTCACACTATATATAGCTCTCTTCCCCCCTTGGAGAGGGTTGACCATTCACATTGAACAAACCCTAGAACACATTTTCACTCTTTCTCACTCTCATACACCAAATCTTAGATCCCAAGGGGATTTGAGAGCATCTGTGAGAAGTTGTCCAAGAAAGTGATATATCCACTCCTTCCCCTTCTTTGCACCAAAGGAATTCATGATTTGAGCAAGTCTTGAGCTTTTCCCCATCGTTCTTGTTACTCTTGGAGGTTGGAGACTCCTAGGCGGTAGGAGTCACTCGGAGAGGAATCGATCATTGTGATTACCCCCGGAAAGTTTGTGAGGGTTTGGAGACCACCCCAAGGTCTACCACTAGTGGTTGAGAAACGCCTTCGTGGTGTTGTCTCAAAGGGAGAATAGGGTGAGCCTTCGTGGCATTGGTGTGCCTTCGTGGTAACATCCACCTCTCTAACGGTGACGTAGCTTCCCTCCAAGGAAGTGAACATCGACATACATCCTCATCTCTCGGAGTTGCGGTTATTCCTAACCCTAACTCTCTACTTGTGGTTACTTGACTCTTAGCACTTACTTATATCATATTGTGCTAGCATACTCACATAGTTGTATTACTTGTTCATCTTGCGTAGCTCTTAGCATCTTACTTGTAATTGTTAGGCTCACTTTCATATTCCGCTTTATTGCCTAAAATTGCTAAGTAATAATTAAAATTTGTAATTGTACCTATTCACCCCCCCTCTAGGTCCATCTCGATCCTTTCAATTGGTATCAGAGCCTCGTGCTCTATTCTTGTGGCTTAACCGCCCTAGAGCGAGATGAACCCCGATGGGACTCCGCTTGTTGCGGATCCGAAGGATAAGGGCGCGGCTTCCACAGAAGTCAAGTCTTTTACTTTTGAGGATCTGGAACGGGCGCTTGCTAAGCAAAAGGAGGAGCATGATGCTTCTCTTGAGGCCTTGGTCCAAATGAGACTAGCCACACTAACCACGATGCTTGCACCACTTTCTGGTGGTGCTACCTCGAGGCCAACTGTGCCTACTCCTTCACTTGGCCAACAACCTCCTAGTAATGAACACTCCAGTGTTCCTTGGCTTTATGCAAGACCTCAAATAGAGAAACCAAAGTATAACCCTCAAGGCAAACCTCCTTTACTTGATGACACTACCGATTTTGCTTTGTGGAGAGTTGCTATGCAGGATCATCTTCGATATGGAAATGATGAGATGCTGGAGATCTTGGAGTATGGCTACCAAGCCGTTGACTCGAAGAATCTTACTCCAAGAGAGGTATATGAAAAGATTCTCAACGACACAGCAATCATGTGCATAAGAAGAGGTATGACTGGCAAGCAAAGGAGACCATACATACATATCACAAGTGCCAAGGAATTATGGGATAGCATTGTGAGGACCAAGACCGGTACCTCCACTCTTCGGCTTGCTCAATATGAAATTGCCAAAGGTCAATTGCAAAACTTTTGTATGGAGAAAGGTGAATCCCCCAAGCAACTCCTTGAGCATCTCATGACTCTCACCGCTGACATCGAGTCATGTGAGTGTGACAAGACACAAGATGGATTCAACTTGACTAAGCGATTTCTCGTGGATAAGTTGCTTCATGCTCTTGCTCCGTATCATCACCAAATGGTGTGGGACAAAAGACAACATCATGGATTCAAAGAAATGACTCCAGATGACATCATATCCACTTTCCAACTATTTGAAGAGTCAAAGGCAAATGCTACAAAACATCTTGCCATGCATGGTACCTCAACATCAAAAATCAATCTTGCATTGAAGGCCAAGCATGTATATGAAGAAGAGCAAAGTGAAGAAGAAGAAGATGATGAGGATGAAGACGGTGATGAGATTGACTCCGATGAGAGCCCTTCATATGAAGACATTGCCCTCTTTGTCAAGAAGTTTAGCGCGGGAAAATTCAAGGGAAGATTCCAGAAGAAGAAAGTGAGAAAATGTTACAACTTTGAAGAAGTCAACCACTTCTCCAACGATTGCCCCTATGAGAAGAGAGAAGATAAACCAAGGTTTCCCAAGACCTTTCACAAGAAGAAGTTGCCAAACCCTTTGAACTCAAAGCTCAAGAAGAGAGATGGGAAAGCAATGGTTGCTCATGAAGAATCTGCTCCGGATGATGTTAGTGATGTTGCCGGAGTTGCTCAAGATTCTCAAAACACCTTGAGGCTAGTCAACAAGAGTGGTGATGTTGTCACATACAACTATATGAAAGACTACAAGGGCACCGCTCACAAGTGCCTAATGGCAAAGGCCGTGGTTGAAGATGAAGAGGGCCAAAACTCTCCTGACAAGGTCAAGGTAACCCCACGATCAAATCCTCCTCTCTTCACTCCTCCTACTAGTGATGAGTACCTTGATGCGGACGATAATCATGATGATAATGATATAGATGACCCCATGTTTGCTAAACTAAATAAGTTCATGTGCTCCCTCAAAGGAAAGAAGCTCACTATGTTTCGTATGCTTATGGAGATGGTGGGTAAGCACACCGTCACCATTAAGGAACTCGAAACCCTTATAACCGAGGAAAAGGAAAAATATGAAATCCTTGAGTGGAAAGTCCAATATGAGGAAGCACGAAATGATGAACTATGCTTGAAAATTGGTGCAAACATTGATGTTCATGCTATAGATCTTGCCTCCTTGAAAAAGGCTAAAGACTTTTGCGAAGAGTTGATGAATGATGAAAGTAAGCTTGTGAAGTCTCATGCTTCTCTCTCTAAGGATTGTGAGCTCCTATCCGTGTCCCTCAAGACTAAGGAAGAAGAGCTCACCCTTCTTACAAAGAGTTTTGAGATGCTCAAGCTTACTTATCTTGAAACTCTAGCCAAGGCTTACTCTTCTCCTATTATCAATGTTGATGCTTGTACTACTAACTCTAGTAGTGATCTAGCATCTATTCTTGAGGAGAATCGCTTTCTCAAGGCTCAAATCGAGAAAGGTCTCATGACATGTGCTCAAGGACAAAAGAACCTTAATGAGGTATTGGGCCAACACAATGAGGTGTTTGCCAAAGAGGGGCTCGGGTTTGACCCAAGCACAAGCAAGAGGAAGACGTCTTCTCAAAAGTGCATCACCCCTCTAAAAGAAACATTTGTATGAGAAGGGCACAAGGAGAAAGGTAAGGTTGTGAGTGGGAAGGCCACAAGGGGCATGCCCACTCTCAACAAGCCAAAAGAGTTCATGCCTCCATCCTATGTACTTCGTAAGACTAAGGATGGAGAAGTTTATGCAAAATTTGTTGGTCCTCGAAATGCATTCCGATTCTATGCTATTTGGGTCCCTAAGACCCTTATGACTAACTTGAGAGGTCCCATTGCAAAATGAGTGCCTCTAACCAAGTCATAATTGTGTGTAGGTTGCCTTGTCTGGTGGAGTAAAATGGGTGATTGATAGTGGATGTACCAATCATATGGCCGGAGATAGCAAATTGCTCTACGATTTCATGGAAGCTATTCAACCATTTATGAACATTATGTTTGGTGAAGGATCAAAAGGACAGGTACTCGGGTTGGGCAAGGTGGCTATCACAAATGACATGTCTCTTGCAAATGTCATGCTTGTTCAATCCCTTAAATATCATTTGCTTTCTGTTCGCCAATTGGCTTCTGTTGGTTATGATACACTCTTTGGACTAACGGATGTGAAAGTCTTTAAGAGAGATACTCTCGAAGTGGCCTTTGTTGGAGAGTTGGATGGCAACCTTTACACGGTTGATTTCTCGAAAGAGAGCACATTCCATGCAACTTGTCTAATGGCCAAGGCCGACAAATGGTGGTTTTGGCGTCGCTGGCTAGCCCATGTCGGCATGAGAAATCTTCAAGATCTCTTAAAGGGTAATCACATCCTTGGACTAACCAATGTCTCTTTTGAGAAAGATCGTGTGTGTAGTGCTTGCATTGCTGGGAAGCAACATCAATCAAAGCACCCACCCAAGAATATTGTGTCTACTTCAAGGCCTTTGGAGCTCCTTCATGTGGATCTTTTTGGGCCTCCTTCATGGGATAGTCTTGGTGGGAAAAAGTATGGACTTGTCATTGTTGATGATTACTCTAGATACACATGGGTGTTTTTCCTCAAGTCCAAGGATGAGACAAAGATCTCCTTCATTGATTTTGCCAAACAAGCACAACGCAAGTTTGACAAAGAAATCTTGGCAACAAGAAATGATAATGGCTCCGAGTTCAAGAACTACACCTTGGAAGGATTTCTTGGTGATGAAGGGATTGAGCATCAATATTCCGCACCATACACCCCTCAACAAAATGGTGTTGCAGAAAGGAAGAATCGTACACTTGTGGAGATGGCAAGGTCCATGGTGGATGAATACAAGTCGCCACATAGTTTTTGGGCCGAGGCTGTCAACACCGCATGCCATGCATCAAACCGGCTCTTCCTCCGCAAAATATTGGAAAAGACTCCATATGAGCTCCTAACCGAGAAGAAGCCAAATGTCAAGTACTTTCGTGTATTTGGGTGCAAATGTTTCATCCTCAACAAAAGAGAACGGTTAGGAAAATTTCAATCCAAAACAACTGAGGGCATATTTGTTGGTTATGGATCAAACTCTCACGCCTATAGAGTCTACAAAAAATCCAATGGATGTGTTGTAGAAACTTGTGACATGGTGTTTGATGAATTTAATGGCTCCCATGGGGAGCAAGTTGATCTAAGTGATGTAGGTGAAGAAGATTCGTCTCAAGATATTGTGTCCATGGGTGTTGGTGCTCTTCTTCCCATGGAACAAGAACCTCATGATGATGAAGAAGAAGATGGAAGTTTCACACATCATCAAACCACTTCATCACCCATAACACCACAAGCTCCTATTGCTCAACCAATGCCCGTTGTTCAAGAACAAGAAGATGATCAAGTCCCTCACCATGAGCATCTCCATGAGCAAGATCATCACCAAGAGCAAGAACAAGAAATGCAATCGTTGATAATGATCCTCAACAAATGCAATATGAAGAAGAAGATCTTCCACCTCGCATTAATGATCCATATGTTGAGGATGTGGATGATGGACATGAAGTTGAACCTCGTGAAACCTTAACCTCCATCATGCCCCGTGTGGCCGGTCGTGTTGATGTTGATAAAATCCTCACCGGCATATCGGAAGGTAGAGTCACTCGTAAACAATTGACAAACTTTTGTGCTCACTTCTCGTTTGTGTCTAGTGTTGAGCCTCTCAAGGTACAAGAAGCATTGATGGACAACGATTGGCTCACTGCTATGCAAGAAGAGTTGAACAGCTTTGAACGCAACCAAGTGTGATCATTAGTCAAGAGGCCAACTACGGAACACAATGCCATTGGAACAAAATGGATTTTCAAGAACAAGCAAGATGAGAATGGTGTAATCATCCGCAACAAGGCAAGGTTAGTGGCACAACGGTACTCACAAGTTGACGGTTTTGACTTTGGTGAGACCTTTGCTCCCGTTGCCCGTCTTGAATCTATTCGCATTTTACTTGCTTATGCTGCTTTCAATGGTTTTACATTACATCAAATGGATGTGAAGAGTGCTTTCCTTAACGGTCCTCTACAATAAGAAGTATATGTATCACAACCACCTGGGTTCGTTGATCCCGATCACAAAGACTATGTGTATAAACTTCATAAGGCTTTGTATGGCCTCAAACAAGCACCTCGTGCTTGGTATGATCATCTTAAGAAGTTTTTACTCAATGATGGTTTTGTGAGAGGGGTGATCGATCCCACTCTTTTTACTAAGAGGGACAAGGGTGATTTGATCTTATGCCAAATCTATGTAGATGATATAATTTTTGGTTCTCCTAACATTCATTTGTGCAAGAAGTTTGTGGCTTCCATGACCAAGAACTTTGAGATGTCACTCAATGCGGATTTGAAGTTCTTTCTCGGATTCCAAATTCAACAATTTCAAGAAGGAATTTTCTTGTCTCAAGCAAAGTACCTCAAGGATATTCTAGAGAAGTTTGGCATGTCTGATGCTAGTCCATGTAAGACACCCATGCCAACAAAAATTGTACTCACTGAAGACACAAACAGTATCCCTTTTGACCCATCTATTTACCGCTCTATGATTGGTTCATTACTTTATCTTTGTGCATCTAGACCAGACATCATGTTCAGTGTATGCATGTGTGCTAGATTTCAAGCTTCCCCTAGGGAAAGTCATCATAAGGCGGTTAAGCATATTCTTAGATACCTTGTTCACACCCCTAAGTTGGGTTTATGGTACCCCAAGGATGCTAAGTTTGATCTCATTGGGTACACGGATGCGGATTGGGCTGGAGACAAAGTGGATCTTAAGTCCACCTCCGGTGCATGTCAATTTCTTGGACGCTCCTTGGTAAGTTGGTCCTCGCAGAAACAAAATTGTGTTGCACTCTCCACCGCCGAAGCCGAATATATTGCAACAGCCAGTTGTGCAACTCAATTACTATGGATGAGGCAAACTTTGAAGGATTATGGTATCACCTATAGACATGTAATTCTTCTATGTGATAATGAAAGTGCCATCAATATTGCTGAGAATCCCAAAGATCATACCCGCACCAAGCACATTGATATTAGGTATCATTTCTTGAGAGATCATGTGGAAAAAGGTGACATTGATATTGCTCATGTTGGCACAGATATGCAACTTGCAGACATTTTCACCAAGCCATTGGATGAAGCAAGGTTTTGTCAACTTAGGCATGAACTTGGTATCTTGGAGCTTGACAACATTATGTGAAATCTAGTACTCATCCATATATGTACTTAATGTCTTGTCTTGATGTAGGCATATATTTAGGGAGAGACATTCAATTCATGAGTACTCTCACCCTACATAATGCATAAATAGAACAAACACTCTCAAAGTTATCATGGTTTTCGAACTATGGTGCTTTAAATGATGGAGTTGTGACTATGTACCCAAAGTCGAAATCTTTGCGGTACTATGTCCCATATGCTCAAACATGGTGACCTCGGTCACCGCTCGAGGAGTGCGTATATGAACCTTTCTTTACTTAATATTGTTGGGTTATTGTTGCACATCTTAGTATGGCCATAGATTACTCAAGTTTTCATCCCTACAATCTCTAAATCTCCTTGGCGGAGTCTATATCAAAATATCTTGTTGGCCCTTACAAAATCTTTCCCTGCTTGGGCTCTCTGTCCAGTTGCTGGACATCCGGGTTAACAGCCGGACATCCGGGCCCTGGCAGTATTTTTTTTGCTGCTAAAGTTTCCCATCGAGCACCTCCAGCGGCTGGACATCCGGGCATTATCCGGACATCTGGGCCCTGGATTTTGCTCCCTGACCTCCAGTCGCCGGATATCCGGGCTTTGACCCCGGATGTCCTTCCCGTCGGCCGCAGACACACAAAACGGGGGAGGACTCGGGATTTGGGGGCAGTTCCCCATTCTCCCCCTTGCTCTCCCATCTATCTTAATCAGCCGCCGCCGCCGGGCTGTGCTCCGGCGCTGCCCCGGCCATCTCCTCCGTCCTTCGGCCCCGATCTTCTGCCTACACCTTCATCTCCTCCTGATCTACGTTTCCATCCAATCCATTCTCTGGGTTGCGGTGTGAATCACTCGGGAGGGACAGGTTCGGGTGTTCACTTGTGGATCGGCCGCCGGAGTTCTTCATGGCGCGTACCAAGAATTGCGGGCCTACCCCGGGTAAGGCTGCTATCTACTCTTGCCTCCTTTCTCTTGTTTTGGCACAACCATCCTAGGCTTTCACTATCTCTCATGACTATCTTGGTGTATATATCTCTCTAGAGATTCGATGTCACTTGGCTAGCCTAAAATCCTCTCTATGTACTTGGCTAAACAACTTAATCATGGGCATGTCAATATTTTGATCTACCACTTGGACTTGTCCTATGGTCATGTTCGAAAATGTTCGCATCCCCACTGTTTAATTTGCTTTATCCTTGTTCTTACTGTTTGTCTCCTTCTCATCGGTACCCTTATCATGTATCCGTTTCAGTCGCTCGCCGGCAAGGTTCCACCGATTCCGATGAACTTGCTCGACCCAAGAAGAAGAAGACCAGCACCGGTCCTAAGAAGAAGCGTCGGGCACCATCCATCGGCCTCTGATCCGGATGATGAGGACTATGTTGGGGAGGAAGAAGAAGAGGTCACTGCTCCAAGACACTCTGTTGGCCAGTCAAAACCAGGCACTCGGAGGGCTCCCGTGCCTCAGGTCCGTGGTGCGGCGATGCCCATTGTCCATGGTCGTCGCATCTCCATGGAGCTTCCCAACAGCGGGGATCGCCCCACTCACGACTTCACAACCGTGGGGGCTGGTCCGTATCTTGAGTTCCGTCGGGATACCAACCCATATGAGATGGTGGCTGATGCCGAAGATCCTCGTTTCCGTACTCGTATGCAGCAGGATATCTACTCCAGTTTTGTCCACGGGCGTGGTCTAGCTCCTCACAAGTACTTGGATCTTCAACTCATGCGTGATCATCCTGCCATGTTTCCTAACAACCCGGTCAAGATCATTGATGATATGACTCTCGGTCCAGCAATGACCTTCAAATGTGACTGGAATGAAGCGGCCATCCTTCAGTTCTATGCCACCTGCTTTTTTGTTCCAAACAACACTCTCACATGGATGACCGATGACACTATGCTGAGCATCACCTATGCTCAGTTTGTTCAGATGTTGGGCTTCTCCGGTGTTGGCCATCGCATCCACAGTCTGGATCCAGAGTATAAGCCCAAAGGGATTGATGCTTGCATGCCTCTTGTTAAGCCTACCACTCAGCTCTCTCCAGAGGAACGTGGATATCCTCCCAATGAGGTATCCATCTTTCGGGCTCCTTACTACATTCTCTATCAGTGCGTGCTTCGCACTCTCTATCCTAAGAAGGGAGATCGCTCAAGGGCTCGCAACTATTGTATTGACTTGATGGTTCGTATGCATGACAAACCCACCAAGCCTCTCGATACAGCCCATTACATTTGGCATGAGATCCATCTTTCCAGTTTCATTCAGACGCGCCAATTCCCTTATGCTCCATTCATTCAGGCTATGATTGATCACACTGCTCCCTTTGCGGTTGTTAAGACTGCTGTGCACTCCGTTTGGAAGCCTCCGGCTCATATGCGCGCGCTGGGTCCTGCACTGTCTGCTGCTCCTACTCAGCCTAGGAGGTCTGCTGGTGGGTCTCACCCCACGGGTCTGTCCGTGCCTTCCTCCTCGACCGCTCCACATGGACGTCTTGCCTCGTTCTTGGGCAAGGCTCAGTCTGCTATCATGAAGGCGATCACCTTCAACTGTCAGCAAAACCATGATGTTCAGAAGCGCCTCATCATTTCCAAGAACCAGCTCAAGCAGCGCCTTCGTGACCGTGGGAGTCCCGTGAGTGATGATGACCCGATTCCCGCAGCTCCATCCTCTTCCACCTTCGGTTTCCCGTCTCGTGATGAGTACGCCGAGTTCTTTGTTGATGATGATGACATCCGCCAGGAGTGATAGAGTTCTTCGGTTCTTCGCCCCTTTTTACTTGTTGCTGTCAAAGGGGGAGAAGTAGTATCTTAGTGTGGTCATGCTATATGTTGGCTATTTGTGTTTGTTTTTTTTGCTACTTATGGTACTTAATCATTTGAGACTATGTTGTTATCTTTGTGGCTATGAAATGTTGTTATGGTTGTTTCATATGTGCGTGTCACACATTTATATCTTTTTGCTACATATGCTACCATGAGAGTTTGTGCTGTACATCCTAACATATTCATCTCATGCACACAATGAGGGGGAGCTAAAGCAAATAGGAACATATTTTGTATTATGCTCTCATGATTTACAATGCTAAATTTATTTATTGCATCTATGATACTACATGTATGATTGTCATCAACAAACAGAAAGGGGGAGATTGAAAGTGCAATCATGCCCTTACATCATGTTTTGATGTTGATGACAATATACATGTAGGGGACTAACTATGTTTGTCAAATGAATCTCAGGTGTTAGTCCCCGGTTCATCAAAAGTGTGTGGATCGTGAGCATACGAAGTGGATTTCACTCAAGGAAGAAGTAGCAAAATGATTACATATTTGTTTTCTTGAGTATAGGATCCCGCACTATTAAGAGGGGATCGGTACGGTTAGTAAAAGACTTGCTCTTGCCACAAAGCTCCTTCCCAAAAAAAATTGTTTAGATCCTTCACTATATGCTCTGGCTTATTCCGCCTCTGGCCTTGCCGGATGTCCGGGCTGGCCCCCGGATGTCCGGGCCACCTGCCGGTTATCTGGCCCGCACTCCGGATATCTGGACCCTGCTATCCAGAGTACAATATATGGGTGTGCCTTTTCCGGATGTCCGGCCCTCCATGCCGGATGTCCGGGCTCTCCATACACCCCGAATATCCGGGCCTTCATGCCGGATGTCCGGCTCGAGCTTTCCAGTGAACATCTTTTATTCTGTGAACTCGGCGGATGTCCGGCCACCGGCCGGAATTTCGGGCTTTCCTGACATGCCGGATGTCCGGGCTTGACCCCGGATGTCCGGCCCCTCTGGTTTATCCTCTGCTTCTGCCCTGTTCTTCAAGTGCCTTGCCAGGCCGGATGTCCGGCCCCTAGCCCGGATGTCCGGCCTGCCCGGTCACTTGCACTACAACGGTCACATTTGCACTCACACTATATATAGCTCTCTTCCCCCCTTAGAGAGGGTTGACCATTCACTTTGAACAAACCCTAGAACACATTTTCACTCTCTCTCACTCTCATACACCAAATCTTAGATCCCAAGGGGATTTGAGAGCATCTGTGAGAAGTTGTCCAAGCAAGTGATAGATCCACTCCTTCCCCTTCTTTGCACCAAAGGAATTCGTGATTTGAGCAAGTCTTGAGCTTTTCCCTATCGTTCTTGTTATTCTTGGAGGTTGGAGACTCCTAGGCGGTAGGAGTCACTCGGAGAGGAATCGATCATTGTGATTACCCCCGGAAAGTTTGTGAGGGTTTGGAGACCACCCCAAGGTCTCCCACTAGTGGTTGAGAAACGCCTTCGTGGTGTTGTCTCAAAGGGAGAATAGGGTGAGCCTTCGTGGCGTTGGTGTGCCTTCGTGGTAACATCCACCTCTCTAACAGTGACGTAGCTTCCCTCCAAGGAAGTGAACATCGGCATACATCCTCGTCTCTCGAAGTTGCGGTTATTCCTAACCCTAACTCTCTACTTGTGGTTACTTGTCTCTTAGCACTTACTTATATCATATTGTGCTAGCTTACTCACATAGTTGCATTAATTGTTCATCTTACGTAGCTCTTAGCATCTTACTTGTAATTGTTAGGCTCACTTTCATATTCCGCTTTATTGCCTAAAATTGCTAAGTAACAATTAAAATTTGTAATTGTACCTATTCACACCCCCCCTCTAGGTCCATCTCGATCATTTCAAAAGGCTATAGATAGATTAGTTCTTCCCTACGGGGGTGCACCAACTTACCCACCGCGCTTGCTTAACTTCGGCCGGACACACTTTTCTGGGTCATGCCCGGCCTCGGCCAAACAATACACCGCAACCCGACCTAGGCTCTAAAGAGAGGTCAGCACGCCGGACTAACCTATGCCCCCAGGTGTCTTGGGCCTTCACCCCGGGAACCCTGCATGTTGCGAGGACATTTCAGAAGCAGACCTAGCAACCCCTTATACAGGCGCAGTTGCGTTCCCAGTCCAATCCAAAATTGGCCGCTCCTCGCTGACATCAATAGAGCTTCGGCTGATGTATATGACGCAGAACGCCCATACTATGCCCACGTGATGGTTAGTGCTATCAGGCCAGAGGCCCCTCGGATCAAATATCCAAACCGTTAGTGGATTAGGAGCGCGCAGAAACGAGCAGAGACTCACGATCGATGTGACCCCGTCGCCCCGTCTCGAGGACTTGCGGCTAGGGCTAGGAATGCCCGGCCACGCCTCGTATTTAGCTCGCAGGCACCCACCAGGTCAATCCGTCTCCACATCACTTCGCAATATGCTCGCGCGGGTACCCCTCAGGGCCGACCCGTCTTTAGTAACATGGTACAGTGTAAGTCTTAGTATCAATAGTAACCGTGTGTCCAACATCAAGGGGAACCCTGAGGAATCACCCTCGATGGAATTCCCTCTGATGTTACCGTCAAGGTGAACGAAGGAGGAATCACCCTCGAGGTCCACACTTGAGCAGTTGCACGACAATGTCGTTATCGGGGGTGGTGTAGGAGGAATCACCCTCGCTTACCATGACCGATTAACTAACCTACAAGGTTATCATCAGAAGTGCTGACGAGGTATCACCCTCGGCACTCGATAGTAACCCAGTAGAGTCGGCAACTAAGGGGAAGTGATGTGCGGTGCCGGGGCTTGGTCTGAAATCCTGTTGATCGGGTCTTCTGATAATCCAGCGGGGCAGTCGGGATATAGTGGGGGTCTCTGTCGGTCTCTACCCAGCCTATACCAAGCAGTTTAGGATAAGCAGGAAGGGAACAAAGCAGGTTACAATAAACAGGCTATGCAGCAGATATAGGATAATAGTAACAACAGCAGTTCTAATGCAAGCATAAGAGAGAGGAGAATAGGCGATATAGGCATGTTCAAAATGGGGGTGCTTGCCTGTCTGCTCGACGGCAAGGGCAAGGTCGTCAGCTGAGTCGTCTGGCTCCTGAGCAGTGTAAACCTCGGGAGCTACGTCGACGTCGGGGTCTACCGAGAGAGAAGAGAGGGGGAGGAAACAAGTAAATACACAGCAACGATGCAACACAGGGCATGATACGACTATGATGCAGTGCAGGGTTGCCTGAAGTATGCCTAAGTCATTTTTAGTAACTATAGGATTAACGTGGGATTTCCTAATCAGAGTGTGTGCACTATTCATATGCCGGAATCGGGCTCAGAGTTATGAGTTCTCCTATGTAGGAGGTTCTGATATGGAAACAGACGGCACAATCAGACTCGTCTCGTCGTTCTGAGCAACTTTCATGTTTTAAGTTTTTCAATCCGAGCTACGGTTTAAAAGTTATGAATTTTCAAAGTTTAAATGATTTTCTGGAATTATTTTATTTAACAGAAAATGATATATGATGTCAGCATGATTCAGAGATGACGTCAGCAGTCAACAGAGACGCTGACCAGGTCAAACCTGACATGTGGGTCCAGTGGGACCCACATGTCAGTCTCTGTGACTAAATAGATTTTATTTAAAACTAATCGGAGGGTTAATTAACAGCTGGCCCCACCTGTCAGTGACTTATTAAATAAACTAATTATCTTTTAATTATAAAATCATTTTTAGTTAATTATAATGCGGTGGGGCCCACATGTCAGTGCTGGGCTGCCCAGTCAGCGCAGTTGACTGGGTCAACCCAGTCTACTGGGGTCCCCAGGGCCCACGGTCAGTGACCCAGGGCGGGGCCCACCGAGCCACGTCGGCGGCCGGCGCCGGAGCTGCTCCGGCGACCAAAACAACGGTGGCGCGTCCCCGGAGCTCGTCGGGATCGCGCTAGGGGGCACCATTTCGTGCGCGGTCTATTGCGTTCGAACAAGTGCTCGACGCCGCATCATTTGGTGAGGTCGGTTAGGCTCGGAGATTGACGGAACCGCGCCGGCGATGAGTGACGGCGGCGGTGGAGTTCGGGAGCTAGGGGTTGCACCGATAGGAGGCACGAGGAGGCACGGGCTCGAGCTCGTCGGGCTCCTGGGAGCACCAGGAGCTCGATGCCGTGCTCGGTCGAGCACGACAGGGCCCATGGCCACGGCGGCGAGGCGATTCACGGCGACGAACTCACGGCAATGGCGACGGGAAGCTACGGTGCGCGAGAGGTCAATGGGGAAGAGCAGGGAGCAGAGTAGCTCACCGTGCGGCATGCCGAAGGCCCGTGAAAGATATGTAGCAGCAGAGACGGCGCCGGAGGTGAAGAAGATCGTCGGCGTTCGGAGACGGGGGCGAAGGAATTCTGGCGCGGTGCTGTCTCCCGGCTCCCGCTGTGACCACCAGAAGATGCGGAAGACGTAGTCGAAGGCGATGGACACGTCGGCGGGGTGGTGTGGTGACTGAGGCCGCGGCTACAACGGCGAACGGTGGCGAGCGCGGTCGGCCTCGACGGATCTGAGGAGGAGGGAGGCGGGGTGAGCGAGAGAGGGAGAGGAGGAGTGGACGAGGAGATGAGGGGGAATGGATTGGGCTCATCCTTATCCCCTTGCCCGTCGGTGGGGCGCCGCGGTGTCGGTCGCGCATCGACGCACGCCGGCGCGGCCAGAGAGAAGGTGACAGCGAGAGGGAGAGAGAGAGTGGCGCGGCCTGGTGGGCTGGATCGGGGCACTGTGCACTTAGGCCCAGTGCACAGTGCCTCGTTTCCTTTTTTTCTGTTTCTGTTTACATTTTTCTTTTATTTATTTTCTGTTTTGAATTAGTTAGGACACTTTTGCACTTTTGTAAAATACTCCCTCCATTCCTTTATGTAAGGTGTATTATTTTCGCCACGATGACCAAGGCACATAATAATAGACATGTTACGACGAAATTACCCTTGGCAAATTTCTTTGTTAGTGGCAAGTAAATCAGTTAGTCTAGGAAAGTAAGAGATACATGCAATCGATAGAGAGATACTTTCCTTGTTTTGCTACAAGGAGAGATACAAATAATCAGGAGAGAGAAACCTGGCACAACTCCTATTGCGAAGCGCCCTTACAAGATGCCTCCGCACCACCTTCTTGAGCTTAAGGAAGAAATCGATAAATCACTTTAGAAGGGCTTCATCCGTCCTAGTTCCTCTGCCTGGGGAGCACCATCTCTCTTTGTCAAGAAGAAAGATGGTATGAATAGGTTGGTCCAAGATTACCGTCCTGTCAACCAGGCAACCATTCAGAATAAATATCCGCTTCCCCGGATCAATGATTTATATGATCAACTTGCTGGATCATCGGTGTTTTCTAAACTCGACTTGAGGTTGGGTTATCACCAGATCCATGTCCGTGAAGAGGATATTCCGAAGACTGCATTCGTTACTCGTTATGGCTCCTATGAATACACCGTCATGTCATTTGGCCTGACGAATGCTCCAGCTACGTTCTCCCGCCTGATGAATTATATATTCATGGATTACCTCGACAAGTTTGTCGTGGTATATCTGGATGATATCCTAGTATATTCGAAGAATAAGGAAGAACATGACGAACATCTTCGCCATGTTCTGGAGAGGCTTCGAGAGCATAAGTTGTATGCCAAGTACTCCAAATGTGAATTCTGGCTTTCTGAAGTGACCTACCTTGGACATGTGATTTCCAAGGACGGTATTGCCGTTAACCCGGAGCGTGTTCAGGCTATTCTTGACTAGACTCCTCCGAAGAATGCCAAGCAAGTCCGAAGCTTTCTCGGTCTAGCCAGTTATTGCCGCCGATTCATCGAGAACTTCTCCAAGATCGCCAAGCCCCTGACTAATCTGCTCCACAAAGGCGTGAAGTTTGAGTGGACAGACAAATGTCAGGAAAGTTTCCAGACCCTCAAGGACAAGCTTACTTCTGCTCCAGTGCTTGCTCCTCCTGATTCTCGCAAGGACTTTGTCATATATTGCGATGCCTCTCGTCAGGGATTAGGCTGTGTCCTAATGCAAGAATGAAGAGTAATTGCGTATGCTTCACGTCAATTGTGTCCACATGAAGAAAATTATCCAGTGCATGATCTTGAACTTGCTGCAGTGATATATGCATTGAAGTTATGGCGACATTACCTTCTGGGTAATCGGTGTGAGATTTATACCGATCATCAGAGTCTGAAATACTTGTTCACTCAACCGGATCTTAATCTCCGTCAGCAACGATGGTTGGAAACAATTACGGACTATGACTGTGGTATTTTATATACCCCTGGCAAGGCTAACGTGATGGCTGATGCCTTAAGTCGCAAGTCCTATGGCAACAACCTCAAGGTTTGGCGAGCTCAACCTCGTCTTTATGCAGAACTGACTCAGCTGAATCTGCGAATTGTTCCCCAGGGTTCTCTTAATAACCTTGTGGTACAGTCGGATCTTGAGAAGGCTGTTAAGGAAGCGCAAGCCATAGATGCCGAAATTGACTTGATGAAGAAAGATCTTCACCTTGAGAAGTACAGGGATTCCTCGATTGCACAAGATGGTACTTTATATTTCAGAGACCGCATTGTAGTACCTCGCTTCGAGCTTATGACTGGCAAGGTCATGAAAGAAGCTCATGATACACCGCTGTCTATCCATCCGGTTGCACCAAGATGTATCGGGATCTCCGACAGAGGTACTGGTGGTCCAGAATGAAGCAGGACATTGCTCGATATGTTGCTGAATTTGACGTATGTCGTCGTGTGAAAGCTGAACATCAGAAGCCCGCTGGAATTCTTCAACCACTCCCTATTCCTCTGTGGAAATGGGATAAAGTGCAAATGGATTTCATTACTGGTCTTCCCAAGTCTCAGAAAGGTCACGATGCTTTTCTTGTCGTCGTCGACCAACTTTCCAAGGTTGCTCATTTTCTGCCTGTCAAGGAGACTATCACTGCTAGCCAACTAGCAGAGCTGTATATCTCCAGAATCATTTCACTCCACGGTATTCCGAAGGAGATCAGTTCGGACCATGGCGGTCTTTTCATGTCCAAGTTCTGGGAAAGTTTCCAAGAAGCTATGGGGACTCACATTACATGGAGTTCAGCTTATCATCCTCAATCCCAAGGCCAAGTCGAGCGAGTTAATCAAGTACTTGAAGATATTCTTCGCGCTTGTGTTATATCATTCGGTAAGAAGTGGGAAGAATCTCTCCCGTTTGCCGAATTCTCTTATAATAACAGTTATCAAGCCAGCTTGAAAATGGCCCCCTTCGAAGTACTTTATGAATGTAAGTGTCGAACCCCTTTGAATTGGTCAGAAACTGGGGAACGACCTCTCGTTGCACTGGACATTATTCAACACGCTGAAGAACAAGTCAGAATTGTCCGAGAAAATCTCAAAGTAGCTTAGGACCGCCAGAAGAGCAACTATGATCGCAAACGATGGGGACTGACTTATCAACCGGGTGACCAAGCTTATCTTTGTGTCACTCCGATGAAGGGCACCCGTCGATTCGGAATCAAGGGCAAGCTAGCTCCTCGCTATATTGGTCCCTTTCGCATAGTTGCTAGACGTGGACAGGTGGCGTATAAATTGGAGTTGCCACCACAAATCTCTCATATTCATGATGTCTTCAACGTGTCGCAACTTCGTAAATGCTTCAAGGAATCTCCGCACCGCGCAGTGGATCACGAGATGCTTGAGTTGCAAGATGACTTATCTTATAAGGAGCATCCGATCCGCATCCTTGATGAAGCTGAACGTTGAATTCATCAGAAGACTACCAAGTTCCTGAAAATGATGTGGTCAAATCACACTGAAGATGAAGCCACTTGGGAACGCGAGGATCATCTTCGGGAAGAATATCCCGACCTCTTTCCTTCTACCTCCTAAATTCTCGCTACGAGAATTTCTTTTAGAGGAGGAGAACTTGTAACACCCCTGTGTAATAGCCACTGTGATCAACTGCTAATAATGCCAACCCATAACATTTGCAGTGCTTAAACATAGTGGTTAACCAAAACAATTCAAACTCCATTCTGAAAATCAACTCAAATTCAAAAGTGCAAAATCAACTTGCTCAAACACTATGGGAAAAATGTTCACTAAATAGCAAATATTCCAGAACCACTCATAAAAATACAAACAATGATGATGGAGTTAGCTAAATGACTCAAACCACATGAAACAGCATCAAAACAGAATTATTTAACCTAATTAAATTCATTTCAAATTCAAATGAAATCCAAATTCACCCAAACCAGTTTTTGGTGTCAAGGAATATTGCATTGTAATATTTGGGCCTAGTCTCATATTTTACAAAAGTGCAAAAGTGTCCAAACTAATTCAAAACAAAAAATAAATAAAAGAAAAATGTAAACAGAAACAGAAAAAAAAGGAAACGAGGCACTGTGCACTGGGCCTAAGTGCACAGTGCCCCGATCCAGCCCACCAGGCCACGCCACTCTCTCTCTCCCTCGCGCTGTCACCTTCTCTCTGGCCGCGCCGGCGCGCGTCGACGAGCGACCGACACCGCGGCGCCCCACCGACGGGCGAGGGGATAAGGATGAGCGCAATCCATTCCTCCTGGTCTCCTCGTCCACTCCTCCTCTCCCTCTCTCGCTGGCCCCGCCTCCCTCCTCCTTAGATCCGTCGAGGCCGACCGCGCTCACCGCCGTTCGCCGTCGTAGCCGCGGCCTCAGTCACCACACCACCCCGCCGACGTGTCCGTCGCCTTCGACTACGTCTTCCGCATCTTCTGGTGGTCACAGCGGGAGCCGGGAGACTGCACCGCGCCGGAATTCCTTCGCCCCCGGCTCCGAACGCCGACGATCTTCTTCGCCTCTGGCGCCGTCTCTGCTGCTACAAATCTTTCACGGGCCTTCGGCGTGCCGCACGGTGAGCTACTCCGCTCACTGCTCTTCCCCATTGACCTCTCGCGCACCGTAGCTACCCGTCGCCATTGCCGTGAGTTCATCGCCGCGAATCGCCTCGCCGCAGTGGCCATGGGCCCTGTCGTGCTCGACCGAGCACGGCATCGAGCTCCTGGTGCTCCCAGGAGCCCGACGAGCTCGAGCCCGTGCCTCCTCGTGCCTCCTATCACTGCAACCCCTAGCTCCCGAACTCCACCGCCGCCATCACTTGTCGCCAGCGCAGTTCCGTCCATCTCCGAGCCCAACCGACCTCACCACATGATGCGGCGTCGAGCACTCGTTCGAACGCAACAGACCGCGCACGAAATGGTGCCCCCTAGCGCGATCCCGACGAGCTCCGGCGACGGGCCGCCGTTGTTTTGGTCGCCGGAGGAGCTCCGGCGCCGGCCGCCGACGTGGCTCGGTGGGCCCCGCCCTTGGTCACTGACCGTGGGCCCTGGGGGCCCCAGTAGACTGGGTTGACCCAGTCAACTGCGCTGACTGGGCAGCCCATCCACTGACATGTGGGCCCCACCGCATTATAATTAACTAAAAATGATTTTATAATTAAAAGATAATTAGTTTAGTTAATAAGTCACTGACAGGTGGGGCCAGCTGTTAATTAACCCTCTGATTAGTTTTAACTAAAATCTATTTAGTCACAGAGACTGACATGTGGGTCCCACTGGACCCACATGTCAGGTTTGACCTGGTCAGCATCTCTGTTGACTGCTGACGTCATCTCTGAGTCATGCTGATGTCATATATCATTTTCTGTTAAATAAAATAATTCCAGAAAATCATTTAAACTTCGAAAATTCATAACTTTTAAACCATAGCTCGGATTGAAAAACTTAAAACATGAAAGTTGCTCAGAACAACGAGACGAGTCTGATTGTGCCGTTTGTTTCCATATCGGAACCTCCTACGTAGGAGAACTCGTATCTCCGAGCCCGATTCCGGCATATGAATAGTGCACAGACTCCGATTAAGAAATCCCACGTTAATCCTATAGTAACTAAAAATGACTTAGGCATACTTCAGGCAACCCTGCACTGCATCATAGTCGTATCATGCCCTGTGTTGCATCGTTGTTGTGTATTTGCTTGTTTCCTCCCCCTCTCTTCTCTCTTGGTAGACCCCAACGTCGACGTAGCTCCTGAGGTTGACGCTGCTCAGGAGCCTGACGACTCAGCTGATGACCTTGCCCTTGCCGTCGAGCAGACAGGCAAGCACCCCCATTTTGAACATGCCTATATCGCCTATTCTCCTCTCTCTTATGCTTGCATTAGAACTGCTGCTGTTACTATTATCCTATATCTACTGCATAGCCTGTTTATTGTAACCTGCTTTGTTCCCTTCTTGCTTATCCTAAACTGCTTAGTATAGGCTGGGTAGAGACCGACAGAGACCCCCACTATATCCCGACTGCCCCGCTGGATTATCAGAAGACCAGATCAATGGGATTGAAGACCAGGCCCCGGCACCGCACATCACTTCCCCTTAGTTGCCGACTCTACTGGGTTACTATCGAGTGTCGAGGGTGATACCTTGTCAGCACTTCTGATGATAACCTTGTAGGTTAGTTAATCGGTCGTGGTAAGCGAGGGTGATTCCTCCTACACCACCCCCGATAACGACATTGTTGTGCAACTGCTCAAGTGTGGACCTCGAGGGTGATTCCTCCTTCGTTCACCTTGACGGTAACATCAGAGAGAATTCCATCGAGGGTGATTCCTCAGGGTTCCCCTTGATGTTGGACACACGGTTACTATTGATACTGAGACTTACACTGTACCATGTTACTAAAGACGGGTCGGCCCTGAGGGGTACCCGCGCGAGCATATTGCGAAGTGATGTGGAGACGGGTTGACCTGGTGGGTGCCCGCGATCTAACTACGAGGCGTGGCCGGGCATTCCTAGCCCTAGCCGCAAGTCCTCGAGACGGGGCGACAAGGTCACATCGATCATGAGTCTCTGCTCGTTTCCGCGCGCTCCTAATCCACTAACGGTTTGGATATTTGATCCGAGGGGCCTCTGGCCTGATAGCACTAACCATCACGTGGGCATAGTATGGGCGCTCTGCGTCGTATACATCAGCCGAAGCTCTATTGACGTCAGCGAGGAGCGGCCCGTTTTGGATTGGACTGGGAACGCAACTGCGCTTGTATAAGGGGTTGCTAGGTCTACTTCCGAAACGTCCTCGCAATGTGCAGGGTTCCCGGGGCGTAGGCCCATGACCCCTGGGGGCATAGGTTAGACCGGCGTGCTGACCTCTCTTTAGAGCCTAGGTCGGGTTGCGGCGTATTGTTTGGCCGAGGCCGGGCATGACCCAGTAAAGTGTGTCCGGCCGGAGTTAAGCAAGCGTGGTGGGTAAGTTGGTGTACCCCTGCAGGGAAGAACTAATCTATCGATAGCCTGTCCTACGGTAACGGACACTCGGAGTTGTATCCCGATCGGTACAACTAGAACTAATGACTTGAGATGAAATGGATAGTATGGCTCTGGGATTGCTTTCTCGCAGGGAGTCAAGGAAGAATCTCTGGCCGAGGTTGATGACACTGCTATACTTTACATTATGTTATTCTGCTCTCTTCTAATGCTACAAGACTGTTGAAGATGCTGAAGATGCTAGTCTTCGATAGGACTAGGCTTTTCCCCTCTATTCTGGCATTTCTGCAGCCCAGTCCACATATACAGCCCTCCTTTGAAAATGTTGCATATGTAGTGTAGATCCTTGCTTCCTTGTGCTTCTTCAGACCAGTTTCAACCATGATAGCCTTATTCACCAAGATGGCGAAATCAGGATAGTCTTGAACGAGCAGAGCTAACTGAATATCATGATGCAGCCCTTCACAAAATTTTCCTGCCTTCGGTCATCAGTAGGAATGTCGTCTTCAGCGTAGGGAGACAAGTCAAGAAACTTGCGCTGATAAACTTCCACAGTCTTGTTACCTTGAACGAGACAACGGAACTCGGCCTTCTTCCGGGCTATGACAGCTTGGGGAATGTAGCGGGCACGGAAAGCAATCTTGAATTCTGCCAAAGTGACGATGGTACCAGGTGGTAGGGTCTATCAGTGAGTGGCCCACCATTGTGATGCGGGACCCTTCAGAAGGTATGTCGCAAAGGTGAGATAATTGGCCGGGGCGACATCAGCAGACTCCATCTCATAGGAGATGTCACGCAGCCAGTCATCGGCATCCAGCGGGTTGACTGTGTTGCGAAAGAACGACGGGTTGAGTCTCATAAAATCTGGCAAGGTGATGGAAGGTGGCTGCTGATTGGCATCAGGACGAGGGAACTGTTGCATAATTCCCGTCATGAATTGGCAGTTGAGTTCAAACTGTTGCATCATCACAGCCATATAGTCAGGCGGTGGCGGCGGAGATGGATTGTTATCACCCATCCTGCTAAATCAACAGGGGTAGTTTAGCAGATGCCGTCGCGAGTGTTTAGGAACAAACATGATGTAACACGATGGAATTTAAGTAGTACAACAGATGCTTAATAGTAGTCATTAAGTCATACAGATCCATACAGAGTCGGTTACAAATGGGCAGCACAACGGCACAAATTCAAAAGCTAGACATACTAGGCGGCGCGCTGGAACGCGGTAAGGAAGTACACAACGAGACATAGCAAAGGCTACATCAACGTCGGAGAAAACCACGGAAACGGGGTAGCTGCAAGTGCGGACGACGGACGTTCGTCGCAGAAGGATCCTGCGCTCCATGTGCACACTGATGCAGAACCCGGTCTTGAGCTGAAAGAAGAGGTCCACGTGCAGGCGTGTGGCCTCCCACAGCAGGCCAATCGATCCCTGGTGGCATCTCGGTCCTGCGCGGGTAAAGGATATGCTCCGGATGTATCCCTGCATGAACAGCTGGTACCAACTGCGTCATAGCCTCGTAGAGTCGTACTCGAGTGGCAAACAACTCGACGGCAAGAGCCCGAACAGTGCGATCCAGAGCCTGAGTACACTGAATCAGAACTCGTGGATCGTAGCGACGAGGCTCATACGGGGCATAGGTAGCTGTGTAGTATCCAGTAGCATCTCCAGCAGGGGCATACGGAATCTATCGGAACTCAGAGTCATCCAAGCTAGCACTGTGCTCTCCTCGGAGACATGCGACAGTAGAGTAAGCGGCATCATGGACTGCCATCTCAATCGTCACGCCGATACCGTGGAAAAGGTGTAGCTCAGTGTCGGAGTCATCCTGCTGATCATAGATGCGAACATCAGCATAGTACTGCTCCTGGTTGAACTCACGATAAACCTCGTAGACCATGTACTCGGGGCACCAACGGTATCCCAGCATGATCAAGAGGGCGATCAGAACAGCTGGAAACCCAGGGACGTCTCGAGCCCAGGTGCGAAGCACAAGCTGCGTCGTAGGGCGCGGGGGAAATAGACGGTCCATCTGAAACAAAGAAGTTCAGGGTTGTCATATGACGATGAGAATTATATCAGATCTCGGAAAGAAATGTTAAACAAAACAATGGAAAGGAAAATGATTATCAGACTAATCAGATCAATGACAGGGAAATCACACTGATATCCAGCTCTCCGGATGGATGGAATTTACGAGATCCTAAGTGTCGGTGTTAGTAATTTTATTAAACACGAATAGAAGAGAGGTTAGAGTCCCAGAGTAAAGATTAAGGAGTAAAAGATCCTAATACCACCCAGTTGGTGATGTGGGCCCGTAAGCCACACAGCCAAGTTAGTAAAACAATTTTCGACCACTAGACTCAACTTCGGCCATGGAATTGGATAGGGGATTCCTAGAGGCAGTTGGCTCTGATACCAACCTGTGACAGCCCCGGCTTAATTGTGCACTAATCATACACACAAATGCACACGATCAAGCCTAAGGACTCACTTGAAGATGTCACAACACAACTATAAAACATAAATAAAGTCATACAAGCTTTATATTACCAGCCAGGGCCTCGAGGGCTCGAATACAAAGATCGATGGCATACAAGTGTCAGCGGAAGCATCAGATATCTGGGTACAGATATATTACAGAACAGAGATAAGCTTTTAGAGAGGCGGGGCAAAATAAAATACTACGATCGAAAGGCATAGTCCTCCTGCCTAGGACCCTCCGAATCCTACTCCTGGTCGTCGGTCGGCTCCTCGTAGTAGTACTCGCCTGGAGGGTAGAAGTAGTAGTAGCCGTAGTCATCGACGAGGGCAGCTACCTCAGGGACTCCTTCATCTGGCGGTGACATATGGATATGGGGAGAAAAAGAAAGTAAAGCAAACATGAGTACTCATCCGAAGTACTCAGCAAGCAAGGATCTACACTACATATGCAACATTTTCAAAGGAGGGCTGTATATGTGGACTGGGCTGCAGAAATGCCAGAATAGAGGGGAAAAGCCTAGTCCTATCGAAGACTAGCATCTTCAGCATCTTCAACAGTCTTGCAGCATTAGAAGAGAGCAGAATAACATAATGTAAAGTATAGCAGTGTCATCAACCTCGGCCAGAGATTCTTCCTCAACTCCCTGTGAGAAAGCAATCCCAGAGCCATACTATCCATTTCATCTCAAGTCATCAGTTCTAGTTGTACCGATCGGGATACAACTCCGAGTGTCCGTTACCGTAGGACAGGCTATCGATAGATTAGTTCTTCCCTGCAGGGGTGCACCAACTTACCCACAACGCTTGCTTAACTCCGGCCGGACACACTTTACTTGGTCATGCCAGGGCTCGGCCAAACAATACGCCGCAACCCGACCTAGTCTCTAAAGAGAGGTCAGCACGCCGGTCTAACCTATGCCCCCAGGGGTCTTGGGCCTTCGCCCCGGGAACCCTGCACATTGCGAGGATGTTTCGGAAGTAGACCTAGCAACCCCTTATACAAGCGCAGTTGCGTTCCTAGTCCAATCCAAAATGGGCCGCTCCTCGCTGACGTCAATAGAGCTTCGGCTGATGTATACGACGCAAAACGCCCATACTATGCCCACATAATGGTTAGTGGTATCAGGCCAGAGGCCCCTCGGATCAAATATCCAAACCGTTAGTGGATTAGGAGCATGCGCAAACAAGCAGAGACTCACGATCGATGTGACCCCATCGCCCCGTCTCGAGGACTTGCGGCTAGGGCTAGGAATGCCCGGCCACGCCTCGTATTTAGCTCGCGGGCACCCACCAGGTCAACCCGTCTCCACATCACTTCGCAATATGCTCGCGCGGGTACCCCTCAGGGCCGACCCGTCTTTAGTAACATGGTACAGTGTAAGTCTCAGTATCAAGAGTAACCGTGTGTCCAACATCAAGGGGAACCCTGAGGAATCACCCTCGATGGAATTCCCTCTGATGTTACCGTCAAGGTGAACGAAGGAGGAATCACCCTCGAGGTCCACACTTGAGCAGTTGCACGACAATGTCATTATCGGGGGTGGTGTAGGAGGAATCACCCTCGCTTACCACGACCGATTAACTAACCTACAAGGTTATCATCAGAAGTGCTGACGAGGTATCACCCTCGGCACTCGATAGTAACCCAGTAGAGTCGGCAACTAAGGGGAAGTGATGTGCGGTGCCGGGGCCTGGTCTTCAATCCCATTGATCGGGTCTTCTGATAATCCAGCGGGGCAGTCGGGATATAGTGGGGGTCTCTGTTGGTCTCTACCCAGCCTATACTAAGCAGTTTAGGATAAGCAGGAAGGGAACAAAGCAGGTTATAATAAATAGGCTATGCAGCAGATATAGGATAATAGTAACAGCAGCAGTTCTAATGCAAGCATAAGAGATAGGAGAATAGGCGATATAGGCATGTTCAAAATGGGGGTGCTTGCCTGTCTGCTCGACGACAAGGGCAAGGTCATTAGCTGAGTCGTCGGGCTCCTGAGCAGCGTCGACCTCAGGAGCTATGTCGATATCGGGGTCTACCGAGAGAGAAGAGAGGGGGAGGAAACAAGCAAATACACAGCAACGATGCAACACAGGGCATGATACGACAATGATGCAGTGCAGGGTTGCCAGAAGTATGCCTAAGTCATTTTTAGTTACTATAGGATTAACGTGGGATTTCTTAATCGGAGTGTGTGCACTTTTCATATGCCGGAATCGGGCTCGGAGTTACGAGTTCTCCTATGTAGGAGGTTCCGATATGGAAACAGACGGCACGATCAGACTCGTCTCGTCGTTCTGAGCAACTTTCATGTTTTAAGTTTTTCAATCCGAGCTACGGTTTAAAATTTATGAATTTTTCGAAGATTAAATGATTTTCTGGAATTATTTTATTTAACAGAAAATTTTATATGACGTCAGCATGACTCAGAGATGATGTCAGCAGTCAACAGAGACGCTGACCAGGTCAAACCTGACATGTGGTTCCAGTGGGACCCACATGTCAGTCTCTGTGACTAAATAGATTTTAGTTAAAACTAATCAGAGGGTTAATTAACAGCTGGCCCCACCTGTCAGTGACTTATTAACTAAACTAATTATCTTTTAATTATAAAATCATTTTTAGTTAATTATAATGCGGTGGGGCCCACATGTCAGTGGCTGGGCTGCCCAGTCAGCGCAGTTGACTGGGTCAACCGAGTCTACTGGGGCCCCAGGGCCCACGGTCAGTGACCAAGGGCGGGGCCCACCGAGCCACGTCGGCGGCCGGCGCCGGAGCTGCTCCGGCGACCAAAACAACGGCGGCGCGTCGCCGGAGCTCGTCGAGATCGCGCTAGGGGGCACCATTTCGTGCGCGGTCTATTGCGTTCGAACGAGTGCTCGACGCCGCATCATGTGGTGAGGTCGGTTCAGCTCGGAGATGGACGGAACTACGCCGGCGACAAGTGACGGCGGCGGTGGAGTTCGGGAGCTAGGGGTTGCAGTGATAGGAGGCACGAGGAGGCACGGGCTCGAGCTCGTCGGGCTCCTAGGAGCACCAGGAGCTCGATGCCGTGCTCGGTCGAGCAAGACAGGGCCCATGGCCACGGCGGCGAGGCGATTCATGGCGACGAACTCACGGCAACGGCGACGGGCAGCTATGGTGCACGAGAGGTCAATAGGGAAGAGCAGGGAGCGGAGTACCTCACTGTGCGGCACGCCGAAGGCCCGTGAAAGATTTGTAGCAGCAGAGACGGCACTGGAGGCGAAGAAGATCGTCGGCGTTCGGAGCCGGGGGTGAAGGAATTCCGGCGCGGTGCTGTCTCCCGGCTCCCTCTATGACCACCAGAAGATGCGGAAGACGTAGTCGAAGGCGACGGACACGTCGGCGGGGTGGTGTGGTGACTAAGGCCGCGGCTACGACGGCGAACGGCGTCGAGCGCGGTCGGCCTCGACGGATCTAAGGAGGAGGGAGGCGGGGCCAGCGAGAGAGGGAGAGGAGGAGTGGACGAGGAGACCAGGGGGAATGGATTGGGCTCATCCTTATCCCCTCGCCCGTCGGTGGGGTGCCGCGGTGTCGGTCGCTCGTCGACGCTCGCCGGCGCGGCCAGAGAGAAGTTGACAGCGCGAGGGAGAGAGACAGTGGCGCGGCCTGGTGGGCTGGATCGGGGCACTGCGCACTTAGGCCCAGTGCACAGTGCCTCGTTTCCTTTTTTTCTGTTTCTGTTTACATTTTTCTTTTATTTATTTTCTGTTTTGAATTAGTTAGGACACTTTTGCACTTTTGTAAAATATGAGACTAGGCCCAAATATTACAATGGAATATTCCTTGTCACCAAAAACAGGTTTGGGTGAATTTGGATTTCATTTGAATTTGAAATGAATTTAATTAGGTTAAATAATTCTGTTTTGGTGCTGTTTCATGTGGTTTGAGTCATTTAGCTAACTCCATCATCATTGTTTGTATTTTTATGAGTGCTTCTGGAATATTTGCTATTTAGTGAACATTTTTCCCATAGTGTTTGAGCAAGTTGATTTTGCACTTTTGAATTTGAGTTGATTTTCAGAATGGAGTTTGAATTGTTTTGGTTAACCACTATGTTTAAGCACTGCAAATGTTATGGCTTGGCATTATTAGCAGTTGATCACAGTGGCTATTAAACAGGGGTGGTACAAGTTCTCCTCCTCTAAAAGAAATTCTCGTCCCGAGAATTTAGGAGGTAGAAGGAAAGAGGTCGGGATATTCTTCCCGAAGATGATCCTCGCGTTCCCAAGTGGCTTCATCTTCAGTGTGATTCGACCACTGCATTTTCAGGAACTTGGTCGTCTTCTGACGAGTTCGATGTTCAGCTTCATCAAGGATGCGGATCGGATGCTCCTTATAAGATAAGTCATCTTGCAACTCAAGCATCTCATGATCCACTGCGCGGTGCGGAGATTCCTTGAAGCATTTACGAAGTTGCAACACGTGGAAGACATCATGAATATGAGAGATTTGTGGTGGCAACTCCAATTTATACGCCACTTGTCCACGTCTGGCAACTATGCGAAAGGGACCAATATAGCGAGGAGCTAGCTTGCCCTTGATTACGAATCGACGGGTGCCCTTCATCGGAGTGACACGAAGATAAGCTTGGTCACCCGGTTGATAAGTCAGTCCCCATTGTTTGTGATCATAGTTGCTCTTCTGGCGGTCCTAAGCTGCTTTGAGATTTTCTCGGACAATTCTGACTTGTTCTTCAGCGTGTTGAATAATGTCCGGTCCAACGAGAGGTCGTTCCCCAGTTTCTGACCAATTCAGAGGGGTTCGACACTTACGTCCATAAAGTACTTCGAAGGGGGCCATTTTCAAGCTGGCTTGATAACTGTTAGTATAAGAGAATTCGGTAAACAGGAGAGATTCTTCCCACTTCTTACCGAATGATATAACACAAGCGCGAAGCATATCTTCAAGTACTTGATTAACTCGCTCGACTTGGCCTTGGGATTGAGGATGATAAGCTGAACTCCATGTAATGTGAGTCCCCATAGCTTCTTGGAAACTTTCCCAGAACTTGGACATGAAAAGACTGCCACGGTCTGAACTGATCTCCTTTAGAATACCGTGGAGTGAAATGATTCTGGAGATATACAGCTCTGCTAGTTGGCTAGCAGTGATAGTCTCCTTGATGGGCAGAAAATGAGCAACCTACGAAAGTTGGTCGACGACGACAAGAATAGCATCATAACCTTTCTGAGACTTGGGAAGACCAGTAATGAAATCCATTTGCACTTTATCCCATTTCCACAGAGGAATAGGGAGTGGTTGAAGAATTCCAGCGGGCTTCTGATGTTCTGCTTTCACACGACGACATACGTCAAATTCAGTAACATATCGAGCAATGTCCTGCTTCATTCTGGACCACCAGTACCTCTGTCGGAGATCCCGATACATCTTGGTGCAACCGGATGGATAGACAGCTGTGTATCATGAGCTTCTTTCATGACCTTGTCAGTCATAAGCTCTAAGCAAGGTACTACAATGCGGTCTCTGAAATATAAAGTACCATCTTCTCCAATCGAGAAATCCCTGTACTTCTCAAGGTGAAGATCTTTCTTCATCAAGTCAATTTCGGCATCTTTGGCTTGCGCTTCCTTAACAGCCTTCTCAAGTTCCGGCTGTACCACAAGGTTATTAAGAGAACCCTGGGGAACAATTCGCAGATTCAGCTGAGTCAGTTCTGCATAAAGATGAGGTTGAGCTCGCCAAACCATGAGGTTGTTGCCATAGGACTTGCGACTTAAGGCATCAGCCATCACGTTAGCCTTGCCAGGGGTATATGAAATACCACAGTCATAGTCCATAATTGTTTCCAACCATCTTTGCTGACGGAGATTAAGATCCGGTTGAGTGAACAAGTATTTCAGACTCTAATGATCGGTATAAATCTCACACCGATTACCCAGAAGGTAATGTCGCCATAACTTCAATGCATATATCACTGCAGCAAGTTCAAGATCATGCACAGGATAATTTTCTTCATGTGGACGCAATTGACGTGAAGCATACGCAATTACTCTTTGTTCTTGCATTAGGACACAGCCTAATCCCTGACGAGAGGCATCGCAATATATGACAAAGTCCTTGCGAGAATCAGGAGGAGCAAGCACTGGAGCAGAAGTAAGCTTGTCCTTGAGGGTCTGGAAACTTTCCTGACATTTGTCTATCCACTCAAACTTAACGCCTTTGTGGAGCAGATTAGTCAGGGGCTTGGCGATCTTGGAGAAGTTCTCGACGAATCGGCGGCAATAACTGGCTAGACCGAGAAAGCTTCGGACTTGCTTGGCATTCTTCGGAGGAGTCTAGTCAAGAATAGCCTGAACACGCTCCGGGTTAACGGCAATACCGTCCTTGGAAAACACATGTCCAACGTAGGTCACTTCAGAAAGCCAGAATTCACATTTGGAGTACTTGGCATACAACTTATGCTCTCGAAGCCTCTCCAGAACAAGGCGAAGATGTTCGGCATGTTCTTCCTTATTCTTCGAATATACTAGGATATCATCTAGATATACCACAACAAACTTGTCGAGGTAATCCATGAATATATAATTCATCAGGCGGGAGAACATAGCTGGAGCATTCGTCAGGCCAAATGACATGACGGTGTATTCATAGGAGCCATAACGAGTAACGAATGCAGTCTTCGGAATATCCTCTTCATGAACACGGATCTGGAGATAACCCAACCTCAAGTCGAGTTTAGAAAACACCGATGATCCAGCAAGTTGATCATATAAATCATTGATCCGGGGAAGCGGATATTTATTCTGAATGGTTGCCTGGTTGATAGGACGGTAATCTTGGACCAACCTATTCATACCATCTTTCTTCTTGACAAAGAGAGACGGTGCTCCCCAGGCAGAGGAACTCGGACGGATGAAGCCCTTCTTAAGTGATTTATCAATTTCTTCCTTAAGCTCAAGAAGGTGGTGCGGAGGCATCTTGTAAGGGCGCTTCGCAATAGGAGTTGTGCCAGGTTTCAAGTCGATAACAAATTCGACAGCTCTACCACGGGGTATTCCTGGAAGTTCTTCTGGAAAAACATCCTGGAATTTGCAGACAACCGGAACATTCTCTATCCCCTCAAGCGGAGAAGCATTCAACACATTCAAGGCATAAATCTGAGCCTCGGCATTCTGAGTGAGATGAGCTTGATAATTCACTAGCTCATTCGATGGGTGCAGGAGGTGTACAACTTTAGTAGCGCAATTGAGTGAGGCATTGTGAGCCTTCAACCAATCCATTCCCAAGATAAGATCAATCTTGGAAGAACTCAGGATAATTGGGAGTGCCTGAAATTTCAACCCTTCAATTTCAACAGTGACTTCGGGGATGAACAGGGAGGCTCGACATCTACCCGCGGGAGTGTCGACCCCTAACGGATGATGCAGGTTGTCACACTTAACGCCATGCATGAATGCAAAGTCTTGCGACATGAATGAATGTGATGCTCCTGAATCAAATAAAACAGTTGCAGGTACTGAATTAGCAAAAAGTGTACCCATCACGGTTTGAGGTTGATCTTGAGCTTCAGCCATGTTGACATGATAGTTCTGTCCACGACCATAAGAAGGCCTAACATTGCTGTAGCGAGGCTGAGAATTCCCACGGCCATTACCACGACCAGCAGAAGGAAGTGCTAACTGATTCCGCTTCTGAGAACAATCCCTAGCATGGTGACCTGGCTGGCCACACTTGAAGCGTAGTCCATTGTCAGGACGAGGTGCAGGAGCTCGAGGAGCTGGAGCTTGCAGAGGCTGCCTCGGTGGTGGAGGAGGCAGACGAGGGGCAGCATAAGAAGGCCTGTTCACAGGAGCTGCTGGACGGTACATGCTCTGAGGTATCCAGATGCGGCGCTTCTGGGAAGACGAGCCCGAAGATGAGCCCGCCTCACGGGTACGTCTGGTTGCTTCCTTGTGCTTCTTCAGACCAGTTTCAACCATGATAGCCTTATTCACCAAGGTGGAGAAATCAGGATAGTCTTGAACGAGCAGAGCTAACTGAATATCATGATGCAGCCCTTCACAAAATTTCTCCTGCCTTCGGTCATCAGTAGGAATGTCTTCTTCAGCGTACTGAGACAAGTCAAGAAACTCATGCTGATAAACTTCCACAGTCTTGTTACCTTGAACGAGACTACGGAACTCGGCCCTCTTCCGGGCTATGACAGCTTGGGGAATGTAGCGGGCACAGAAAGCAATCTTGAATTCTGCCCAAGTGACGACGGTACCAGGTGGTAGGGTCTGTCGGTGAGTGGCCCACCATTGTGATGTGGGACCCTTCAGAAGGTATGTCGCAAAGGTGAGATAATTGGCCGGGGCGACATCAGCAGACTCCATCTCATAGGAGATGTCACGCAACCAGTCATCGGCATCCAGCGGGTTGACTGTGTTGCGAAAGAACGACGGGTTGAGTCTCATAAACTCTGGCAAGGTGATGGAAGGTGGCTGCTGATTGGCATCAGGACGAGGGAACTGTTGCATAATTCCCATCATGAATTGGCGGTTGAGTTCAAACTGTTGCATCATCGCAGCCATATAGTCAGGCGGTGGCGGCGGAGGTGGATTGTTATCACCCATCCTGCTAAATCAACAGGGGTAGTTTAGCAGATGCCGTTGCGAGTGTTTAGGAACAAACATGATGTAACACGATGGAATTTAAGTAGTACAACAGATGCATAATAGTAGTCATTAAGTCATACAGATCCATACAGAGTCGGTTACAAACGGGCAGCACAACGACGCAAATTCAAAAGCTAGACATACTAGGCAGTGCGCTGGCACGCGGTAAGTGTAGGAGATATGCCCTAGAGGCAATAATAAATGTTATTGATTATCTCCCTGTTCATAATTAGGTTTATGTTCCATGCTATAACTGCAATGATTCTCGAGTCTACAAATAAAACGAGGCTTGGAGGGAAACTCATGTGCACGTGTGGGATAATAAACGATAAAATGTATTCCTAGTCAAGCCTCTATGACTGGCTCAACTGTTGCATGATGGTTCTGTTTTCCTGATCATGGGCATGTCTATGCCAGCAACTTTGAGGGCACAATGTTAGCAGAACATTTGTGTTGAATCGACCCGAATTGATGTTATGCTATGAGATACATTCGTCACAAGTTAATGGTTAATAACACAGAGATGGTTAATGTTTGCATGATTCCTTAGACCATGAGAGTATCGAGTTTCTTCATGCTTGCTTCATGAACTTTGGGGTTTGTTAAACGTCATCTGTAAATGGGTGGCTATTACGGCGGCTTACAGGTTCATGGAAAAGTATGTCAAGTAACTTGATAGCTCAAGATTGGGATTTGCTCCTCCGACGTTGGAGAGATATCTCTGGGCCCTCTCGGTGTTACGGTATCCATCATCATCTGGCCAGACACTTTGTGATTTGATCACGGGGATGCCGGAACACGGTAACGAGAAAAGAGAACAAATACCGGTAACGAGGTAACTGGCATAGTGGACAAGTTGTTGACCCACGGGGATGCCATCATGTCTCACCTCGGGTATTTGTAACATATCGCGAAGCAACAGGAATAGCACACGGCAACTGGAGGTTCACTCGAATATTCATTCGTGTGGGTATAGGGGTCAATATGGGTGTCCACGGCTCCGATGTTGATCATTGATTGGAAGGGGTTCCATGTCATGTCTATACTTCACCGAACCTATAGGGTCACACGCTTAAGGGTCATCTATCTGCTGAATACTAGACAGGGAGTCTGAGAGAAAATCACCGAAAAAGTTTCGGACACCGAAAAAGTTTCGGACAGCGGAAAAGTTCCGCAGAGAGAGGTCACCGGATGAGTTCCGGTGAAACTGAAAAGTTGTTTCAGGGGATACCATAAAGTCAAATTGGTTTCGGCACATGCCCGATAATTCTTGGAGGGTGCCAGAATCATTCTGGAAACTTTTGGGAATTTTCTGGAAGAAAAACCGGAAATGTTCCGGAGCTGCCGGAACCACTTCAGATGCTTTTCGCAGATGAAAATCACTAATCTGGAATTGTTCCAGAATGCGTTGAAAATTATTTTAGTTGGTACTGGAAATGTTCTAAGCCCACATAAATATTTTCAGTTCGAACGGACGCTGAAAAATGTCGTCGTGAATAGTGAAAGTGCTTTTTGGGTGGCTTCTTGGAGAAGCCACCTTGAGGGTCCTTTGGTGTTTTTCCGCTTGGCTTCTTGGAGAAGCCACCCTTGGGCTTGGCCTATAAATAGGGGTGGAGGGGGCTGCCTAAAGACTCATTCCTTCTCACATACAAGTGCCATGCAATGATCTGGCTTCTCTCTCCCTCCCCGCGAAATAGTTTCGTAGAGCCGAAAGGCTGTCTGGGTTCCGGCAGGAACTAGTTCTGGACGGCGAAGCCCTGCCGGATAGATGACACCGTATGTGTGCAACTCTGTAGAGAGGTCGTAGTTTCGATCTTAGTACCCGAGGGGCTGTTCGAGAGTGCCTCTCGAAGGGCTGTCCAAGTGACGGTCCGAGTTATGTGAGTCCTCCCGAAGGGCTGTCCGAGTGACCGTCTGAGTTTCGAAGGTCCTCCCGAAGGGCTGTCCGCGACACCGTCCGGGGGACTGTTCGACCGCCTCCCGGAGGGCTATCCGGGGCGCGGATGAGGGTATACATCCTCGCGGTTGGGAGGTTGTAAATCCTAGCTGCGGGGATCTGCACCGCCGATCGTCATCGACTCTACTTCTGCTGCGCTACGAGTCGGTAACGAAAAGATCAAACCTTGTATGCAGTCTCCATAGTGGTCCTGGGCTGGTGCGTAGGTCGGAATTTTTTTTGTTTTCTGCTGTGTTACCCTACAGTGGCATCATGAGCCGTGCTATGCGTAGATGCAGGTTGCGATCTAGAATACATGGAGATGTATGGGTGTTGCACAATATAATTAGGTAGTAGATGAGTTCTATTACTGAAAATTATTTGTGCGGGTAGCAGATGAAATCTGTTACCTGATATTCTTGTTGCTTCCCTGAATTTGCGTAGTCCTGATCTTGACAGCATGGTGGAATCTCACAAAGTTCTGGCAATCCGCGATCCTTTCATGCTGCTCCTGAGTATGCTGATTGACAGATCAACGAAGTGCTAACTGTTCTTTGGGTTCCACCATAGTTAAAGAAAGATGGATGTTTCACAGACGAAAGGGCAATGCAGATATGATCTGCACGGGGGTCATGCGTATGACGAAGTTCAGTATGGGGCTCGAGATTTTATTATCTCGTGTCTCATACACCCCGCGATGTTAATCTAGCGACTTGGATTATCATACTTGATGATGGACGTTGGTAGCTTCGGTTTGTTTCGAAACCTTAGAAGCCACGTAAAACAAGTTTTTGCTGAACCGATTAGAGACGTCTAACTTGGTTTTGCAGGAGGGTTTGCATGTGCATGTGATGTGGTATAGCAGTCCTCACAATAATTTGATTATGTATGAGATGACTATATGATGTAAATTAATTAACATGACCTGCGTGTCATGATTCGGCATGATGGCTAGTGCCATATGATTGCACTTTAATGACCTGTGTGTCAACCTTAAGTAATGCATTTATTTTATCTACTATGGAGATAGCAATATTATCTGGTGCATCGACAAGGTGGTGGCAATCTTCGCGAAGGTGAACACCGACGAGAATGCCAAGACGAAGAAATACAAGACTTCTCCGTCAGAAAGGGCTATACCATATCATGCTATTATGAATGGCCTGAGATGTTTATCCCTTATGTTGCACCCTTCTTGATTGCGCGGTAGTCGCTTTTTATTAGGGTGTTCTCTCACAAAATTATCAAGTAGTTAGTGTTCTCCCAAGTGTAGCACCGTCACGGCACCTAACTTTTCGGGGTGCGCCATGGATGCATGGGTACGAACGATTAGGGAAGTGTGAGGCGGGTGAGTTTAGACCTTGCAGCGTGATCACTTGGTTGTCTTGACGTTCAGGCATGAAAGTCATGAGCTCGGAACACACGCATCGAAAGATGAACAAGAGTCACATAGAGATGTGATCGGCAAGTTGGCCTACCGATTAAAATTCCCGTCATGAGATGATGATTCTATGGCGATGAATTGAAGTCTGGATCTTGTATCACTCAAAATCAATTATGAGAGATATTGATTTGAGTGGGAGCGCACTGTTGAATTAACTTGTTTAATTCTCAGTGCAATTAATTTTGAACACTGTCTAAGTGTGTTTTGCATAATAGTTGTAGAATAATGGCTCGCGTTTCCACCTTCCCTATTAAAATTGAATAGCTATTAAATATCTGGTTAAAAACCTTTACGGTTGGTAACGTAATGTGAGGATTGTCCTCTAGAGTGCCGAGAAGGATTTTGTCCTATCGCATACTTTCGGTATTCTCTCGCTTATGCTATGGATCATGTGACTCTCGTCCTTCGATCCAAAAGCCATAATTCCGTTTCAGTCGAGTGCAATACTTTTGCTTCCATGAGACCCGAACTTCGAAAGTTTGGATAGTTATGTGATATTCATGGAATCTGAAAATCATTTTCAGAGACAGACAAAGGCTAAAAGATATGAGATATCCAAAGTAATGTTTGTTTGCAAACTATTAGTAAAGAAGTTTACTATGCATTAGACTGATAAAAGAGGGATCCAGAAGAACGCATGTCATATGATGAAAGGTGAATAAAACAACAACTTAAAGAGAAAGGAAGTGTCTGAAGGGTGTTAGTGTGATAACACACCTAGGAAGTCCGGGGCTAACGCCACTCTTAAGTTGAGTGCTTCTTCTGAGAGTAGGAGAAATACTGAAAGTTAAACTATTAGAAGTATAAAGGCAAAAGAAAGAAGACTGGAATATCCAGCTCATGTATGAATGTCATACAAGTTTTTGATGTATAGAAGGCTGGTCAAAGATATAGTTCTTGGGAATTATGATTAAATTGTTAATCACTGATTCTTGGGTATTGTGAGTTAATCAAAAAGATACCCGCTTGATTGCATTCTGTCGCAACTCGATGTAAGAACTACTATGGCCTGAAAGACTAGCCAGGAATGAGGTTTAGGTATACACAGGGAACATAGTAAATGTTACTATACCTTCCATCAGTGTATTACCGACTGTATTTATTTTCATAATTCATTTAGAGTTTTACAAACTCTAGCCCATTGCATAAGGTATCTTGCAAGAAGGTTGTTCATAAGAGAACTTTTGATGTTCGGTGTTATGAATAACATAAGGGCCATACTTTCATTATGAATGAGATGTATGTTATGAATGTTGATAATAATATATTACCTCTGGATTTACTTTCATAATTCATTTTAGAGTTTCATACACTCTAGCCCATTGCATAATGTTTGTTGCAAAAAAAGTTGTTCATAAAAACAACAATTGTTGTTCAGTATTATGAATAACATGAAGGGCCATGCTTCCATCCAAGATGGGATGTATGTTATGAATATTGATGGTAATATGATACATCCATAACATTGACGCTAAATGTCGTAAGACTAAGAGAATACCACATAAGTGTGGCACTACATTTAGTCACATTGGAGAAACCCGCCTGGATAAATTCCATTATGATGGATTTTGAAGTCGTTTGATTTTGAATCATCTGACACTTGCAACTTTTCTCTGAAAAGTGAAGTGACTAAAATACCGTTCACAGGCCATAAGGAACGAGCAAAGAACTTATTGGTGATCATACATTTTGATGGATGTAGTTCAATAAATGTTATTGCAAGTAGTGGATTTATCTATCTTCAAAAATGACTCAAGTAGATATGTGGATATTTACTTGATGAGACATAAGTCTGGATCTTTTGAAATCATTCGAAAGGTTTTCAAATATGAAGTAGAAGTTATTGTAACAAGAAAATTATGTTTCTACAATTCGATTGCAGAAAGGAATATTTGAGTTACAAATTTAGCGAATGTCTGATGAGTTGTGAAAGGGGTTTCATAACTTGCACCTCCCGGAACACCACTGCAAGTGGAAAGTCTGTGAAGATGTAATCGAACCATTTATGACATGGTAAGATCAAAGATGACATAAATAAATTTGCCATTACCCCTTTTAAAGAGTGATGCTTTAGAGACTACGGCTTCTACACTGAAAAGAGCTCCATCAGGTCTGTTGAAATGACGCCATGGTATGGTATGCCCAACCATGTTATATCTTTTCTTAAACATTTGGAATATGGGGCTTGTGTAAAAGGTTACAAACCTATTCCAAATCAGACAAGTGCTACTTTGTAGGTTATCCCAAGTAATTGGGTATTCCTCCCTCACTATACCGAGGCAAATAGGTTTGCCACAAAGAATGGTATGCTTTTTGAAGAAAATGGTTCTTTCGAAAAGGTGAGTGGGAGAACAATGCAACTCGACAAGATAACAGTATCTTCGTCATCAGATCAAAGAAAAGAGACCTTGGAAGTAATTCCAGAGTTTCCTACTGCGACTGATACGGAAGTCTCTACAATAAAATGTATGGACTTCGGTCGAACTTGCAGCTGAACCACGTAGGCAAAAGCTCGTGCAAACCTCTCAGGTGCGCAAACGAGATATTGTTGTTAGACAACAATATACCTACAATACACAAGGAAGCGTTGATGGGCCCTGACTCCGGAATTGGCCAAATGCCAATAGAACCCGAGTTAGTTTCCATATAAGTGATTCAAGATTAAAACCTTGATACACCTTTCAGAAGACTTAGAGTCTAACGAATATTTATGGAACTTAAAACTGATACGGATAAAAATGTTATATCCATAAAGCTCGACTTGTTGCAATAACAAGTTCAAGGAGTTGACTACGATGAGGTTGTTTCATCGTAGCGATGCTTAAAGTCGGTTCGGGTTGAACTAGCAATTAATACATATTTCAATCATGAGATATGAAACATGGATGACAATAGGATTTCCATCTGATGGAAATGAAACCAAGGACTTGCATGTGTTACAGTCCAAGGTATTTTGTCAATCCAGAGGATGCTAGTAAGTATGCAAACTTCAGAGTTCCAGCAATGGACAGAAGAGAGCAAAAAGGAGTTGGAATCTTCGTGTTTTGATGAAATAGTCAAAGGGGTTTGACTTCATCAATGGGTAACGAAGATGCTTATGATTCAAGAAAGTAAGTGGGAGCATAATTAAATTTCTAAAAAAAATGTTGTGTGCTTGACACATTGTTAATTGGAAATAAATTTCTTGACACGAATTAGGACTTCATTTGAAAATAGTTTTTCGATGAAGTGCTTGGGCTAAATAGCCTTTATATTAGGCATGATGATCTATGGAGATAGATTTACCTAATGAGGCTGAGCAAAGATACATACTGACAAGATGCTAAAACCTTTTAGCATTAAAAACGTCAAGGAGTGATTCTTGCCGAAGTCACATGGAAAGAGTTTTTGCAAGACTCGGTGTCCCAAAACACTGATGAGCAAAATACATGATGGAGATTCCACACACTCTTGTGTTTGGATTAATAATGTATTCCATGGTATGTAAAAACAAACCAGATATGTCCAATACTCCCAAAGTTGTTGCGAGTATAGATACCAAAGTGATCAAAAGTACTGATCATGGGACAACAGTGAAAAAGGGTCATTGAGTACTAAAGTAGCACTGATGACAAGTTTTCTCGCAAGCGGAGATCATGAAGAGTTCGTTGTAAAAGGTTACATCGAAGCAGTCTTCATCAATGCTCCATGCGATTTTTGATTTAAGTTAAGGGTTTTGTGTAATACACAATATGGTGGCACGGTAGTTGGAAATTGTTCCAAACAAGTTACTGTGGCGAATTCTATAACAGAGGCGAAGTATGTTATCGTTTTTGAAGCGTCAAAGAAGATGTTGAATCATATAGTTCATTCATGAACTTAGTATGGTTCCAAGATGGCTTTTGTCAATGGGACACTACTGCAGGTAGTTGCTCCATAACTCAGTCTGAGGAATCCAGGTTCGATCTGTGATTCACATACATACAGAGCCAAATCCACACAAAATATGAATTTTGTGAAAGCGTAAAAACGCGAGGATACGCAAGGATACACACGGAGCTGAAGTCGTCAGATCCGTTGGACATCAGGCTATACCACATGCGAAGCATATTTACACCGGTGTGCCACAGATGTAAAGTGCATTAGCATTAACTAGATTATTGACTCTAGTGCAAGTGGGAGTCTGTAGGAGATATGCCCTAGAGGCAATAATAAATGTTATTGATTATCTCCCTGTTCATAATTAGGTTTATGTTCCATGCTATAACTGCAATGATTCTCGAGTCTACAAATAAAACGAGGCTTGGAGGGAAACTCATGTGCACGTGTGGGATAATAAATGATAAAATGTATTCCTAGTCAAGCCTCTATGACTGGCTCAACTGTTGCATGATGGTTCTGTTTTCCTGATCATGGGCATGTCTATGCCAGCAACTTTGAGGGCACAATGTTAGCAGAACATTTGTGTTGAATCGACCCGAATTGATGTTATGCTATGAGATACATTCGTCACAAGTTAATGGTTAATAACACAGAGATGGTTAATGTTTGCATGATTCCTTAGACCATGAGAGTATCAAGTTTCTTCATGCTTGCTTCATGAACTTTGGGGTTTGTTAAACGTCATCCGTAAATGGGTGGCTATTACGGCGGCTTACGGGTTCATGGAAAAGTATGTCAAGTAACTTGATAGCTCAAGATTGGGATTTGCTCCTCCGACGTTGGAGAGATATCTCTGGGCCCTCTCGGTGTTACGGTATCCATCATCGTCTGGCCAGACACTTTGTGATTTGATCACGGGGATGCCGGAACACGGTAACGAGAAAAGAGAACAAATACCGGTAACGAGGTAACTGGCATAGTGGACAAGTTGTTGACCCACGGGGATGCCATCATGTCTCACCTCGGGTATTTGTAACATATCGCGAAGCAACAGGAATAGCACACGGCAACTGGAGGTTCACTCGAATATTCATTCGTGTGGGTATAGGGGTCAATATGGGTGTCCACGGCTCCGATGTTGTTCATTGATCGGAAGGGGTTCCTAGTCATGTCTATACTTCACCAAATCTATAGGGTCACACGCTTAAGGGTCATCTATCTGCTGAGTACTAGACAGGGAGTCTGAGAGAAAATCACCGAAAAAGTTTCGGACAGCGGAAAAGTTCCGCAGAGAGAGGTCACCGAATGAGTTCCGTTGAAACTGAAAAGTTGTTTCAGAGGATACCATAAAGTCAAATTGGTTTCGGCACATGCCCGATAATTCTTGGAGGGTGCCAGAATCATTCTGGAAACTTTTGGGAATTTTCTGGAAGAAAAAAACGGAAATGTTCCGGAGCTGCCGGAACCACTTCAGATGCTTTTCGCAGATGAAAATCGCTAATCTGGAATTGTTCTAGAATGCATTGAAAATTATTTTAGTGGGTACTGGAAATGTTCTAAGCCCACATAAATATTTTCAGTTCGAACGGACGCTGAAAAATGTCGTCGTGAATAGTGAAAGTGCTTTTTGGGTGGCTTCTTGGAGAAGCCACCTTGAGGGTCCTTTGGTATTTTTCCCCTTAGCTTCTTGGAGAAGCCACCCTTGGGCTTGGCCTATAAATAGGGGTGGAGGGGGCTGCCTAAAGACTCATTCCTTCTCACATACAAGTGCCATGCAATGATCTGGCTTCTCTCTCCCTCCCCGCGAAATAGTTTCGTAGAGCCGAAAGGCTGTCTGGGTTCCGGCAGGAACTAGTTCTGGACGGCGAAGCCCTGCCGGATAGATGACACCGTATGTGTGCAACTCTGTAGAGAGGTCGTAGTTTCGATCTTAGTGCCCGAGGGGCTGTTCGAGAGTGCCTCCCGAAGGGCTGTCCAAGTGACGGTCCGAGTTCTGTGAGTCCTCCCGAAGGGCTGTCCGAGTGACCGTCTGAGTTTCGAAGGTCCTCCCGAAGGGCTGTCCGCGACACCGTCCGGGGGACTGTTCGACCTCCTCCCGGAGGGCTGTCCGGCGCGCGGATGAGGGTATACATCCTCGCGGTTGGGAGGTTGTAAATCCTAGCTGCGGGGATCTGCACCGCCGATCGTCATCGACTCTACTTCCGTTGCGCTACTAGTCGGTAACGAAAAGATCAAACCTTGTATGCAGTCTCCATAGTGGTCCTGGGCTGGTGCGTAGGTCGGAATTTTTTTTGTTTTCTGCTGCGTTACCCTACAGTAAGGAAGTACACAACGAGACATAGCAAAGGCTACATCAACGTCGGAGAAAACCACGGAAACGGGGTAGCTACAAGTGCGGACGACGAACGTTCGTCGCAGAAGGATCCTGCGCTCCATGTGCACTCTGATGCAGAACCCGGTCTTGAGCTGAAAGAAGAGGTCCACGTGCAGGCGTGTGGCCTCCCACAGCAGGCCAATCGATCCCTGGTGGCATCTCGGTCCTGCGCGGGTAAAGGATATGCTCCGGATGTATCCCTGCATGAACAGCTGGTAGCAATTGCGTCATAGCCTCGTAGAGTCGTACTCGAGTTGCAAACAACTCGACGGCAAGAGCCCGAACAGTGCGATCCAGAGCCTGAGTACACTGAATCAGAACTCATGGATCGTAGCGACGAGGCTCGTATCGGGCATAGGTAGCTGTGTAGTATCCAGTAGCATCTCCAGCAGGGGCATACGGAATGTATCAGAACTCAGAGTCATCCAAGCTAGCACTGTGCTCTCCTCGAAGACGTGCGACAGCAGAGTAAGCGGCATCATGGACTGCCATCTCAATCGTCACGCCGATACCGTGGAAAAGGTGTAGCTCAGTGTCGGAGTCATCCTGCTGATCGTAGATGCGAACATCAGCATAGTACTGCTCCTAGTTGAACTCACGATAAACCTCGTAGACCATGTACTCGGGGCACCAGCGGTATCCTAGCCTGATCAAGAGGGCGATCCGAACAGCTGGAAACCCAGGGACGTCTCGAGCCCAGGTGCGAAGCACAAGCTGCGTCGTAGGGCGCGGGGGAAATAGACGGTCCATCTGAAACAAAGAAATTCAGGGTTGTCATTTGACGATGAGAATTATATTAGATGTCGGAAAGAAAGGTTAAACAAAACAATGGAAAGGAAAATGATTATCAGACTAATCAGATCAATGACAGGGAAATCACACTGATATCCAACTCTCCGGATGGATGGAATTTACGAGATCCTAAGTGTCGGTGTTAGTAATTTTATTAAACACGAATAGAAGAGAGGTTAGAGTCCCAGAGTAAAGATTGAGGAGTAAAAGATCCTAATACCACCCAGTTGGCGATGTGGGCCCGTAAGCCACACAGCCAAGTTAGTAAAACAGTTTTTGACCACTAGACTCAACTTCGGCCAAGGAATTGGATAGGGGATTCCTAGAGGCAGTCGGCTCTGATACCAACCTGTGACGGCCCCGGCTTAATCATGCACTAATCATACACGCAAATGCACATGATCAAGCCTAAGGACTCACTTGAAGATATAACAACACAACTCTAAAACATAAATAAAGTCATACAAGCTATATATTACAAGCCAGGGCCTCGAGGGCTCGAATACATAGCTCGATGGCATACAAGTGTCAGCGGAAGCATCAGATATCTGGGTACAGATATATTACAGAACAGAGATAAGCTTTTAGAGAGGCGGGGCAAAATAAAATACTACGATCGAAAGGCGTAGGCCTCCTGCCTAGGACCCTCCGAATCCTACTCCTGGTAGTCGGTTGGCTCCTCGTAGTAGTACTCGCCTGGAGGGTAGAAGTAGTAGTAGCCGTAGTCGTCGACGGGGGCAGCTACCTTAGGGGCTCCGTCATCTGGCGGTGACATATGGATATGGGGAGAAAAAGAGAGTAAAGCAAACATGAGTACTCATCCGAAGTACTCAGCAAGGATCTACACTACATATGCAACATTTTCAAAGCAGGGTTGTATATGTGGACTGGGCTGCAGAAATGCCAGAATAGAGGGGAAAAGCCTAGTCCTATCGAAGACTAGCATCTTCGGCATCTTCAACAGTCTTGCAGCATTAGAAGAGAGCAGAATAACATAATGTAAAGTATAGCAGTGTCATCAACCTCGGCCAGAGATTCTTCCTCGACTCCCTGCGAGAAAGCAATCCCAGAGCCATACTATCCATTTCATCTCAAGTCATCAGTTCTAGTTGTACCGATCGGGATACAACTCCGAGTGTCCGTTAACGTAGGACAGGCTATCGATAGATTAGTTCTTCCCTGCAGGGGTGCACCAACTTACCCACCACACTTGCTTAACTCCGGCCGGACACACTTTACTGGGTCATGCCCGGCCTCGGCCAAACAATACGCCGCAACCCGACCAAGGCTCTAAAGAGAGGTCAGCACGCCGGTCTAACCTATGCCCCCAGGGGTCTTGGGCCTTCGCCCCGGGAACCCTGCACATTGCGAGGACAATTCTGAAGTAGACCTAGCAACCCCTTATACAAGCGCAGTTGCGTTCCCAGTCCAATCCATAATGGGCCGCTCCTCGCTGACGTCAATAGAGCTTCGGCTGATGTATACGACGCAGAACGCCCATACTATGCCCACGTGATGGTTAGTGATATCAGGCCAGAGGCCCCTCGGATCAAATATCCAAACCGTTAGTGGATTAGGAGCGCGCAGAAATGAGCAGAGACTCACGATCGATGTGACCCCGTCGCCCCGTCTCGAGGACTTGCGGCTAGGGCTAGGAATGCCCGGCCACGCCTCGTATTTAGCTCGCGGGCACCCACCAGGTCAACCCGTCTCCACATCACTTCGCAATATGCTCGCGCGGGTACCCCTCAGGGCCGACCCGTCTTTAGTAACATGGTACAGTGTAAGTCTCAATATCAATAGTAACCGTGTGTCCAACATCAAGGGGAACCCTGAGGAATCACCCTTGATGGAATTCCCTCTGATGTTACCGTCAAGGTGAACGAAGGAGGAATCACCCTCGAGGTCCACACTTGAGCAGTTGCACGACAATGTTGTTATCGGGGGTGGTGTAGGAGGAATCACCCTCGCTTACCACGACCGATTAACTAACCTACAAGGTTATCATCAGAAGTGCTGACGAGGTATCACCCTCGGCACTCGATAGTAACCCAGTAGATTCGGCAACTAAGGGGAAGTGATGTGCGGTGCCGGGGCCTGGTCTTCAATCCCATTGATCGGGTCTTCTGATAATCCAGCGGGGCAGTCGGGATATAGTGGGGGTCTCTGTCGGTCTCTACCCAGCCTATACTAAGCAGTTTAGGATAAGCAGGAAGGGAACAAAGCAGGTTACAATAAATAGGCTATGCAGCAGATATAGGATAATAGTAACAGCAGCAGTTCTAATGCAAGCATAAGAGAGAGGAGAATAGGCGATATAGGCATGTTCAAAATGGGGGTGCTTGCCTGTCTGCTCGACGGCAAGGGCAAGGTCATCAGCTGAGTCGTCGGGCCCCTGAGCAGCGTCGACCTCAGGAGCTACGTCGATGTCGGGGTCTACCGAGAGAGAAGAGAGGGGGAGGAAACAAGCAAATACACAGCAACGATGCAACACAGGGCATGATACGACTATGATGATGTGTAGGGTTGCCTGAAGTATGCCTAAGTCATTTTTAGTTACTATAGGATTAATGTGGGATTTCTTAATCGGAGTGTGTGCACTATTCATATGCCAGAATCGGGCTCGGAGTTACGAGTTCTCCTACGTAGGAGGTTCCGATATGGAAATAGACTGCACAATCAGACTCGTCTCGTCGTTCTGAGCAACTTTCATGTTTTAAGTTTTTCAATCCGAGCTACGGTTTAAAAGTTATGAATTTTCAAAGTTTAAATATTTTTTGGAATTATTTTATTTAACAGAAAATGATATATGACATCAGCATGACTCAGAGATGACGTCAGCAGTCAACAGAGACGCTAACCAGGTCAAACCTGACATGTGGGTCCAGTGGGACCCACATGTCAGTCTCTGTGACTAAATAGATTTTAGTTAAAACTAATCAGAGGGTTAATTAACAGCTGGCCCCACGTGTCAGTGACTTATTAACTAAACTAATTATCTTTTAATTATAAAATTGTTTTTAGTTAATTATAATGCAGTGGGGCCCACATGTCAGTGGCTGGGCTGCCCAGTCAGCGCAGTTGACTGGGTCAACCCAGTCTACTGGGGCCCCCAGGGCCCACGGTCAGTGACCCAGCGCGGGGCCCACCGAGCCACATCGGCGGCCGGCGCCGGAGCTGCTCCGGCGACCAAAACAACGGTGGCGCGTCGCCGGAGCTCGTCGGGATCGCGCTAGGAGGCACCATTTCGTGCGCGGTCTGTTGCGTTCGAACGAGTGCGCGACGCCGCATCATGTGGTGAGATCGGTTGGGCTCGGAGATGGACGGAACTGCGCTGGCGACAAGTGACGGCGGCGGTGGAGTTCAGGAGCTAGGGGTTGCAGCAATAGGAGGCATGAGGAGGCACAGGCTCGAGCTCGTCGGGCTCCTGGGAGCACCAGAAGCTTGATGCCGTGCTCGGTCGAGCACGACAGGGCCCATGGCCATGGCGGCAAGGCGATTCGCGGTGACGAACTCACGGCAATGGTGACGGGCAGCTACGGTGCGCGAGAGGTCAATGGGGAAGAGCAGGGAGCGGAGTTGCTCACCGTGCGGCACGCCGAAGGCCCGTGAAGGATTTGTAGCAGCAGAGACGGCGCCGGAGGCGAAGAAGATCGTCGGCGTTCGGAGCCGGGGGCGAAGGAATTCCGGCGCGGTGCTGTCTCCCGGCTCCCGCTGTGACCACCAGAATATGCGGAAGACGTAGTCGAAGGCGACGGACACGTCGGCGGGGTGGTGTGGTGACTGAGGCCGCGGCTACGACGGCGAACGGCGGCAAGCGCGGTCGGCCTTGACGGATCTAAGGAGGAGGGAGGCGGGGCCAGCGAGAGAGGAAGAGGAGGAGTGGACGAGGAGACCAGGGGGAATGGATTGGGCTCATCCTTATCCCCTCGCCCGTCGGTGGGGTGCCGCGGTGTCGGTCGCTCGTCGACGCGCGCCGGCGCGGCCAGAGAGAAGGTGACAGCGCGAGGGAGAGAGAGAGCGTGGCGCGGCCTGGTGGGCTGGATCGGGGCACTGTGCACTTAGGCCCAGTGCACAGTGCCTCGTTTCCTTTTTTTCTGTTTCTGTTTACATTTTTCTTTTATTTATTTTCTGTTTTGAATTAGTTAGGACACTTTTGCACTTTTGTAAAATTTGAGACTAGGCCCAAATATTACAATGCAATATTCCTTGTCACCAAAAACAGGTTTGGGTGAATTTGGATTTCATTTGAATTTGAAATGAATTTAATTAGGTTAAATAATTCTGTTTTGGTGCTGTTTCATGTGGTTTGAGTCATTTAGCTAACTCCATCATCATTGTTTGTATTTTTATGAGTGCTTCTGGAATATTTGCTATTTAGTGAACATTTTTCCCATAGTGTTTGAGCAAGTTGATTTTGCACTTTTGAATTTGAGTTGATTTTCAGAATGGAGTTTGAATTGTTTTGGTTAACCACTATGTTTAAGCACTGCAAATGTTATGGCTTGGCATTATTAACAGTTGATCACAGTGGCTATTAAACAGGGGTGGTACAAGTTCTCCTCCTCTAAAAGAAATTCTCGTCCCGAGAATTTAGGAGGTAGAAGGAAAGAGGTCGGGATATTCTTCCCGAAGATGATCCTCGCGTTCCCAAGTGGCTTCATCTTCAGTGTGATTCGACCACTGCATTTTCAGGAACTTGGTCGTCTTCTGACGAGTTCGATGTTCAGCTTCATCAAGGATGCGGATCGGATGCTCCTTATAAGATAAGTCATCTTGCAACTCAAGCATCTCATGATCCACTGCGCGGTGCGGAGATTCCTTGAAGCATTTACGAAGTTGCAACACGTGGAAGACATCATGAATATGAGAGATTTGTGGTGGCAACTCCAATTTATACGCCACTTGTCCACGTCTGGCAACTATGCGAAAGGGACCAATATAGCGAGGAGCTAGCTTGCCCTTGATTCCGAATCGACGGGTGCCCTTCATCGGAGTGACACGAAGATAAGCTTGGTCACCCGGTTGATAAGTCAGTCCCCATTGTTTGTGATCATAGTTGCTCTTCTGGCGGTCCTAAGCTGCTTTGAGATTTTCTCGGACAATTCTGACTTGTTCTTCAGCGTGTTGAATAATGTCCGGTCCAACGAGAGGTCGTTCCCCAGTTTCTGACCAATTCAGAGGGGTTCGACACTTACGTCCATAAAGTACTTCGAAGGGGGCCATTTTCAAGCTGGCTTGATAACTGTTATTATAAGAGAATTCAGCAAACGGGAGAGATTCTTCCCACTTCTTACCGAATGATATAACACAAGCGCGAAGCATATCTTCAAGTACTTGATTAACTCGCTCGACTTGGCCTTGGGATTGAGGATGATAACCTGAACTCCATGTAATGTGAGTCCCCATAGCTTCTTGGAAACTTTCCCAGAACTTGGACATGAAAAGACCGCCACGGTCCGAACTGATCTCCTTCGGAATACCGTGGAGTGAAATGATTCTGGAGATATACAGCTCTGCTAGTTGGCTAGCAGTGATAGTCTCCTTAACAGGCAGAAAATGAGCAACCTTGGAAAGTTGGTCGACGACGACAAGAATAGCATCGTGACCTTTCTGAGACTTGGGAAGACCAGTAATGAAATCCATTTGCACTTTATCCCATTTCCACAGAGGAATAGGGAGTGGTTGAAGAATTCCAGTGGGCTTCTGATGTTCTGCTTTCACACGACGACATACGTCAAATTCAGCAACATATCGAGCAATGTCCTTCTTCATTCTGGACCACCAGTACCTCTGTCGGAGATCCCGATACATCTTGGTGCAACCGGATTGATAGACAGCGGTGTATCATGAGCTTCTTTCATGACCTTGTCAGTCATCAGCTCGAAGCGAGGTACTACAATGCGGTCTCTGAAATATAAAGTACCATCTTCTGCAATCGAGAAATCCCTGTACTTCTCAAGGTGAAGATCTTTCTTCATCAAGTCAATTTCGGCATCTTTGGCTTGCGCTTCCTTAACAGCCTTCTCAAGTTCCGGCTGTACCACAAGGTTATTAAGAGAACCCTGGGAACAATTCGCAGATTCAGCTGAGTCAGTTCTGCATAAAGACGAGGTTGAGCTCGCCAAACCATGAGGTTGTTGCCATAGGACTTGCGACTTAAGGCATCAGCCATCACGTTAGCCTTGCCAGGGGTATATGAAATACCACAGTCATAGTCCGTAATTGTTTCCAACCATCGTTGCTGACGGAGATTAAGATCCGGTTGAGTGAACAAGTATTTCAGACTCTGATGATCGGTATAAATCTCACACCGATTACCCAGAAGGTAATGTGGCCATAACTTCAATGCATATATCACTGCAGCAAGTTCAAGATCATGCACTGGATAATTTTCTTCATGTGGACGCAATTGACGTGAAGCATACGCAATTACTCTTCGTTCTTGCATTAGGACACAGCCTAATCCCTGACGAGAGGCGTCGCAATATATGACAAAGTCCTTGCGAGAATCAGGAGGAGCAAGCACTGGAGCAGAAGTAAGCTTGTCCTTGATGGTCTGGAAACTTTCCTGACATTTGTCTGTCCACTCAAACTTAACGCCTTTGTGGAGCAGATTTGTCAGGGGCTTGGCGATCTTGGAGAAGTTCTCGACGAATCGGCGGCAATAACTGGCTAGACCGAGAAAGCTTCGGACTTGCTTGGCATTCTTCGGAGGAGTCCAGTCAAGAATAGCCTGAACACGCTCCGGGTTAACGGCAATACCGTCCTTGGACACCACATGTACAAGGTAGGTCACTTTAGAAAGCCAGAATTCACATTTGGAGTACTTGGCATACAACTTATGCTCTCGAAGCCTCTCCAGAACAAGGCGAAGATGTTCGGCATGTTCTTCCTTATTCTTCGAATATACAAGGATATCATCCAGATATACCACGACAAACTCTTCGAGGTAATCCATGAATATATAATTCATCAGGCCAAATGACATGACGGTGTATTCATAGGAGCCATAACGAGTAACGAATGCAGTCTTCGGAATATCCTCTTCACGAACATGGATCTGGTGATAACCCAACCTCAAGTCAAGTTTAGAAAACACCGATGATCCAGCAAGTTGATCATATAAATCATTGATCCGGGGAAGCGGATATTTATTCTGAATGGTTGCCTGGTTGATAGGACGGTAATCTTGGACCAACCTATTCATACCATCTTTCTTCTTGACAAAGAGAGACGGTGCTCCCCAGGCAGAGGAACTGGGATGGATGAAGCCCTTCTTAAGTGATTTATCAATTTCTTCCTTAAGCTCAAGAAGGTGGTGCGGAGGCATCTTGTAAGGGCACTTCACAATAGGAGTTGTGCCAGGTTTCAAGTCGATAACAAATTCGACAGCTCTAGCAGGGGGTATTCCTGGAAGTTCTTCTGGAAAAACATCCTGGAATTTGCAGACAACCGGAACATTCTCTATCCCCTCAAGCGGAGAAGCATTCAACGCATTCAAGGCATAAATCTGAGCCTCGGCGTTCTGAGTGAGATGAGCTTGATAATTCACTAGCTCATTCGATGGGTGCAGGAGGTGTACAACTTTAGTAGCGCAATTGATTGAGGCATAGTGAGCCTTCAACCAATCCATTCCCAAGATAAGATCAATCTTGGAAGAACTCAGGATAATTGGGAGTGCCTGAAATTTCAACCCTTCAATTTCAACAGTGACTTCGGGGCTGAACAGGGAGGCTCGACATCTACCCGCGGGAGTGTCGACCCCTAACGGATGATGCAGGTTGTCACACTTAACGCCATGCATGAATGCAAAGTCTTTCGTCATGAATGAATGTGATGCTCCTGAATCAACAAGAAGTGTACCCATCACGGTTTCAGGTTGATCTTGAGCTTCAGCCATGTTGACATGATAGTTCTGTCCACGACCATAAGAAGGCCTAACATTGCTGTAGCGAGGCTGAGAATTCCCACGACCATTACCACGACCAGCAGAAGGAAGTGCTAATTGATTCTGCTTCTGAGAACAATCCCTAGCATGGTGACCTGGCTGGCCACACTTGAAGCATAGTCCATTGTCAGGACGAGGTGCAGGAGCTCGAGTCACTGGAGCTTGCAGAGGCTGCCTCGGTGGTGGAGGAGGCAGACGAGGGGCAGCATAAGAAGGCCTGTTCACAGGAGCTGCTGGACGGTACATGCTCTGAGGTATCCAGATGCGACGCTTCTGGGAAGACGAGCCCGAAGATGAGCCCGCCTCACGGGTACGTCTGATTGCTTCCTTGTGCTTCTTCAGACCAGTTTCAACCATGATAGCCTTATTCACCAAGGTGGAGAAATCAGGATAGTCTTGAACGAGCAGAGCTAACTGAATATCATGATGCAGCCCTTCACAAAATTTCTCCTGCCTTCGGTCATCAGTAGGAATGTCTTCTTCAGCGTAGCGAGACAAGTCAAGAAACTCGCGCTGATAAACTTCCACAGTCTTGTTACCTTGAATGAGACTACGGAACTCGGCCTTCTTCCGGGCTATGACAGCTTGGGGAATGTAGCGGGCACGGAAAGCAATCTTGAATTCTGCCCAAGTGACGACGGTACCAGGTGGTAGGGTCTGTCGGTGAGTGGCCCACCATTGTGATGCGGCACCCTTCAGAAGGTATGTCGCAAAGGTGAGATAATTGGCCGGGGCGACATCAGCAGACACCATCTCATAGGAGATGTCACGTAGCCAGTCATCGGCATCCAGCGGGTTGACTGTGTTGCGAAAGAACGACGGGTTGAGTCTCATAAACTCTGGCAAGGTGATGGAAGGTGGCTGCTGATTGGCATCAGGACGAGGGAACTGTTGCATAATTCCCATCATGAATTGGCGGTTGAGTTCAAACTGTTGCATCATCACAGCCATATAGTCAGGCGGTGGCGGCGGAGGTGGATTGTTATCACCCATCCTGCTAAATCAAAAGGGGTAGTTTAGCAGATGCCGTTGCGAGTGTTTAGGAACAAACATGATTTAACACGATGGAATTTAAGTAGTACAACAAATGCTTAATAGTAGTCATTAAGTCATACAGATCCATACAGAGTCGGTTACAAATGGGAAGCACAACGGCGCAAATTCAAAAGCTAGACATACTAGGCGGCGCGCTGGCACGCGGTAAGGAAGTACACAACGAGACATAGCAAAGGCTACATCAACGTCGGAGAAAACCACGGAAACGGGGTAGCTGCAAGTGCGGATGACGGACGTTCGTCGCAGAAGGATCCTGCGCTCCATGTGCACTCTGATGCAGAACCCGGTCTTGAGCTGAAAGAAGAGGTCCACGTGCAGGCGTGTGGCCTCCCACAGCAGGCCAATCGATCCCTGGTGGCATCTCGGTCCTGCGTGGGTAAAGGATATGCTCTGGATGTATCCCTGCATGAACAGCTGGTAGCAACTGCGTCATAGCCTCGTAGAGTCGTACTCGAGTGGCAAACAACTCGACGGCAAGAGCCCGAACAGTGCGATCCAGAGCCTGAGTACACTGAATCAGAACTCGTGGATCGTAGCGATGAGGCTCGTACGGGGCATAGGTAGCTGTGTAGTATCCAGTAGCATCTCCAACAGGGGCATACGGAATGTATCGGAACTCAGAGTCATCCAAGCTAGCACTGTGCTCTCCTCGGAGACGTGCGACAGCAGAGTAAGCGGCATCATGGACTGCCATCTCAATCGTCACGCCGATACCGTGGAAAAGGTGTAGCTCATTGTCGGAGTCATCCTGCTGATCGTAGATGCGAACAACAGCATAGTTATGTTCCTGGTTGAACTCATGATAAACCTCGTAGACCATGTACTCGGGGCACCAGCGGTATCCCAGCCTGATCAAGAGGGCGATCAGAACAGCTGGAAACTCAGGGACGTCTCGAGCCCAGGTGCAAAGCACAAGCTGCGTCGTAGGGCGCGGGGGAAACAGACGGTCGATCTGAAACAAAGAAGTTCAGGGTTGTCAAATGACGATGAGAATTATATCAGATCTCGGAAAGAAATGTTAAACAAAACAATGGAAAGGAAAATGATTATTAGACTAATTAAATCAATGACAGGGAAATCACACTGATATCCAGCTCTCCGGATGGATGGAATTTACGAGATCCTAAGTGTCGGTGTTAGTAATTTTATTAAACACGAATAGAAGAGAGGTTAGAGTCCCAGAGTAAAGATTGAGGAGTAAAAGATCCTAATACCACCCAGTTGGCGATGTGGGCCCGTAAGCCACACATCCAAGTTAGTAAAACAGTTTTCGACCACTAGACTCAACTTCGGCCAAGGAATTGGATAGGGGATTCCTAGAGGCATTCGGCTCTGATACCAACCTGTGACGGCCCTGGCTTAATCGTGCACTAATCATACACGCAAATGCACATGATCAAGCCTAAGGACTCACTTGAAGATATCACAACACAACTCCAAAACATAAATAAAGTCATACAAGCTTTATATTACAAGCCAGGGCCTCGAGGGCTCAAATACATAGCTCGATGGCATACAAGTGTCAGCGGAAGCATCAGATATCTGGGTACAGATATATTACAGAACAAAGATAAGCTTTTAGAGAGGTGGGGCAAAATAAAATACTACGATCGAAAGGCGTAGGCCTCCTGCCTAGGACCCTCCGAATCCTACTCCTGGTCGTCGGTCGGCTCCTTGTAGTAGTACTCGCCTGGAGGGTAGAAGTAGTAGTAGCCGTAGTCGTCGACGGGGGCAGCTACCTCAGGGGCTCCGTCATCTGGCGGTGACATATGGATATGGGGAGAAAAAGAAAGTAAAGCAAACATGAGAAGTCATCCGAAGTGCTCAGCAAGCAAGGATCTACACTACATATGCAACATTTTCAAAGGAGGGCTGTATATGTGGACTGGGCTGCAGAAATGCCAGAATAGAGGGGAAAAGCCTAGTCCTATCGAAGACTAGCATCTTCAACAGTCTTGCAGCATTAGAAGAGAGCAGAATAACATAATGTAAAGTATAGCAGTGTCATCAACCTCGGCCAGAGATTCTTCCTCGACTCCCTGCGAGAAAGCAATCCCAGAGCCATACTATCCATTTCATCTCAAGTCATCAGTTCTAGTTGTACCGATCGGGATACAACTCCGAGTGTCCGTTACCGTAGGGCAGGCTATCGATAGATTAGTTCTTCCCTGCAGGGGTGCACCAACTTACCCACCACGCTTGCTTAACTCCGGCCGGACACATTTTACTGGGTCATGCCCGGCCTCGGCCAAACAATACGCCGCAACCCGACCTAGGCTCTAAAGAGAGGTCAGCACGCCAGTCTAACCTATGCCCCCAGGGGTCTTGGGGCTTCGCCCCGGGAACCCTGCACATTGCGAGGACGTTTCGGAAGTAGACCTAGCAACCCCTTATACAAGCGCAGTTGCGTTCCCAGTCCAATCCAAAACGGGCCGCTCCTCGCTGACATCAATAGAGCTTCGGCTGATGTATACGACGCAGAACGCCCATACTATGCCCACGTGATGGTTAGTGCTATCAGGCCAGATGCCCCTCGGATCAAATATCCAAACCGTTAGTGGATTAGGAGCGCGCGGAAACGAGCAGAGACTCACGATCGATGTAACCCCGTCGCCCCGTCTCGAGGACTTGCGGCTAGGGCTAGGAATGCCCGGCCACGCCTCGTATTTAGCTCGCGGGCACCCACCAGTTCAACCCGTCTCCACATCACTTCGCAATATGCTCGCGCGGGTACCCCTCAGGGCCGACCCGTCTTTAGTAACATGGTACAGTGTAAGTCTCAGAATCAATAGTAACCGTGTGTCCAACATCAAGGGGAACCCTAAGGAATCACCCTCGATGGAATTCCCTCTGATGTTACCGTCAAGGTGAACGAAGGAGGAATCACCATCGAGGTCCACACTTGAGCAGTTGCACGACAATGTCATTATCGGGGGTGGTGTAGGAGGAATCACCCTCGCTTACCACGACCGATTAACTAACCTACAAGGTTATCATCAGAAGTGCTTACAAGGTTATCATCAGAAGTGCTGACGAGGTATCACCCTCGGCACTCGATAGTAACCCAGTAGAGTCGGCAACTAAGGGGAAGTGATGTGCGGTGCCGGGGCCTGGTCTTCAATCCCATTGATCGGGTCTTCTGATAATCCAGCGGGGCAGTCGGGATATAGTGGGGGTCTCTGTCGGTCTCTACCCAGCCTATACTAAGCAGTTTAGGATAAGCAGGAAGGGAACAAAGCAGGTTATAATAAATAGGCTATGCAGTAGATATAGGATAATAGTAATAGTAGCAGTTCTAATGCAAGCATAAGAGAGAGGAGAATAGGCGATATAGGCATGTTCAAAATTTGGGTGCTTGCCTGTCTGCTCGATGGCAAGGGCAAGGTCATCAGCTGAGTCGTCGGGCTCCTGAGCAGCGTCGACCTCAGGAGCTACGTCGACGTCGGGGTCTACCGAGAGAGAAGAGAGGGGAAGGAAACAAGCAAATACACAGCAACGATGCAACACAGGGCATGATATGACTATGATGCAGTGCAGGGTTGCCTGAAGTATGCCTAAGTCATTTTTAGTTACTATAGGATTAACGTGGGATTTTCTTAATCGGAGTGTGTGCACTATTCATATGCCGGAATCGGGCTCGGAGTTATGAGTTCTCCTACGTAGGAGGTTCCGATATGGAAACAGACGGCACGATCAAACTTGTCTTGTCGTTCTGAGCAACTTTCATGTTTTAAGTTTTTCAATCCGAGCTACGGTTTAAAAGTTATGAATTTTCAAAGTTTAAATGATTTTCTGGAATTATTTTATATAACAGAAAATGATATATGACATCAGCATGACTCGGAGATGACGTCAGCAGTCAACAGAGACACTGACCAGGTCAAACCTGACATGTGGGTCTAGTGGGACCCACATGTCAGTCTATGTGACTAAATAGATTTTAGTTAAAACTAATCAGAGGGTTAATTAACAGCTGGCCCCACCTGTCAGTGACTTATTAACTAAACTAATTATCTTTTAATTATAAAATCATTTTTAGTTAATTATAATGCGGTGGGGCCCACATGTCAGTGGCTGGGCTGCCCAGTCAGCGCAGTTGACTGGGTCAACCGAGTCTACTGGGGCCCCCAGGGCACACGGTCAGTGACCCAGGGCGGGGCCCACCGAGCCACGTCGGCGGCCGGCGCCGGAGCTGCTCTGATGACCAAAACAACGGCGGCGCGTCGCCGGAGCTCGTCGGGATTGCGCTAGGGGGCACCATTTCGTGCGCGGTCTTTTGCGTTCGAACGAGTGCTCGACGCCGCATCATGTGGTGAGGTCGGTTGGGCTCGGAGATGGACGGAACTGCGCCGGCGACAAGTGACGGCGGCGGTGGAGTTCGGGACCTAGGGGTTGCAGTGATAGGAGGCACGGGCTCGAGCTCGTCGGGCTCCTGGGAGCACCAGGAGCTCGATGCCGTGCTCGGTCGAGCACGACAGGGCCCATGGCCACGGCGGCGAGGCGATTCGCGGCGACGAACTCACGGCAACAGCGATGGGCAGCTACGGTGCGCGAGAGGTCAATGGGGAAGAGCAGGGAGCGGAGTAGCTCACCGTGCGGCACGCCGAAGGCCCGTGAAAGATTTGTAGCAGCAGAGACGGCGCCGGAGGCAAAGAAGATCGTCGGCGTTCGGAGACGGGGGCGAAGGAATTCCGGTGCGGTGCTGTCTCCCGGCTCCCGCTGTGACCACCAGAAGATGCGGAAGACGTAGTCGAAGGAGACGGACACATCGGCGGGGTGGTGTGGAGACTGAGGCCGCAGCTACGACGGCGAACAGCGGCGAGCGTGGTCGGCCTCGACGGATCTAAGGAGGAGGGAGGCGGGGCCAGCGAGAGAGGGAGAGGAGGAGTGGACGAGGAGACCAGGGGGAATGGATTGGGCTCATCCTTATCCCCTCGCCCGTCGGTGGGGCGCCGCGGTGTCGGTCGCTCGTCGACGCGCGTCGGCGCGGCCAGAGAGAAGGTGACAGCGCGAGGGAGAGAGAGAGTGGCACGGCCTGGTGGGCTGGATCGGGACACTGTGCACTTAGGCCCAGTGCACAGTTCCTCATTTCCTTTTTTTCTGTTTCTGTTTACATTTTTCTTTTATTTATTTTCTGTTTTGAATTAGTTAGGACACTTTTGCACTTTTGTAAAATATGAGACTAGGCCCAAATATTACAATGCAATATTCCTTGTCACCAAAAATTGGTTTGGGTGAATTTGGATTTCATTTGAATTTGAAATGAATTTAATTAGGTTAAATAATTATGTTTTGGTGCTGTTTCATGTGGTTTGAGTCATTTAGCTAACTCCATCATCATTGTTTGTATTTTTATGAGTGCTTCTGGAATATTTTCTATTTAGTGAACATTTTTCCCATAGTGTTTGAGCTAGTTGATTTTGCACGTTTGAATTTGAGTTGATTTTCAGAATGGAGTTTGAATTGTTTTGGTTAACCACTATGTTTAAGCACTGCAAATGTTATGACTTGGCATTATTAGCAGTTGATCACAGTGGCTATTACACAGGGGTGTTACAAATAACACCATCTACTCCTTCTTTATAAAGGTGTGGGTCATCCCAAAAGTAATGTCTTAAATCATACAAAAACTTTTCTTTTGCTGGTATGTGAAACTAGGTGGTATAAATTTAGCAACAATGTAATTAGCATAATCAGCATACCATGGAGTATTACGAGAAGTATTTATGATAGCTAATTGTTCATCAGGAAAGCTATCATCAATAGGCAGTGGGTCATCAAGAACATTTTCTAACCTAGACGAGTTGTCTGCAACGGGGTTCTCAGCTCCCTTTCTATCAATAATATGCAAATCAAATTCTTGTAGCAAGAGAACCCATCTAATAAGCCTAGGTTTAGCATCTTTCTTTTCCATAAGATATTTAATAGCAGCTTGATCAGTGTGAACAGTTACTTTGGAATCAACAATATAGGATCTGAACTTATCACAAGCAAAGACAACTGCTAAAAATTCTTTTTCAGTAGTAGCATAATTCCTCTGGGCACTGTCTAGAGTTTTACTAGCATAATGAATAACATTTAATTTCTTATCAACTCTTTGCCCTAGAACAGCACCAACAGCATAATCACTAGCATAACACATAATTTCAAAGGGTAAATTCCAATCAGGTGGCTGAATAATAGGTGCAGAAATCAAGGCTTTCTTAAGTATTTCAAATGCTGCTACACAATCATCATCAAAAACAAAAGGAACATCTTTTTGCAAGAGATTAGCGAGAGGCCTAGAGATTTTAGAGAAGTCTTTAATAAACCTCCTATAGGAACCAGCATGACCAAGGAAACTTCTTATACCTTTGATATCTTTAGGACACGGCATCTTTTCAATAGCATCTACGTTAGCTTTATCAACTTCAATACCTCTTTCAGAAATTTTATGCCCCAAGACAATACCTTCATTAACCATAAAGTGGCACTTCTCCCAATTCAAAACAAGATTAGTTTCTTCACATCTCTGCAAAACTCGATCAAGGTTGCTTAAGCAATCATCAAAAGAAGTTCCGTAAATGGAGAAATCATCACTACTAGAAAAAAGGCTGTTAGTGGCACACCAGTTTTTGCTATTAATGGCGCACTATAGGTGCGCCACTATTAACACGCCACTAGTAACAAATAGTAATGGTGCACCTCTGGTGCGCCATTAGTATCCCAGATAATAGTGGCGCACCACATAGTGCGCCATTACTATGTCCAACAGTGCGCCATTACTATGCCTCCTAGGGGGCCATATTTACCTTCACGTATGCCCCCAAGTGCGCCATTACTATGCCCCATAATGTGCCACTGGTATTTAGCCTTGGTGCACCACTAATGCTCAATATGGTGCGCCACAACTGGGGGCCATATTTGCCTTCACCTATGCCCCAAGTGCGCCATTACTATGCCTGATAATGCGCCACTGGTATTTATCTTGGTGCGCCACTAATTCTCAATATGGTGCGCCACTACTATGAATATTAGGAATTATTATTTTTTGCTTTTCTGGTATTTGCACAGGTTACAAAATACGTTACAACACAGAATATAAACATCACACAATAGAATTCATCATATTAGTCTCCAAATTCGAAATAGCGAACAAAGTTCAAACATTAGCCAAGTTTAGGTCTCGAGACATTAGCAAAGTTCATCATATTAGCCGAGTTTGTCGTCACATTACAAAGTCGATATCGATCATCTAAACTACCATCACATAGAAGAGAGCTGCGGTCACGATGAGCATCATCGCGATGAAACTGGTCTTCATCCGGTTCCTCCTCCGCTCCCTCCTCTCTCCCGATAGATAGCGCGCGTATCTAGCTTCCGCCTCCACCCTAGTGGTGTACCCTTTGTAACTGTTACCGCTGAAACGGTGAACCTGTCTCTGACACTCCTCCCAGTCGTCGTAGACTCCGGGAACCTTACCCTTGTACACGACATACGACGGCATCTCTATGCACTAGACAAACAAAACGTTAGTAGCAATTCACAGATAATATATAAGCAATATATAAGTATGCAACAAAAGGATCGGAAGAGAAAAGCAACACATTAATAGCACGATTCATGGTCCTACTAATAAATAGCATCGATTACATATAAGTTGAACGACTGTCCAAACTAAAGAGACATACAAGTTCATTAAAGTTTAATTACAACATGAGCTAATCGATATTTCAGAACTACATAGCATCAATACTTTCGACTCGACTAAGGGACCGGAGCGTGGATGAAGCCGCCGTCTTTCGTGATGGTCATGAATGTGCGGTCATTGTCAGCCTGCATTTGTAGCGTTGTTTCTATTTCACTGTTGGACGGTTGATATTTGAGGTAGAACTGCCCCGAGGTACGAAGGACATCTTGATAGATGATTTCCGCAAACTCCGACTGGATGCGAAAGAATTCTTGTCTGATGTCCTCGTCCTGGATTGCCGACAAGCATGCGGCCCAATCTTTGAGATTATTTGCTAGCATAAGGTGATTATGGTCCCGTACGATCGCCCGCATGTGATGGAGGGCGTAGTAGGCATCCTTCTGACTGCCAGGCGGCTTCTTGACGCAGGGGAACGTCGTTACGTGGGTGAACACGTGCTTGCCGTACCTACAAATTGGCCTCCTGAAGGTGCCTCCAGATTTGGCGTAGTCGGGGAGAGCATCATCAAGAACTTTCTTCATATTTGTGTAGTCTTTCTTCGACTGACGGTCCGAGTCAAAATACGTGGCCATGGAATATTTCGGGATTAAGAGGATGAGTGTGCAATGTGTGTCACTGCACAAAACACGGAATGTTAGAAAAAAAAGAACGATCAAAATCTAAGAAATCATATGTTACGGGGCGGTGAGGGGATTACTTACTCGGAAAAGTAAGGCACGAGGAAGTTATCCTTATCTGGGTTCGCCAGAATGACGCCTTCGAGGTATGAACTCGCGACTTGCCGGTCCCCAGCGCTGCCCAAGATCTTGGTACGCATGTAGAAGGGGTCGACTATCACGATGTCCGGGGTCTTGTCTCTAATGATCCGCATCTCCATACTGAGCGAAAATAGCCGAATGAAGGTGTAGTGCAGCGGATGAAGGTTAAACATAGCAAAGATGTCATCAAACCGCAGGACGATCATATGCCCGATGGTGCTATCGACAAAGCCCTTGCCCTCTGGCACCTTGGCCACGAAAACCGGGTATGCCACATCATTCTCGGAGAGACGCCGCTTCTCCATAGAAAGAACATTGTCATGCAGACTCCGCATAGCACCGGTTGCAGCGTTGAGCAGATTAGTCGGTAGCATCGGCCTACCCACCACATGCACCCTCCTTGAGATATCCTTAGGTATTGGTGGCCCGTCCTGAGCTGGCTCGCACCCTTGTTATTTTTTCTTTTCCGTCCCTTCTGCTTCTTCTGCTGTAATGGGATCGAGTTCTGCTCACAGACCACCTTCTTGAGTGTGTTGGGGCTGATAATATTTCGCACCTCGGCTATTTGAGTCTCGGTGAAGGCGGCAGCTGGAGGAGTCTCCTGAGAACTGAACGCCAGACGATGCCTGTTGCAATTGGGTTTCTCCGTGGTACCAGCTAGATCGCGATCGTCTTTTGTAGGGTTGGGTTCTTGAGAAGGAGGCCCCAAGAATTCGTCACTGTACCCATGTTCGTTGAAGTACTTATCGAAGTTGGAAAATGTACCGTCGTCGTCGTCCGGATCCTGTGCCATATGCATGTCCGGATCAGCTGACGGCTGTAGCGTTGCGGCGGTCTTGCCATGGCTTGGCGACGGCACGACTGGCGGTGTTGTCTCTGGGGTGGTGTCTCCCGCCCCCAAACGAATCTGGCTCTTCGGCCAAAGCATGGACCAGCTTAAGCAGGCACTGAGGGTCATCACATCATCTTCGTCGGCCCCAGGGGGTCGAAACGGAGGTAACAAGTCGTCGCAGTCCCGCAGCACCCGAACCAGTTGAACCCTATACACGGTGGGTGGCATCGGATTACTGTGGAACATGCGGTTACCCGGTTGAACGATTTTGGCCTTGGCGACATCGATCAACTCGCCGTCCATGAAGTGCAGAAGAGTGCATGGAACGTCGGCGGCGCCCTGCGAAAACATGTAGGGTGTTAGGGATGCCCAGTGAAAGGCAAGGAGATGAAGTCATCGGCCGAGGCTTAGTTACCGTGATGGCGTTGAGCTCGGCTAATGTCGAGGCACCGCCAACGGCGGGCGTGCAAGTGACGGAGGGGCCGCTTGCTGCCGAGGTGCCAGCTGGCGTATTCTTCCCACACCCGGGTGCATTAAGCTCCAATGCCGGCGCCGACGCCGGAGACACCAATGCCGCCTCCGCCGGAGACACCAATGCCGGTGCGTTGTGCGAGTTGCTGCCCATGAAGCTGGGAATCGGGGGCAGCCCCTGTTGGCCGCCCGCAATCCAGGCCTGCAGCCCCTCAAGAAAGGTAGGCATAATGGCGGTGATCGTTGCTCCCAGTTGGTCTCGCACTTGCTCTTGGACTATCTCCGGAATCCACGCCACTTGTGCCTTGAGTACTTTAACCTCGCGCTCCTGGCTTTCTGAGCTGGTCTTTCTCTCCTTTCGCCCAGCCTTATAGTATTCCGACCATTTCGTGGACAAGCCTTTGCCGGCCACACGACCAGCTGATGACGGCTTACTGAACTTATCCTTGTGTTTCATTACGTTCAACGCCCTATTTAAAGTGGTGTCCCAAGGGGCAGACGGGGAGCTCTGAGACCCCGCACTACTGCTTTCAGTTTCCTGCGGAAGGAACATGAACCATTTAGAAATTTGGCTTCATTAATTAGAATGCAACCATATGGAGCTAATTACGCGGGGGTGTATTCCTTACCAGAACAATCTCAAGCGCCTTCACCTTCGGATCCGTGGTAAGCTCCTTTGTTGCCGGGTCCACCTTGTACCGGGCCCTGACATAGTTCCTGGTCTGCTTTTCATGGTATTTATCGAAGAGGGGCGGTAGGCCTTGCTCGGCACGCTCCGCGTCCTCCTTGTCCCATATAGGTTCCGCCACTCTGTAACCGCCGGGACCGAGTTTGTGGACCCCTAAGTTCAAGTCCCGCATATCTTTCCCCCACTGACTTGATTCCGCGAATGCGTTGCTCTCGCACTTGATCTTGAACTCCAGGTAGTCAGCTTCGCTGATCGAAGGATTTGTCTCCTTGATCTTCTCATAACTATCACCACTTAGAATCCTTCTCTTCACCGCGGCTCTCCAAGTAGCCAGGGCCATGCTCATCTTCGTGAGGGCGGCACTGTTCACTTTATTCCCTGAGAGGCGTGTGTTTGCGAAGTCACCGGGGAACTTGTATCGTTCATGCAGCTTTGTGAAGAGGAGGTTGCGCAAATTCCCTCGGTCACGATGCCTTAGGTTCTCGGTGTTGATCGAGACGGTGCTCTGGAGAATGCACCCGAGTTGTCCCGCGTACCCACTGACTAATTCTTTGGGCGCCATTGGATGCCCACTGGAGGACACTTCAGTAAATTCCTCCTTGATGGTGCCGAGCATGTTCGGGCGCCGGTCCTTCCGTTGCCTCTTCGGTTGGCTGCCATCTGTGCGTGCGCTGCCATCATCAGTGGTGGCATCCCCGGCGGCACCATCTGTGGTGTCATCCCCGACGCCACTAGGGGTTGTGTAGTCGGGATCGGTGTCTTCCGCGGCGTCCTCATAGCGGTGAGGTTCTTCCTCCATCTCTTGGGACAGCTCCCAGAATGACTTGCCCGAACCGCCGGCCTCATCGTTGTCGGCCATGTTCGCTCTAAATAGGAAAAAAGGCTAGAATGATTAATTGTAAGACGGTGGCGAAAGCATTTTGCCATGTACGCAAGTGAGGACGCCTAGGTGTTCGTCACATTGCTGAGCCAGCAGCGGCTGGGTAATAACAAGGTCGAAACCAGGGGCCATGTACTAGTTAAACTAAGCAAAAACTGTGTTTGTATTCAGACGTCGACATGAATCGGGCACCTTCTAGGTCAAGAAAATTGGGCATGACCTTTGCTAATTTTCTTGACCTAGGAGTTCCCCATTCTCAACCGAAACGGAAATTAATCAACATTTCAGGAGAAAGGGGTAACTATTTATCTTTGATCTACTGTCAACAGCACATCCGATTGTCAATTCTGCATGGGCTCCCCAAATTAGTTTTGACAAAGAGGAAGACAATGTAAGCAAGTTTTGAAAGCTTTACAGCATATGATTCTACATGTGTCTATATATCTATAATTTTTTCTGACAAAAAGATTGCTGATAAACAATTGTAATGGTAAGGGCATGTGCAGTTCTCATGTACAATCTCGAACTCTTACGATTTAGACAGGGTAGTAAATATGAAGAGACATGTGCATATACCAGCAGATGATGAAAAATGAGAATAATAGGCTTTTAAGCTTGCTTTTCTATAGAGGATAAAAGCGTGTACTATCTGTTAGGCACCGAGAAAATAGAACCTTCAGGCATCACAAATGGGGGCAAAGAACCACATGGAGTATCCTCCTTCCAACAGTAAAAGCGTAGGCATCACAAAACTATAGATTTTTTGTTGATAACCCATAGGAAGCAGACCTAAAGGATTACAGTTTTTGTGTTCATACCCAACAAAAAACATTTTGCACGTAAGCATAATATCCCTAACTTTAGGATGTGTGACTAATTCTGCCTATGTCTTTTGATTTTATGATTTCTAATTACTGCAGAGAGGTAGTAGGTTAGATACATCGTCACAGTTAGTCATACATCATCAAGCACCAATAGGACCAATCTGGATAGAAATATAACTTCCACAGTGAAACCATGGGGAAGGGGCGGCGCCGGAAACCAAATCGAAACCATGGAAAACGCCGGGATGGAGGAGATTCGGCCGATTCCGGCGAGGATAATGGATGCAATCCAGGAGGAGGGGGTGGTACGTACCAGGGAGGGATGGAGGCAAGGAAGGGGATGAATCTTCCTGCCCTGTCGTGCCCTGCAGGGGGGTCCGTCTCTTCTTCTTCTGGGATATGTAGGAGCGAGCGAGCGAGCAATCTGGGAAGGGGTGGAGATAAAAATAGGTGAGGGAGGGGATGGGTGGGGGCGACAGAGCCCGGCCGGGAGCGAGGTCGCCGGTGGGTGGGGGTGGTGGCGGTGGGGGAGTGAGAGGAAGATGGAAATGAGGGTGAGGGGGAGGCTGGGTCTTGGATATTACTGGGGGAGGGTTAGCAATGGCACACCTTTTAGGGTTGCGCCATAAAAAGGGGTATATCAATGGTGCACCTTTTAGGGGTGCGCCGTAAACACCGTGATAGCAATGGCGCACCTTCTCCTGGTGCGCCATTACTAACTTTTTTTTATTTTTTTGGATTTTTAGTTGCATGTAATAATTTAAGATTTGAGATAAAAGAAAAGGAAAATGCAAATGGAGTGATAAAACCATTATGCAAAGATTTAGAATTAGATGACATGGTTGAAATCAAGTGATCCATGTAATAATTTAGTTGCATGTAATAATTGAGCTTGCCACTGACACACACACACGCGGCCGACACGTCGTGATTCGAACTTAGCTATCTTTTCACAATCTTCTTGCCCTTCTTTTTCACAAATGGAGTTCTTCTCTTGAACGGACGTCCTTTAGGTAGGGTGGTCCTGCTTCTTCTTGTGGTGTATGGTACTTCATCGTCGTCATCATCTTCCATCTTCGGGTCACCGTACTTGTCGAAGTCTTGCTCATTGGCCACCCCATCCATTCCGATGATGTTCCTTTTGCCTCTCCTCACGACAACACGACTGGGCTTTGACGGGTCGGTAATGAAGAAGCATTGGTCCACTTGGGAAGCCAGTACCCATGGCTCATTTTTCGTGGTGACGTTTGCGCCCGCGGTCTTGGATTTGGCTTCGGGTATAACCATGGTGGTGAAATACCGGTCTTCTTTTAGGACGCTCTTGGCCCATCTGACACGGAACATCGGGACCTTCTCTCCAGCGTAGCTCAGCTCCCAGATCTCCTCGATCCTTCCGTAGTATCTGTCCTTGTCATTACCGGTGTAGGATTCCATCGTTACCCCAAAGTTCTGATAATCGCTCTTCATGTCCTTTTCCTCGGTGTAGAATGTGTAGCCGTTGACATCGTACGCCTCATAGGTCATCAGGTTGTGCTCGGCGCCCTGTGACAAGGCGAATATGACTTTTTCTTCCGCGGAAGAATCCTCATGTAAAGGGTACGACAGAAGCTTCTCCTTGAACCAACGCGTGAAACATGAGTTGGGCTCTTTGATTATATCTCCGTCCGTCCTCTGTTGGCCTCGGTCATTGTACGTCTTCTCAATAAAGGTTTTGTGCTCTACCACCCAAGGATCGACCACGTCTATGTGTTGTAGCGCGACTAGGTTTGCTCTTTCAAAGTCGGCGAGTCGACCCTTGAAGTCGACATGCATTTCGCGGCGACCCTCGCGGTGACCCCATCCAGCGAGCCTGCCGAGGTGCCTGTTGACGGGCAGACCAACGGGGTTCTCGATGCCTAGATAATTCGTGTAATAGGAGATGCACTCTTCGGTCAGAAAGCCCTTGGCTATGCTTCCATCTAGACGTGCCCTGTTGCGAACGTATCCTTTGATGACACCATTCATCCTTTCGAACGGCATCATGCTGTGCAGGAACGTCGGCCCGAGTTGGATGATATCCTCCACGATATGGACCAGCAGATGCACCATAACGTTGAAGAATGCGGGCGGGAAGTAGATCTCAAGCTCGCATAGTATCACCACGATCTCTTCCTGTAGCCTTCTGAGTTGCCTCACGCCAACTGACTTCCGAGAGATGACGTCGAAAAAGTTGCATAGGCCAAATAGCGTTTCACGGACGTGCGCGTCCATGATCCCACGGATTGCAACTGGAAGTATCTGCGTCATCAGCACGTGATAGTCGTGAGACTTCATCTCGCTGAACTTCTGCTTCGCTGAGTCTAGGTATCTGCTTATCTTCCCCGTGTAACCGTAAGGAAGTTTTACTCCTACGAGGTAGGTGAAAAACTGCTCGATCTCCTCCTGACTTAGAGTGAAGCACGTGGGAGGGCAGTCATATTCGATCTTCTTGGCCTTTTTGCCTTTGCGACGACTTTCCGTGTCCTTCGCCTCATCATCATCATCATCATCATTAGGGCGTTTTGTGTGAAGCTCCTCCCTGATGCCCATTGATTGCAAGTCTGCCCTTGCTTTCGGCCCATCTTTGGTCCTCTCTGGCATGTTGAGTAGGGTACCAAGCAGACTCTCGCACACGTTCTTCGTGATATGCATGACATCAAGGCTGTGAGGCACACGGAGGATCTTCCAGTACGGCAAGTCCCAGAAAACAGACCTTGTTTTCCATACCTTCAGCAGCGGCTCTGGCGCCTTTCGCTTCTTTCCCGGCGGTGGGCACTCTTTCCAATTTTTCAACAGCTCGTCTATTTCCTCGCCGCTCCTCGTACGCGGGCGTCTTCGGGGTTCGGTTTCACCATCGAACAGATCCTTGCGTTTTCTCCATGCATCATCGTCGCGAAGCCACCTTCGATATCCCATGAACACGGTTTTCGAAGACCCAGGATCTCTATCTAGCTGGCGATACGTTGTGTCATCCATGCACCTGATGCATGCAAAAAATCCGTGGACCACCTGCCCCGCGACATATCCGTAACCAAGATAGTCGTGCACCGTCGTGAGCAGTGCGGCTCTCATAGGGAAATATTCTTTCACTGCGGCGTCCCACGTATTGGCTGGCGTTTTCCACAGTGTGTCTAGCTCCTCTTTCAGCAGCCCCAGATACAGATTGATGTCGTTCCCTGGTTGTTTTGGCCCTTCAATTAGTATACTCATGTGAATGTACTTCCTCTTCATGCACATCCAGGGGGGAAGGTTGTACATCCACACAAACACAGGCCAGGTGCTATGTGTGCTTCTCTGGCTGCCAAACGGATTGACTCCATCGGTGCTCATGCCCAGCATGATGTTCCTTGGATCGTCCCCAACTTCTGGGTGTTCGAAGTTCAACGCTTGCCACTGGCTCGCATCCTTAGGGTGACTCAGCATCTTGTCTTTTTTATTTATCTCCGGATCATTTCTGTCATCTTCTCGCTTCTTCTCCTCCCTATCTGCGTGCCAACGCAGGAGCTTTGCTAGCTTAGGGTCCGCGAAATACCGCTGCAGACGAGGAGTGATCAGAAAGTACCACACCACTTTTCGAGGAGCTTTCTTCCTCTTCTTGTATCAAGTGACGCCGCACACCGGACAAATGGTAGACTCCGCGTGCTCGTCCCGATAAATGATGCAATCATTCATGCACACTTGGTATTTCACATGCGGTAAATCCAGAGGACACACGATTTTCTTCGCCTCCTCGAAACTGGTCGGGCACTTGTTCCCCTTGGGAAGACGTTCGTGCCAGAATGACATGTTCTCGTCGAAGCATGCGTCGGTCATTTTGTGTTTTACCTTCATCTCCAGAGCCATGAGCGTTACTTTCAGGCGGTATCCTCGGGCCTGCATCCTTCATACAATGGAGTAACCGCGTCTATCTCTAGTTGATCTAGCTTGGCTTTCTCTCGGGCGGCAGCTCTTGTGTTACCCGTCTGCTTGAGAAGCAGCTCTTGAATATGAGGGTCCTGCACCCAGCCCATCGATGGTCCATCGTCGTCTGCTCCGGCATCTTCATCTTCATGATCATGCCCTTCGTCTTGATCTTCCTCATCATCATGTCCGGCATCTTCTACATGATGACTGTGTCCTGCATCTACTTCGTGATCATGTCCTGTAGATTCTTCGTCTTCTCGCCCGCCCTCGCCGCTATTGTCTTGCTGCCCTTCCTTATTTCTTGCCCGGCCCCCATGGATGACTTCATAATCATCTTCATCACCTTGCCACCAATAGCCATCCATGAAACCACGCAAGAGCAGGTGGTCCCGCACCTGTCTGGAATCCGGGTCCATAAGGCTCTTCAGCTTGCATCTTCGACACGGACATCTTATCTCCGTCTCGTTCTTTTGAAGCATCTCGGCCTTCGCGGAGCTCAAAAATCTATTCATGATGCCTTCGGTCATCGTGCGGACCATGGTCGCCTGCGGGGTAGAGCAAAACGATATTTTAGAACCAAAAAAAATTTGGCATGACTTTGCCTAAAAATAGGACCAAAAAGAATGCATAGTGCCAAATTCTCGCCGAAACGGAAATGAATCAACACCACAAACATACGTAGATCTAGGCCATTGGCAACTATCGCATTTCAAATACCGGTACCTGCAAACACAAACATATGCAACACCACAAACATACGTAGATCTAGGCCATAAAAAGTGTGTACGTTGTTGGAGGGAGAAAAAAGTAGATCACTACTAGAAAAAGGGCTATAGCTAATATAGACATTAGTGGCACACTATGTATGTGGTGCGCCACTGCCAAATAGCGCATAATATAGACATTAGTGGCGCACTACGTAGATCTAGAACATAAAGAAAGCTTTCCCCTTACTTACCTATCAAAAAAAGGAAATTTAACCACTTAATTTGGGTGAATCTATGGTGCAAATGAGGTGAGGAGGAGGAGGCAGCCGAGACCAAGCTTGGTAGAGGTGGAGAGAATTAAGTGGGGAAAGTGAGTGTGGTAGGTGGCTGTCAAAAATATCTAGCTGCTCTCAGGTTACCAATGGTGCACCTCCTAAGAATACGCCATTGGTAACCAGGGTTACTAATGGCGCACCTGGTGTGTGGTGCGCCATTACTAGTTTTGAAAAAAAAATTGAAAAAAAATTGTTAGTAGTGGCGCACCGTGGGAGTGGTGCGCCATTACTAATTAAAACTAGTAATGGCGCACCAAACCACGGTGCGCCACTGGTAAGTCTGGGGAGGGGGGTGTGCCTAGGAGAAACTTAGCGGTGGCGCACCACACACAAGGTGCGCCATTAGTAATATAAACATTAGTGGCGCACCCATGTGTGGTGCGCCACTGCTATTTGGCAGTGGCGCACCACATACATAGTGCGCCACTAATGTCTATATTAGCTATAGCCCTTTTTCTAGTAGTGCATCCATGAAAACCTCAACAATCTTTTCATAAAAATTAGAGAATATAGCAGTCATACATCTTTGAAAGGTAGCAGGTGCATTGCATAAACCAAAAGGCATACGTCTATAAGCAAAGGTACCGAAAGGGCAAGTAAAAGTGGTCTTTTTCTGATCATCTTTTAACACAGGTATTTGAGAAAAACCAGAATAACCATCTAGAAAGAAAAAATGTGTATGTTTGGATAATCTTTCTAGCATTTGATCAATAAAAGGTAGAGGGTAATGATCTTTTCTAGTAACTTTATTTAATTTGCGAAAATCAATTACCATCCTATAACCTGTAACAATTCTTTGTGGGATCAATTCATTCTTATCATTAGGAACAACAGTAATACCTCCCTTCTTAGGGACACAATGAACAGGACTTACCCACTTACTATCAGCAATAGGATAAATTATACCTGACTCCAGAAGCTTTAGTATTTCATTTCTTACCACTTCTTTCATCTTAGGATTTAACCGTCGTTGGTGATCAACAACTGGTTTAGCATCATTCTCCAAATTAATTTTGTGCTGACATAAAGTGGGACTAATGCCCTTAAGATCATCAAGAGTATATCCAATAGCGGCACGGTGCTTCTTCAGAGTTTTCAATAATTTCTTTTCTTCATGCTCTGAAAGGTTAGCACTAATAATAACAGGATATATCTTCTTTTCATCGAGATAAGCATATTTCAAAGTATCCGGTAATTTTTTAAGCTCAAACACGGGATCACCCTTGGGTGGAGGAGGGTCCCCAAGGATTTCAACAGGCAAATTGTGTTTCAAAATAGGCCCTTGATTAAAGAATATCTCGTCTATTTCCCTTATTTCATTCATAAACATATCATTCTCATGGTCTAGCAAATATTGTTCTAAGGGATCAGTAGGAGGCACGGCAATAGAAGCAAGACCAATAATTTCATTCTTACTAGGAAATTCTTTATCATGGGGTTGTCTACAAAATTTAGAGAAATTAAAATCATGAGACATATCCCCTAAACCAACAGTAACAATATCTTTCTCGCAGTCTATCTTAGCATTAACAGTATTCAAGAAAGGTCTACCAAATATAATGGGACAAAAATCATCTTGTGGGGAACCAAGAACAAGAAAATCAGTAGGGTATTTTATTTTCCCACACAAGACTTGAACATCTCTAACAATCCCAATTGATGAAATAGTATCTCTATTGGCAAGCTTAATAGTAACATCAATATCTTCTATCTCAGCAGGTGCAATATCATTCATAATTTCTTTATATAAGGAAAAAGGAATTGCACTCACACTAGCACCCATATCACATAAGCCATGATAACAATGATCTCCTATTTTAACTGAAACAACAGGCATGCCAACAAAGGGTCTATGTTTATCTTTACTATCAGGTTTAGCAATTCTAGCAGCTTCATCACAGAAATAAATAACATGCCCATCAATATTATCAACCAAGAGATCTTTAACCATAGCAATACTAGGTTCAACTTTAATTTTCTCAGGGGTTGTAGGTGTTCTAGTATAACTCTTACGAACCACAGTTGAAGCTTTAGCATGATCCTTTATTCTAACAGGAAAAGGTGGTTTCTCAATATAAGCAGTAGGAACAATAGGATCAACATTATAAGTAATAGTTTCTTCTTCAACTTTAATAGGTTCAACTACTTTAACTTCAATGGGAGGATGATATTTAAACCACTTCTCCTTAGGGATATCAACATGAGTAGCAAATGATTCACAGAAAGAAGCTACTATCTCAGAGTCAAGTCCATATTTAGTGCTAAAATCACGAAAAGCATGGGTATCCATAAAAGATTTAACACAATCAAACTTAAGGTTTATACCTGACTCATTACCTTTGTCGAGTTCCCAATCTTCAGAGTTGTGTTTAATTCTTTCCAATAAATCCCATTTGAATTCAATAGTCTTCTTCATAAAAGAATCAGTACAAGAAGTATCGAGCATGGATCGATCATTATGAGAAAGCCAAGCATAAAATTTTTGAATAATAATTTCTCTTGGAAGCTCATGATTGGGGCATGAATATAACATTGACTTAAGCCTCCCCCAAGCTTGAGCGATACTTTCTCCTACACGAGGCCAAAAATTATATATATAATTCCGATCATGATGAACCAGATGCATAGGATAAAACTTCTGATGAAATTCCAATTTCAATCGGTTGTAGTTCCATGATCCAATATCATCACATAGCCTATACCATGTCAATGCCTTCTTCTTCAAAGATAAAGGGAAGACCTTCTTATTGACTTCATCCTCGGGCAAACCTGCAAGCTTAAATAATCCACAAACTTCATCCACATAGATTAGATAAATATCAGGATGTAATGTTCCATCTCCTGTGTAAGGATGAGCTAGCAGTTTCTCTATCATACCCGAAGGAATTTCATAATAAATATTTTTAGTAGGTAGAGTAGGTTGAGGGGCAACTCTTTGCTCTTTTGGTCGAGGTGAAGATACCCCGAACAAGCCCCTCAAAGGATTAGTTTCCATAGTAACAAGTGACAGTAAATTTCAGCACACTATATAAATGTTTCCTTACCAAATTCCACTTACCAAATGCGCTTCACTCCCCGGCAACGGCGCCAGAAAAGAGTCTTGATGACCCATAAGTATAGGCGAACTACCGTAGTCCTTTTGATAAGTAAGAGTGTCGAACCCAATGAGGAGCAGAAGGAAATGACAAGCGGTTTTCAGCAAGGTATTCTCTGCAAGCACTGAAATTTTTGGTAACAGATAGTTGTGTGATAAGATAATTCGTAACGGGTAAGAAGTAACAAAAGTAAATAAGGTGCAGCAAGGTGGCCCAATCCTTTTTGTATCAAAGGACAAGCCTGGACGAACTCTTATATAAAGCAAAGCGCTCCCGAGGACACATGGGAATTGTTGTCAAGTTAGTTTTCATCATGCTCATATGATTCGCGTTCGTTACTTTGATAATTTGATATGTGGGTGGACCGGTGCTTGGGTGTTGCCCTTCCTTGGACAAGCCTCCCACTTATGATTAACCCCTCTCGCAAGCATCCGCAACTACGAAAGAAGAATTAAGATAAATCTAACCATAGCATGAAACATATGGATCCAAATCAGCCCCTTACGAAGCAACGCATAAACTAGGGTTTAAGCTTCTGTCACTCTAGCAACCCATCATCTACTTATTACTTCCCAATGCCTTCCCCTAGGCCCAAATCATGGTGAAGTGTCATGTATTCGACGTTCACGTAACACCACTAGAGGAGAGACAACATACATCTCATCAAAATATCGAACGAATACCAAATTCACATGATTAGTTATAACAAGACTTCTCCCATGTCCTCAGGAACAAATGTAACTACTCACAAAGCATATTCATGTTCATAATCAGAGGAGTATTAATTATCATTAAGGATCTGAACAAATGATCTTCCACCGAATAAACCAACTAGCATCAACTACAAGGAGTAATCAACACTACTAGCAACCCACAGGTACCAATCTAAGGTTTTGAGACAAAGATCGGGTACAAGAGATGAACTAGGGTTTGACAGGAGATGGTCCTGGTGAAGATGTTGATGGAGATTGACCCCCTCTCGATGAAAGGATCGATGGTGATGACGATGGCGATGATTTCCCCCTCCCGGAGGGATGTTTCCCCGGCAGAACAGCTCCGCCGGAGCCCTAGATTGGTTCTGCCCAGGTTCCACCTTGAGACGGCGGCGCTTCATCCCGAAAGCTTCCTTCTTATTTTTTCCAGGTCAAAACACACCAAATAGCAGAAGATGGGCATCGGGGGCCTGCCAGGTGGCCCACAAGGACGGGGGGCGCGCCCTCCACCCTTGTGGATGGCAGGTGGCCCCCCTTTGGTACTTTCTTCGCCCAATATTTTTTTTAAATCCAAAATGACTCTCCGTGAAGTTTCAGGACTTTTGGAGTTGTGCAGAATAGGTCTCTATTATTAACTCCTTTTCCAGCCCAGAATTCCAGCTACCGGCATTCTCCCTCTTCATGTAAACCTTGTAAAATAAGAGAGAAAAGGCATAAGTATTGTGCCATAATGTGTAATAACAGCCCATAATACAATAAATATTGATATAAAAGCATGATGCAAAATGGACGTATCATACGCCAGGTCAAAGACGAGGAGGAGCTAGCTCACAATAGCCGCCGCTCTTGGACTGGAGTGACCTCAGCTGGCGTGCCTCCAAGCTAAACAACGAGCTCTTCCTGCACCTGTAATCGCCCCTGGCATCTGGAGTTCAGCTCATCGTAGTATTGGGGAAGATGAGCGAATGTATTGGATGGTTTGTTACATCGGTGAGTCTGCTTCACATTGGACAATGGCGAAATGCGTGCAATTTTTCTCTTCTTCTTCTTCTTCCGAAAAGTGCTGGTCGAAACATGAAACAATCCGCCGTGTTGATGTTGCTCGATCGTAACGCAATGCAACGCAATGTGCCGCGTGCCAAAACAAGACGACTCCAACTGCGCGCGGTCTAATCAACATCATCATCCCGCACGATCTCTAACTGGTTCGCTCCCTCTCGTCCAGGAAAAGGCGACCAGGGAGGGGATAAAGTTCTCCGGTGCTCTGCCGGCGAGGCCGTGGGTTCTCTTGCCCTCCGGTCGCCGTTCCGGCGATGGATGGGTGAGGGAACCCTGGCTCTCCGCTCGGCTGTAGTTAGGGCTAGGTTTAGTATGTTCCACGGCGGCGTTTGGATGGCGGTGACACCGGCGTTTGGAATACAAATTCCCCGATCTCAGCCCCATCTCGATGACGTCCTTAGTAGTGAAGTCGAGGGATCTGTGGGAACCATATTCCATTGTCTCCTTGATGCGATGGATCTGGTGGTGTTTGTTGTTTCTATGACGGATCTCATCTCATGTGGTGTCGTCTTTGTTTGGGAGAAGATGAAGGTCCAAGAATAAGGTTGGAGGCTTGTGGGTGGCAGTTCTGGTGTCTTGCCTCGATGACATCGACGGTGTAACACCCCTGTGTAATAGCCACTGTGATTGTCTACTAATAATGCCAAGTCATCTCATTTGCAGTGCCTAGTCATAGTGGTTAATCTCAACAATTCAAACACTTCTCTGAAAATCAACTTAAATTCAAAAGTGCAAAAAAAATTTGCTCAAACCCTATTGGAAAAATGTTCACTGAATAGCAAATATTCCAGAAGCACTCATAAAATAATAAACAATGATAGTTGAATTGGCTAAATGACTCAAATTACATGAAACAACACCAAAACAGAATTATTTAATCCATTAAAAATAATATCAAATTCAAATAAAATTCTACTTTGCCCAAACAAGTTTTCGATGAAAGGTATTAATGCACTGTAATATTTGGGCCAAGTTTCATATTTTACATAAGTGCAAAAGTGGCCTAAACAATTGCCTAAAAGAAATAAATAAAGAAAAAGCAAAACAGAAAATAAGAAAAATAAAACGAGGCACTGTGCACTGGGCCTAAGTGCACAGTGCCCCGAAAACCAGCCCACCTGGCCCATTTCCCTCTCTCTCCTTCATCGTGTCGGCCGCTCCCTGGCCGAGCAGGCGCGCGCCGGCGAGACGGCGACACGCCGACGCCCACCAACGCCACCGACAGGGAGGAGGATAAGGACGAGCCGGTGCTCTTCCCCTGGACCTCCCCACTCACTCTACCCCTCTCTCCCTCTCTCCGCTGAGCTCTTTCCCTCTCTCCAGTGCGCTGCCATGGCCTCGCCGGCGTAGATCCCGCGGCCACCGTCGACTCCGTGCTGAGCAGCCGTGTCCCTCGTCTCCGTCGTAGTCATCCACCTCGTCCTCGTCCACAAGCGCAAGCCGGAGAGCACCGGAGGCAGTGGATCGAGCGCGACGCTGACCTCTCTGGCTCCGGTGATCTTCCTCCACGCCGGCCATCCCTGCAGCTACTAAGCTTCCGAGGGCCTCCGTGTGGCGCACGGTGAGCTCCTCCTCCTCTCCCCTAGCTTCCATGTTCTCCTGCATCGACATAGCCGTCGCGCCGCGTGGGTCCGAACGTGCCGCCGCAGACGGGCTCGTGGCCGTCGTCACAGTCGCCGTCCGGCTCACCCGAGCACCGCTACGTGCTCCTGGTGCTTCCAGGAGCTCAGCGAGCCCAGCCGCGCGTTCTGTCGAGCCCCGTAGCCCCAGTTCCGATGACGTCCGAAGTCCGGTTCCGTCGCGGCGCTCGCCGTCGTTGCCACGGTGCACCTCCGGCCGCGTAGTCACCCTAGATCGACGCGGTGTGGAATGGCTGATCGAACGCGCCCAAAACCGCATGATTTGGTCACCTGTGCGTGATTTCCGCCGCTGGCCGGGTCCCTCCGCCACGTCGGGAGCTTGCCGGAGCAGCTCCGGCGCCACTGGCCGACGTGGCCTGACCAGTGGGCCATCCCGAGTCGCTGGCCTGTTTAATTGTAACCTGCTGTTGATACCTACCTATTATCCTAAACTGTTAAGTATAGGCTGGGTAGAGACCTATCAGAGACCACACTTTATCCCGACTGCCCCGCTGGATTCTCAGAAGACCCGATCAATGGAATCAAAGACCAGGCCCCGACATCGCAAGTCACTTTCCCCTTAACTACTCGACACTACTGGGTTAATATCGAGTGCCGAGGGTGATACCTCGTCAGCACTTCTGATGATAACCTTGTAGGTTACTTATTCGGTCGTGGTAAGTGAGGGTGATTCCTCCTACACCACCTGTCGTGGAATAGTCACGACACATGTCCTAGTGTGAGGACTTAGTCGTGGAGCCATCGCAGTGAGGTTAGTTTAAAGGGGTTAATCAGGACAAAGGACACGGGGAGTTTATACTGGTTCGGCCCCTTGCGGTGAAGGTGAAGGCCTAATCTAGTTTAAGGTGGTATTGCTAGGGTTTCGGTGACCAGGAAGCGAATACGCTTAGCCTGGCTCTGGATCTGTTGTCCCTTGTCTAAACCGCCGCCGGGTCATCCCTTTATATACACAGGTTGATGCCCGGTGGTTCACAGAATCCCGGCCGGCTCATAAACGTGTCCGGCTCGGTATCCACTCTTTCCTATCTTACAATACAAGTCATATACTTATGGCGGTTTACATCTATGGGCCCTAACTCGCCTTTGGGCTTTGGGCCTTCTTATTAAGTCTCCTTCGTAAGTCGCCATCTTCTATGTCTTCATGGGCTTCAATACAGGTAAATCACTATGAGCATAACCCGGCCCCTGTTAGACACCAGAAAGCCCAACAGCTTGCCCGCCGGCACACCAAAAACACACTTGGCCGGATTAAGCATCATCCTATAAACTCGGAGATTATCAAAGGTTTCCTTCAAGTCGTCTATCAACGTCTCCTTCTTTCTGGATTTCACCACAATATCATCCACATAAGCATGAACATTGCGTCCAATCTGATTATGAAGACAATTCTGCACACATCGCTGGTAAGTCGCCTGGGCACTCTTGAGCCCAAAAGGCATAGACACATAGCAGAAGGCTCCAAAGGGAGTTATGAAAGATGTCTTCTCCTGGTCCTTAACTGCCATTTTGATCTGATGATAACCAGAATAAGCATCCAAAAAACTCAAACGCTCACAACCCGCCGTAGCATCAATAATCTGATCAATACGAGGGAGAGCAAAAGGATCAGCCGGACAAGCCTTGTTTAAATCCGTGTAGTCCACACACATGCGCCAAGTGCCGTTCTTCTTAAGTACCAGCACCGGGTTAGCCAACCACTCAGGATGAAAAACTTCAACAATAAACCCAGCCGCCAAGAGCCGGGCTACCTCCTCACCAATGGCCTTACGCCTTTCTTCATTGAAACGACGAAGAATCTGCTTGACCGGTTTAAACTTGGGATCAATATTGAGGGTGTGCTCAGCGAGTTCCCTCGGTACACCTGGCATGTCAGAAGGTTTCCATGCAAAGATGTCCCAGTTCTCACGGATGAACTCGATGAGCGCGCTTTCCTATTTCGGATCCATATTAGCACTGATGCTGAACTGCTTGATTGAATCGCCAGGAACAAAATCAACCATCTTAGTGTCATCTATCGATTTAAACTTCAAAACTGGATCATGCTCTGTAGTTGGCTTTTTCAAAGACGTCATATCCGCCGGATCAACATTGTCCTTGTAAAATTTTAACTCCTCCGTTGCACAAACTGACTCAGCATAAGCCGCATCACCCTCTTCACATTCCAAGGCTATCCTTCGGCTCCCATGTACTGTGATGGTCCCCTTGTAACCCGGCATCTTGACCTGCAGATAAACATAACAAGGCCATGCCATGAACTTGGCATAAGCCGGCCGTCCAAACAGAGCGTGATACGGGCTGTGAATTTTGACTACTTCAAAGGTCAATGTCTCTGACCTAGAGTCATGATCATCTCCAAAGGCAACTTCCAGAGCTATCTTACCAATAGGGTACGCCGACTTACCAGGCACCACACCATGGAAAACTGTATTCGACGGTTTAAGATTTTTATCTGTCAACCCCATGCGACGGAAAGTTTCGTAATAAAGGATATTGATGCTGCTCCCTCCGTCCATGAGTACCTTGGTAAACTTATACCCTCCAACCTGGGGTGCAACCACCAATGATAGGTGACCCGGATTATCAACCCGAGGTGGGTGATCTTCCCGACTCCACATGATGGGCTGCTCAGACCAGCGCAAGTAACGGAGAACTGCCGGTTCAACGGCGTTCACTGCCCTTTTATGAAGCTTCTGATCCCGTTTTCATAAATTTGTGGTGAAGACGTGGTACTGCCCACTACTCAATTGCTTTGGGTTACTCTGATACCAAGATTGCTGCTGCTGATATCCCTGACCTGACTGTTGATGGTAGCCACCCTGATTGCCTTGATTGCCCTGATTACCTTGGAATCCAGAACTAGAACCGCCACCGCCGTAACCCGGCCCATGAGAACCGGACCCTGAACCACCACCCGGTCCATGATTGTCTTGAAAAAGATTGGAATTTTTATACTCCTTCATGATGTAGCAATCCTTCCAGTGGTGGCCAGACGGTCTTTCTCGCGTCCCATGCCTTGGGCAGGGCTGATTTAGCATCTACTAAAAATTAAAGCCTGACCCTCCGACCCGTGGGGGCGGTTTACCTTTACGACGCTGGCCATTATTCTGTGCGTTGGTGTTAGCCACAAAGTCCAAACTATTATCAGCTTTGTGCTTACCATTGACTCCCTGATTCGCCGGATTATGTTGCTGTCCTCTGGTGCTGCTGCTCTTCTTTCCCTTTCCCGGCTTGTCATCATAAGACTCGGGGTCCTTGGTACCATCAGAGTCAGCGTACTTAACCAGAGCCGTCATCATCTCTCCCATGTCATTGCAGTGGCGCTTGAGCCGACCCAACTTCTGCTTAAGAGGCGTAAACCGGCAATTCTTCTCCAACATTATGATCGCTGAACCGGCATTGATGCGATCTGATGAATGTAAGATGGTCGAAACCCGACGCACCCAATGGGTTGTGGACTCGCCCTCTTCTTGGACACAGGCATCCAGATCCACAATTGACATAGGCTACTTGCACGTGTCTTTGAAATTCTGGATAAACCGGGCCTTTAACTCGGCCCATGACCCAATGGAGTTTGCAGGGAGCCCCTTCAACCAAGTGCGAGCCGTTCCATCCAACATCAGGGGGAAAAATTTAGCACATGCCGCATCGCTAACATCTAGCAATTCCATGGCCATCTCATAACTCTCGATCCATGCTTCAGGAGGTAAATCGGCTGTATAGTTAGGCACCTTGCGAGGGCCCTTAAAATCCTTGGGCAGACGCTCATTATGTATGGCCGGCACTAAACATGGCACGCCCAAATTCCTAAAGGTTACACCTGGCTCCACCGAAGTTGTCGGACGAACCGGTGAAGGTTGACGGGCCGCATATTGCGCCGCCAGCTCGGCCTCTCGACGTGCTCTACCTTGATCCACCATGTTCTGAGCATCAGCACCACCGCCCGCCGGGTTATGTCCACGAGGCTGGTTATGGTTCCGCCCACTGCTTGACACAGCTGGCTCATCAATATGCCTACTGTAACTCCAGCTTGGGCGAGGGGTGGAATGAATCCGGCTTCGACTGTAAGAATAAGCCTGCTGCTGAACCAATGCTGTCTGAAGGAGCTCTCTAGCCCTCCGCATCTCAACCGCCGTTGGAGACTCGCCTTCCATCGGGATAGCCGCCAATCGTGATGCCGCAGTGATCATGTTATCCAAAGGGTTAGAGTAATGACCTGGTGGTGTTGGCATGTGCTGCGGCGGGATATTGTTCTGATGAGGCGGATCCGTTGTGCGCGGCTGAACCGGCGCTCCCGTCCCAGGCGCTTCAACCCGGTCCGCCACTGGTGGGTTACTGGTTCCTGCTCCTGGCGTGTTAAAGAGGTTCCTCGCCTCGTAAACCGGTGGCAGGCGAGATTGATGCCTCCTCCTCATGACTTCGTTTGAAGCGTTCTGATCTAGCATGAGCCGGTAAGACTCCGACTGAATCCACTGCGCCTGAGCATCCAATGTAACCCGCTCCGCAGCCATCCTGGCATCTTCAGCTGCCAGGTCTTCCTTAGCTTGAGCTATCTGATGTCGCAATTTCACGACTTCCACGTTATGCTGATCTTGATTATCTAGGTTAACCTCCGTTGTTAGCAGTATTGCCAAGGCGTCTAGTAAACCGGACAAGACTTGAGCTGGTGGGCGCGCAGGGCATCCTGCCCCGGCTGTCGTCGCCGCTACTGACCCGGAAATCAATGCCGCTGCAGTTGAAGAGTGCTGCACTGGCTGCGTACCGGCCATGAAGATCGCAACCCGGTTCGGCTGCTCGTAGGGGTCCGGAATACTATCGCCATCGGAACAGCACCCAAGCCGACCGTCTTGCAGTTGGTACAATGACTCGGTTTCACCGGTGGATGACTCGCCATCAGAATAGACAACTGTCTCACTGTCAGATACCGATTTATCCCCAGATTCCGCACCACTGATGAATCCCACGAAGGCACGACTCATGGCGGGCTGAACTCGGGCGGGTTTTGCACGCTGAGCCGTCTCGATGATGTCGGTGCAGGTGTCCGGCTCAGGGCCCGGTTCGCCGATCTTGCCAATGAAGACGTGAATTTCACCGAAGGGGACCCGGTACCCGTACTCAATTGAGCCGGCCTCGGGGCCCCAGCCTTCGTCGTCGATGTAGAGCTTGCCGCAACGACTCTTGGTCATCCGGCCCACAGCGTATCCCTTGATCCCTTCGAAGTTGCCCTTCAAGAAATCAAAACCACCATGCGCTGGCCCCATGGTGGGCGCCAACTGTCGTGGAATAGTCATGGCAGATGTCCTAATGTGAGGACTTAGTCGTGGAGCCATCACAATGAGGTTAGTTTAAAGGGGTTAATCAGGACAAAGGACACGGGGAGTTTATACTGGTTCGGCCCGTTGCGGTGAAGGTGAAGGCCTAATCTAGTTTAAGGTGGTATTGCTAGGGTTTCGATGACCATGGAGCGAATACGCTTAGCCAGGCTCTCGATCTGTTGTCCCTTGTCTAAACCGCCGCTGGGTCGTCCCTTTATATACACAGGTTGACGCCCGGCGGTTCACAGAATCCCGGCCGGCTCATAAACGTGTCCGTCTCGGTATCCACTCTTTCCTATCTTACAATACAAGTCATATACTTATAGCGGTTTACATCTATGGGCCCTAACTCGCCTTTGGGCCTTCTTATTAAGTCTCCTTCGTAAGTCGCCATGTTCTATGTCTTCATGGGCTTCAATACAGGTAAATCACTATGAGCATAACCCGGCCCCTCCTGGGCGGTTTATACTTCAATAGTTATATCCCCAACACCACCCCCGATAACGACATTGTCGTGCAACTGCTCAAGTGTGGACCTCGAGGGTGATGCCTCTTTAGTTCACCTTGATGTTACGTCAGGTGGGAATCCAACGAGGGTGATGCCTCGGATTCTTTCTTGATATGGTAGCCACACGGATGCCTTTACATTGTAGTTGACACTGCTTATTCTGGATAAAGACGGGTCGGCCCTGAGGGGTACCCGCGCGAGCTTAATTGCGAGAGATGTGGAGTCAGGTGGACCTGGATGGTGCCCGAGATTTGAACACGAGGTGTGGCCGGGCATTCCTAGCCCTTGCCGCAAGTCCTCGAGACGGGGCGACGGGGTAACATCTTTCGTGAGTCTCTACTCGTTACCGCACTACCAACACACTAGCGGTTTGGATATTTGATCCGAGAGGCCTCTGGCCTGATAGCACTAACCATCACGTGGGCATAGTATGGGCATTCTACGTCGTATACTTCAGCCAAAGCTTAATGGACGTCAGCGATCGAGCGGCGCGCCCCGAGTTGGACTGGTTACGCAACTGCGCTTGTATTAAGGGGTTGCTAGGTCTGCTCTCGGCCGCCTGACGCAACGTGCAGGAGTTCCCAAGGCGATGGCCCAAGACCCCTGGGGGCATAGGTTTAGTCCGGCGTAGTGACCTCTCTGTTAAGTATTCGGTTGGGTTGCGGCGTATCGTTCGGCCGAGGCCGGGCATGACCCAGTAAAGTGTTTCCGGCCGGAGTTAATCGCGCGTGGTGGGTAAGTTGGTGCACCCCTGCAGGGAAGAAACAATCTATCAATACATTGTCCTACGGTAACGGACACTCGGAGTTGTATCCCGATCGGTACAACTAGAACTGGTGACTTGAGATGAAATGGATAGTATGGCTCTGGGATTGCTTTCTCATAGGGAGTCGAGAAAGGATCTCTGGCCGAGGTTTATGACAATACTACTACTTTACATTATGTTAATCTGCACTCTTCTAATGTTGCAAGACCGGTGAAGATGCTTGAAGATGCTAGTCTTCGATAGGACTAGGCCTTCCTCTCTATTCTGGCATTTCTGTAGCCCAGTCCACATATACAGCCCTCCTTTGAAAATGTTGCATATGTAGTGTAGATCCTTGCTTGCTGAGTACTTCGGATGAGTACTCACGTTTGCTTTATTTTCTTTTTCTCCCCATATCCATATGTCGCCGCCAGATGACGAAGCCCCAGAGATAGCTGCCCCTGTCGACGACTATAGCTACTATTACTACCCTCCCGGCGAGTACTACTACGAGGAGCCGACCGACGACCAGGAGTAGGATTCGGAGGGTCCTAGGTAGGAGGCCTACGCCTTTCGATCGTAGTATTTTATTTTGCCCCGCCTTCCTAAAGGCTTA